>CM019745.1:22291698-22963761 GCA_009761775.1 Ficus carica
TGCTCTTTACCAGCACGTCATCTATATATACTTCCATGGACTTTTCGATTACTGGGACAAACATCTTATTTACCAGCCTTTGGTATGTTGCTCCGATGTTCTTCAATCTGAAGGGCATAACTAGATAACGATATAACCCCTGGTCCATCGTAAACGTGGTCTTGGCCTAGTCGGCTGGGCTCATGGGAATCTGATTATACCCTGAGTACGCGTCCATGAAGCTGAGCAGCTCGTGTCCTGCTGTTGCATCGACCAGTTGGTCTATTTGTAGGAGGGGGAAGTAGTCTTTTGGGCAAGCTTTGTTCAGGTCTGTGTAATCTATATAGACTCGCCACTTACCATTGGCTTTCTTGACTAAGACCACATTCGCACACCATTCCGGATAGCTCACTTCTTGAATAAAATCAGTGGCAAGCAACTTTTTCACTTCCTGGTTGATGGCCTCGTATCTCTCTAGGTTGAAGGCCCTCATCTTCTAGATCACATGTTTATGCTTTGGGTTTACGCGCAGTTGGTGACACAGGTCGATCCCAGGCATGTCCTCATGTGACCATGCGAAGGCATCTTTGTGTTCCCAGAAGAACTAGTCCAATTCCGTTCTAACCTTTTGCCAGAGTCATGATCAGAGTAGCATTGTTCTCTCTGGGTACTCGTGATCTAGGTGGTAGGAGATGAGGTCCTCAACAGGTTGTGCCCGGACTTCTTCATCAGACATACGAGGATCCTGGTCACTCAATGGCTTGACTTCACCGTTGGTGATGTCGATCTTGAAGATGATGGTCACTATCAGACCCACATAATGTGGCATGCGGCCTGCGTGGGGACGGCGCGGGCTGAGCGGTGCCAAGCCTCGGCATAGGCGTCGCGAAGCCAAGGCGAGTGGCCTTGGTTGGTGAAGTCTTGTTCGAAGGGTTCGCGGACAAGCATGATGGCGGCAAGAAGTTAGGCACGCGGGAAGACTAAGGCAAGCATGCATCGGCTTGGGCGGCCTAGCCAGCGGGTCTCGGACAAGTGAGCGAGTTTTGCGGAACTCGAGGCCAGGATGGTCGAGACAAGGTCCGAGAAACATGGCTAATCAGGCTGGCGGACGTGGTGCGTGTCCAGTCATGGTTTATTGGCGTGGGATGCTGATGGGCGTGAAATGCGGTGCAAGTGCGCGAGCGGTTACACCAGTGGCCGAGAAATCTGGGGGCGTGGGCTGAGAGACGTCTACACGTGGCCCATGACCCAGATAGCCGTTGGCGCTGCCTTGGACCGAAATTGAGACCAGGTTCAACCAGCGGTTTCAGCCAAGACCGAGAGGGCTTAGGGAGTGGGCCAAGTGGCTGGTCTGTGCGCCCGACATGTGGTCGGTTCTTGCCCAGTCCGAGGAATGCGGGCATGCGTGGACCAAGTGGCTCGACAGGGCGATGCCACATAGTCAAGCACGGAGTTAGCTGCCTAGTTAGTGCCTACGTGGTTGGGGGTGTCAACCACCTTGTATTGATTTAATTATACTGAGTTGAGAAATGCAAAGGACACGGGCATTGAGCATTTGTGTGATCCTTGCAGCAGACTTTGTAATCCTTTTTGTTGGTGATTAATAGAAAGGTTGGGATTTTCCCGTAAGCCTGTTGTGTCGTGATTATTTACTTGATTTAGCCGTTGTGTGTGTTCTGTTTGCTTGTGAGTTTGTGTGATTGGCTGACTAAGTGGGTGACTTAGGCCAGCATAGGGCCGAAGACTAGAGGAAAACAGTTGGACCCTGTGACAATTGGTATCAGAGCACGGTCGGCGTCATGGTGGATGGTGATCTGGGTGAGCGTGTTGGTATCTTAGAGGATTTAATCGGTGCCCCGGCACACGAGGCCGGAACCTTGGCCGAGCAAGCAGAGTTGCATTCGGCAAGGATAGTAGAGATTCACAAGTTGATCTCGGACAACCAGAAGGACATGGTGGATCGCTACCACGATTGTCTTCAACAGTTGTTAGCCATTGCGGAGCGAGTAGAGGTGCGGTTCTCAGCCATTGAGAACGATATCGCTTTACTGAAAGCGACTGCTGTTGGTGCATCTAGCAGTGCGAGGGGTGGTGAGGGTTCGAAACTGAAAGTTCCGGAGCCAAAGCAATTCGGTGGAAGCCGAAATGCGAAGGAATTAGAGAATTTCTTGTGGGATATGGAACAATACTTCAGAGTCGCTCGTGTGGTGGAAAGGGACCAAGTCACCATTACCAGTATGTACCTTGAGGGAGACGCGAAGCTTTGGTGGCGGACCCGATTAGATGATGATGCTAGCGCGGGTCGACCGCGTATTGAGACGTGGGAGACACTTAAGAAAGAATTGAGGGATCAGTTCCTGCCCTTGAACACCTCATGGGTAGCAAGGGAAGCCCTCAAAAGTTAAAACACACCGGCACGGTGCGGGATTATGTGAAGGAGTTTAGCTCCTTGATGCTTGACGTGAAGAACATGTCGGAGGACGACAAGCTCTTCAACTTTTTCTCGGGACTACAGCCATGGGCTCAAGCGGAATTGAGACGGCAGAATGTGAATGATTTACCCACGGCAATAGCGGCAGCAGATAGTCTTGTTGATTACAAGATTAATCCTTCTTCAACAAGTGCAGACAAGAAGAAGGGCGGCGATGGCAAAAACAAAAAGGGCAAGGAGCATAAGAAGGGCAAGAACAAGAAGACCGGGGACTCATCTAAGCAGCGGGGTTCGGATCCACCCCAAAGCCAAGGTAATGCTACCTCGGGTTGTTTCTTGTGTAATGGCAACCACAAGATCAGGGATTGCCCGAAGAGGAATAGGCTTACTGCCCTTGTGACTGACAATGAACCTAGCGGCAGTGGAGACTCGGGAGATTGCGCCCCACGGGTGAATCCAATCCAGTTACTGAATGCTATCACGGTGGAGTCTAAGGCCCCTCCTAAGGGTCTTATGTACGTGACGGTGACTGTGAACGGAAGACAGGTGCGGGCCATGTTGGATACGGGTGCTACCAACAATTTCGTGTCGCAAGCTATGGTGGATCATCTCAGGTTGCAAGTCTCAAAGAGCCCAAACCAAGTGAAGGCAGTGAATTCGAGGGCTCAAAATATCCAAGGTACCACTACTTCTGTGCTCAAAATGGGTAAGTGGCAGCAAGAGTGTCGGTTTATGGCTCTACCCTTGGATGATTTTGATCTTATACTTGGTGTTGAGTTCTTTGTGCAAGCCAAAGCCATTGCCATGCCACATTTGGGTGGCCTACTGATTGCTGATGAGTTTTGTCCTAGTTTTATTCTTGTTGAGCATGGACAGGTTACGGAGAAGCCTTTATGGCAATCGGCTTCCCAAGTTAAGACAGGAATTAAAAGGGGCGAAACGACCATGATTGCTGCTCTGGTGGAGGTGAAACCGGATCAAGTTGTTGAGGTCCCAGATCAAGTCGCGGCTGTTTTGGATGATTATAGCGACGTGATGCCTGCTGAGCTGCCTAGGGTTCTTCCCCCTAGACGTGCTATTGATCATCGGATTGAGCTTGAACCTGGAGCTCGACCCCCGGCACGGGGCCCCTATCGGATGGCGCCTTTGGAACTTGCAGAATTGAGGAAGCAGCTCGGGGAGTTGCTTGCAGCCGGTTATATTCAGCCCTCGAAAGCCCCTTATGGAGCTCCGGTGTTGTTCCAAAGAAAGCAAGACGGCACACTACGGATGTGTGTTGATTACCGTGCCTTGAACAAAATTACAGTGAAGAATAAATATCCTGTCCCCAATGTTGCAGACTTGTTCGATCGGTTATCGAAGGCGGCGTTCTTCACGAAGCTTGATTTGAGGTCAGGATATTGGCAAGTGAGGATTGCCGAAGGTGATGAAGCGAAGACAGCGTGTGTGACACGGTATGGCTCGTTTGAATTCCTAGTTATGCCATTTGGTTTAACTAACGCCCCTGCTACTTTTTGCAATCTCATGAATGATGTGCTCTATGAGTTCCTCGACCACTTTGTAGTCGTCTACTTGGACAATATTGTTGTGTACAGCCCGACTCTTGCAGATCATGTGGAGCATTTGAAGTTAGTTTTCTCGGCGTTGAGGAGAAAGTTGCTCTATGTGAGGAAGGAGAAATACGAGTTTTGCCAGCAGGAGATAATGTTTTTGGGCCACAAAGTGAGCAAAGGCCAGATCCGCATGGATGAGAGGAAAGTTCAGGCCATCCTTGAGTGGGCAGCCCCAACTAAAGTCTCGGAGTTGTGGTCATTCCTTGGATTGGCGAACTATTATCGACGGTTTATTGAGGGGTACTCGAAGAAGGCCAGCCCTCTCTCGGATCTATTGAAGAAAGATAAGCAGTGGGAATGGACGCAGGATTGTCAGGATGCATTTGATGGGATCAAGTGTGCGGTGACCTCTGAACCGGTGCTGCGGCTACCTGACTTTGAACTGCCTTTCGAAGTGCATACGGATGCCTCAAATAGAGCCATTGGTGGGGTATTGGTCCAGGAGGGACACCCCATTGCCTTTGAGAGCCGCAAGCTCAAGGAGGCAGAACAGCGGTATTCGGCCCACGAGAAGGAGATGGCTGCCGTGGTTCATTGTTTGGAGATTTGGAGGCACTATTTGCTGGGAACTAAGTTCGTGGTAGTGACCGACAATGTCGCTAACACATACTTTAAGACGCAGAAGAAGCTGACCCCCATGCAAGCCCGGTGGCAAGAGTTCCTTGCGGAGTTTGACTTTAATTGGCTGCACAGACCAGGAAGTCAGAACCAAGTGGCGGATGCCCTCAGCCGAAAGGAGGTAAAAACTTTTGTTGCTTCGCTAACCACTGTGCAATCTGATTTCCTTGATAGAGTCAAGAATCAGGCATTGGCGGACAAGATGTATGAACAGCTCAGACAACGGGTCAAGGAAGGGCTGGTTCGTAAATATTTTATTGAGGGTGACCTGCTTTATGCGCGAGGCAGCAGGCTATATGTCCCAGCGGGTGGTAGACTTAGACGTGAGTTGCTTAGAGAGACTCACGACCCTCAATGGGCTGGACATCCAGGTGTGGAAAGGATGGTGGCATTGCTATCTAGGACGTACTTTTGGCCAAGGATGGAAGATGATATCGAGATGTACGTTCGCACTTGTCGAACTTGCCAGATTGATACGACCGAGAGGAAGAAGCAAGCGGGGTTGCTTCAGCCATTGCCTATACCGGAGAGACAATGGGAGTCTGTTTCCATGGACTTCATATCGGGTTTCCCAACGGTGGACGGCCTAAGATCGGTGTTGGTGGTGGTCGATCGCTTCTCTAAGTTTACGGTCTTTGTGGGTGCGCCTCATGCATGCACTGCCGAGGCAGCAGCGGAGTTGTTTTTCAAACATGTGGTTAAGTTGTTTGGAGTCCCCAAAGACATAGTCAGCGATCGTGATGCTCGGTTTACAGGTAAATTTTGGACTTTTTTGTTCAAATTGATGGGTTCAAATTTGAAGTTTTCCACAGCAAATCATCCGCAAACCGATGGCCAAACGGAGCGGATCAATGCGTTGTTGGAAGAATACCTGAGGCATTATGTGACGGCCAGTCAAAGAAATTGGGTGAGTTTACTTGATACGGCCCAGTTTTGCTACAACATACATAAGTCTTCATCCACAGGTTTGAGTCCCGCTGAGCTTGTGATGGGACATCAGCCGTTGACCCCTCTCGACGTAGCCAAGATGAAGTCACAAGGAGAGTGTCCTGCAGCTTATCGTTTTGCTCGTGATAAGCAAGAACTCATCGAACAGGCTCGGGAAAGCCTGGCTAAGGCACAACGGAGGATGGAGAAGTATGCGAACCAACATAGGCGGCCGTTAGAGTTTCAAGTGGGTGACAAAGTCTTATTGAAACTCACACCTCAGATTTGGAAGAAAGTGACTGACAAACGGTTTCACAAAGGCTTGGTGCAGCGGTATGACGGGCCTTTTGAAGTGATCAAACAGGTGGGCAATGTAGCCTATCGACTCCAATTGCCGCAGAGGATGAAGATCCACCCAACTTTCCATGTAAGTTTTCTCAAGCCTTACTTTGAGGACGTTGACCAGGATAGGCAACACGTGAGGCGAGCCCCACCCAATGTACGGAAGCATTTTGAGAAGCAGGTGGTTAAGATACTTGACCATCGAACCATGGGGGCGAGTCGAAAGAATCGTCGCACGGATTACTTAGTGCAATGGGAAGGCAGTAGTGAGGCGGATGCTACTTGGGAACATGATGTGACGTTGTGGCAATTTGAGGATCAGATCAAGGAGTATTTGGAGACCCTCCCGACGAGGACGTCGGCTTCATCCGGCGGGGGTGGGTTTGTCAGACCCACATAATGTGGCATGCGGCCTGCGTGGGGACCGGCGCGGGCTGAGCGGTGCCAAGCCTCGGCATAGGCGTGGCGAAGCCAAGGCGGGTGGCCTTGGTTGGTGAAGTCTTGTTCGAAGGGTTCGCGGACAAGCATGATGGTGGCAAGAAGTTAGGCACGCGGGAAGACTAAGGCAAGCATGCATCGGCTTGGGCGGCCTAGCCAGCGGGTCTCGGACAAGTGAGCGAGTTTTGCGGAACTCGGGGCCAGGATGGTTGAGACAAGGTCCGAGAAACATGGCTAATCAGGCTGGCGGATGTGGTGCGTGTCCAGTCATGGTTTATTGGCGTGGGATACTGATGGGCGTGAAATGCGGTGCAAGTGGGCGAGCGGTTACACCAGTGGCCGAGAAATCTGGGGGCGTGGGCTGAGAGACGTCTACACGTGGCCCATGACCCAGATAGCCGTTGGCGCTGCCTTGGACCGAAATTGAGACCAGGTTCAACCAGGGATTTCAGCCAAGACCGAGAGGGCTCAGCGAGCGGGCCAAGTGGCTGGTCTGTGCGCCCGACATGTGGTCGGTTCTTGCCCAGTCCGAGGAATGCGGGCGTGCGTGGACCAAGTGGCTCGACAGGGCGATGCCACATAGTCAAGCACGGAGTTAGCTGCCTAGTTAATGCCTACGTGGTTGGGGGTGTCAACCACCTTGTATTGATTTAATTATACTGAGTTGAGAAATGCAAAGGACATGGGCGTTGAGCATTTGTGTGATCCTTGCAGCAGACTTTGTAATCCTTTTTGTTAATGATTAATAGAAAGGTTGGGATTTTCCCGTAAGCCTGTTGTGTCGTGATTATTTACTTGATTTAGCCGTTGTGTGTGTTCTGTTTGCTTGTGAGTTTGTGTGATTGGCTGACTAAGTGGGTGACTTAGGCCAGCATAGGGCCGAAGACTAGGGGAAAAAAGTTGGACCCTGTGACAGTCACCATGGCTGGTTGGGATGCTTTGTGGCATACTTAGTTCACCGCTTCAACGTAGAACTTCCTAGCCCTCTCCTGGTCCCCCTTGTAGATCCCGACGCCATTGGGAGTGATAGGTCGAGACCACTGCCTTTAGCGCATTCAGGGTTGGTCTCCCCAATATCACATTGTAGACCGATGGTTTGTCAATGACGAGGAACTCCACCATCCTGGTTGCCTTCTCCAGGCCATCACCGATAGTGATCGGGAGGTAAATAGTACCGAACGCGCAGACACATTCACCGGTGAATCCATACAGCGGGTTTGGATAGGCTTCAGGTCTGTCCCACCGATTCTCAGCTTGGTGAATGCGTCCATAAAGAGGATGTCGGCGGAACTCCCATTGTCGATTAGGACTCGTCGGACAATGTTGTCATCTATCCTGATTTCCCTGACCAGCGCATCATTGTGCGGATGGAAAAGCTTGTTGGTCTCATCGTTAGTGAAGGTGATCAGAACGCTATCCTGGCCAGAGACCTTCACGATGTGTTCAGCCAAGTTGATGTATTCTCCACACGCTACTTTCCTAGCATCGCGGGCATAACTTCTCCTACCACTAGTCCCTGGGGCTGCGTGTGGTTGGACTTGGCCGGTTTTATTGGCTGTACTTGTCGGAGTAATGAGCCTCTCAACAAACTCTCTTAGGTTCCTATCCCGCACTAGGAGCTCGATTTGGTCCCGTAACTATATGTAATCTTTTGTTTTGTGGCCGACATCCTTGGAAAGTTGCAGTATTTATTCCGATTCTTGCGGGCACGATCTATCCTGATCGACGGCGGGTCTTGAAGTAGTCTTCGGCTGGAAATCTGGTTCAGAACGTGTTCGGGCATGGTGACCAGGGGTGTATATTGACAAAACCTTCCTGCAGGGGTTTTGGGCCCTGGCGCGGCTTCAGCATTGCAAGCAGTTTTTTCAGTGTCTGATCTGATCTGGCCTACCCCAACCTTCTTCGGCTTCTTCTTCTTTGCAGACCTTGACGTTTCCTTCGGTAGCAGGTTCCATCCTCTAATAGACTCATTTGCTTCAGCGTGCTTTTGGGCTATTCCTCTCAAGTGTGTGAAGGTCGGTGGGGCATCGTAAGCGATTGCCCATAATAGTCTTCAGTCTATGACACCTTTTCGGAAAACCTGAATGAGAGTATCGTCGAACCAAATTTTCACTTATATGACGGCTTTGTCAAAGTGGTCAAGGTATTCTTTCAAAGGCTCATTCTCACTTTGTTTGATCTTGAACAAGTATGAGGTTTTCCTTTTTCTGGGTTTTTGCGTTGAGGAACACCGCCGAGAAGGCAACGGCTAATTATTTAAATGAATCTATTGTTCTGGGTACTAGCCTTCGGTACCACTGTCGAGTGGTGCTAGTCAGAGTCAAGCAGAATGCTTTGCAGGGAGTGGATTCGTTCACGTTCTGGATGAGCATGTGTGCCTGATAGTTCTCCAGGTGCTCATAAGCGTCCGTAGAGCCATCGTAAGGTGCCATGGTTGGCATCTTGAATCTAGCTGGGTAGGGTGTTGCCATGATTACATGGCTGAAGGGTGGATCGACTGCATTGGCCTTCTCCAATCTGTATCGTTGGCTCAGTAGCAGGTCGAGCTACTGCTGAAGGTGGTCCAGTCTATTCTTGTCGTCCATCTCGGTCTTAGTCAGTCTATCGACTGAGTGATCGCGGCCCTGATTAAAACTGATCCCAGTGCGTCCCAAGGGTTCAAACACAGAGGGCGTGCTCCCATTGACGTTCACCGTGTCCCTCTGATGCTGATTCGGGTCGTACCTCCCTCGTGGTGCCGGAGGAGTGGAGACATATTCCTCGGGGTCTGCTCAGATTCTCGACCGGGTGATATGGTCATTGTTACTTCTTGAGCGTTCCCTACTCGGATAATACTCCGGATCTCGTTGCCCACTTCTTGTGTTCTCTTGGATGCTCTGGTTTCCCCTATTCCCAATCATTGGACACGGGCTACGCGATCTCTCAGCTAACTAGCGTCGTCCAGTTGGTGAGGAGTCCTCGGTTTCTTCTTCTCTCGTCGGATGGGGTAGGGCATCTCGGAACTCCCTCAATGCATCTGTGAATACCAGAACGGTCTCCATCAGGTTTTGGACGTTCTCGATGAAGATCTCCATCTGCGTGGGCTTTCACGGTGCCCTCCCACCACGCTTGCGTTGGTCTCGTCAAGCGCTTTGGGAGCCTGTTGGAGCAGGGTGGTCGAGGTACTGGTTATCCCGGTTGGTTTGTTCGTCCATGGTCTAATCATGGTCAGGTGCACTGAGCAGTGGTGATAAAGATGTGGTTGCTGGAAAGACATGGGGCCCTCCTTCTAGTACCAAAATGTTGATATCAAAAATCTTCGACTCAACACCCGATGTGATTACTTGACGTGGTTGGCTTTGCACAATCACTCTACGCCTGGTTCCTACAAAAGAGAATCACCTCGAAGTGATAGAGAGACCAGTGGGGTGTCTGTTAAGGGCATTCCGATGCTTAAGTCAATATTGATGAGCAAGCAGAGAGGCAGAGCTTTCGCAAGGAAAAATTATCCTTACTAAATAGGTGGGTTGACCCTTTATTTATAGATGTTCCATGCAGGTCCAGGTGTTCGAGTGACTTTGACGGGTTAAACTTTGAGTGTTCCCGACGGGTAGACGTGCTTCAAGTGTATAGGTGCCATACTTCTAATGGGCTAATGCCACATGACCCTTAGGTCTGGTGATGGGGGACACGAAGGCAGGCTAGTACTGGTACAGGTGGTGAGTACCGTGTCAGTCTGGCCAGGCGACAGGAGCCGGTGACAGGACAGGCATAGTAGCAGGTAGCATGTCAGATGTTAGGCGGCGAGCGCGGGGTGTCGCGCCATGGTTCTGTTGTTAGCTAGTATGGGATGACATGACGTAGGCAGTGCAGGGCCAACAGTGCGGGCATGGCTCAAAATTTGTACTGGAAGTGCTGCTTAGGGTCACAGCGGGGAACGGCAGCATATCAGAGATGGTGGTCATTCAATCTTGTTCCCGGGAAGCATCTTTGTCTGATCAATATGATCTGGTTAGATTTGCATGGCCACTGGCTCTTTTCCACCGATCTTGAAAATGAGTCTACACGTTTTCGTGTAACCCATTCACCGTGAAAAGTGGGTTTCCATCGTCGGATAAATTGTACCGTCAACAACTCACACTCATACAAAAATACAGCCCTAAGACATGTTTTTAACATATAAACTAATTAATCACCATACCAATTATATCATGAATGAAACTATGAAAGACCTAAAATCGTCTATTTGACAAAAATCAACCATCTACAAAACATAATATATTGCCAAGGTAATAAACCCTCGTCAATCAATCATACAGCCTAGGGCTGACAATACGGGTCGCGACATGACTACACGATTCAAAAACGACACGAATTTTACAGGTTCAGGTTGGAAAAAATAGGGGTCGAGTCAACCTTGGGTGACTGAAAATTGACACGGGAAAAAACGGATAGTGTTCGGGTTGGACCCGTAGAACCCGAACACGATCCATTTTTCATGCAGGTCAATTTTGGGTCAATGTCGTGTCAATTTTGTGTCAATTTCGGGTCAGCTTCGAGTAAATTTTGGATCAATTTCAGGTCAATTTTGGGTCCGACCCAAAAAATGTTTGATATGCTTAAAAAAAAAAAAAAAAAAAAACCCTAAAACCCCTTTACCTTTAGATGATTAGATCTAACTTAGAGGCCCACACTGCCCCATTTCTAGCTTGCCTCCTCCATTCCATCTAACCTTGTACGTTGTGCCCAACATTCCGAATCCAAACCAGTGAAACCATATATCCCTCTTCATCTCAAAGAAACTCTTATCCCTCTCCGTGAGTTCGTGGTATTTGGATTTGTGGACTTTATTAAGATTTTTATAATAGGACTTTGCGTAACTATGATTGTGAACTTTGCACTTGAGTTGGAAGTTTAATTTTATGATTTTGTATTTGAAAACAATCCTTAAAACTTGTTGTTTTGTCAATGGTATTCTCTTGTTGAAGGTAAATTATTATTCTTCTAGGTTTTTTATGAATTTGAAATATAATTTTGCTCAAATTGAATTGGTTTTTTTATCAAATTCAAGTTGCGGGTTCAATTTGGGTCCAATTCGAGTCACGGGTTTAATTCGGGTCAAATTCGTGTCACGGTTAAGTTCGTGTCACGGGTTCAGTTCGTGTCGCGGGTCAAGTTTGTGTTATGTGTCAAGTTCGGTTCGTGTCGTGTCAACCTGTTATAGGTCCGTGTCGTGTTCGTGTTGCGGTTTGAAGAAATTTTCGTGTCACGGGTCGTGTTCGGGTTGGGAAATAAAAAAATCGACACGACTCTAACACGACATCAACCCGACACGTGACACGAATTGCCACCCCTAATATAGCCTCCTTCAATTATCATTCCGTGGATATTTCTTAACATCTCCTCAAATTCACAAGAAAAAACTCATCAAGAAAGTCGCTCAAACCCCCCCCCCCCCCCTCCCCGAAAAATCCAAAACCAAAAAGACGATAAATAAAACATACCTTGATTTGCTTTTGATTTTGGCTTGGATGAATATGGAGGCTTAAAGGATTTTTTTTTTTTTTTTTGGTGCGTGTGAGAGGGGTAGAGAGCGAGAGAAAAAGAATGTGAATGATAGTACGTAGGAGAGCGAGACTAGGAAAGTGAGAAAGAGACTAGTGAGCATGTGTAAAGGCGAATTTTGAATATTATAAAGTTAATGGTGAGTAATTTAATTCCAAATCAGTTTTGGAATTAATTGGAATATGAATTGGCTCAAATTAGATATCGTAGGTTGGCAGTCTATTATTTAGGATGAGAAAATTTATCAAATATCAAGGAAATTGTTAGGAAACCAATTAGATACTAATTAGATACTATATATATATAACTCACACATATACATAAAACCACATATAAAGATGTATAAATATCAATAATATCAAAATAAATATATATATACACAGTACAATCTGCATATATAAAAATAAACTATACATATAACATATAGTATATATAAAAACATATAATATAACCGTATAACAAAATATGGTATATATATGCTTTATATAACGTACAAAAATAAACGCAATAATTTCTTTATTATATATATATATTTTAAGCCATCAGATAAATCACATGATATACAACAATTTGGCTTGAACCTTCAATAGCACCTCGAGTTCTCGTCGTATTAGCTATGAAAATAATTTTACATAACGTTAGAATTAACTAATTGATATCCCATCACATTACTCATGTTAATTCTAATGTTAATTTTCGAATGTTAATATTAGATAACATTTGGGGTGTTACAAGCCCTCTTACCTTACAAAAGTTTCATCCTCGAAACTTAAAATAATTATGGATAATTAGTTTTCATAGCTTCTTCTCGCTCCCATGTAGCGTACTATATCTTGTGATTACGCCAAAGAACTTTTACTAAGGGAATCTTTTTGCTCCTCAAGGTCTTCATCTTTCGATCTAGAATCTCAACTGGTTTCTCTTCATAACTCATATCCTCTTGAATTTGAATTTCTTGCAGTTGGATGACGTGAGACGGATTTAGTACATACTTCTTCAACATTGAGACATGAAATACATTGTGGATAAACGCCATCTTCTGAGGTAAATCTAACTTATATGCCACGTTACCGATATGCTCAATCACCATATATGGTGCCACATACATGGGACTAAGCTTGTCTTTCTTCCCAAATCACATGACGCCTCTCATCGGGGTGACCTTGATGAACACTAAGTCTCCAACCTCAAACTCTAAGGGCCTCCGATGCAAATCCGCATAGCTTTTATGCCTACTTTGAGCTGTGGCAATCCACTGCTGTATCACTTTCAATACTTCGGTTGTTTTATCGAAGAAATATGTTTTCTCCTTAAGTTCTGACTCCACTAGCTCCTTTTCCCCGGCCTCATGCCAATAAATTGGGGACCTATAATGTCTTTGGTAAAGTGCCTTATAGGGAGCCATCCCAATCATCATTTGATAACAATTGTTATAAGCAAACTCAGTCAACAGCAAAAACTTAAACCAACTCCCTTTGAAGTCCAAGGTATAAGCTCGAAGCATATCCTTAAGTGTTTGATCGGTCCTCTTCGTCTGACAGTTTGTTTGCGGATGAAAAGCCATGCAAAATTCAACTTCGTGCCCATAGCAGCCTAAACGCTTTTCCAGAAATGAGAGGTGAACCTGCTATCTCGATTCAAAATAAAAGATATGGGAACATCATAGAGCCTCAGGACCTCATTTACGTAAATTTCTGCCAACTGTTCCATAGAGGACATTATTCGTATAGAAAGAAAATGTGCTAATTTGGTCAATCTGTCAATAACCACCCATATAACATCATATCCATTCATAGTTCTAGGCAATCCAGTAATAAACCCATCGCAATGTCTTCCCATTTCCATTTTGAAATCTGAATCTTCTGGAGCACCCCTTATGGCTTTTGGTGCTCAGCCTTAACTTGTTGGCAAGTCATACAATGCTTCAAATAGTGCGCTACGTCCTTCTTCATTCCAAACCACCAGAAACTACCCTTAAGATCCACGTACATTTTGGTTGTACAAGGATGAAGCATATTCGTGGTGTTGTGATCCTCTTAAAGAATTTTTTTCCTCAGTCATCGTCTTTAGGAACACATAACCGTCCCTCAAGCTTCAACACTCCATCATCAAACAAACTAAATTCTTCACACTTCCCTTTGAGCATTTCCTTTTTAATTCTCACAGGGCTTGGATCGATGTCTTGCTTACTCCGAATGTCATCTAAAATAGTTGGAGACAAGGTCATTACTGTAAGTTGTCCAACTATTAATTCCAAGCCAAAATCAAGTATCTCCTTTTGAAGAGGCTTGGACATCACATTCAAGGACATTAATATCGCAGGGGCCTTCCGACTCAACGCATCAGCTGTAACAACCCACCCTACATATGTTGTTACAGTTACATACTTACTTACATAACTTACATAACTTACATATTAAGCGGAAATGAGGACAAATTTTTTTTTTTCCGCTTAACTTGAATCAATCTTGATCAAGCACTTGCAATTATACATACTGATATACATATATCTTCATAAATACTTAATTGAGTGCTTGAGTTTGGAAACTTATACATAAGCACAAACATTATATATATATATATATATATATATATTTTACAAAATGCATAGCGGTCTCCATCCCACAATTTTACAGTTAGCCCTACCATGCTCCACCGTCCTATATCAGGTATTGCCGATAGGTTGCTTACCTACAGTATAAACATAAGTCATGAGCTTTCGCCCAGCAAGTACAACTATCATTCCGCAAAAATATTACATACTAATGCATGAACCAATTATGCTTTCTTATGTTGTCTTATGCTTTCTTATGCTTACTTATTCTTAAGTTAGCACGTTTTTGGGCCCCTTACTTAACATAACATAAGTGTTTGTACCGTGGCACGCTGCCATGGAGTGGTTGGGGCGGCCAGCCCAGTCTAACTCAAACCATGGACCAAACCCAACCTGAGAGCGGGTCGATACGACACGAGGCAACTTGCTTGCCATCAAACTTGAAAACTTGTTCTTAACTTGTTCTTGAACATAATTTCTTATGAATAGTTTTCATTCTTGAAAACAATTCCTTGAACATAGTTTTCTTCTTGAAAACAGTCTTTTAAAATAGTTTCATACTTGAAACTGGGTTCTCATTCTTACCAAGTGACTTATCATTGGTGAGTATGCTTCATGATGCCATAATAATAAAACATAAATCATATGCATCACAACATGTATGCATGAGCTTGAAAACAAACAAGCAATAAAACAATCTACCTATGTTGTAAGCGGAGTTGTACTTACCGGTTAGACTACGTCCTGTGTTTGTTGCTTCAACTGGTTGCAACAACAGGTTACCTTCCTGTTTTCAAAAGAATGTAAGATAAGAATTATCCTATCTTACCATAAGTCATTAAATGTTTGTATCCTAACCAACACTCATTAGTAACCCTAGTTACATGTCCCTCATATACTATCATGATCTCTTATTCGGTTACTAGATGTAACCCTAGGGCATCTGGCCCAATCAAACATGAATAGTGCTTAACATCTTATTAGGTTACTATGTGTAACTCTGGGTCTAGGCCCAAATTATATCTGAATTAAAACCCTATTGAGTTGCTAAGGCCCAGCCACTTTTAAAATCGTACTCTATTAGGATACTATTGGTAACCATGGGTTTTAGGCCCAAATCAATTGCTTGGGTTCTCTTATGTGTTTACCTAAGTAATTTGACCCATTAAAGTTGGTAACCTTCTCGGTTACTGTTTGGCCTATAGTTGTTTACCATAGTACTGGGCTTATCTTATTTATTTTTACCCATGTTTGATAAATTTTAATCCCTTTTTTTAAAACTGCTAAAAACAGTCCATAAACTTTGATTATCAGTGCATGTGCAGGAATTTCTTGCTTTTGCACTGTTTTTAGAAATCCTGTGCAGGAATTTTCTGAACCCTGCACAATTTTTGAAAATCTGTTTTAACTTTAATATTGGTTTGGATTTTGAAAAATTTTTCTTCATGAAAGTTGTAGACCACATCAAAATATACAACTTTAATGTTTTCTTAAAACCTAAATCTGCCTCTAACCTACTATTTTTCCTTGTTTAACCTGCCTGGCCGTGCACACTAGGTCTGGCCGACCAGGCTCGGGTTTCTGTAAAAACGGAGGCCTTTGGAGCCTTATTTTTAAAAACCGTCCTAGATTCCCTCTAGGGTTTTCCATTTTCTATAACTTTTCAGTTTTAACTTTCTTCAAATTCAGCATCTAAAGGACTCAAAATTCAGTTTCCAGATCACTGCCCAATCTTGACCCGAGACTGGCAGTTTTGGATTTAGTTGGTTCTTACGTAAAATTACGCGCACACTACCTCGAACGGTTAAAACTATGAGCCTACATCAAGCATGCAGTATATTACTTAATTTTTTTCATAGCCATGCATTCATTTTACATTCATACTATCCTTCATGAAATACATATGGTGAATCTTCACCAAACTAGGGTTTTTAGGGTTTTCTTGAACCCTACATACAACATACATAACCATTTCCATATTCATTCATGCTACATCATTATTGAGTATGTGGGGACATATAACAAACATCTAATTGGCATACACTCATACCATATGCTATCTAGCACATATTATCATAATCAAGCACCAAATCATAAATATGGACCAACAAAACCTAATCAAGCACATTCAAGCATTCATATCTAACCCTAGTGCATAAAACTAATGGTGAGCTTATGCTCTTACATTCCAAACATGGAAATACACATAAATCTTGAATCAAGCTTAATTGAAGAACTAGAGGGTTTAGGAGGATTACCTTTAAACCTTGAGAATGGATTCTAGGTTTTGGATTAAAGATTTCCTCCTCCCTTTTTCTTCCTCAAAATCCGACCACCCCCCCCTCTCTCTCTCTCTCTCTCTCTTTTCCTTCTCTTTGGCTTTAGCTCCTAAGGGGTGAACTAGAGAGAGAGAGCTAGTAAAGTATGTGTTGAACTAAATGGTCAAAAAGTGAACCAACTTCACCTATTTATAGGTGAAAAAATAATTTATCTTCTAGAATTATTTTTATTCTTAAAATTGCATATCTAACCTCAAAATAACATATTTGCTATCTACCCTCTATGAGGTGGCCGGCCATCATGCTTTCTTGGAGTCCAAGAAATTTACATATCTTTCTTTAACTTATTATCTTGTTCCAATGTAACCAAGTTTGTAACCAATCATTGGCCTACCATTGGCCTAGTTGGAGACTTGGTTAGAAATATCCATAAATCCTATAAATCAAAAACTTCATACTTATCCATAATTGCTTACTTTTCTTAAAATTGCACTTTGGTCCCTAAGGATAAAATATTTACACTTTAGTCCCTGTGAGGTGGCCAGCTATGGTAGAGCCACTTGGCTTCCAGTAAATGCATAATTATCCACTTGCTTCCATAAATCCCTTAATATGCAGTCCATCTTCATACTAATGCAGATATTTCAAATACTGTTTTCAACTAATAATAGTATAATTGTACTGGACTACAGTCCAGAATTTATCTGCGCTTAACCGGACTACGTGTGGATTTTTCTTAGGGTTGAGGCTACTTAGTCCTTAATGCTCGAAATATTGTGCTTGATTTTTCTACAGTGGTCACATGCCTAATTTTCTCTTCTTTATCTATAATGATGGTTTTTCGCAATATAATTTCTATACTGCTTATTATACTACTATACCGTCCTGGTCAAATTTTGATCAACCTAAAGTCAACCTTAGTCAAACTTTGACCAACTGAAAATCATAAATTTATATCTTGCCCTTTTTCTCAAAAGGCCTTATGCTTAGCTAAACAAACTATTATTTAGTCTTATGAGGCTATGAGAAATCAATTATAGTCTGATAAAATCAAATAAGATATCTCACATAAACCTTCATGTTCCTTAGCTACGAAATCATGAATCAGCAAAAAAGGGTGGCTATTACATCAGCTACCCTATTTGCCTTTCCCGGGTGGTAAAAGATTTCACAATTGTATTCCTTTACTAGCTTAAGCCACCTCCTTTGCGTCATATTCAAATCCTTCTATGTGAAGAAGTACTTCAAACTTTGGTGATCGGTTAATATTTGGCATCAGATTCCACACAAATAATGCCTCCATATTTTGAATGCAAATACCATTATAGCTAACTCTAAGTCATCGGTGAGATAGTTATTCTGACAGTCCTTCAATTGCCTAAAAGCGGAGGCAATTACCTTCCCATTCTGCATCAAGAATACACCAAGTCCCATTCTGGAAGCATCACTATAAATTACCCTTCATCCCCATCCGAAATCGTCAAGATTATGGCACTTGCGAGTCATTTCTTCAGCTCTTAAAAGCTATTTTCAAAGTCCTCTATCCATTAGAACTTCTTTCCTTTTCGGGTAAGTGTCGTAGGTGGCATAGCAAGTTTTGAAAAATTAGCCACAAATTTCCTGTTATAACCCACTAAACCAAGGAAACTTCTGATCTCACTTGCGTTGGTTGCTCTCTTTCAATTGCTAATGGTCTTAATCTTCACAGGATCCACCATAACGCCATCTTTAGAAATCACATGGCCAAGGAGTGCCACACGATCCAACCAAATCTCGCACTTAGAGAAATTTGGCATACAAGTGGTGTTGTTACAATGTCTGCAAAACTATTTTTATATGCTTCTCATGTTTGTCTTGAGTCTTTGAATAAATGAGAATGTTGTTGATATACATTATCACAAACTATCTAGAAACTCCTTGAACATTCTATTTATTAGGTTCAAGAAAGCAACAGGAGCAATGGTCAACCCAAATGGCATGACCACAAACTCATAATGGCCGTATCAAGTTCTGAAGGCTGACTTGGGGATATTTTCTTCCTTGATCTTCAATTGGTGGTATCCAGATCGTAAATCAATCTTCATAAACACAGTTGTACCTTGCAGTTGGTAGAACAAATAATTTATTCTTGGCAATGGGTACTTGTTCCTTATGGTCACCTTGTCAAGCTCTTTATAAGCAATATAGAGTCTCATCGTCCCATCCTTTTTTTTCACAAATAAAACCGGAGCTCCCCACGGTGAATGACTAGGGCGAATGAAACCCTTGCTCAACAACTCTTGAAGTTGTTCATGTAATTCTTTTAACTTAACAGGTGCCATGGAGATTGGCCAAGTGCCAGGTGCTCACTCAATCTCGAACTCGATTTCTCTATTTGGCGGTAAGCCCGGCAAGTCCTCTAAAAACACATCACTAAAATCTTCTACAACAGGTACATCTTTAGGTTTCAATTTATCTTCTTTCTTCTTATCCACGATGCTGGCTAAGAAATCGGTACAGCCATTGGCTAGCATCTTCCGGGCCTTCATTGCTGATAGGAACAACTTCATCCTCTTCTTCGTATCACCAATGAATTCAAACCAATCATCTCGTTTGGGATCAAACATGACCTTACGTCTTCTGCATTCATTAGATGCGTTGTATTTTCCCAAGAAATCCATACCTAAAATAAGGTCATAGTCAAACATCTCAAGCACTATCAGATTACTATAGAGCTTCATATCAACAATTCTCATTGGCACTACTCGAAACCAATGAGTGGACATCATCACTTCTCCAGAGGGTAGTGTCGTAGTGAATCCCTGACTTAAAATATCATGATTTCTTCCTAGTCTATTAGCAAAAGTAGAAGACATAAAAGAGTGTGTGGCTCCCGTGTCGTGAAAAATATTAGCATACTGGTTATTAACAAGTATCTGACCTGTGACAACAGTAGAAGTCTTAGCAATAGCTTCTTCTTTGGTCATAGTGAAAATTCTGGTATTGGTGGTGAGAGGATGTAATAACCGAAATTTTTACGGACTCGTAATTTCCTTATATATAAAGAAATTTAAGTTCGTAATATGTGTTATTGTGATGTTTCATGGGAATTATGAATGTCAATATGAAGCTCATGATCTGATTTGATTATTAGAGTATGTTTGAGTTCTTATAAGTATTATGAGACTCAAAGATAGTTTATTAAGTCAGAGATAAGGCCTTATGGTGATAAAGGCAGAATCATAATTTATGGTTTTGTCCTGGTCGATGAATGACCAGGATAATTTACAACTTGATTAAGATGGTACTGCTGTATAATAAGCAGCATTGAAATTATATTGTGGCCAACCGTCATTACGGATGTAGAATTGAGAATAAGGATTTGGATTGCTCTAGAATAATTAGGAATAATATTTAAAGTAAGGAGGACTAAGAAAAACCTACACGCGGTCCAGTTAAGTACAGATAAATTCTGGACTGCAGTCCAGCAATACTATAATGTTGATAGTTAAAACAATATTGGTACTATCTGGATTATTAAGAAAATAGAATGCGTATTAGGAGGAATGCTAAACATGGCCCTACTTGGAGGCCAAGTAATTGTAGATAAGTATGAAAAGAAATTTGGGTGGTTTAAGCCTCCACATGGCCAGCCAACTCATGGGGACTAGAAGGCAAATATTTTTTCTTTTAAGGACCAATATGCAATTCAAGGAGAATTTTAGAAATAAAAATAATTGTGGAAAATTTGAAAATTTTCACCTATAAATAGAGGTGGGTTGTGAGAATTGGATGACTTTAGTTAGCCTTTTACTTTCTAGTTCCTTCTCAACTATTCCTCTCTAGCCTTAGAAGAAGAAGAAAAAAAAAAAAAAAGAGAGAGAGAAAGATGGCCGGTTGTGGTATGGAGGGTGGTGGAGCAAATTTTTCTCATCCCAAGGTCTAGAGCAATCTTTCCAAGCTTAGAGGTATTATTCTTGAACCTCTAACTAAGAATTTCATTAAGTTTTGGTTTGTGGGATTTATGTATATTTCAAGCTATGGGTTGTAAGAGCATAAGCTCATGCTTCTTATATTATGGTTTTTGATGATTGTTTATGCTAGATCTATGCTTAGGTTATCTTGGTTGCTAACTCTAAGCATGGGTTTGATTTTTATGCTCTATGTTGAGTTTAAGGTTATGTGTGCTCATTGCTCACCATGTGTTTGTGAAAATACCTTCACATGTTTAAGTAGGGAGATTTTATGAATAATGATGATGATGATGATGATGTGAATGCTAAGTGTAAGTTGATTAAGAAATTAACCTAAATACATAAGTTGGTAAACAAGTAAGTTATCAATATTGTGTTTTTCAAGAACATGAGATAAGTGTATGTTTGAATGTTAAGAACGAATCCAATGCGCTGCATGTTGACGTAGGCTCACGGATTTGTCCGTTTGAGGTAGGGTACACGGATTTTAAACGAGAACCAACAAAAATGCAAATTGCCGGGATTTGAAAAATAATCTGGACAGTTTTATGGAAACTGGATTTTAAGCCCTTTAGAAGTCGAATTTGGAAAATGTTAAAATTGTAAAGTTTTATAACAAAGAAAATCCTAAGGGATAGCATGGATAGTTTCTAAAAAACAGGCTCCAAGGGCCTTCGTTTTAATCAGTTTTCAAAACTGGCTGGTCCAAATACTGTATACGGTCAGAATTTTTCAAAGAGAAAAACGGGAAAGTTAAAGGCAGAATTAAGTTTTGGACAAGAAACGAAGGTTGTAGGTTTCAACGATATCTGAAATTTTTCCTAGATTTTAAACCAATTTAAAGATAAAATGGGATTTTCAAAATTATGCATGATATATGAAATTTCCTGCACACATGCATTCCAATAAATTAAAAGGCTATTTTAAAAGCAGTTTTTAAGGTTTTACGATCTCTTTTAAAAAAGAACTACAGCCTTACAAAATAGTTTTAAAATGTTTAAATCCAATGGAATTTCCCAAGTGATTTTAAAAAACGTACTATATTTTATGAATGGTAATTTCAAGTATTATGATAAGAAATACTTGATTTATAAAGTTATAATATTTTCAAAACATAAGAATATGGTAACAAGTGTATGACTGATGGTAACCGGATAGGATGCCGATTTATTATGTTAGGGCCTGTATTTATAATTACCAATGGTAATCGGGTGGGATATCGATTTACTATGTTAGGGTTGGCATTTATGATTACTAATGGTAATCGGATTGGATACCGATCTAGTATGTTATGGTTTGTAGTAAGATAGACGATTCTTATCTTATGCTCAGTTTGAAAACAGGAATATTAAGCCTATTGTCGTGCCTTGTTAGAACGATAGATCAAGAGTATAGGACAATTTGTAAGTACAACTCCGCCTGCAGCATGGGCAAAATATTTTTATTGCATTGCATATTTTCCAAAAATCATGCATTGATTTACATGATGTACATATGCTTATATTTTATTATTGTGACATCACGCAAGCATGCTCACTAATAATAAATCACACGATAAGAACAAGATCAAGTTTTCAAGTAAGAAACAGTTAAGATTCAAGTTTTCATGTATGATCGAAACAAGAACAAGTCTTCACGTAATAAAGCAAGTTTCTCGTGTCGTACCGACCTACCATGAGGGTGGG
Source organism: Ficus carica (assembly GCA_009761775.1). NCBI lineage: Eukaryota > Viridiplantae > Streptophyta > Magnoliopsida > Rosales > Moraceae > Ficus > Ficus carica. The sequence goes on from CM019745.1 coordinate 22,314,062, forward strand.
TTTTGGTTTGGTCCATGGTTTGAGTTGGACAGGGTTGGTCGCCTTAACCACTCAATGGCTATGTGTCACGATACGTACACTCATGTTCATAATACGTAAGGAGCCCAAAACCAAGTTTACATAAGAAATCATAATTGATTAATAAGAAAGCATAATTGGTTTATGCATTATCAATTCATACATTTTTTTACCGAAATTATTTTTTCGGAATAGAAAGTTGTACTTACTGAATATAAGCTTATAACTTACGTTCATGCTGTAGGTAAGCAATCTACCAGACAAGCTTGATGCAAGACTGTGGAGAGATGACATTGCAGATTGTGAAATTTGGGTTGGACACCACCACGTATTTTGTAAAATATGTTTATGTTATTATATGATAATATAATGGTACCGGTACTTAACATATTTAGTACTGGGACAGTATTTAAAGTTTATTACAATGGTAATTACTATGGTTTATCAAATGTGTTAAAATGGTTTTACAACTCTGTACTCGATTGAGTACATATAAATAAGTATGAGAGTGAGTTAAGTTTTAAATTTGAGTTTAAAAAGAAAAAATATATATTTTCGTATTTCTATAAAATGCAAGAGTATATTTAAGTAAGTTAAGTATTTAAGTTAAGTAAGCACGGTAACGGCCCTACGTGGTTGGGTCGTTACAAAGGAGTTGCCTCAAGTAGTCCCTGGGAAATAAGAGGCCCATCAAGAGCGGCCTGCATGCTGTGGAGCGGAGCCGATGGGTTTCTCGACTGACTTTGCCGGAAGGGCTGGTACATCTTGTTTGGACACTTCTTGTTTGGACAATTCTTGGATAAGTGTTCCTCGCGTTTGCAACCATAACATAGATTTGTGCCCATACGACACTCCCACAAATGTAGCTTCCCACACTTAGAACATGGTGCAATGTTCTTAGCTTGCTTAGCTGGTTGACCTCCTCCTTAACGGTTGTTATGGTTCCTCTGATTAGGAAAGTTTCCCTCCTCTTGTTATTACTCCACTGACCTCCTTGAGACCTGCCTTGATTTATGAAGTTTTCACGATTCTGGTTGTTGTTGTTCTTAGGGACTTCACTCTGACCTAGCTGACTTTCTTTTTTCTTATTCAAATGATACTCAGCACGAAGGGCACACTTGACACATTCAGCTGTGGTGGTCGGTGGAGCAGTCCCGCTATTAACAATTACTGCAATCTCGGGTCTCAGCATCTTGATCATTCTTCTCAGCTGTTCTTTTTCATTTGGCACCATGTGGGGACAAAGACGTGACAGTTGGTTGAACCGCTTAACAGCTTCTGTCATCGATAGATTTCCTTAACAAAAGTTGTTAAACTCATCATAGTGTTCCTTGGTCACTGACATGTTGAAATACTGCTTGTTAAATTCTTAGATAAAGTCTTCCCATGTCATCTGACTCATATCATTGTTCATCTCTATTCCTTCCCACCAGATTCTAGCATTATCCATCAAACAGTAGGAAGCACACTTAACTTTCTCATTTTCAGTTAAGCCCATGAAATTAAGTATTAACTTAATAGACTTCAACATTGTTGAGCTACCAAAGGGTTAATTGAACCATTAAATTCCATAAGCTTCATCCTTTTGAATCGCAGATGCAGAGGCTCATGATTTGTTGCTGCCTGAACTCCTCCACTGGTTGTACAGCCGGTGGAGCAATGGGGACATAAACTTTGTTGGCATTAGCTTGCAAATTGTTAATAAGGGTCTGTTGTTCCTAAACTTGCCTCTATAGTTAAACCAACATTTATGCTAGATTAGGCTCTGCCGCCGCTTCATTTTCAACTTGCCTATGACCCCTTCGTTGATCTTGATGCAACTGTGCTATAACTTCTGCCAAATTAGGTTTTGCGGCAATCTCATCTTCGGCTTGCACTTGGCCGTTACCACGTCCTCGAGTTGCACGTCCTCATCCGCGTACCATCTTTCTTAGTCGTTTGTTAGTAGCAAATACTGTTAATATGATACTTTCTATTTTTAGGATATTGAGTTAAGATTCGAACTTTCCATAAATAGAACATCAATTCAAAACTTTTACATTTCTATCTAAGGAAATTAGTTAATTACTTACTTGAAGAAGTTTGAAGTGAATACGTAGCGATGCATGATAGAAAATAGGATCCTCTCTGATATCATATCTGTAACGACCCCTAACAGACCGTTAGAGTTGACTTCTCTTTTCAACATTCATCTCTTCTAAAATTTCATAAAATAAAAATCTTGACTTATCAAAAAACTTTACTTATATAATTTTTAGAAAACATAAGAAATTTTTAATTTTTTTTAAACTCTATCAAAATAACCTTCATAATTGGAATAATTTAAAAAAAAAAAAAAAAAAAAAACCTATTTCATGAAATAAAATTTAAGTCCATATGAATCATCCAATCAAATAATAATAAACTAAATCTCAAAACTTTATTTGAAATTAAAAATGTCCATCCCATGATTGTTCTTTCTATTTCCTATCACACATCGTCCCGCTTCTGCTCCAATCTCCTTTAAATGCTACATCCTACCCTTTCATTTATATACAATATGAATTAGTTTTAAATAAGCAAATGCTTAATAAGACACTTAAATCTTAAAAACGTAAATAAATATTTTTCTTTGTCATTAACATCAATTATCTTTATAAATAGAGCATCTTTGAAAAACTTTTTAACTTTCAAAAACGTCATATATTGGGTCTGGCATTGTACCATCATAGCGCGCTATTAGTTTCAAACTATCAACAAAATAGTTTTGATGTGGAGCCATATCACCTGTCTACCTAACTGATCTGGTCCAATGGTTTGTTGTCTTTTTAGTTTGGTGTAATTTAGATTTCACATTCTGGTTCTTGTTTGGTAAATCAATGGAGGTATTTAGAATTCAACAAGAATCAATACAAGAAATCCAAGATTTTAGAAAAGATTTAGATTGTTTTTTATTACATTCAAGAAGGTGTTGATACAACCACCAAAAAAGGGAGAAAGAGTAAATAGCATTTTTGAAAAGAGTAATAATCAATTATAGTATAAAATTTTTGGGAAAGCACCATTGTATCAGCATGATATAAATTTAAAGACCATTGTATCAGCATGACACAAAAAATTAGCACTCGACTAACATGACACAAGATTAAATTAAAGTTAACTAAAATTTGTGTCATGTTGGTTAAGAATTGAGAATTTATGTCATGTTAGTCTATAGATGAAAAAAAAGGTGGTCATTTAGGTAATTTTCTCTAAAAGTTTTAACATAGTAATCAATAACATAATTAAATTTAATGATCACATAATACCAAACAAACCCCTCATCTTTCTCTTCTGTCTCTTTAATACGAAACTATGCACATAAATTTGTGGTAAAAATTAATAGTAAATCCGATTTATTTTTATTTTTTATTTTTGAAAAATTCAAGGAAATCTAAGGATTTACCAGAAACATATGCAATTTATCACCTTTTAAAAAACATGCTATAACTTAAAAAAAAAAAAAAAAAAAATTTGCTGTAAATTTCAAAGTAACCTATAAAATATTTTATCTGTCACCATTACACCCAAATTTTTTTTTTTTTTTTTTTGAGGAAATCCTTTAAAGGGCCTGTTTAGAAGCATTTTGAAAATGATGATAAATTAGTGTTTAGTTGTGTTTATGATACATATTTTTAGTTTATAAACCCTTAAAATTGAAAATGAAAAATGGAAAAAAAAAAAAAAACAACTTTAGAGCATTTTTTATTTTATTAGCAAAGATGAAAACAATTTTTTCTTTCAAGTTTTTGTTTTCATTAATGGTGTAAACATTGCGATTTGAAAAATGGTCCACAAAAATATTCCCTCAACCGTGGAAACCATGCCAAAAATTATTCCAAACAGGCACTTTGTTTTTTCTTTTTTAAAGGAAGATTTGTACGATATTACCAGAGAATACAAAGAATGCCACCATTTTTATTTTGATTTAGAATAAAAAGGAATAAAATTGCATTTTTCTACAAAAGGTAAACAGCCCCGAAACCGTCATTGATAATATATTATACTCATTATTTTGTGATTTACATAAATATTAGTGGGCCATTTCTATGGACCAGCACCCTTTTTTGGGGGTCCTGCCAGTGGACTTTACTGAGCATAGGCAATGGGCAAAATGTAACCGGCTTTTGCCGGTTGAGGGTTAGATATACCACCGGTTGTGAGAAAAAAGGTGAGAGTAATATGAGGAATTGAAGGGCAAGGGGGTAAAATCACACAATAAAGTTGTTGGAAAGAGTGGAAAAAGGCTGAAATTTTTGGATAGAATGGTATATTAGTATGTTGAATGATTAAATAATGAATACCAAAAGAATAAAAATTGGGTGAGGAGTTATAACATGGGTAATAAATTCTAGAAGAGTAAAAATTGGGTGAGGAGTCATAATATACCAACTAGAGTTTAGGGCTATTCAAGGGAACCGGTGAACCAAAACCGCCACAACCGGCCGATCAACACTGACATCGACGAAACCGATGTTCGTCGGTTGGTGAACCGAACTGCCCTAACATTGATCGGTTCGGTGGTCGGTTGAGGGTTTGGGACTTAGCTGGAAACCGAAACCGACTGAGCCATACCTTGTTGTTCTTCATGATTCTGATCGGCGACAACATGGAGGCGCTGCAACTCCATTAAGCACAAAATATGTTGTTTCATTCTCAGTCAATACCCTAACACATAAGCCCAAAGCCTATAACACAGAAGCCCATAACTCACTTAAGTCAAAGCCCAAGCCCAAAGTCCACAAGGCCTTAATTGATTCTGCCCTAATACTCAAAATAGTGAATGAAGAGGTGAACAACGTGTATGTTGGGGTCAGATTTCGTCTCCCCATAATGTAATAACTAGGTCGTCATGACCACTGGATCTATGAACGACGAATAATGAATATTGACAGATTAAGCGCTCCTAAGCTCGAACATTCAGGCTCGATCCAACGAACAATTACCAATCGCTAGAAGAGTGACGAATGACGAATGTTCGTCCTTGATCATTTAGTTTTGGTTCCCTTGAGGCCCATAATTTACCAAGTGTGGATATTTTAGGCACTTGGTTCAACGAAACTAACGATGAACGATGCTCAACCATTTATTGATTGTCACGAATGATTGGTTCGTTGTCCAACGTTCATATTCAAAGAACAACGAACAATGAGATATCAGTCTCCATAACTGCTAGGCCCACGATAAATCGTGGTATTGTGGCCCATGTCCTAGTACATGCTCCGTATTATTTGGTTGGTGGGGAACAACCTATTACCATCATGCAGGTCCAGACCCACGATCTTCCCTATGTAAATAGAGGAAGTTCTTTTGGAAGCCCTTTGCTTACAATTATCCTGCTGGATAATACCAAGAGATTGTAGCCTTTTGTACTCAAAACTCATATATAGTGAAACCACAGACTCAGAGGACATAGCACAAATCCGGCGAACCTCTCTAAATTTCGGTATTACTATCTTTTACTACTTTCATTTCGATTTATCATTTACGTTTTTCTGATTATGATTGTTTTATGATTTTTATATGTGATGTCTAAGAACCACAATAATTTTTGGATAATTATTTTATGATATAATCCTGGTTGAAATTTGACCGTAGATTCCTAGTAACTATAGTTTGGTGCCCACCGTAGGGCCCTTGGCCATCATATACCGGAAATTCATAGAGCAACCATGTCAGACAACTGTGAACAGTAAGCGAAACTACTGTAGGACAGTTCTGAAGCTCAGCCAGAAGCTTCAACATCCGGAGGAAATGCCTAGATCACCAACCTTATGCGTTTTGTTGAAGAAATTACTAATAAATGTACAAAAATGCACTTTTGTTGTACGTAATTGTCAAATCAATTTAGTTTTAATTAATTAGTTCTCATGAATTTAATTTAAAATATTTTTGTGTGGAAATAATTAGTTTTAATTTAATTTAATTTGTTTTGTAGGGAAATAAGACATTTGGGCCAAAATTGCAAGCAAAATCAAATGAAAGGCCCCATAAAGAAAAGCCCATCTGCAAGCCTGAGCCATTCGAGCCAACCGTGTAGCCAACCCGTATGCCTACCAGATGCTGCCACGTGTCGAGCTCAGCACACCACGATAGAGCACGGGGCCCTGTTGGTCCCACGAACAAGTGCACTTGGCGCGCACGACCTCTTCCCTGGGCGAGTTGCATCCACGCGTCTCATCAGTATCCCTCTTCATCATTAACGCGGGCCCTGCTGTGCATCATCCCTCCATTCAGCACATGCCACGTGTTGGGATGGGCCCTAGATGTCGGCCACTTCTTCTTTTCTGCCAATCTGCGAGCGACACTTGTTCCATTTGCATGGGATTCTCTTTGTTGAAGGCTACCGTTTCTTGTTGTTTCTCTTCCTCTCTTTAATATCAGTTTTTATGCTCACTTTAAGCCTCGTAAATTCCATTTAATTATAATTCAATTTCTTTTATTTTTTATTGTAGATGAACGTTCTTAGCGTTCCTTGACAGCACCATAAACTCTATAAAGAGAGATTTGGTCAAGTGTGTTAGGTGGTTGAATTTTAGTCCAAGTATAGTCATATTTTCTCATATTTTCTTTGAGAGTTTTGTGAGAATATTGAATATGAGTGGCTAGATTTTCTTTGATGAGGCTAGAGATGATCCTAAATGTGTAGTGAGTTTGTTTGGGTTTTGATTCTCCAATGGTTTGTATGGTTTATATATTTGAGTAAATAATTTTCTTTCATCTTATTTCTTTCTTATAAATATATTTTGTTGCCAACTTTTATAGAAATTTAGTCAAGCTCTTTTTATGTGATTGCTGCATGATATGATATATTGATAGTATTATTTTATAAGTAGTCTTTTACTGCAATATTGCTTATGGTATATTGTCACTTTTGGATTTCTTATAAGATAATTTTTGCTAGTTCTTAACATGAGAATTCTATCTACTCAAATACATTTTAATTTGCAAGTTCTTCAAATCTTTATTTTCTAATTGATTGTTTTGGAAGTGAAACTTTTAATTGAGTCGTTTTATGAATCAAAATCCAAATAGATAAACGAAACATATAGGGGATTCTCGATATCTTACCACTTTTGATTATTGAATTTTCTTCATTTTAAAATGCATTGTCCTTTAATTGTTTCAAAATCACAAAAATACTTCTTTCTTTTCTTTATTTAATTTCTTATTTCTCTAACGATTTTGTTCCGCTAATCTTTTCTTGTTTGTTTCTATCACCTCCACATGGATACGACCGCCCGATATGTGTTACAATTGACTGCTTTATTTCGACACAATTTGGGAGTAATCAAATTTTGGCGCCGCTACCGAGGAGATGCCAAGAAGCAGGATTGATTCCTAGATATTTTTCCAAGAGATAATGTTTGCGATTATTTAGTGTATATAAACCTACGCAAGTGTACATAATCGAACAAGTAATATAGAAAGTGAGTTGAGTATCGTCTCCACAGGAATTGAATCATTAAAATGAATTGCAAAAGAAATCAAGCACAAATTAATTTGGATTAAAAATTAAACTAAGTAAAATGACAATAATCTGATGAAATAAAATGAGTATAATGAAAATGAACTAAAATGGACAGAAAGAACAAGATTTAATCAAGAGTTTGTAAATCAAAATGAGAATTAAGCTAGGATTGTCAATTTTCCCTCAATTGCAAGTCTGATCCGAATGCTGTATGAAATGCTACAGCAAAAACTGTCATGTTAACTGAAATTCAATTTTATCATAAAATTCTTCCGAATTAATTATGACTAACAATTCTTTAAACCTTTTTCAACATATTCCAATGTGAATCTAGTTCTCAGAACACCAATTCATGCACCAATTTCAATGGGTTATACAAGGTAAATAGCATATTCCTATGTCACTCACAAATCAATATAAACTTCAAAAAGCATATTGAATTTACATCATCCAAGTTAGATCCAGCTCAAATTAATCTTTCCAGAGTTAATCAAAACCTAGTTTCCTATAAATTGATGGCCAATCAACAATAGAAATTAAATAACCAAAGCACTTGAATGAACATGAAAGAAATTGCTCAACATTCCAATAAACAATTAAATCATCCTCCCAATTTTGAATCCATCAACAATCCCAGCTAAAGAAATTTAGCTCATGTTTAGGATTACAAAAACAAGCATAAGTACATAATCCATGTTCAACAAATAATGAAAATCAAGAAAAACAATCAAAGGAAAGAGTAAGCAAGAGAAAAACTCCAAGTGGCTAGATGTGTCCTTCTCGTCCTTTCCTTCTTCTTCTCAGCTCACTCTCTGAAAAATGAAGGAAATCTGCCGAGCTCACACTCTCCCTGTACTCTTTCCCCTTTCTTCTCTGTACTCTCCAAATTTCCCTATTTTCCATCTCTCCATCTTCCTCTAATGCGGCTGCCTTTTCAATTGTACTAACCCTTTAAGGCATAAACCAAGGCTCACGTGACCTCCCAGCTAAGGTAGAAAAATGGTCCCCACAAATATGATCTGTAATCTTCCTTTTGCTCTTTCAAAATAATGTCAACTGGTACAATTTGCTGCAAGGATTGCTGTGAGAATTGCTGCAGCATTTTCGGCTCAGATTCTTTTACAATTCACATAAGAATTAAAACACACATCAGCCCTTATTTGATCTTATTTTTCTTCACATTTGCCATGATTTTAACCAAACACTAAACCCAAGATAAAAAGTTCATACAAACATAAAACAAAGGAAAATATGCTAAAAATAACACAAATACGCTATAAACCAACTACAATCAAGTCTAAAAGTGCCTAAAATAACTCTAATTACTAGAGTTATCAAATAAGTAATTTTCTTTTATTTTATTTTTGTTATAGTCTATTATTTTTATATGTCTTTTTGTTTAGCATGTTTTCTCTTTTTTGTATTCTCGGTCAAGTTATTGGTTTTCTTTTCTACGGTTGTTAGGTTAATTTTTCTTCATTAGTCTTATTTAAGTTATGTTTTGTCTTATTTTGTCCCCCCACCAAAAAAAAAAAAAAAAAGGTTTTATTCTTAGTAATCATTGTCTTGTGTTATACCATTTGTTTATTATTTTGTACATTCTGCATACGGTTCTTTTAGGCTTATTTAGTCTAAGTTTGTCTTATTTGTTTTGTTATTAGTGTCTTATTTTCTTTTGTCTTTTCCGTTTTGTTTATATTTTTGTTTTCTGTTAGTCTTATCTTTTGCTTTATTTTGTTTTGTCAGAGTAGAAGTCTTCCTTTTATTTATTTCTTCTTTTATATTCGCTTGCTAGTTTTTTATTTATTTTTAAAACCGTTAGTGTTTTCATAAGTTTTCATTTTTGTTAGTATTTTTATTAATTTCATTTCTTTTCTTTTATTAGTTTTGTCAGTTTCTTAGGTTTATATATATATATATATATATATATATATAAAATCTGTTTTGTTCGTTTTATTTTTGTTTTCTTCTGTTTTCTTTACAAAGTAATTGCACCCATTTAATTTATTATTATTATTATTATTATTACTATTTTAATTAGTCTTTAGTCTCTTAGTTTTCGTTTTATCAGTTTGCTAAATTTTTTTTTAATTGTTATTGCTTTGTTAATTTTCATTTTATAGCTCGTTTTAATTCCTAGTATTAATTTTACGTTGTAACTTTTGAGGTTACTAATCTAGTGTTAATAATTTAGGTCTCATAATTTGCATAACCTTAGGTTGTAGAATAGCTTTAACTTAGGGTACTAATATCTAACATCTACCATTTCATAAAACACGCCATAAAATTTAATAAATTTTCAAACAATTGTGTGGAAACATTGAAAAGTATAAACTAACACTATTACAAAATGTGGATTCCACGATGGAGCTTCCACGACCATTTTTAAAAAACGGTCGTTGAAAGTACACCTAAAATATGGCGCAAAACTGGGTTTCCGAAAAGGCTTCCACCATCGTTTTCACAAACGGTCGTGGAACCATTATCAAAAACGGTCGTGGAAGCAGAATGCTTCCACGAATGTTTGTGAAAACGGTTGTTGAATCCGAAGCTTCCACGACTGTTTTTAAAAAACGGTCATGAAAAATTCGAGAAATTCACAGAAAACCGAATCATGCCTTCATTATTCTACATCAACACTGTAGCTGCAGTAACCAAAATCATATCAGAACGCTCCGAAAACAGTCACTACACCACAGTTAGACGTCGCCGTCACCATCTACCGTCCATCAATCTCTCTTGTAAGTGATTACTAACTTTTTTTTGTTGTTTTTCTCTGTATTTAGACTTATGATTTTAGGTTTTATATATTTTAGTTATGTTTTTGGGAATCGGTTTGAGTTAATTGTGCAATGGGTGTTATTATAAGTGATCACAAACTTTTTTTTCCCCCGGTATTTAGACTTAAATATGATTTTAGGTTTTGTATTTTTAGTTTTGTTTTTGGGATTTTTGACTGAATTGTGCAATGGGTGTTAAATTTGATATGCATTTTGAAATTTACTTTGACTTCTAAAACTCTGATATTTTGATTTAAGAGTTGCAAATCATGGATAGGAAATGGATGTGGTTTAATAGATTATCTAAAACATATGAATATGGTGTTGACGAATTTTTATCATTTGCCAAAGTTCACATACAAGATGATAAGATTCCGTGTCCTTGTGAAATTTGTGAAAATCATAGATCTCATTCCATTGATGATGTTAGAGGGCATTTGCATGAATATGAGATTATTTGTTCTTACCAAACATGATATTTACATGGTGAAGATTTTTTCAATATTAAATATAAATCGACGAGTAAAGGTAAATAGCCTATTGTTGAGGAAGACGTTGGTGATAATATGTTGGATATAATAAATGATTTGGAAGAACACTTTGTACACCGTTCGGAGTTATTTGAGGCAATGATTAATGATACCGAGACACCCTTGTATGTCGGGTGTACAAAATATATTAAATTAGGGGCATTGGTTAAATTATGGAACATGAAAACGTCGGGATGGTGGATGAATTCTAGTTTCATCACTCTTTTAGAATTTCTAGAAGATGTTCTACCGGATGATAACAAAGTGCATCCTAGTATGTACGAAGCGAAAAAGACGTTGAGCACTTTAGGAGTGGAATATGAAAAGATACATGCTTGTCCAAATGATTGTATCCTTTATTGGAAAGAATATGAAGATTTAGATGAATGCCTGGTTTGTAACGAATCAAGATGGAAGAAAGGCAAGATGTCATCGAATGGTAGCAAAGAAGTGCTAGTGAAGGTGTTATGGTACATTCCACCGGCTCCACGTTTGCGTCATTTATTCCGTAATGCCGAGCATGCTAAGAATTTAACTTGGCACCATGACAAACGTGTTGACGATGGCAAGCTTAGGCCTCTAGCCGATGCACCATAATGGAAGACCTTTGATGACATTCATCCAGATTTTAGTGCAGAACCAAGGAATTTACGTCTTTGTCTGTCCACGGATGAAATGAACCCACTTAGTAATATAAGTAGTAGGCATAGTACCTGGCCAGTCATACTTGTCAACTACAATCTCCCTCCAGAATTGTGCATGAAGCGGAAGTTCTTGATGCTGACTTTATTGATCTCAGGTCCTCAACAACCGGGGAATGACATTGACGTGTACTTGGCACCATTAATCGATGACCTAAAAAGCTTGTGGGAAAATAGGTTAGAAGTTAAATTCTTACTGTTAAGATACGTTCAATCTTCGTGCAATGTTGATTTGGTCAATTAATGACTTTTACGTATTTGACAACCTATCCGGTTATCCAGTGAAGAGTTTAATAGGTTGTCCCATTTGTATGACGGATACATCTTCCATCCGGTTGAAAAACGGTAAGAAAACCGTTTACTTTGGTCACAGGAGATTCTTGCCAAAAAATATCAATACCGCAAACAAAAGAAGACTTTTAATGGTAATACTGAATAAAGAATCACTCCTCGGATTTTAACTGGCAAAGATGTATTTGAGACAGTTAAAGATGTGATAGTTTTGGAAAAAGAAAACGGAAGGATCCAGTGGTCGATGGACCTTTGAAGAAGAAGTCAATCTTCTACAAACTTCCATTTTGGAAGTCACTTTACATTCGTCATTGCTTAGATGTTATACATATTGAGAAAAACGTCTGTGAATCGATAGTGGGCACATTGCTTGACATTCCGAATAAAACTAAAGATGGTGTAAAGGTATGGTTGGGTCTTAAAGAGATGAAGATTAAACCTAATTTGCTCCTTAAGAAAAGAGCAAATGACACTTACTTACCTCCGACAAAGCATACATTATCAAGACAAGAAAAGAGAAAGCTTTGTGAATGGCTTGCTTCCGTGAAAGTGCCAAGTGGATATTCTTCCAACTTTAAAAGGCTGGTATCGATGAAGGATTTGAGGCTCATTGGAATGAAAACACATAATTGTTATATCTTGATGCAACAATTATTGCCTCTTGAATTACGGGGAGTTTTAACTAAAGATGTGAGATATTCAATTACCAAGTTATGCTCATTTTTCGATTCAATATGCTCTAAGGTAATTGATCCACTTATGCTAGATTTACTACAATCGAAATTGGTGATGACATTGTGCATGTTTGAGAAGCATTTCCCACCATCCTTTTTTGATATAATGATCCATCTAACGGTGCATTTAGTTTAGGAAGTTAAGCTATGTGGACCGGTGCATTTGAGGTGGATGTTGTAATAACCGACTTTGTTACAAATTATGATTTCTTGTTTCTCAAAGAATCAAAGTTTGTATTATGTATAAGTATATGAATTGCCTGATCTGAGTTGTCAGAATTAGGATTTATGTATGATTGAATTCCGGTCAAAGTTTGACCAGAATGATCTAAGATAAGATTGAGGCGGTATTACAGTATAATAAGCAGTATGAAAATTATACTGTGAAAAACCGTCATTACGGATAGATAAGTAAGAAAAAGGTACGGAATCATGTTAGAAAAATCAAGCACAATATTTAGGACAATAAGGACTAATTAGCTTTAAGTCCTAAGAAAAACCTATACGCAGTCCAGTTAAACACAGATAAATTCTGGACTGCAGTTTAGTATGACAGTACTGTTTTAGTTAAAAACAGTATTTGTTATAATTACATTAGTATGAAAATAGACTATTTTTAAGAAAGAAAGCCAAACAAAGCCCTAGGTGGAGGACACCTCATCACATGATAATAATGTAATTTTTTGATTTTTTTGAAAAATTGGAAAGTATTACAAAGAGATAATTTTGGCTCATGGAAGCCTCTAGTGGCCGGCCACCTTGGGGACTTTTCAGCAAATATTTATTTTGTAAGGCTTGGAGTGCAATTTAGAGAATAAAAATAAATCAATAAAAGAAATTAAAATTCACCTATAAATAGGTGGGGCGGGGGTGACTTTTTAACCCATTTTATTGGAAAATTCCCTCAAACTTTGGCCATTTTTCTTCTCCTTTTCTCTCTCTCAGCCGAACCCCATAGGCAGCCAAACCCAAGAGAGTGTGGTCGGATTTTAGTGAGTGAAAGCTAGAAAAAAATTTTGGAATCCAAGCTAGAGATTAACTCCACGATTTAGAGGTAATTCTCTCAACTCCTAAGCCTTTCTATTCAAGTTTTGAGCCAAGTTATCATGTATTTTCAGTTTGGTTGTAAGAGCTTAAGCTCACCCATTTATGTCGTTATTTTAGTTGGTTTGCTTAGAATGTGCTTGATTTAGGTTTTGGTATGCTTATGTTACGGTTTGGTGTATGTTTTGGATTGTATGCTCTAGAAATTATGTATTTTATGAGTGTGACCATTAGGTGTTTGTTATATGTCCCCATATGCTTAGGACTGATGTTGAATGAATGTTTATGAAATTGAATGTTTGTATGATGAATTAGGGTTCAAGAAAACCCTAGAAAACCCATGTTTGGTGAAAATCACCAAATGGGTTTGATTATGATTGAATGATGGTGAATGAATGAAATGATCATGAGAACATTAGATTATACGCTGCATGCTTGATATAGGCTCACGATTATGACCATTTGAGGTAGGGTGTGCGTAATTGTACGTAAGAAGAAACCAAAACTGCCAGCCCGGGTGAAAACTGGGCAGTGATCTGGTAACGGTATTTTGAGGCCTTTAGAGGCCGAATTTGAGAAAACTCAAAACTTAAAAGTTATAGGAAATTGAAAATTATAGGGGGCCACGTGAACAGTTTTTAAAAATAAGGCTCCAAAGGCCTTCGATTTTACAAAAACCCGAGCCTGGACCACCGAGACCTATGTACACGGCCAGCAGGTTCAACAAGGAAAAAGTATAAGTTAGAGGCAGAACTGGGTTTTGAGAAAAATACGAAAGTTGTAGGGTTTTTCAATATTTAAAACTTTCATGAAGAAAATATTTTCAAAATCCAAACCGATTTCAAAGTGAAACTAAATCATAATAGTAAGCTATGGTTCAAGAATTTCAAAACAGTACATGCACAAGAAATTCCTGTACATGCACTGATAAGTTGACTGTTTTCAGCAATTTTCTTAAAACATAGACAGTTTAATTTAAAAATAGTTTTAAATGGTTAATCAAACTCAGTTTTGTAAGAAAAGAAATAATTAAGCAAAGTAAGCTAATTGGTAACTTAATGTAATCCGAAAGGTTACCTTATTCTAATTGGGCCAAGTTGATTAGAAACAAATGTTGTATGTTGGGCCTTAGGTCCAAGATTATTTAAGGTAATCATTAGGGATACCACTTTAATTATTGGGCCTTAGTAGCCCAACAGGCTTTTTAAATTTAAATATAATTTAGGCCTAAACCTAAGGTTACTAATAGTAACCTAATAGGATACCAAGTACTATTGGGCCTTAAGCCTAAGATTCATTAGGTAATCAAACAAGATACTGTTTGATTACTATTGGGACATGTGCCCTAGGGTTACACTTAGTAACCAATAAGGATATCATTAAGCATATAGAGGGGACATATAACTAAGGTCACTAATAAATGTTGGTTAAGGTACCAACAATTAATAAAATAATTTATAGTAAGATAAGATGATTCTTATCTTACTTCTTTTTTGGAAACATGAAGGTAACCTAATTGAGGTAACCTGTCAGGAACGACAAAACCCAAGACCTAAGAGTAAACAGTAAGTACAACTCCGCCTACAACATAGGCAAGAAAATTGTTTTATGACTTGGCATGTTCTTAAAGTTCATGCATTTATGTGATATGTATGATGTATGTTTATTATTGTGACATCATGAAGCATGTTCACTAATAATAATTCATATGGTAAAAAGAAGACTACGTTTTAAGTAAAAATTGTTTTAAGAAAATGTTTTCAAGTATGATGATAAATAAGTTTTCTTGTGTCGTACCGACCTGCTCTAGGTCAGGTTTGGTTCATGGTTTGAGTTGAACTGGGCTGGCCGCCCCAACCACTCCATGACTGCGCGCCACGGTACGAACACTTATGTTAAGTAGGGGCCCCAAACTATGTTAACATAAGAAAGCATAATTGGTTCATGCATGGTTTTCTTATGAAATGTTTTTTGCGGATTAATAGTTGTACTTGCTGGGCGAAAGCTCACAATTTACGTTTATGCTGTAGGTAAGCTTCCTACTGGCAATACTTGATGTAAGGCGGTGAGGCATTGGCAGGACTATCTATGAAACGTGGGATGGAGACTGCTACGCGTTTTGAAATAAATATATGTATTGTTTAATTATTACAAGTTATTTTATTTTACGACAATTTTGAAAGTACATATTAATTTAGTACGTACATATGTTGTTTGATATGTAAGTAGTAAAGTATGGATTTAAGTTGTTTTATAAAAAAAATATACTTTATTTCCGCATAAGTAAGTAAGTAATTATGTTAAATTAGTATGTAAGATAAGTAAGGTAATGGCCTACGTAAGACGGGTCGTTACAGATGTATCCTTTCGAAAGATACATGAAGGTTTTGAAGGGTTATGTAAATAACTAAAATAGGCCGGTGGAATGTATAGTGGAAAGTTACATAGCGGAGAAATCGGTTGAATTTTATTTGGAGTATTTGTCCAACACGGAACTAATAGGGTTGTCAAAGAGTGGATTATTTATGTCGAAAGGACTATCTGTGGGCGTTCCTTCACCGGTAAATCAAGATGAATGGGAGAAAGCTTGTCTTTATATTTTGCACAATGTTGAGGAAGCGGAGCCTTTCATTGAGGTTCACATGAAGGAATTAAGATATGTGAATCTAAGTGAAGGAAGAAGTGAGAAGTGGTTTCAAGATGAGTCCAACCGGACATTTTGGGAGTGGATAAGAATACATGTACATATGAAGGATGACTTTTCGCAAGACTTAATGAAGCTAGTAAGAGGACCGTCATCGATAGTCATAAGTTATATATCATACTTTGTCAATGGTTACTCCTTCTTCACTCATGAAAGAGATGAGAAGCATCTTGTCTAAAATAGTGGTGTGATCCTTCGCGCCGAGTCTATGCATATATCATCTGCAAAGAACAAGAATTCAGTGTACAGTTCCATGAACTACTTTGGGTTTATTGGAGATATTTGGGAACTTGATTACTGTGGCTTGCGGACAGCACTCTTTAAATGCAAGTGGGTCGACAATAATTATATTAAGATTGATAGTGACTGTAATAGCCGCCCTTTTTGCTGATTCATGATTTCTTTATTGAGGAATATGAATGTTTATGTAAAATGTCTGATCTGATTTTATCAGAATATATTTGAGTTCTTATAGCCTTATAAGACTCAGTAATAGTTTGCTTAGCCAAGCATGAGACCTTTTGAGGAAAATGGCAGAATAAAAATATATGATTTTATTCCGGTCAACGTTTGACTAGAATGACTTAAGGCATGATTATGACGGTACTGTAGTATAGCAAGCAGTATGAAAATTATACTGTGAAAAATCATCACCACAGATGAAAAAGTAAGAATACGGTATGAGACCACTTTAGAAAAATCAAGCACAATATTTAGAGCAATAAGGACTAAGTAGCTTCAAGTCCTAAGAAAAATCTACACGCAATCTAGTTTAATGCAGATAAATTCTGGTCTGCAGTCCAGTACAATTGTACTGTTGTTAGTTGAAAACAGTATTTGAAATATCTGCATTAGTATGAGAATGGACTGCATATTAGGAGGAAAGCCAAACGGACCCCTAATGGGAGGACACCTCATCATGGATAAATATGTGAATTTATGGATTTTTAGGAAAATTTGGAAAGAAATAGGTGTTGAGGATGAAGTTTCTTGGCCTCCAAGGACTCCATCATGGCCGGCCACCTCAATGGAACAAAAGGCAAATATTTTATTTTTGGGGTTAGATATGCAATTTTAGGAATAAAAATAATTCTAGAAAAGAAATTAATTTTCACCTATAAATAGGTGAGGTGGGATGAGTTTGTGATCATTTAGTGAAACCCCTAACTTTCTAGTTCATTCTTAACTCTCTCTCCCTCCCCTAAGAATTGAAGCCAAAAAAAAAAAATAATAATAATAATAAAAAAAGGGTCGGATTTTTGAGGAAGTAAAGTAAGGAGGGAAGTTTTTAATCCAAGAACTAGAACTAATTCAAGGCTTAAAGGTAACCCTCCTAAACCCTTTAAGCAATTCAATTAAGTTGTGATTCAAAAGTTTAAGTGTATTTCATGTTGGGTATGTAAGAGCATAAGCTCACCTTTTATTTTTCATGCAATAGCCTAGATTGCTTGATATGTGCTTGATTAGGGTTTAGTGGTCTTGATTTATAATTTGGTGCATGTTTGTGATACTATGTGTTGGAAATTATGTGGTATGTGTGAATGCCTATTATGTGTTTGTAATATGTCCCCACATACTCAAGATGAGGTATTGTATGAATGATAATGATGATGATGATGTATGATGAATGGAGGGTTAAAAATTTACCCAAAACCCTAATTTGATAAAGGTTACCATTTAGGTTTGTAAGGATGGGAAACCAATGCATGATGATAGAAACCATACGTAACGCGCTGCATATTTATCATAGGCTCACGGTTTCATCTGTTTGAGGTAGGGTGTGCGTAATTTTACGTAAAAATCAACCAAAGTTGAAAACTACCAGTTTCGGAGTAAACTGGGCAGCAATCTGGAAATTGAATTTTAAGGCCTTTAGAGGCTGAATTTGGAAAAGGTTAAAACTACAAAGTTGTAGAAAAGTGAAAACCCTAGGGGGAAACGTGGATATATTTTGAAAAATAAGCTCTAAAGATTTCCGTTTTTATGAAAATCTGAACCTGGTCTGCTCAGATCCTGTGCACGGCCAGACAGTTTCAACAAGGAAATAGGATAGGTTAAAGGTAGAATTAAGATTTGAGAAAAAACATGAAAGTTGTAGGAATCATTGAGATCTACAACTTTCATGAAGAAAACTTTTTTAAATTCAAAACAGATTTTAAGATGACACCGGATCTTAAAAACTGAGCTGGAAACAGGAAATTTCTGCACAGGATTTTCAAAACAATCCATGAATAGGCAATTTATGTACATGCATTGATAACTGAAATTATGGAACTATTTTCAAAGATTGCATTGAAAATTTGACAGTTTTTGTTTAAAAGTTATAGTTTTATGAAAATACAGTTTTAAGAGATTAAAGTTTTACAAAAGACTTTTAAAAGAAAAATTAGACAAAATCTTGTTAAGAAAAGAGAAAAATAAATAAATGGGCCAAAAATTATTTTGAAAACATAGTAACAAAATGATGACCATTAGTAACCGGATAGGATACCCAAGCTATTGGGTTGGGCCTAAAACCCATAGTTGCCAATAGTAACCTAATCGGGTATTACTTTAAAAGTAATTGGGCCTTAATAACCTAATAGGGTATTATTCCAAATATGATTAGGCTTATACCCAGGGTTACTAATAGTAACCTAATAAGATACTATTTAAGTATAATTGGGCCTTGTACCCAATGTTGCATTAAGTAACCAAACAAGATACTGTTTGCTTGTAATTGGGTCATGTGCCCTAGGGTTACATTTAGTAACTGAATAAGATATCATTGTAATATGTGGGGGACATGTAACTAGGGTTACTGGTGAATGTTGGTTAGGATACCAGCATTGAATGTAATGATTTATGATAAGATAGGATAATCCTTATCTTACGTCCTTTTTGGAAACATGAAAGTAACTTGTTGTTGTAACCTGTTGGAGCAACAAACTCAGGACGTATCATAACCTAGAAGTACAACTCCGCCTACAGCATAGGCAAAATGTTTTTCCTAATTTGCATGTTTTTTTAGAACTCATGCATTCATGTATATGTTGCATATGATTTATGCTTTTTTATTATGGCATCATAAAGTATGCTCACTAATGTTAATTCACATGGTAAGAATAAGATCAAGTTTCAAGTAAGAAACTGTTTTCAAGTATGAAATGGTTTTTCAAATATGTTTTAAATTAAGAACAAGTTTTCAAGTATGATGGCAAGTAAGTTGCCTTGTGTCGTACCGACCCGCTCTAGGTCTGGTTTGGCCCATTGTTTGAGTTGGATTGGACTGGCCGCCCCAACCACTCCATGGCTGCGCCCCACGGTACGTACACTCATGTTAAGTAAGGGGCCCAAAAACATGCTAACCTAAGACATCATAATGAAAGCATAATTGGTTCATGCATTGTTTTTATTACGAAATGTTTTGCAGATTAAAAGTTGTACTTGCTGAGCGAAAGCTCACGACTTACGTTTATGCTGTAGGTAAGCAACCTATCGGCAATACTTGATACAAGACGATGGGGTTTGACACGGCTAGTTGTGAAACTTGAGATAGAGACCGCTACGTGTTTTGAATTATAATACTTGTATTTGTTATGCTATATATATATATATATATATATATATTGAAATAAGATTGATACTCAAGTACTTAATTAAGAAAATGTACATATATATATGTGTATATATATATATATGTAAATATGTGATGAGTTAGATTTTCAGTTGTCAAGTTGTTTAAAAAAAAAAATTTCGTATTTCTGTCGAGCTAAACAAGTTAAGTAATTATGTAAGATAAGTATGATAACGGCCTACGTTAGGCGGGTCGTTACAATGACGGCGCGACATTAGTGGAATTGAGGCAATCGGGATAGAAATATGATCCATTCATTATGGCGTCGCAAGCGGTCCAAGTATTTTATACAACATATCCCGACAATTTAGATTTATCCTTAGTTGTGTCGATGAAGCCAAAATAATCCGTGATGGCCAAAAAGATGTTGAAGATTGCACCGACATTCCATCTTTCACAAAAGGATTGCCACCGGTGGAGGAGATTGATGAATTCAATGATAATGTTTTACACTTGCTTCGTTTAGATGTCGAGTGGACACGTGTTGAGAAACAAAAAAACAAAAAAAAAAAAAAATGCAAAAACAAATACTTGATGGATTTTTTTAACGTTGTATATAATTTTTAATTTTTAGTAATTATGTTAATTATGCAAATTATATTACTTATATGTGAACATTTATTAAATGATACTGAGAGCATGAATTAATAATGGGTTGCTGTATGCATAACACACAGGATTGGCCGCCTGTGGGATTTTAGTTAATTCTTTTATGCTGTAGAAGTTTTTTAAAAACATACCACGATCGTAGTTCTGGAAAATGGTCACACATAAATCAATCTGTAATACAAACGGATGCAAATTACAAAGTTCCTTGAGACTTATTGTAGAATTATTTATCGTATGATTTTGTGTTTTTTAAGTGTTTGGGTGCGAAGTTGTTTTAGATTGATTTAAAATGTCACAAGATAAGGAGGATGTGTCAACAACTTCTCAAATTGGAAAATCACGATGAACAAATACACCTAGATTCAATTCCGACGAAAATGGTAAACAAAGAGCAACTCTTATGAGATGAGTCCATCGTGTTAGGAAAAGGGGAGAAAGAATTCAAGTTTCATTCGACCCTAAATGGCAACAGATAGGGAAGGAGGAGGATGAACTACAGAGATGGATTGGAGTGCTTGCTCGAGAGCACATTCCCATAGGAACTTGATTGGAGTGAAATGTCGGTGCAATCTCACTAGTATAGTTATATATTAATAATTCTTTTGTCAAGAATTTCCTTGAATAGTACATCAATGCAATGACTATCACTTTTCGTTGGTCCTCTTTTATTTTTTGCTCATTTCTCATTGTTATCCTATCTACTAGTTACCTCGCATGACATACCATTTTATTTTCCTCTACTTGATTCGTGTTGATTAGTGAGAGTTTTATATTAATTATTACAAAATATTACTTTTTACTTTGATAGCGTTGATCATTTATACAAAACAATCACAAATGCACTCATATTATCCATTTTAACTCAACATTACTCTTTTTTTTTTTTTTTCTCTCTTTATTACCAAATGAATCCAACACTGAACTTCAATTATATTTTCAGTTTTATATCCATGATAAACTCTAGATTAATATATCAATTGTCAAGGTTACAATATATTGTTTTAATTAAGATTCATATGATATTTAAAAATAAAAAAAGGACAAATTATATTTTTTCTCCAAACTTTAGGTCTTATCACAAAATGTCCCCTGAACTTTAATTTGTAACATTCTTTACCCTTGAACTTCAAAAAAGTTTGTGAATTCTCCCCCTCAATTAATTTTTTGATCAAAAAATACACATAACACTCATTTGAAGCATGAGTTGTGGATATTAAATATCAAACACTTATGATTAAGTTAAAAAAGTAAATATTTAGGGTTGATTGTTAGTTTTTCCTCATATTTTTCTTTTATAGGTAACTTTGTTATTTCACATTTAATAAGGATAATGAGTGCCATGAGTATGTGACATTTCATAATTCTATACTTAGTACCCTCAATTGATGCTTCCACGAGTATTAAGTATATTTTTCGTCAAAAATTTAATTGAGGGGGAGAATTCGCAAACTTTTCCAAAGTTCAGGGGGAAAGAATGTTACAAATTAAAGTTTGGGGGACATTTTGTGACAAGGCCTAAAGTCCAAGGGGAAAAATTGTACTTTGTCCAAAAAACAACTCTTTTGTCTCAAGTAAGGTTCTCAATATGTTTTTCGCACTTCAAATTATTAATCTCGTTTCCACTGATTTTCTAAGCACTTATTAATTTAAACGGGATATGCATTACATTTACAAAAATTAATACTCAATTTCAACTTCATTTCAGTTACAAATTAAAATTTTATGTTTCGGAAACTATCATGAAATTCTCTATAATTCTCATATATCTTTGAGAAAATTTTCCAAAGTTTATATGGTAATTAATCTTCAAAAATCTGTACATTATCATTGTCATAAAATAAATTTTTTTTTCGATAACTCAAATTATCAACTATTAAATTCAATGTATCGTACAAGACTGGATACTCTCTCCTTTAGTAAAATTTATTACCCTTACTTAGGCTGGAACTTAGGACGGTAACTGACCTTTTTCGTCAATTCGGTTCACCGACCAATCTCATCGGTTTCCATGGAGTGAAACCAAGCACCGAACCGATGAGGGTAGGAATAGTTTGGTTAACCGTCCAAAGTTATTGGTATGGCATTAGTCGGGGTGTCGATTTCAAGCCGAAGATGCCTAGAGAAGCGGCATGAAGATAAGAGAAGAACTATGGTGGCGACTGACGAATGATATTGGTGAAGAAGAAGGTCAGCGTCGTACAAGAAGGGGATACGACTTAGTAGCACGTTATAGATGCTATGAATCTACGGTCAAATTTCAACTAGGACTAGATTATAAGAAAATTAACATACATAAATTATTGGGGTCCTTGAACATCGCATACGAAAATCATAAAACAATCATAGTCGGAAAAACTTAAATGATAAATCAAAATGAAAGCAGCAAAGGATAGCAACACTGCAATTTAAAGAGATTCGTCGGAATTATGCTACGTGCTCTGAGTCTGTGGTTTCATTATATATGAATTTTGAGTACAAAAGGCTATAATTTCTGAGTATAATCCGGCAGGATAATAGTAAAAAAAGGGTTTCCAAAAGAAAGGATCCTTTAAATGAAGAGGATCGTCCTCTATTTATAGAGGGAATATCATGGGTTTGGACCCGCATGATGGTAGTGGGATGTTCCCTACTACCCAAATAATACGGAACATGTACTAGGACATGGGCCATAATACCACGATTGATTGTGGCCTAGCAGTTATGGGGACTGATCTCTCACCGTTCATTATTCCTTGAATATGAACGCTAGACGACGAACCGATCATTCATGACGATCAATAAATAGTTGAGCATCGTATACCATTCGTTTCGTTGAACCAAATGCCTAACAAAGCCACACTTGGTAAATTAATGGGCATCAAGGGAATTGAGACTAAATGATCGAGGACTACCATTCGTCGTTCGTCACTCTTCTAGTGAATGGTAATCATTTGTTGGGCTGATCCGGAATGTTCGAGCTTAGGAACGCTTAATCGGTCAATATTCATTGTTCCTCATTCGTAGAACCAGTGGTCGTGATGACCCAATTATAACATTATGGGGAGACAAAATCTGACCCCAACATATAGCCCCCTACTCTATCGAGCAATGATTCTCGATAGAGTGTTTGATACTCATCGTTCAAAAAATGATGCCTGTTGATCATCAAGAGTGTCAATCACTCAAATCCAGTGAAAATTGACGCTAGTCAATCATAACTGTCAAGCCTGAGAGAAAATGAAAAAGTGCTGGTTGGATGACTTGAAATGACGGTTGCCTTTTCAAAATTTGAAATTTGTGAAATGATTTCTCTGCACGAGAATCTAAAAGTCTCGTGATTCATACCATTTGGTAAGGCGTGATAAAAGCATCAGAGCCATTATCTTCCTACGAAGGGTTATAACTTCTCGTCTCCCCCCCCCCCCCCCCCCCTTCTTTTCTTATTTCTTTGCTTGGAGCCATCAGAATCCTCCGAGAGAGTCCGAGAGTTTTTAAAGTCACCTGAGATTTTCAAGCAAGATTCCTTCTTCTTCTATTTGATTTATGCTCTTTTGATCTAAGAAGTTTGTTCTTTTGCTTATCCCGAGTCGTTTGAGGCTGGTTTTATGTGTTTCATCACCGATCTAGAGGAGAGGGATGCTGAAGACAATGAACTGGCATCCATTATTCGACGTTCGAGGAAGAGCACAAGCGCCTCCAAAAGAAAAAGGGCGCTAAATCAAGCAATGAGACATCAAAGAGGAGTCGATCGGCAAAGGTGTTCGGGGTTGTAGCCTTTTCTATTCCTCACATCGCTCGATTGAGCAGGCCCCCAAGATGAATGAGTACGAAGTCCTTTCTGCGAATGGTAAACCCCCCTTCCATCTTGACTGAAGACGACTTAGCCCTTATCAGGGGTAGGTATGGGTTCCTAAATGAAGTCCAACTTTGTCTTCCTTTAGCGAACGAACGATCGGACACCATCTTTGAGGGATGGATCTTCATGTAGAAAATTTATTATGAATACGGGCTTCGACTTCCGATCCATCCACTCATTATTCAAAAGTATGCATCATTATCAACTAACAATTCCTCAGCTGATGCCGAACGGGATGCAAGTGTTTCTGGGATTAATAGTAATTGCTGCCGAGGCTGGCGTTGAGCTATCGGTAGAAAATTTCCTCACCCTTTACTACCTGCAAGAGAACACAAAAGTCCACGGCCACTATTCTATGTACCTGAGACAAAAACAGCAAGTGGTCGAAGAAATAAGGAATGCCGATAGAAAAAATCTAACATCAATTGTTGGAATAAGAAAATTTATGTGTTTACTCATCACCGCTCTATATTGCAGGTAAGGAACTAAGGAAGCCACCAGTAAATGCACTTTTGTTCGAGGCAAATTTCGAATGACTGCTTGCCCAGCCTAATCTAGAGTGGGACGAAATTAACACCCCCCAAAGATTTAGACAGTCGAGCCTCTGGAAGGATTTCGTAGTAATTCAGTCAGGTATAGTTAAACGAATTTCTTTCTAGGTTGATTGGTTGTTCGTGATCAGAGGAGGTTGAGGAGACTCTTCGGCACTCCACTGTTCATTAAGCCACTTTCTGCTGAAGAGGCTTTGATCACATAATTAGCACTCGACACGATGAAAATTGATTTTTCCTCCCCAAAAGAGCTTCTTGCAAGAAAGTGAGAGGAGAAAGAGGCTGCCAAGGCAACAACAACAGCGAAGGAAGTTGAGGCTGCTCGAACTCTAATCCTCCTCCTCTTTCTCTCATTGAATCATCCCCTGAGCCTTCAAACTTTCCAGAGCAGCGCCTTGCCAAAAAACAAAAGGTAGACGAAAGGACAAGGAAAGGGGTGCCAGGGAAGAGGAAGAGAGAGCAAGGTAAGGCAATCATTCTCGAATTGAGCAACGACCCTCAAGTCATAGAGGAGGAGGAGGTGGACGTGGAGGTGAACTAGCCTCCAGGGATGAGCTTTCTCCTTAACAAAAAACTGAATGTTCAGATTATCCGTCAGTTACTCACTGATGTTGATATGGATACGATGAACGATGGATGAATACAAGAACATTTCGACGAATTCTCATGGGATGGTTTGAAGGTTTGTTCACCCTATATCCTTACTCCTGTCTTTGTGATTGATTAGTTGCTTAAACTTATTATTTTTAGTGCATTCTCAAGGGAATGGGGTTAATCTACCGTTCCACAGACAAGGCCGTCAGCGGAGAGAGCGGATCAGGGAATTTAAAGCCATCGATAAGGAGCGTGCAGAAAATCTACCAGACATCAAACGTAAGTTCAAGAATGTTCAAGCAAGTGCGAACAATCTGATTATGGAGCTTCAGACTCTCAACCAAACAACAAAAGAGGGAGCTGAGATGATGAAGATCATGGTCAACAGGTTCAACAAGGTGAAAGCCGAGAATGATGCCCTGAGATAGTTGATCAAATAGAAGGATGAGGATTACACAGGGCTCGTTACTCACATCATGGGTGAGTACGATAAGGTTACTCTTAAGGCTCTCTACGAGCTCTTGAAGAAGTATAAGCAAGGCCTTCTTGTAGACTCCGATGTTGTTGAGGAGATTGAACTCTACGAGTAATCTCTCGCTAAAGCCGAAGCCTCAACGTCCGGCCTTATAGCGAATGTCGAACCACTGACCTCAGCCGTTCCTTTAACTACCGGCAAATTAACCTTGCCGCTTTTAAGCCTCATACAACTGACGAACCCAGAGACGACCTCCCAGAGTCTGAGAAAGTTACAGAGCATTAATTTTTTTTGTTTTGTAATTTTTGGCTTGTATGCCACTTTTCTTTGAATAGCGGACATCATGCCTTAGAAAAAAAAGAGTAAGAGAGAGAGAAGAAGCAAGTGGACAGATTTTAGGGAGGAACCAAAGCAAGAAGGAAAAGTTTGATTCAAGGTCTAGAACCAATCTCCAAGCTTAAAAGTATCCTCCTAAAACCTTTAAGCTATCCAATTAAATTTTGATTCAAGATTTATGTGTACATCATGTGGGTATGTAAGAGCATAAGCTCATTCTATTTTTCATGTAATAGCTTAGAGTAGTTTAAGATTTGTGCTTGATTAGGGTTAATGATTTTGATTTATGGTTTGATGTATGGTTATGATTTTATTTGTTATAGTATGTGTGGTATGTATGAATGCCTAGTAGATGTTTGTAGTATATCCCCACACACTCAAGAAGATGCATGGTGTGATTGATTATGTTGATGTCTATGTATGATGCAAGGAGGGTTAGAGAAAACCCTAAAAACCTTAATTGGTAATGATTTACCATATGGGTTTGTATGAATGATTGTATGAAGAAAAATGAATGCATGGCTATGAAACGTTAGGTAACGCACTGCATGCTTGATGTAGGCTCATGGTTTTAACCGTTTGATCGTGTGTGCATAATTTATGTAAGAAACAGTTAAAATAGAAACTGTCAGTCTCGGACCAAGACTGGGCAACAATCTGGAAACAGGATTTTGAGGCCTTTAGATGCCGAATTTGAGGAAGTTAAAACTGTAAAGTTGTAGGAAATGGAATTATAGGGGGCAACATGGACGGTTTTTAAAAATAAGGCTTCAATGGCCTCTGTTTTCACTAAAATCTGAACCTGGTCATGCCCAGACCCTGTGCACGGCTAGGTAGGTTTAATAAGGAAAAAGAGAAGGTTAGAGATAGAACTGGATTTTGAGTAAAGAACAAAAGTTGTAGGATTTTTCAAGATCTAAAACTTTTGTGAAGAAAAGTTTTTCAAATTCAAAATGGATTCTAAGATATAACTACATTCTGAAAACTGTACAGAAAACAGGAAATTCCTGCATAGGATTTGTAAAACAGTACAGGAACAACAATTCCTGTACATACACTGATAGTTGGATTAATGGGACTATTTTTAGCAAATTCCTCCAGACTTAGACAGTTTTATAAAAAGAATTTATAAAATGGTTAATTAAACCAAGTCTAGTAAGGAAAAACAAATAAATGAATTGGAACAAGTAATATGGTAACCATAAGTAAGATATATGGTTATTGGATTAGTTACTAATTTATTTGGACCAAAATAATTTTAAGACATAATAACAAGACGATGAGCATTAGTAACCCGATAGGTTACCAAGTTATTAAGTTGGGCCTAAAGCCCAAAGTTACTAATAGTAACCTAATAAGACATAACTTTTTAAATTTGGGCCTTAGTAACCCAATATGATTTTATTCAAATATAACTTGGGTTTATACCAAGGGTTACCTGAAGTAGCCTAGTAAAATACCGTTTATGTTTTGTTGAGACATAAGCCCTAGGGTTACATTTAGTAACCAAATAAGCAATGTGTGTGTGGGGGGACATATTACTAGGGTTACTCATGAATGTTGGTAAGGATACCAATATTTTATGATTATTATTTATAAGTTAGGGCGATCCTTACCTTACGTCCTTTTAAAAAGCAGGAAGTAACTGTTGTTGCAACCTGATTTGGAGCAACAAGATCCAGGACGAAATCTGTAAGTACAACTCCGCCTATAGCATAGGCAAAGTGTTTTACTGCTTGTATGTTTTCAAGCTCATGCATACATGTTAAGGTGCATATGATCTATGCTTTATCATTATGGCATCATGAAGCATGCTCACTAGAGATAAATCACTTGGTAAGATTGAGAACTCAATTTCAAGTAAGAAACTGTTTTAAAAGACTATTTCAAGAAGAAAACTATTTTTAAGAAATTGATTTCAAGAACAAGTTAAGGAAAGATTTCAAGTATGATGGCAAGCAAGTTGTCTCGTGTCGTACCGACCTACCACAAGGGTAGGTTTGGTCCATGGTTTGAGTTGGATTGGATTGGCAACCCCAATCACTCCATGACTGCGCACCACGGTACGTACACTTATGTTATGTAAGGGCCCAAAGATATGTAAAAATAAGAAAGCATAATGAAGCATAATTGGTTCATGCATTGTTAAGTTTTGATTTGCGGATTAATAGTTGTACTTGCTGAGCGAATCTCACGAATTATGTCTATGTTGTAGGTAAGCAACCTATCGACAATCTTGATACAAGACGGTGGGGCTTGGCACGGCGAGATGTGAAACGTGGGATGGAGACCGCTACGTCTTTTGTTATATTATGTTATTATTTATGAACTATGTTGTATGTAAGTTGACAATTCAGTACTGAAGTACGTAAGTTTGTATGTATATACATGTAAGTATGTAATGGGATAGATTTTAATTTCAAGTTGTTTTAAAAATTTAAAAAAAATATTCCATATTTCCGCTAAGAGAAATAAGTTAAGTAATTATGTAAGATAAGTAAGGTAACGGCCTACGTTAGGCGGGTCGTTACAACAACTACAAATTTGCCAATGAAAGCACGCAAAACATGGCTCATAAGTCTCATGAAGGTACTTGGTGCATTAGTTAATCCAAAAGGCATAACTAACCATTCATACAAACCATATTTGTTTTGAATGCAGTTTTCTACTCATCCCCTTCTTTCATCCTAATTTGGTGATATCCACTTTTAAGATCAATTTTAGAAAATACATAAGACCCATGCAATTCATCTAGCATATCATCTAATAGAGGAATGGGGTGTCGATACTTTACCGTAATGTTGTTGATGGCTCGGCAATCAATACACATCCTTCATGTCCCATCCTTCTTAGGCACTAGTATTACCGGAACCGCACAAGGACTCATGCTCTCTCTAACATACCATTTTCCCATCAGCTAGTGGACTTGCCGTTTAAGTTCCTTCATTTCCTCAGGATTACTTCTATAGGCTGGTCGGTTTGGAATTGTCGCACCAGGTATGAAATCAATTTGATGTTCAATTCCTCGAATTGGTGGTAAGCCGGAAGGCAACTCCTCGGGAAAAAACATCCTCAAAATCCTGCAAAAGAGATTCAACACTGCGCTGCAAGGAACCGGCGAGATCATTAGTACACAAAAGGGCATCCTTGTACATGAGTACTATAAGGGGCTGATGTTGAAAGTAACGCTCTCTTGATCTCACTTTTTTTTTGCAATGAAATTGTATTTTTCCTCTTCTGCACTCAGCAAGGCCGTAACTCTCTCATTTCCCCTCTCACTCTCTTTTTCATTTTTGTCTTTCTCTTTTTCTCTCTTTTCTTTTTCTTTCTCAGTCTCGGCCTCTCTCTCTCTTTTTCTTTCTCTTTTCACTCACTCTTTGCATCTTCAGTTGGTCTTCAAGAACTTGTTTTGCAGTTAATGGAATAAGTGATATGAGTTGTTATTTAATGATGAAAAAGTACATATTGGTGAATCCAGCATGTGTGACTCGCCGATTGTACTGCCATGGTCGGCCTAATAGGATGTGACATGCTTGCATAGGTACCACATTGCAAAGCACCTCATCTTCATACTTGCCAATGGAAAACGCTACCATCACTTGTCTCGTTACCTTGAACTCCCCGCAATTGTTTAGCCACTGCAGCCGGTACGGTCGTGGATGCTTCAAGGTAGGTATCACCATTTCTTCACTAACTTGGTGCTAGCCACGTTGGTGCAGCTTCATCCATCAATAATAACACTGCAAACTTTGTTATTCACAAAACAACGAGTATGGAACAATTCTCCCATTGGTTGTTTTCTTTTTCTTTAAACTATGCGCTAAGAGCTCGTCTTCCTATAAATGACTCTCCTTCCAGCACAAACTGCCCTTCATAAGCGTCCTCAAGAGGTGGCATTTCATCGACTTCATCCTCTTGTTCATCTTCCGTCTCAATCTCTCCTTGAGCATTTATCACCATCAACCTTTTATTCGGGCACTAGCTAGCTATGTGACCCGTGCCTTGACACTTGAAACACTTAATCTCATGGTTTCTAGAAGTAGAGGGGTCGGTTTTACCTTTAGAAATATGGTTGGTGTTTTCAGACTTTGGCTCGGATTTATACTTGGGAGCTGAAGATGTTTGTGGCTTGTCTTCTTTCCTTGCGGTACTCGGTCTCCAAGGGTTGGAACCCGAGTTATGGCCTGCACGCGTACCACCCCCTCTCTTAAGTTGTTGCTCCACTTTGATGGCCATGTGCACCATGTCTTTTAACTCCACGTAATGATGCATCTCAACCCAATCATGGATCTCTCGGTTTAGTCCCATTAGAAACCTAGCCATTATAGCCTCTCGATCTTCCTCTACATTAGCTCGGATCATGGCAACCTCTATCTCCTTATAATAATCCTCTACACTCTGACTTCCTTGCCTAATACCTTGCAGCTTCTTATACAACTCCCTGTAGTAATGACTTGGAACGAACAGTTTTCTCATTACTGTTTTCATCTCTTCCCACGTCTCTATTGGTCGTTCTCCATTCCGTCTCCTGTTTAAAATAAGTTGATCCCACCAAGTAATAACATAATCAAAAAATTCAACCACAACTAATTTTACCTTCTTGGTTTCGGAGTAGTTTGTGGCAGTCAAACACAAACTCCATTTTCTTTTCCCAATTAAGGTATGTTTCGGGATCAGATTTTCCTTGGAAAGACGGAATCTTCATCTTAATACTACCCAAGTGGTTATCTCTCCGATTCCTAGCTTCTCTAAACCCATAACCACGCCCAAACCTGCCCTGGTTCATTGGTGGTTATTCTAACTCCTCCATCTCCTCTTCATCTTCAATATCCTCCCATTGCACCCCTTGTTGCACTCGACTATATGGTTGTCTGATGGGAGCATTTCGTGGCTGCCCCGAGTTGACACTTCTTCCAACCTATTCATTTGTTGGGATCTATATGTGCCCTAAGGATAGAAAATCAATTATAGGGATTTTATGTAAATATGACATTTTGATATTAATAAAAAAGGTTATTCATATTTAATAAGGTGTGTCCTATTTACTTTCATTTGTTGATTGTATGATTATTTTGAGCAAACATAAAATACTCCTAGGCTGTTGGTAATTTATCAAATTACCATATGTATACGGAGTATACATAGAAGACGTGGTAATTTGATAACAGTCTAAAAAAATGGTCCGCAATCGATGGAATAAGATTTGGGGATCTTATTCAGATAAGATTGTAATGGTTGTCTACTTCCTTGGAGGGATGGTTTGTCTTGACCATCGGATAGGTTTTGAGTAGAAACTTTAATGTATACCAGTATTGAGGTATGACATTGGACTGGACCTAAGGTGTTAATTGATTCGGTTTAATAATTCCGTTTATAAGAATCAAAGACACTTTGATTATCATCCTACATTAATCTTAATCCTGAAATGAATACTTGAGTTCGCATCCATGACTTATGCAGTTTAATCCACTATAGGTGAGACACTGATAATTGATGGTCAATATACTTGTGTTTTGGGTGTATGACTTATGGATGGAGAAATCAAGATTCATAGATACGGAATTCATATCTATCTTAACGATAATACATGTTATCTACTTAAAGGCATTATTCGGGAATTGAAAGATAATATAACAAGATCTTGGCCATCGGTTTACTTTGTGTTCTCTGATGGTTTACCAATTGTATGGCTTTACAATTGGTGGTTCTTTCAATGGAGAATAATAAACTTTAAGTTAAAATGATTGAAAAGGTAAAACGAAAAAAGTCAATAATTCAATCATGGATAACATATGGGTATTAAGCAAGCGATGAATAAATCATGGAATAAGCACTGCGTTAGAGAGCTTTCATAATACGGTACGTAAACGAGAGTTCAGCTTCAAACTTTTAGTGGAATAGTTTTGAAGTTGATAATTGATGAATAATTAATCCGGGATTAATTTTCATAATTATATGAGCTTCTTTACATATTTTCATCGGGTCCCTCTACTAGCTCATATAGTTCCACGAAACATCTCGGGATTTGTTCCTAATGAGATCGGTAAATAAAATGACAATTTAAAATTATCTATTGAGACATAATACTCTCTTAGAAGCAGTTTCGAAAAAGGATTGGACATGTGAAATTAATATGATAAATAATGTGATTGTCAACATATAATTGGTTGTAAATAAAATAATTATTTGTTTATTATTTTGGTTAATTGAATTTTGGAAATAAGATTGTGTATGAATAATTTAATTTTTAAAAACAAAATTTTTCTCTCCTAATTAATTGTGCACGGTTTTTTAATGGATGGAGGGAAGAAGATTTTGTTTTCAAAATTGTTTAAATATATTACAAACATTAAATTATAATTGATTTAAATATGGAGCTTATTTGATAGATTTTCTTTTCTTAAAGAATGGTGCATTTTTTTTTTTTTGGTGGAAAGGAAATCTAAAATATTCTATTATTTAAACTAATTCAATATGGATAATGTTTGTGGAAAATATTTATTAAATTCAAATAAGAAAATCTTATTTAAATTTAAATGGTTTAAAAGGAGTTTGAATCTAGATAAGATTATGACTTTTTTAACTAGTCTAAATTCTTGATTTAAATTTAAACCACCAATCAATCTCCACATTAGGTGAAGCATGATTTTTGAGCCTTCTCCTAGCAAAAAACCGTCAATAAAGTTTAAAGAATCTAGCCCGAAATTTGAATGATCCTTTGGTTCAAAAGAATATCCAGAAAAATAATTATTAATTATTTTTCAAGTAGGAGATATTTTTGAAAAGTGATTGGAGTATTATATAAAGGTTAGGGGTTCTTGAAAAAATCTAACTATCAATATACACTCAAATAGGTGGATGGTTTTTTGAGAGAGAAAAACACCAAAACTAGTTTTTTGTGCTTGAGAAAATTTGTCCTTCTTGGGTGTGAGAAAAAGAGAGAAATTTCATTGAATCAAAACTGTGAGGAATGTTAAGCCATGTGATATTTTTATCATAAAAGGTTAACCGGTTCCTGTTTTGTAGTTTTGAAGAACAAACCCGGATAGAATTCTCAACGAGTTACATTGGATTGAGAAGGTGGGATCTAGACTTCAGAAGAATTACCGGTCGCTTGGATTCATAGCTCGTGTGCCCACACACACTCTGATACGTGGGGACTCGAGAATAGTAGAGAAAACATGTTCGTCGACGCTCTAGCAATTTTGGAATCGAGAAACAAGGTACGTTTGATCATGTATTTAATTTATTGTATATACATCATGAGCTTCTTTCTGAATCGGCATAAAAATTTTAAAACTTCTGCTGCACCGTAACTCTGATATCGGATCCGTTTTTTCAATACCATTCTCTCATGAATGTGTTCTAATTCAGTCCTCATCATCCGTCTCATCTCTTCCATCAACGCATGTACTTGTAGGTTTGGAATATTGTGCCTTTCGGTTGAGTTTTCTTTTTGATTGCGAGACATATTTAGAATCTACAAAATAAGGGGTAGGGATCCTCACAAGCAATCCCTCACGTGTTTTCACTCAAGAAAGATTCGCTCACTCTCGTGTTTGTCACTCAATTGGATTTTACCCTCTTATGTTCTCACCACTCTTGCCTTTTTCCACTCGTTGTGCCTTCTCTGATTCTTAAGTACACTCAAGAACAATCAGGATTCAAGTAGCAATTCGATGAAAGAAGCAACCAAAACAATGTTGGAAAAATTGGATCCGATATCAGAGTTACGGCACAGCAGAAGTTTTAAAATATTTATGCCGTTCTGAAAAGAAGCTCATGATGCATATAACAATAAATTAAATTCATGATCAAGCGTACCTTATTTCTTGGATTCCGGAATTACTAGAGCGTTTGACCAACGTGTCTTCTCTACTATTCTCGAGTTTCACGTCTCAGAGTGTGTGTGGGCACACGTTCTATGAATCCAAGTAACTGGTAGTGCTTTCTGAAGTCTAGATCCCTCCTTCTCAATTCCGATGTTCCTCGTTGAGAATATGATCCAGCTTCTTTTCTTCAAAACTACAAAACAGGAACCGGTTAACCTCCTATGAAAATTATTACTTTACCGGTTTAACATTCCTCACAGTTTTGATTCAATGGAATTTCTCTCTTTTCTCTCTCACAAGATAGCCGAATTTTATGATTAGAAAAAAAAAAACTTAATTGTTTTTCTCTCTACTCTAAAAAAAAAAAAAAAGTTTTCCTCTTATGAATAAGCAAAAGGGTTAGTTTTTCAACAATTCCTAGCCTTTTTATAGAAGTCCAATCCTTTTTCAAAATTTATCTCTTTCTTGAAAAATAATTAATAATTATTTTTCCGGATAAATTTTGAACCAAAAGATGATACAACTTTAGGTTTAGATTCATTGAACCTAAAAACGTTTTTCCAATGGAGATTATCCCTCAAAAAAATTTGGCCACAAGGAGATTCAATCTTGATTGGTGGTTCAAATCTTAAATCAAGAATCTAGACTATTCAAAAGATCCTAGTCTTATCTAGATTCAAATTTCTTTTAAACCTATTTGAATTTAAATAAGATTCACTTATTTGAATAAATATTTTCCACAAACATCGACCATATTAATTAATTTAGATCAATGGAATATTCAAATTTTCTTTCCTCACAAAAAACCGTGCACCTCTTTAAGGAAAGAAAAATCCATCAAATAATCTACATTATTTAAATCAATTAATAATTTAATGTTAGGAATATATTTGAACAATTTTGAAACAAAATTTTCTTCCCTCCACTCATTAAAAACCGTGCAACCTCTTTAATTAGGAGAGAAAAATTTTATTTTTCCAAAATTAAATAATTCAAACACAATCTAATTTCTAAAATTCAATTAACCAATCACATGTTGACAAATCAGTTGTCTACAAATTCACATGTCCAATCATTTCCGGATTGCATGTTAGATAGTACCATGTCTCAATAGACATTACTAAATTCCATTTAAATTTACCGATCTCATTAGGAACAAATCCCGAGACGTTTCATGGAACTATATGAGCTAATAGAGGGACCCGATGGAAATATGTAAAAAGGCTCCTATAATTGTGAAAAATTAATCCCGAATTAATTATTCATCAATTATCAACTTCAGGACTATTCCACTAAAAGTCTGAAGCTGAACTCCCGTTTACATACCGTATTACGAAAGCTCTCTCATGTTATGCTTCTTTCATGATTTATTCATCGCTTGCTTAATCCCATATGTTATCCATGATTGAATTAAGGACTTTTTTCGTTTTACCTTTTCAATCATTTCAACTTAAAGTTCCATTATTATCTATTGAAAGAATCACCAATTGTAAAACCATACAATTAGTAAACCACCAGAGAACACAAAGTAAACCGATGGCCAAGATCTTGTTATACTCTCTTTCAATCCCTGAATAATGCCTTTAAGTACATAGCATTTACTATCGTTAAGATAGCTATGTATTCCGTATCTATGAATCTTGATTTTCTCCATCCATAAGTCATGCACCCAAAACACAAGTATATTGACCATGAATTAACAGTGTCTCACCTTTAGTGCATCTAAGTACATAAGTCATGGATACGAACTCAAGTAATCATTTCAAGATTAAGATTAATGCAGGATGATAATCAAAGCGTCATTGATTCTTATAAACTGAATTATTAAACCGAATCAATTAACACTTTAGGTCCAGTCCAATGTCATACCTCAATACCATTGGGATCTAAACGTGCCCTAAGGATAGAAAATCAATATTTTAGATTTTCTGTAAATATGACATTTTTGATATAATAAGAGGAAGTTATTCATGTTTAATAAGTTGTGTCCTATTTACTTTCATTTGTTGATTGTATGATTATTTTGAGCAAACTTAAAATACTCCTAGGCTGTTGGTAATATATCGAATTACCACATGTATACGGGGTATATATAGAAGACATGGTAATTTGATAACAGTCTAAATAAATAGTCCGCAATCGATGAAATAAGATTTGGGGATCTTATTCATGATAAGTTTGTAAAGGTTGTCTACTTCCTTGGATGGATGGTTTGTCTTGACCATCGGATAGGTTCCGAGTAGAAGCTTTAATGTATACCAGTATTGAGATATGACATTAGACTGGACCTCTAGTATTAATTGATTTGGTTTAATAATTCCGTTTATAAGAATCAATGACGCTTTGATTATCATCCTATATTAATCTTAATCCTGAAATGATTACTTGAATTCGTATCCATGACTTATGTACTTTAATGCACTACAGGTGAGACACTGTTAATTCATGTCATATACTTGTGTTTTGGGTGCATGACTTATGGATGGAGAAATCAAGATTCATAGATATGGAATCCATAGCTATCTTACGATAGTAAATGTTATCTACTTAAAGACATTATTCGGGGGTTGAAAGATAATATAACAAAATCTTTGCCATCGGTTTACTTTCTATTCTCTGGTGGTTTACCAATTGTATGGTTTTACAATTGGTAGTTCTTTCAATAGAGAACAATGGAACTTTAAGTTAAATGATTGAAAAGGTAAAACGGAAAAAGTCCTTAATTCAATCATGGATAACATATGGGGGATTAAGCAAGCGAAGAATAAATCATGGAAGAAGCACTACATGAGAGAGCTTTCGTAATACGGTATGTA
This sequence comes from Ficus carica, assembly GCA_009761775.1. Classification (NCBI taxonomy): domain Eukaryota; kingdom Viridiplantae; phylum Streptophyta; class Magnoliopsida; order Rosales; family Moraceae; genus Ficus; species Ficus carica. Next base: position 22,351,017 of record CM019745.1, read on the forward strand.
AACAAGAGTTCAGCTTCAAACTTTTAGTGGAATAGTTTTGAAGTTGATAATTGATGAATAATTAATTTTGGATTAATTTTCACAATTATAGAAGCCTCTTTACATATTTCCATCGGATCCCTCTATTAGCTCATATAGTTCCATATAGTATCTCGGGATTTTGTTCCTATGAGATCGGTAAATTTAAATGGAATTAGTAATGCCTATTAAGACATGGTACTCTCTAACATGCAATTCAGAAATGATTGGACATGTGAAATTTGTAGACAAATGATTTGTCAACATGTGATTGGTTAATTGAATTTTGGAAATAAGATTGTGTTTGAATTATTTAATTTTGGAAAATAAAATTTTTTTCTCCTAATTACACGAGGTGCCACGGTTTTTACTGCGTGGAGGGAAGAACATTTTGTTTCAAAATTGTTCAATATATTCCTAACATTAAATTATTAATTGATTTAAATAATGGGATGATATTGGATTGTTCTTTCCTTAAAAGAGTGCACGGTTTTTTGTGCGAGAAGACAAATTTGATCTTCCATGATTTAACTTATTATATGGTTGATTTTGGAAAATCATTACCCAACTCGTCTCTTTCAATTCAAACAACCGGTTTTAAGCCACTTTGAATCTAGCTAGGCCTCGAGATCTTTTGACTAGTCTAGATTCTGATTTAAAATTGAATCACCCATCTAGCTTACACTCTTCTTGTGGCCGAATTTTGATGCTTGATTCTTCACTTGGAAAAGTGTTTTTAGGTTCAATGAATCTAGCCCTAATTTGTATGATCATTTGGTTCAAAATATTATCCGGAAAATATTATTTTTCTAGAATGAGATAAATTTTGAAAATGATCGGATTACTATATAAGGCTACGGATTCTTGAAAAACTAATTTTTGGTCATTCACAAAAGGGCAAAAAAACATTTTTTGAAGAGAGAAAGGAAAACATTTAGGGTTTCCGGAATACCAAAAATTTGATTATCTTGTGAGAAAGAAAAAGAGAGAAAATTCCATTGAACCAAAACTGAGAGAAAGGTTAAACCGAGTGAGTATATTTCATAAGGAGGTTAACTGGTTCCTGACTTGGAGTTTTGAAGAAAGAATCTGGATCATATTCTCAACGTGGAACATCGAAATTAAGAAGGAAGGATCTAGACTTCGGGAAGCATTACCGGTCGCTTGGATTCATAAAACGGGTGCCCACACACACTCTGAGACCGAGAATAGTAGAGAAGACACGTTGGTCAAACGCACTAGTGATTCCGGAATCCGAGAAATAAGGTATGCTTGATCATGAATTTAATATATTGTTATATGCATCATAAGATTCTTTTTCGAAACGGTAAAAAAATTTTAAAACTTCCGCTGCGCCGTAACTCTGATACCGGGTCTGATTTTTCCAACAAATACTGGTATACATTAAAGTTTCTACTCGGAACCTATCCGATGGTCAAGACAAACCATCCCTCCAAGGAAGTAGACAACCTTTACAATCTTATTATGAATAGATCCCCAAATCTTATTCCATCGATTGCGGATTATTTATTTAGACTGTTATCAAATTACCACGTCTTCTATGTATACCCCGTATATATATGGTAATTCGATATGTTACCAACAGCCTAGGAGTATTTTATGTTTGCTCAAAATAATCATACAATCAATAAATTAAAGTAAATAGGATACAACTTATTAAACATGAATAACTTCTCTTATTAATATCAAAAATGTCATATTTACAGAAAATCCAAAATATTGATTTTCTATCCTTAGGGCACATATAGATCTAAACAAACAAACCACAAGATTCAATAGGCAATTCCCAAGAAACTGGTGTAAGCAATTAAAATGACAAAGATGGTTCAAAAGTAAGAGATGCTAGGTCAAAACCACAACGAATTACAATAATGAATTTGATTTATTTTTTATTTTTTACTTGTTGATAATTTGGGTTTCTTCTTCTGCTTCTTCTTTTGATAATCTAGAAATTATTTATTTTTCTTTTTAGGACAATCTCCAACAAAGGTCCGAATGAGAACAAATAAAGGAGTAGTAATCCCAAAGAAATTTTGATTCCCAGCAGTAACAAGAAAACCTAGTTAGACCCCAAGAACCCTAATTTCTGAAAATTTCGAACAACTTTTTTTTAATTCGAAAACAAGAAAAACAATAAAGCAATTAAAGGATAATTCAAACTTGCCTTGGAACCTAGGCTCTGATACCAACTGATATGAACCTCGCCGATGAAACGACGAAACCCAACACCAAACGTGGATTCAAACCTCAAGACCTTCAAGATGCAAGCTTGTTTGAGTCTTAACCCATTACCTAACAAGATAAGGAACCAAGACTTCGGATATTGACAAACGCCACACCAAGACTCTTAGAACGTCTCAAGAACCTAGATGATATGTTTGGTTGTTGAAAGCCACAAGAATAACTTGATAAGTTCAAAATTCTTTTCAAGAATGCAAGAAAACACACTCTCACTTTTTTTTCTGAATTCCCCAAAGACTGATCATTACCTTTAAAACACGCCTTTTATAGGCTACTAGGTACAAATCTTTGTTGGAGAAACGGATCCGATATCAGAGTTACGGCGCAGTGGAAGTTTTTAAAATTTTTATGCCGATTCAGAAAAAAAAAACTCATGATGTATATAACAATAAATTAAATACATGATCAAACTTACCTTGTTTCTCAGATTCCAGAATTGCTAGAGCGTCGACCAACGTGTCTTCTCTACTATTCTCGAGTCCCCACGTCTCAGAATGTGTGTGGGCACACGTGCTATGAATCCAAGCGACCGGTAATTCTTCCGAGTCTAGATCTGACCTTCTCAATCCCGATGTACCTCGTTGAAAATTTGATCTGGGTTCGTTCTTCTAGACTACAAAATAGGAACCGGTTAGCCTTCTATGAAAAATATCACTCGGCTTAACCTTCCTCACAGTTTTGATTTAATGAAAATTTCTCTCTTTTTCTCACACCCAAGAAGGATGAATTTTCTCAAGCCCAAAAAACCTAAGTTTTTGGCGTTTTCTCTCTCTCCCAAAACCGTCCACCTTTTTTGAGTGTATGATGTTGGTTAGCTTTTTTCAAGAACCCCTAGCCTTTTCATAATATTCCAATCATTTTTCAAAAAATATCTCCTATTTGAAAAATAATTAATAATTATTTTTCTGGATAATCTTTTGAAATAAAGGATCATTCAAATTTCGGGCTAGGTTTTTTGAACCTTATGGCGGTTTTTGCTAGGAGAGGGACTCCAAAAATTTGTCCCCTCTTTTGAGTATATTCAAATTCATCCTCCACATAATGTGGAGGTTGATTGGTAATTCAAATTTAAATCAAGAATCTAGACTAGTCAAAAAGTCCTAATCCTATCTAGATTCAAACTCCTTTTAAACCTTTGAATTTAAATAAAATTCTCTTATTTGAATTTAAATAAATATATTCTACAAACATTATCCATATTTAATTAATTCAAATAAATAGAATATTTTAGATTTCCTTTCCACCAAAAAACCGCGCACCATTCTTTAAGAAAAGAAAATCCATCAAATAAGCTCCATTATTTAAATCAATTAATAATTTAATGTTAGGAGTATATTTAAATAATTTTGAAACAAAATCTTCTTCCCTCCATCCATTAAAATTCATGCACTATAAATTAGGAGAGAAAAATTTTGTTTTCCAAAATTAAATAATTCAAACACAATCTTATTTCCAAAATTCAATTAACCAAAATAATTAACAAATAATTATTTTATTTACAACCAATCATATGTTGACAAATCATATTATTTGTCTACATTAATTTTACATGTCCAATCCTTTTTCGGGATTGCATGTTAGAGAGTACCATGTCTTAATAGACATCTTTAAATTCCCATTTTAATTTACCAATCTCATTAGGAACAAATCCCGAGACGCTTCGTGGAACTATATGAGCTAGTAGAGGGACCCAATGAAAATATGTAAAGAGACTCCTATAATTATGAAAAATTAATCCTAGATTAATTATTCGTCAATTATCAACTTCAAGACTATTCCACTAAAAGTTTGAAGTTGAACTCCCGTTTACATACCGTATTACGAAAGCTCTCTAACGCAGTGCTTCTTATATGATTTATTCATTGTTTGATTAATCCCCATATGTTATCCATGATTGAATTAAGGACTTTTTCCGTTTTACCTTTTCAATCATTTTAACTTAAAGTTCCATTATTCTCCATTGAAAGAACCACCATTTGTAAAGCCATACAATCGGTAAACCATTAGAGAACACAAAGTAAACTGATGGCTAAGATCTTGTTATATTATCTTTCAATTCCCAAATAATGTCTTTAAGTAGATAACATGTACTATCGTTAAGATAGCTATGGATTCCGTATCTATGAATCTTGATTTCTCCATCCATAGGTCATACACCCAAAACACAAGTATATTAACCATCAATTATCAGTGTCTCACCTATAGTGGATCAAAATGTTTAAGTCATGGATGCAAAATCAAGTATTCATTTCAGGATTAAGATTAATGCAATATAATAATCAAAGCGTCATTGATTCTTATAAACCGAATTATTAAACCGAATCAATTAATACCTTAGGTCCAGTCCAATTTCATACCTCAATACTAGTATACATTAAAGTTTCAACTCGGAATCTATCTGATGGTCAAGACAAACCATCCCTCCAAGAAAGTAGACAACATTTACAATCTTATCATAAATAAGATCCCCAAATCTTATTTCATCGATTGCGGACCATTTATTTAGATTGTTATCAAATTATTACGTCTTCTATGTATACCTCATATACATATGGTAATCCGATATATTACCAACAGTGTAGGAGTATTTTATGTTTACTCAAAATAATCATACAATCAACAAATGAAAGTAAATAGGAAACAACTTATTAAACATGAATAACCTCTTTTAATTAATATCAAAATGTCATATTTACAAGAAAATCCCTGGAATTGATTTTCTATCCTTATGGCACATATAGATCCCAACAATCTTTTCTTCCTAAATTATCTTCTGATAAATTCGGATTTGACAAAAGAAAAACAAATCAGGAAACTAACCTATTTTTCCTAAATCATGCCTACAACTAGAAAAGGAAAAATTAAGTATTTAAATTGACTTTATTATCAGCAATTACACATAAAGAATCACGCCTAACAAATAAGGAACGTTAAACAAATTGGCATGTAAGCCTTACAATCAGACCCATAAAACCAAAAGGGAAAGTAACCATGCCAATTTACTTGCTGAAATTAAGCTTGTTTTGACCGGACTATTCTAAAACTCTAATCATGGTGATGCTCCTCTAATGATAACGTGGACCATGCTCAATGGGCCTCCACGAATTTACTTGAGTCCAAACTTCTTGAATCAGGCCATTCAATGCTTCTTTAAATCGCTTGGCTCTAAATCTAGTAATTGGTCCAATTGGCAAGCTTAATGGATCATGTGGATGCTGCCCTTGAGTCCCTCCAAACCGACCTGTTAGTTCCCCCTCATGTATGCATGGTTGTGCAGCCTCATTTGCATCATTACACCCTAAACTTATTTACATCTTAAATTTTTAATTTTGGCAATTTGCGTCCTAAACTCACAAATCTGTAGCAATTTGCACCCTATTGATAAACAATGTTGATTTTTTAATGAAAATTGATACTTCACTTGTATATAGATTGCTAATTAACAAAGATAAAAATGATTATTTATGTCATGAATTAACAACCCATGTACAAATCACATATCAATTTCCTTCAAAATATTAATATTATTATCAATGTGTTGTAAATTGCTACATATTTATAAGTTCAAGAAATTAATTGTTAAAATTAAAAATTTACGGTGCAAATTACAACTTTACGATAAATTTAGGGTATACCAATGTAAAAAGCCTTCATTTTTATATATTGAATGGCTAAGATCAATGAGGTACATGACCCCCATTACTTAACTGGGGAGCCAACTCCATATAAGATTTTGTTGGGATCAATATCTCAATTTGAATTTTAATGTAATGTGCATTTAGTTGGTGGTGAAGTATTTAAATGGTTTCACTATTTATAATAATTTAATTTAAATATTAAATTTTTTATTTTTTATTTTTAAAAATTCATATCACACTGCTTTTTTTTTTAATATTTACACAATTCAAATATTACATTTAATAAAGGCATTTATAGCTAAATAACAATTTTTTAAGAAGTTTTTTAATAAATAATCGAAGTTTTTAAAAATTAGTTAAAATGCCTCTTTTTATTTTCAAAAATGGTGAATCAATTTTCTTAAATAGTAATCAATCAGTGATTAACCACATAATAGTCAATCAGTGATTGACTTACGGTCAATCATTGATTAACTGTAACGAAATCACCAAATTCCATAGTTATTCACTGATTGAACATTAGTCAATCACCAATTTTCATGGTTGATCACTGATTGACCAAATCTGAAAAATGACAAGCGGTCATTTTCCTAAATAAAAAAAGTTGGGCCATCTATTAGATTAGGTGATTAAAAAATACCACACATTCTAATTTTCTTTTAATAAAACTATCCAAATACACATTTAATTTAAATACATAATTCAAATTATATACTTAGATTCATACATTTAATTTAATGGCAACATTCTTAAAAACTCAAATACATTCAAACAAACCCTTAGTCATTTGATTGATTGGTGAGAGCAACTCCAACCGAGTACCAAAATGAAGTGAAACTTCATGATGGCATTGGTTTGGCTCCCCAAATAGCGCCAAAAACAGTGCTATATGGATGCAATTCAACAATCTTGCGTCATTATTGACATAATACTATTGGAGATTGCGTTGGGCTATCTCCTTATTTTTAATAACAAAAGTTACATAAATAAAAGTTTAATAACTCATATTTTACCCTAATTGTATATTTTCTAACAAAAATACTTCCTATTGTATGCTTTAATATTGCATAAAAGGTTTTTGTTTAATTTAATTGTTTTAATTTTATTATTATTTATTTTAAAATTTATAAAATGAATTAAAATTAATATGCTATATGTCATGCAGAAAATATGTTTCAATTAATAAAACGTAGAACAAAAATTTAGTTTTGTAAAGGTTGGATAAATAATTAAATACATGATAGCACTAATATGTTAATAAATATATAGGTAAATAATTGATGAAATAAAATAATTGTTGTAAATAGAATAAAAATGAACATAAAGGGAATATTTTTTTTTTTTTTAAGTGTAAAGCTTGATGTAGATGGGTTGGAAATGATGAACTTTAGATTTGAAGTTAAACTTGCATTATTTTACTACAAAAACTACGTTAAAATAGAGTTCATGAGTTGAAGATTGTCTTAGAGTTAATAAATTTGGATAGTTCAACATTTTTGCAACCGGAAAAAAATAATAAATAAAAATTAAAAAAGTATTTTTCGACGTTCTAGGTAATATGAACCTCATCCAATAGCTGTAATTTGGAAGCACGTACAACATAAAGAAAGCCTAAATTATATTTATTGAAGTTTGATGATTGATAGTGATACGTGCTTACCGAGTTCTACCGGTGAATCTCTTTAATTGTGGAATGGCTCATGGTTCTCAATTAATTCCACGTTGACACAACTAAAATCTTTTTTTTTTTTATTTATTTATTTTTTTTTTTTTTTAAGAAGAATATCTTGAGAAGTGATTTAGAATTCTGATGGTCTGTGGCAGCATATGGGCTAAACAAAAGCTGCTCTACTTTCACTCATCTCATTTCACCATTACACCTTCAAAATGGAATTAATCAAACACAAACACACGCACACACACAAAAGTGTTTTTGGAGTATTGAAGAAAACCAAATAACAGAACAAATATAGGTTTAAATCCTTCATGGAAGATCGATAGTACATAATTTTGAGAAAATAGAATGTCTAGCATTTATATTTATTTTATGGGAAAATAATTTCGTAAAAGTATAACAACAAATATCTAACTACTATAAAAAAAAAAATATATATATATATATATATATTACATAAAAAGACATTATTCTACAGAATAAATGTTAATTTAAATACCCTTACAGTGTAGAAGTAGAAGCAATATGTGTGAGATCAATGAAAAAACCCGATCATCGTGTTTTTGTTGCCTGCTGTTTAGTCTTTTGAGAAGAAATTGCTAGAGGGGAATGAAAGAATCTCTTACTACATTATAAAAGCAAAATAAAAATAAAAACTATTTTTTAACTGCCTTTCGTCCCCCTCATAGGCCACCACGTAGCGGGTCGAACACCCATCACGTGCCAATTTTATTATTTTAAGAAAAAAAAAATTTTTTTTTAATTTTTCGTAACTTTTTTTAATTATTATTATTATTATTATTATCCTTTTTTTTTTTTTTTTTTTTTTTTTGGCGCGCGATGTCCAAATAGTAGTATAAAATACAGGAATACATTTTCATTCATGATCTCAACAAAACAGGTATCTGCTAGGTATATTTACAATGCCAAATATCATAATAGAGCAAAGTTCCAAGGCACTCACACTCACTTCAGTTCTACAAGCATTCAATTGAAATCCATTAAAACATACACAACCTACTTCAGGTCAACTGGTAAGCCTCCCAGATCAGGTGATTGGGTATAAGAAATAGAAATCAGTTCAGATCTAAACTTATCTTCTCCATCGCGATCTACTCCGCCGACCAGACTCTCCCCGTTCGCCTTGTCGGAAGAAACTTTAGAAGTAAGAACCTTCTCCGGTAGGGAGTAAGAAATGGAAATGAGCGACTCTCTAGCCACTTCCTCTGGAACCTCCTTTTCAGGTGCTGTCTTATCCATAAAATGGGGATCTTCTTCGTCTGCAAGACAGAAAGTACCAAAACAATATATGCCCAATCAGGAATAAAGTCAAAATAATGTGAAGAAAGTAATAACAAGTTCTAAATTAATTTAGATTCAACAAGCATAACGGTTCCAAAGATTTTTTAAACTTCATAGTTATAGCGATAGGAACTTTTTCTTCCACTTCTTCTTCTTCTTCTTTTTTTTTTTTTTTGTTTTTTTTTTTTTTTTTTTCCTTTATAGTTTGTTTAGTAGGAGAGAAAAGGGGAAGGAAGGAGAGGGGCGGTTAGTGACAGGATTTTGACATTTATGATTGTTTGGTAGGAGAGAAAATAAGAAGAAAGGAATTAAGGGAATAACTCCAAATCCTTAAAAATACCCCAACTTTAATCTCTCCTAAATTGGAGAGATTACTGGAGGGATTTCATACCGAACATCGTAAGGAAAAGGAAGTCTCCCACCTTTCCCATTTCCCTCGCCTATGTGAACTATCACTCCCTCGTTCCTTACCCAATCTGTCGTCTTTAACTAGCAAGCATGCATAAATTGGTATCTTGTCACAAATATTTAGCATATAACAAAAAAAAAAAGGTGGATATCGAGGATATTTATACGCCTAATTTCAATGGTAGTATTGTTCTGCGTTTGTATATCTGTAGCTATTGCATTCAAGAAAGGTAATGAAACAAGAATTATTTCCGAGCTTTGAAATTGTTCCAAAGGATCAGAAACACACCCTAAAGCTTGCCTACTGCCAAAATTAGGGGCATCAAGTCCACAAGGCTAAAACCCAGGACAGGAAAGGCATGGTCATCCTTTCAAAAGCTCATGAGTTATAATAGCTGCATCTTCATAGTACTCATCGTTTTCTGTCCAGTGATATCATCTTTCCGAAAAGAGTAACAAATAGTTGCACAAAATAAAAAAAAAAAGGACAGAGCCATACTTTTGACAATAGTGTGCATAAATGAGTGCAGAACCGCAACAACACCTTCCAAAACTATAGTTCAAAATACCAATTCTACAAGAACAAAAAAACCTCGACTTGAGAATCCAATGGAACTAAATTTTACAAATAGTCCTTTTTGAAATTTGTTCAAAGATATTCAAAATCAAACAATCGGCACTTTTCTTTAACCCTTGAGAAGTAGTGCATGGAAGAAATGAACAGTAAAACAACTTCTAGAGGCGCAGGCAAAGTTCAAGCCAGAGGAAGAACAACTCTAAAAATAGCATGACCATTGAATATGGACGAATGATTTGACTACTCTACTTCAAGATCGAGCAAACCAAAAGCTTAAGCGTCTGTTTGGGAGAAGCATTCGAATGGTAACATCTGGTATGGGAACATTTAGATGGAAATATCTGAAGAGAAACATTTTAACAAAATTTGAAAGTGAGATTTGTTTACGGGAAGCATAACATTTGGGATAGAAACATTTGAATGGAAATTTCTGAATAGAAATGTGACAGCCATCGGTCCCTATAAGGAAAAGGTAAGCTGGGCAGTCCCCCATCGCGTGGGGATGAATATATGTGATGACTCATAAATAAAAAGACCACTTGTTAATGGTATGAGGCCTTTTGGGGTGAACCCAAAAGCAAAACCGTGAGGGCACATGGCCCAAAGCGGACAATATCATACCATAGGGAGACATGGGTCGTTACAAGAAATGCCAAGTTCATTCCAACAAATAAAGTTCCACACATTTTCTGTTGGATTATATATATACACACACACACATATATATATATATATATTGAAAACCCAGATTAGATTCATGAAATCCGAGCAACCCAAAACAGGAAATCCAGTGAGTTTAAGAAATCGAAAAGCAAAACCATCGGATAATGAACAGGACTAAAAACCAATAAAAGGTGACTGAATTCAAATGGTAATAACACCCACCCAGGTCAAAAGATAATGAACAGGACTAAAAACCAATAAAAGGAGACTGAATTCAATAGTAATAACATCCACCCAGGTCAAAAGAAGAACGTCCTGGCTTTGTTATGTAAATTGGAAATTGGAATCAGATGACCAGATTAACATCAAATTGGCTTCTTTTTTTTTTTTCTTTCCGTTTTACCATATTTACAGTTTAAGGTTGAATATTTCTTTCATAAATGTTGGAAATTTGAACACAGAAACAAAAAACAAAAAAAAAAAGAAACTTATACATAACAAAAACAAAAAAGTGAGAATTATCTGACTACCGATGGATGAAAATTTATCTTTTTTTTTTTTTTTTTTTTTTTTTTTTGCGCTAACAACAAAGATATCAATCTGATTGCAAGAACATAAATTTATTGAAGCACATAAAATCTGAAAAATCATTGAAGAAAATCGAAAATAGGGAGAGAGGAACGTTTACCAGGACTGGTTGTATGTTATCGATGTGGAATCTGATCTGCAATCTGGTTTTCTGCGTATCCCTGTGTGCATATCTTGTACGACCTTTTTTATATTATTTTTCTTTGATGCATAGTATTATTTAATGTTTTTTTTAAAATAAATTAATTGAAGGAAAGGAAAAGAAAACAGAGAGGGGAAAAAAAATTTAAAAAAATTCCCAGTCTTCAGTCAGTCTTTGAATTCCTGCCTTAATCCGCCCGCTGACGTTTCTTAAAAGAGAGAACAGACAAGTCGTGCCTGCATTTTTTGCCCAAATATTGTGATTGCCTTTTATTTTGTCCAAAAACCTCGATTTTCACGATTTTTATTTTTTAACAAAATAATAGGTGCAAAAAGACAATTATGGTATTCTTTACACCGTCTCCAAATTCCACTTCAATATTATATTTATTATAAATATATCTATACAAAATAATATTATTTTATTTTATATTTTAATACATAATATTATTTCAAATACTATTTTACTTTTTATCATTATTATTGTGTTTTAAAATTTGTAAAATGAATATTTAGTATTTAAATAATTTAAAAATGAAATTATTGTAAAATTATATAAAATCATGCCAACAGTTAATATGAATTAAATATTAAATTTGGTATTGACTATATATTATAATAAATTTTTTACAAATTTTGCATTTGATAAATTTAACATCAAATATAACACTCTATTGGAGAGCACTTTTTTCGTCTCAATGCCAAATTTACTATTAGCATAACCTTTTAATATTGCATGGAAATGCACTTAAAAGGGGAAAAAAGATTAATTTTACAAATAATTTCGAATTATAAACATTATCTTTCATTGCCTGACTTTTGATTTTGCACATTAAACTCTACTGAACTTTTTTATTATTACGTCAATCATCATTGAGTTTATTTATTTCAAAGTTTTTTTAGGTTTTTTATTTTTTATTTTAAAAGTTGCTTTAAGTTTTTTCTAAGACTATATTTTACGCCATCATGATTTATTTTAAAAAGTTCAAGTATTATTAATTTTCCTAAGTTTGAATCAAATATCTTAGTATGTATATATTTAAAAGAAAAATTTTATTCCTATTTTCTCCATTATTTTGATATGGATATTTTATTGCTTACATTATTATTATTTTACTGCATATACTATACTATTTGTTATTTCAAAAATTGCAAACTGTGACATCTTTCTAAGAGGTTGTTACAGTGTGTCATTGGCTGACTATATCATTATGTGCAGTTGTTCCGTTTACCAATTTTCATTTAGAAATAACTTGATCAATTACATAGAGAGTTCACAAGTTAGTTGTTGCGTGTTATCTCGCAAGTGTGAGTGAAGTATCGTCCCACGAGGATTGTTTCTTATCAAAATTAAGCCAAATACCACAATTATAGCAATTACAACTTTATCTAAACAATCGTAAATTGGAAAACGAACTAAATTGAGCAACCAACTTAACTAGAATTAGCGTAAACAAAGACCAATGGAGAGATAGATTGAAGGGAGCTCAATGATATGTGAGGCTAGGGGGTTTTGATTTCACTAGACTAGACTATGTTTCTCTAACTCAAAGCTTGTTTACCAATCTTATTCAAATCATTAATTGTTGGTTCCAATTTTAATTTCACTCCCTCTCCCAAGTACCGAGTAAAATAATATGCAAAACTAGCCAAATTAATATACTTATTAATTCTATCAATAAAGCACTCATGAAGCAAAACCCACTCTAGTGATTACCCAAGTTATATTAGCCTCCCGAACTTAATATTATTATGGGTTGTGTCTCACAAGTCTCAACATATGAATTAACTCTCCCAAGCCTAATTTCACACATTTAAAAACTAATTTAATGAATAATTAAATTAGGAAAAAGCATAGAGAAATACAAATGACTCAAAAGGAGATTCAATCAACAAGCATTCAAATCATCAAAACATAGTCATAATCAAGCTACATCATACCCCCTAACATAAAAATTTAGCTAGACATTAAAATTCTCAAATCCATAACCAAATTCAAAACAAACATCAAACTCATTTTCAAGCACAAATTCAAAGAGTAAATACAAGTTCAAGATCTAAAAAGAGAGAGGCTAGTTGAAGAACAAGCTCCCAGATCTTCATTCTTCTTGAATCTCCATGAAAAACCCTCAAAAACCTTGAAGTTTTCTCTCTTGTTTGTCTGAAATTTGGGTCTCCAAAAACTCCCTTCAAGACTTAGCAAGTTTCCCTTTTATACCCCTTCCAAATCAGCTCAATTTCAGCTAAAAAAAAATACATTCCACGTGGTCGGGTGCCGCAGCGGGTGTATTTGGCGCTGCAGCACCAAATCGCAGCGCTGATGAATCCCTAATCCTCGCTCGGGCGCCACTATGTTTTGGGCAGGGGAAACTGGAAGCAGGCTACAATGGATGTTTTTCCCGCTACAGCCTGCAGTCAAGCTGCTTCTTGTCCCTGCAGGCACGTTGCAGCCTGCAGCCATGATGCTTCTGGCTGGAATTGAGGCACGTATTGTAGTCCGCTTCTTGCTTCTTTAATTCCTCTTTTTGGTGTCTTTAGGATCCTCTTTTTGCTCCTTCTTGCAATTTACCCACACAAATAATATAAACATAGTAAAACATTAATAAAAATGCTCAAAAACCAACAAAATACCTAAGGATAAAAACTGATAAAAATCACTTTATCATTTGTAAGGATACCCCTTGGACGTATATAAACACCAATAATTTTTAGTCAAATCAACTTCAATAATTTTTACCCCCATTAAAAATATGAAGCTTAATTCTCGATAATATACTGTTATTTACCAAATATATAAGTATCTTTTATTCATATTACACAATATATGTGATTGTTTGAAAAAGCATGCAGCGGAAGGTGACTTTGGCTTTTAAGTAAATTAATAAATCAAATTTATGTTGATATCATTGAATTAATATATGATTATCATACTTCCTTAAAATAGGAAATATATTTGTGCCGTAGCTTTCCTTAAGTACGGCACCAACAAGATGCTTAACCAACTAGCCTTTTTTGTAATTTTACTCTCAATAAATCAATGTGCGTATGGGCATACCTTAAATATCTCATCAATTTAATCTGGTAATGGCCTTATTTTCTCAACCACAAGGGCATCAAGAACAATTTTTTGCTGAAGATGAATAATCAATTGTTTTTCTCAAGTCTCCAATATCATCTTACTTTTTATCCCTTGTGATCTAGAAAGAAAATAGAACCCTAAGTAGTCATTTTATAGTTGTGGTTAGAAGCTCTGCAGTTTATCTCTCGTTCACAATTTTGAATAATCTCAGCCATTGAATGATTAGGATTAATTATTTAACAGCCAAAAATCTGAAAATCTGAATCATAAAATACATATATTTCAGAAACCATTGTTTTTTTTTTTTTTTTCCTCTCTCTCAGACCCTCATATTCCTTATTTCCTTCAAAACAGAGACTTTTGTGAATTCTCACCCAAAAATCCTCTGTAATCCTCCTCTTTTGTGAGTCTCTGGCATTGATTTCATTGGAGATTACAGGTACTTTTCTTCAATGCTTTTGACTTTGGAATTTTGAAATCTAGTGTTTGATGGAATTTATGAATTGGGGAAAGTTATTGATCTAGGTGATGAATTGATGATATCAAATAATGAAATGAAAAGTTTGATAATAGAATTTTGAATTGGAGATGCTAGATTTATGAACTTAGATATTATGGTTTTAGGATTTCATGATTTTTCTAATTTAGAGAATATTAATTATATGATTTTATAACTTGAATTCTTCAAAAAGCGAGCGTATTGAGGGCCTGGGACGCTACGTCACCTAGCTAGCAATATTAGTAAGATCATCTAGTAAGGTAAGTACATCTCTCACCTACTATGTGTTTGTTTTAAATTAATATGGTTTATAATTGGCGTAATATTTTGATAGAATATGTTATGTCTTTTTCGAAAGCTTCATTGTGATTTTATAGATGAAGTTATTATTTATGCTATAGTATATATCTCATTGGTTATGGATAATTACATTATGAGCTATCAAAGACAAAAGATAATTCATAGGCGTGTACTGGTACTCGTCCCAAATCAAAGTTTTAGCATCAAGCCGCTAATGCTCGTCATAATCATAGTTCGTAGATGCCTCAATGGTTATTGAGTCCAGCTAACTCACTTTCATTGTGGTGGCGCGTGTTGGTACATTGCCTAGGGCCCAAACAAAGTAGAAAAGGATTAAGATAGTTGAATGGAGTTACTTATATATTTTAAAAGAGATATGTTATCACAGTATTGGTGTTATGTTATGTGTTTCACGTTTTAAGTGTTATGATTTATTTTTACACCAATGTATGAACTAAAAGTTTTGTGAGGATATAGTTGTACTTGCTAAGCAATCGTTTATTATAGTTTCTTTGGATGTTGCACATAAGGGTAAGGCAAAAGCTTCGGATTGGGAGAAGCTTGGCATGGAGCTGTGTTACAGTGTGCCATCGGCTGACTATACAAGTCCTGATTATATCATTCAGTGCCGTTGTTCGGCTTACAAGTTTTCATTTAGAAATAACTCGATCAATTACATTAAGAGTTTATAAGTGTATAAAAATACATGTTGGACATCAATAAGCACCAATAATTTTTAGTCAAATCAACTTTAAGTTGATTTTCTATTTAATTACTAACTTCGGTGTTACCCCTTAAAAAATGGGAAGCTGAACTCTCGATAATATATTGTTATTTACCAAATATATAAATATCATTTGTTCATTTTACACAATATATTTGATTGTTTGAAAAAGCATGCAGCGGAAGATAAGTTGTTTTTAAAGTAAGTTAATAAATCAAATTCATGTTGCAATCAATGAATTAATATATTATTATCATACTTCCTTAAAATAGGAACCACATTTGTGCTAGAGCTTTCCTTAGGTGCGGCACCAAGAAGATCCTTAACCAACTAGCATTCTTTGTAATTTTACCCTTACTAAATCAATGTGCATATGGGCACACTTTAATATCTCTTCAATTAATCCGATAATGGCCTTCTCTTTTCAACCACAAGGGCACCCAAGAACAATTTTTGCTAAAGATGAATTATCAATTATTTTTCTCAAGTCTCTAATAACATCTTGCTTTTTATTCTTTGTGATCTAGAAAGAAAATAAAACCATAAGTGGTCTATTAGATCTTGTTCACAATTTTGAATAATATAGTACTAAGTTTCCCATTTAAAATAAATAAGATTACTTATTTTCTATTTAAAAGGCTTAGTTGATATACAAATATATATATCTAGAATTAGCTAAATTAACTCTGTAAAAAATATCAGAAAAGTTCATCTCTGCATGAACGTGCGGTAGGATGTTTGGTTGATCAAACACGTACATCTAGTCAACTATACAGACACGACCAGTTGACTGGATATTTGCCATCGGTCGAGCGGGCAAGGCTTAATCTCACATTTTTGTGCAATAGTTCCACTTACCCGATTTAATATAAAAACAACTCAATCTCCAAGGAAGTTTGAAAGTTAGCAAAGGAGCCTGCTGGACATATATAATTATAGTTTTAATAATTTAAAGCCAATTCAATCCTAAGTCGACTTCTATCTAATTCTTAATTTCGGTGTTACTTCACTAAAACCCGAAATGACACTCTTGATTATATCCCATGTTTACAAATTATCCAAGTAATCTTGTCAACGATACATCATCTATGTAACATCTCCATAAGTTATTTGTAATAAACTTAAAACTATATTATGTTTTACCTTTCGATACATTTTATCCTAAACTTCAACCCTTGTACCAATAGAATAGGCAAATTATAAATCCTTATTTATATATATATATATATATATATATATAAATCCTTCAATTAACAAGTGACCAAATGATTGGTGTCTCATATGCTTTCTAACACCTGAACGATCCCTTTGAGTAGATAACATTAACTCTTCATATAAGAGGTATGTATTCCATATCTATGAACTATGCGTCGTAATTTTCAAGTCATGCCCCCAATCTAGAAGAATACAAACTTGCAGCTATTGTTATATCACGCATGGTATATCAAATGATTCAAGTCATAAACACAAAGACCTAAAACACTACTAGAAAAAGTAGATTACACGTCACATATTAGACTATAGTTTTCGAAAACTATAGTTGTGTAATCTGTTTAAAAAAATTAATAAACTCTTGCAAGTCCCGACTCGGTCTCTCTCTGCTCCTCAGGCCCTAAAATTAGGGCTGGCAATTCGTGTTCGTGGGCCGGGTTTGGGCCAGCCCAATTATAGCATGACACGATAAGCATGAACACAAACACGACACGATTAATTAACGGGCCAGGAACCTAAACACGAACATGAACTGTTTAATAAACGAGTAGTACGACACGATACGTGAACAAGATTATTAAACGGGCCACGATGGGTTAGTACAAAAACAAGCTCGTTTATGACCCATTTAACACGAAAAATCCATTTACGGCCCATTTAACACGAAAAGAGTTCCTGACCCATTTAACACAAAAATTATGGATAAAAAATCACTTAAAATTCTAAATTCACTAACACAAGAAACTCATCAAATTCATATAAAATATAAAACTAATAACTAGAATTATCAAATATGCATAATGATTAAGACAAACATTTCTTAGAATAAAACATAAGTCTAAGTTTTAGTTGGTGTCCATATACAAATCACCACCCAAACAAGTCTCAAATTGTCACATAATCAAGATCCAAAATACTAAGAGAAACATCAAAAGACAAGAAAATATTAAAGCAAAAGGAAATGCTTTCTTACTTGAGAATGATAGGTTCCAACTCCACAAATCTTCAAAAGTTCCCAAATATTTCAACCTATTCAAGAAATTTATGAGAATGAAATTAAAACATATTTAAAAACTATCTAAAGATTAAAAAAAATGTCACTATGTCTAAATTACCTTCCATTGGGACCTCTGCATTTGAGGAGCTGGGGTTGTGGGAACTTTGAGCAGATATAGAGCTGGACTCATTGAGTTCCAAACTAAGCACATCGTCAATGATTTCATCCACAACCAAATGAATTGATTTGTTGTTGTCTGCACATAAATTTGATAAGTGACCCAACAACATAATGTAATCTTATGCAGTCAATAAGGAATGAATACACTATTTCTCCATTCAACTTGAAAACATCTAGAACATTAAAAGAAAAATTCACAGTTTAATACAACCAAGTAATAACTTCTATAATTATAAAAATTGAAAACCAGATTATATCACGTGTAATGCTATTACTACATATCAAAGACTCAAAGGTAGAATATACATTTATCTCCAAATAGCCAATCCCTAGTGCAAACCAATGCCTCAACTACGTCTGGTTTAAGTGAGCTCCCGTACTGATCTAAAACTCACCCCCAACACTAAAAGCAAATTCAGATGCAACAATAGTTATTGGTATGCTCAAGATATCACGAGCCAACTTAGAAAGCTCCGGAGAGCGAAACTGGTTTCCTTTCCAAAATTCAAGAACATCAAATTCCACTGTTGGTTGCATTCTTGGCTCATCCAAATAAACCTCTAACTCTGACTTTTGCATAATAGCTTGCTCTTGACTTTCAAAACTATTGAACTCCTACAAGCACAAAGATATAAAACAAGATTAACAAAAGAAAATATAAAACAACAATTATAATAAATGCTAAATTACAAAACTATACATATTTATTACCTTCATTGCTTTGTTTTGCCTCAATAAGAACTTCTTTGTTGGGTTCTTTGTAACATGAGTAGGAACTACCATGGCAGATGTGGTTTTAGTGTTGTTGCAAGCATGTTCAGCGTATTCAGCAAACAATGCTTCCAAACCATCCTTAACCAACAAAAATTGGCTTGATCCTCTTTCTCCATAAACATTGGCATAAGCATAATCCACAAAGTTTAACTTGTAACGTGGATCAAAAGCTAATGCTATTGCTAATATCAAAGAGAATTTCTTCCAATACTTCTCAAACTTGCTAAACATTGCCTTTGCCATACTGAACAAATATGAATCCTCACTTTCCACAGATGATTTTAGTGTCAAATAGTTGGTGTACATAATAGGAAAGTAAAAGTTTGCTGTGGGGTATTGAACTCCGGTGAAAACGCAAGTAATATTATAAAATGGTTCCAAGAACTCATTAATCTTCTCTGCCCTTTCCCACTCATCAGAAGTAGAACAATTCTTGTAATTTGAGTCACTCAATTGTAAATGACAAAATGCACGCCGATAATACAAGACACTGTCAAGCATGAGAAATGTAGAGTTCCATCTAGTTGGCATATCTTGCCTTAAACACCTCTTAGCATCAAGACCTACAAGATTTACACACTCTAGAAACTTCTTCTTTCTAATTTGTGACCCTCTCACATATTTCACACTTTCACGAGCCTTTTTCACCACATCATCAATATCTTTCAGACCGTCGTGCACTACTAGGTTAAGAATATAGGCACAACAACAAATATGGAAAAAAGTACCATTAGAAATAAGTGTTTTCTTTCCATTCAATTCATCTTTCAACAAATCCACAGACACATCATTAGCAGAAGTATTATTCGAAATAAGAGAGAACACCATATTTTCAATTCCCCAATCACATAGCAATGCATAAAGTTTTCAAACAAAGTAATACCAGTGTGTGGAGGTGGCATGAAACAAAAATTTAAAATCCTTTTCTGCAACACCCAATCTTTGTCAATAAAATGAGCAGTCAATGTCAAATAACCATCTATGACTATGGAAGTCCACAAATCAGATGTCAAACAAATTCTATCAGGGGTCACATCCAACATAGATTTAATTCTTATTCGTTCCCTCGAAAACATTTTAAATACATCTGCCTTCAAAGTGTTTCTTGAAACCAAATTAATGTCGGGATGCAAATATTGATAAGTGGTCCTAATAGCTTCATATTCAACAAAAGAAAATGGAAGATCATGCAAAATGATGGTTGTTGTTATCAATTCACGAAAGTGTTCAGGATTAAACATCTTTGCACTCACTGCTAAAGAGCCTTTTTCTTGTGATATCAAAAGTTGGCCGATATCATGTGTGTTTCTACGTTGGCAAGATATCATATGACGCCGCATGCTTCCAATCTCATTCTTACTATCAGCTAAATAAACAAAACCACATTCCTTGCATTTTGCCCTTAACCTCTTGTCTTCACTCAACGGAAGCTTATCAAAATGTGACCAGACAATAGAAGTAGTCCTTCTTTTGCGTTTGGCTTTGCCAGTTGCATCTTCAAAAATAGCTTCAAGCTCCTCTTCCTTATCTTCATCAATAGGCACATCTGTATTGGCAGGAGCAGTAGCACTAGTACCAGAATCAAGATTCACTTCATGTCATATACCATCCATCTGCAAAATATAGATAGGGAAAATTTTTATCAGGATTTGTCTGCCTAGAAATGTTTGCAGACTATCTTTTCACTATTTTATTACAAACACATATAAATTTGGAAGTCGTTTTCACAATATTTTCAGGCAACAACAGAAAAAAATTTAAAAAAAAAAAAAAAAGCTACTATCACTGCATTCATATTTATAGTGACAAAGTAGCTTCTACTTTACTAGGGGCATTCGTATTTGCATCGTAAAATAATATTGCTCCTTAGGATTTATTTTTCTTTTCCTCCATTTTCTCATCAACCACACAGGGGAAACCGAAAAAGGAAAGGGAAAAAAAAAAAAAAAAAGAGTAGGGCTGCCACTGTATATGTGAACGATTACGCCCTCAAATTGAAAAAACCCAAGCGTTGCCGAGTGCGATCGAGAGGCTGAGATCGTGAGATTACGATCACGAAGCTTCCATCAACCAAACGACGACAAGCAGAGGAAGAAAGAGAGAGACGATCAGATGGATGAAGGTGGAGAGAAAGTGGGGCGGTGGAAAAGAGAGGGGTGAAAGAAAATAGATGATAGAGAGTCGAGAGAGATCAGATTAAGAGGGAGAGTGTAACATCCCAACTTTTGACGGACTTATGATTTCCTTAGAAGTTCATATGTCAATATGAAGTTCATGATCTGATTTGATTATCAAAGTATGTTTGAGTTCTTATAAGTATTATGAGACTCAATGATAGTTTATTAAGTCAAGGATAAGGTCTTATGATGAAAAAGGCAGAACCATGATTTATGATTTTGTTCTGGTCAATGAATGACCAGGATAATTTATGACATGATTAAGACGGTACTGTCATATATTAAGCAGTATTGAAATTATACTGTGACCAACTGTCATTACGGATACAGAATTAAGAATAAGGATTAAGAATGCTGTAGAATAATTAGGAATAATATTTGGAACAAGGAGGACTAAGTAGTTTGAAGTCCTAAGAAAAACTTATACACGGTCCAGTTAGGTGTAGATAAATTATGGACTGCAATCCAGTAATACTATACTAATGATAGTTAAAACAGTATTGGTATTATCTTAGATTATTAAGAAAATATACTGCATATTAGGAGGAATGCCAAACATGGCCCTATTTGGAGGCCAAGTAATTGTAGATAAGTATGAAAAGATTTTTTATGGTTTAAGCCTCCACATGGCCAGCCATTTTGAGGGACTTAAAAGGTAAAAATTTTGTCTTTAAGGACCAATATGCAATTCAAGGAGAATTTAAGAAAAAAAAATTATTGTTGAAAATTATGAATTTTCCACCTATAAATAGGGGTGGGTAGTAGAAACTTACACTCTTCAGTTGGCTTCTCAAACTTCTAGTTCTTTTTCAACTATTCCTCTCTAGTCTAAGGAAAAAAAGAGAGAGAGAGAGAGAGAGAGAGAGAGAGAAAGAGAGCCAAGAGTGGCCGGTTGTTAGTGGAGGGTGTAGAGCAAGATTTCTCTCATCCCAAGGTCTAGAGCAATCTTTCCAAGCTTTAGAGGTATTATTCTTGATCCTCTAACTAAGATTTTCATTAAGTTTTGATTTATGAGATTTAAATGTATTTCAAGTTATGGGATGTAAGAGCATAAGCTCATGTTTCTTATTTCCTATATGATGGTCCTTTATGGTTGGTTTATGCTAGATCTATGCTTAGGTTATCTTGGTTGCCAGCTCTAAGCATGGGTTTGATTTAATGCTCTAAGATGAGTGTTAAGGTTATGTGTGCTCACCATGTGTTTGTGATTATGCTCTCACATGTTTAAGTATGATGATGATGATGATGATGTGAATATTATGGGTATGTTGGTTAAGAAATTAACCTAAAGACACAAGTTGGTAAACAAGTAAGTTATCAATATTGTGTTTTTCAAGAACATGAGATAAGTGAATGGTTAAAGTTTAAGAATGAAACCAACGCGTTGCTTGTTGATGTAGACTCACGGCTTTGACCATTTGAGGTAGTGTGTGGAGATTTTTAAACTAAGAATCCACAAAATACAAACTGCCGGTTTTCAAAAATAATTGGGACAGTTTTCTGGAAACCCAATTTTGAGCCCCTTAGAGACCGAATTTGAAAAAAGTTATAACTGCAAAGTTGTAGAATACAGAAAATTTTAGGGGACAATATAGATAGATTTTGAAAAAAGGGCTCCGAAGACATCTGTTTTTATAAGTTTTCAAAACTGGCCGGTCTAGGTACTGTACACGGCCAATAACTTTCAAAAGGAAGATTGGGTAAGTTAAAGGCAGAATTGAGTTTCGGATAAGAAAAAAAAGTTGTAGGTTTCGATGAGATCTACAACTTCCACAGAGAAAACTTTTCCAAATTCTAAACCGATTTAAAGATAAAACTGGATTTTCAAAATTGTACATGGTACAAGAAATTTCCTACACAAATACATTTAAGCAAATTAAAAGGGTACTTTGAAATCAGTTTTTAAGGTTTTATGACTTCTTTAAAAAGATACTATGATTTTATTAAAATAGTTTTAAAAAGGTTTAAATCCATTTGAATTTTATAAGTGAATTTTAATACATATTATGTCTTACAAAAGGCAATTTCATGAAATTTCAAGTATTTATGTTAAGAAATACTTGATTTGTAAAGTTAAGATATTTTCAAGTAAACAAGATATTTTTAAGAAAAAGGAAGAAAAATAGACTAAGAATTTAGTAACAATTCTATGATTACTAATGGTAGTTGGATTAGATACAGATTTATTATGTCAGGATTTGTATCTATGATTACCAATGGTAATTGGATTGGATACCGATCTAGTATGTTATGGTTTGTAGTAAGATAGAACGATTCTTATCTTACGTCCTGTTTGAAAACAGGAATATAACATGTTGTCGTGCCTTGCTGGAGCGATAGATCAAGAGCATAGGACAAATTGTAAGTACAACTCCGCCTACAGCATGGGCAAAATATTTTTATTGCATTGCATGCTTTCCAAAAATCATGCATTGATTTACATGATGTACATATGCTTATGTTTTATTATTGTGACATCATGCAAGCATGCTCACTAATAATAAATCACATGATAAGAACAAGATCAAGTTTTCAAGTAAGAAACAGTTAAGATTCAAGTTTTCAAGTATAATCGAAACAAGAACAAGTCTTCACGTAATAAAGCAAGTTTCTCGTGTCGTACCGACCTACCACGATGGTGGGTTTTGATTTGGTCCATGGTTTGCGTTGGACAGGGCTGGTCGCCTTAACCACTCCATGGCTACGCGCCACAGTATGTACACTCATGTTCATGATACGTAAAGGGCTCAAAACCAAGTTTACATAAGAAAGCATAATTGATTCATAAGAAAACATAATCGGTTCATGTATTATCAATTCATACATTCTTTTACTTAAATTATTTTGCAGAATAGAAAGTTGTACTTACTGAGCATAAGCTCATAATTTACGTTCATGCTGTAGGTAAGCTACCTACCGGACAAGCTTGATGCAAGACTGTGGAGAGATGGCATTGGAGACTATGAAATTTGGGTTGGACACTACCACGTGTTTTGTAAAATATGTTTATGTTATGATATGATAATATAATGGTACCGGTACTTAAAATATTTAGTACTGGGACAGTATTTAAAATTTATTACAATGGTAATTAGTATAGTTTATCAAATGTGTTAAAATAGTTTTAAAACTCCGTACTCGATTGAATACATATAAATAAGTATGAGAATAAGTTAGGTTTTAAATTTGAATTTAAAATGAATAAAGAAAAATATATATATATTTCCGTATTTTTTACGAAATACAAGAGTATGTTTAAGTAAGTTAAGTATTTAAGTTAAGTAAGCATGGTAACGACCCTACGTAGTCGGGTCATTACAGAGAGATAGAGGAAGAGAGAGAAGGCTGAGGGAGGAGAGACAGACAGCGGGGCGGAGGAAAAGGAAAATAGT
Source organism: Ficus carica (assembly GCA_009761775.1). NCBI lineage: Eukaryota > Viridiplantae > Streptophyta > Magnoliopsida > Rosales > Moraceae > Ficus > Ficus carica. The sequence goes on from CM019745.1 coordinate 22,375,623, forward strand.
ATAGGGGCTGAAGAAAAGAAATGAGAGTTAGAGAGATAAAATCAAAAGCAAAGCAACTTTTTGCCTTTTCATAAAGCTCAAGGGCTGGATGAGTACGGGAAGGAAAAAAAAAAAAAAAACAGTAAGAATTTGGATTGGAAGGGTACTACTGTATTAGGAGGATTTAAATATTATATCTGAATTTTTTTTCATGGTCAATAAGAATTTGAAAAGCTGAAGTTCAAATTTGAAAAATGTAGTTTCAAAATGATGAGTAAGTTTTACTGTTTTACATCCTAATAAATTTATGTCTTTATTAACTATAAAATTACCCTAATACCCTAATCTAAATATATATATACATAATTAGGTTTACTATTTTATATTATTAACTAGTTAACTATAACTATAATTCGTTTACTATTTTATATTATTAACTAGTTAATTATAATATTATTATTTTATATCAGAAGTAACATCTCCCTAACTTCTGATTTATATTGCCTCAGTAGTGAAAATTCTTCAATAGTTGTTTTCTGATCTTGTATCAAACACACAAATATGCCTATACTTGTTATAGAAGTGTTTTAGAATAGTTTGAAAATTCTAACATAAATATGTTAAACGTGTTAACCGTGTTAGCCTGTTTCTGGCCCGTTTATTTTCGTGTTAAACGTGTCAACTTAATTTCAACCTATTATTAAATGTGTGGTCCAAACTCATTTATTACATGTCGTTCTCTCGTCGTGTCTGAAATTACTGTCCTGCCTAAAATCATTTACCTTCTCTCTTTCCTTCTCACTCTCTCCCTGCCCCCTTAAACCTTAAAACCTTAACATTCTCTCTCTCTAACCCCATAGCATGCTCTTCTCTCTATCCCTGCACTGCCGACCACCTTTTTCTCTTGCGACACTGCCCCTAAAACCGAGAAACTCGCACAATTTCACCTCGCTCCACCGCCGTTGTTGCTGTACACAGCCTCTTTCCACTCAGATTGCACAATTTTCTTCGTCGCCTAGACTGATTCGGACACAAGACAAGTAATAAACAGGTTTATCTTCCAAATCTGGTGTTTGGTTTTATTTTTATTTGGGTTTGGTTTTGGTTTTGGTTTTGGTTTTATTTGGGTTTGTTCGAGCTTAATTCCCTCTAAATTGTAGAGAAATCTTAGATCTTAAAATCTTAGAATTTGCTTCAATCTTTTTAACCATTCTCTCTGTGTTTTCTTTACTCGTGTGGGTTATGTAGGTTTATCTTTAGATTTCTTTGACGGTCGAGAAATTTTTTGGATCAGGTATGTTTATTTTTATTTTTATTTTTCTCGCTTCTGCTTCTGGGTTTTTAGTCATTCCTTTTCCTTCAATTTTAGTAATTATACTCTTTTATTTTTTTTTTATTTTTTGCTGGATTTGGCATATCGGTTTGTACTTTGTTAAATTTTTCCTTATGTTTGGTTTTATTTTTTGCTTTTCTTTTTTTTTTTTGCTTCGATTTTATGATTTCTTGGTGTTGGGGGGGGGGGGGGGGGGGGGGGGGTTTCTAATAGTTTTAGGATTTATTTGTATGTTAATGATCCAAAAACAACTGAATAGGAAAGGATTTACTTTGGTTGAGTAATGATTTCAGTTTCACAGCACACAAGTTATTCGACAAAATGTCTAGAACAATTTTTTTCTTCAATTCCTATATTGATGGTTGAAGGTTGAACAATCTTTTAATTGATCGTACGAAATCTCATTTAGGGAAGGGGCTTTAAGTTTGAATTATATGAGGATAATATTTACTAGTCAAGATGTATGTATGACTGCTATAAAGGTTGTTATCATTATTGTTCTGAATAATGACTTATATAGAAGTTGGAATTATCCACATTTATGTTTACTATCTTCAATCTTTTATAAGAATTGAAGTATGCATATTATCACCTGACATTGCAAATCTTATTGAAGAAATAAGTTCGAAGTATTTTGCAATCCATTTGTGTAGTGTTTTCTTTCCAAGGTGATGGTGCCGCTAGCTGGCTCAGTCCTTGATTTGATAACCAACAATTCTACAATTCATAACTCTTCCATCAACGTTAAGAATTTAGGCTCATTCTTTTAACTTTTACATTCCTTGCTTTAAAGAATTAGTTGAGATCCAGTTTTATTATGTTTTATTTTTCCCTTCCGCTAGGAACTTTCCTGTTCGTACAAAAGAACAATTCAATAAAGTTTGAACTCTAGAATCTCTGTTTCTAGCTTATATTGTTTTGTTCACCTTCCAAAATCTAAAGGATGGTTTTTATAATTTCTTTGACTACCATAGGATGGTCAAGACACTTAAAAGCTACCAAAAATGCTGTTATGGCGCGATGAAAGTCAGCAAGCCAAGCAAAGAACTTGAGGTAAATATACTTGGTTATTAACTAATGAGTACAACCTGTTTTAATTTAAACTTAATTTGTTAGGTGGCTACCATAACATATAGTATCTTAAAAAAAAAAAAAAATATTAAGTTTGATTAATCGGTTTTTGACATTGATGTGTATTGTAATAGCAGAGCAGCTACAGCGAGTAAATGAAATTGAAAGGAAGATTTGAGTATTCACAATGAACTCAAATGTTCAACATCGTCGGTAATATTCTACTATGTATATATATATATATATATGTCATAAAAAAAATAAAAAATAAAAAACCCTAGTAGTACTTGTTACAAGAATCTTACTATTAGTAAACTACGTTAAATATCTCTATAATGTGTGTGTGTGTGTGTGATCAAAAGGTGCATATATTATTTAACGAATTTCTTGGTAATTTGGTTTTGTTGATTTGAAGCAAAACTTGCTTATTGGCCTTATCACTAGACAGAAAACCAAATGAAGAATCTTCTTTTTAACACTGTGTTGTTAGAAAGCAATAGCTATTTGATTAATCCAAAACTTTCATGGGGTTTGTAAGACAGTCTGGTTATCTATTGCAGAAGAAGGACAATACCTTGTTTAGATTATTCTAAAAAGAAAGGTATGCAATGCACCTTTTGTTTTCTTCTTTTGTAAATGAAGGAATTTACTCTCTATTATATAGTTTATGTTCTTCTTCTAATCTGTTATGCTTTGTTCAAGTTTGTTGCATTTTTTTTTTCACATTTCTTCTGCCTTTATGGTTTTTAATCTTTCCACACTTTACATTCAAGTACATGAATTGTAGAATATATAGCTCTAATAAAAACTGCAGGGTGTAAAAAGGGGAAGTAATTGCCATTTACAGTGATATTGTAGGACTCATTTATTTTATTTGGATTTCGTTGCAGGAAAATATGAACTTTTATACTCTCATTGGAAAAGAGTCTTCATTCAAACGAGTGCATGTCTTCATGATTTTTCACACTAGTCAAAAACCTTGTATTTGCTCAAATATCGTTCCACAATGGAGTTTCTCATCTCAAATTCTTATTGTTCCTTTATTGTGGCAATTTTTCCCATATTTGAAAGAGGTAAATTTAATTATGTGCTATTTGGGGATTGTGTTAATTGAAATTAACAAGTTTTGTAATATGTTTTAGTTGGACCAAGTTTGTATTATGTTTCGATTGGCCAAATTATTATTATTCGATTGTTGTAAAATTACTTTTTTGTGGTACTAAATAAAATATTTGTAATATTTTCCCCATTCAGAGAATGTCCATGTTATTAGTAGTAATTCAGAAAGTGGGTTGTAAAATTTAGAATTTTTTTTTAAATCTGAAACCACATTCCACAACGGTTTCTTGAAAAACCGTCGTGGAAGGTCCAATATTTCACTACAGTTAGCCAGAAAACTGTCGTAAATGAAGAATCATCTTTTTACCACTGTGTTGTTAGAAAACAATAGCTATTTGATTAATTCAAAACTTCCATGGGGTTTGTAAGATAGTTTGATTATCTATTGCAGAAGAAGGCCTATACCCTGTTTAGAGACATTATTCTAATAGAAAAGATATGCATTGCACCTTTTGTTTTCTTCTTTTGTAAATGAAGGAATTTGCTCCCTGTTATATAGTTTATGTTCTTCTTCTAATTGTTATGCTTTGTTGAAGTTCGTTGCATTTTTTTTTTTTCCCATTTCTTCTGCCTTTATGGTTTTTAATCTTTCTTTCTACGTGAATTTGAGATCTTTCCACACTTTACATTCAAGTACATGAATTGTAGAATATATAGCTCTAATAAAAACTGCAGGGTGTAAAAAGGGGCAGTAATTGCCATTTACAGTGTTATTGTAGGCCTCACTTATTTTCTTTGGATTTCGTTGCAAGAAAATATGAACTCTTATACTCTTAAAAAAGAGTCTTCATTGGAAGGGGTGCTTGTCTTCATGATTTTTCACACTAGTCAAAAACCTTGTATTTGTTCAAACATTGTTCCACAATGGAGTTTCTCATCTCAGATTCTTATTGTTCCTTTCTTGTGGCAGCTTTTCCAATATTTGAAAAAGGTAAATTTAATTATGTGCTATTTAGGATTGTGTTACTTGAAATTAAAAAGTTTTGTAATATGTTTTAGTTGGACCGAGTTTGTATTATGTTTCAATTAGGCAAATTATTATTATTGGATTGTTGTAAAATTACTTTTTTGTGGTACTAAATAAATAGTTGTAATACTTTCCCCATTCAGAGAATGTCCATGTTATTAGTAGTAATTCAGAAAGTGGGTTGTAAAATTTAGAATTTTTTGTTTAAATCTGAAACCACATTCCACAACGGTTTCTTGAAAAACCGTCGTGGAAGGTCCAATATTTCACTACAGTTAGCCAGAAAACTGTCGTAAATGAAGAATCATCTTTTTACCACTGTGTTGTTAGAAAACAATAGCTATTTGATTAATCCAAAACTTCCATGGGGTTTGTAAGATAGTTTGATTATCTACTGCAGAAGAAGGCCTATACCTTGTTTAGAGACATTATTCTAATAGGAAAGATATGCATTGCACCTTTTGTTTTCTTCTTTTGTAAATGAAGGAATTTACTCTTTGTTACATAGTTTATGTTCTTCTTCTAATCTGTTATGCTTTGTTCAAGTTCGTTGCAATTTTTTCCCATTTCTTCTGCCTTTATGGTTTTTAATCTTTCTTTCTAAGTGAATTGAGATCTTTCCACACTTTACATTCAAGTACATGAATTGTAGAATATATAGCTCCTAATAAAAACTGCAGGGTGTTAAAAAGGGGCAGTAATTGCCATTTACAGTGTTATTGTAGGCCTCACTTATTTTCTTTGGATTTCGTTGCAGGAAATATGAACTCTTATACTCTCATTGGAAAAGAGTCTTCATTCGAACGAGTGCATGTCTTCATGATTTTCACATTAGTCAAAAACCTTGTATTTGCTCAAATATTGTTCCACAATGGAGCTTCTCGTCTCAGATTCTTACCATTCCCTTCTTGTGGCAACGTTTCCCATATTTGAAAGAGGTAAATTTAATTATGTGCTATTTAGGGATTGTGTTACTTGAAATTAACAAGTTTTGTAATATATTTTAGTTGGACCAAGTTTGTATTATGGTTCGATTGGGCAAAATATTATTATTGGATTGTTGTAAAATTACTTTTTTGTGGTACTGAATAAAATAGTTGTAATACTTTCCCCTTTAGAGAATGTCCATGTTATTAGTAGTAATTTAGAAAGTGGGTCCTAAAATTTAGAATTTTTGTTTATATCTGAAACCACATTCCACGGCGGTTTCTTGAAAAACTGTCATGGAAGGTACAATATTTCATTATAGTTAGCCAGAAAACTGTCGTGGAAAATATCGCACAACTAGAAGAAAGCATGACACATATGACTTATGACGACAATTACAAATCGTCGTTGTATGTCAGACATACCACGACGGTTAAAAAACAGTCGTGGTATGTCCTGACATACCACGACTGTAGATTTCACGTCGGTTTTTTAACTATCATGGTAGCTTTTGACTACGATTAAAAACCATTGTGGAATCTATAATTTCTACTAGTGAAATCGTATCTAGATTAAGATGAATTAGCATGATTATTATAGTAAACTGATTATGTGGATAGAAGGCAAACCAATCCAATCCATCCAAAAAAAATTGTAAATACTAACACTATTGAATTGGACTTGGATGATAAGTTGACTCATTCAATTGGATTGGATTAGATAATGGATATGAATTTTGAAAATCTAATAAATCCAATCCAATCTACATACAAATATTTATATAAAAATATTTTATAGTATACATTATATAATATATTAGTCAATTTATTTCTTTTCCTATTTTTTTTTATAGGCTGGCGTTTTCTTTTTTGTCTTTCCCTGCTTAACCCCCCTTTTTTTTTTTTGGGCCTTTAAAAAAACCATCACCTTGTATTCTCTCTCAAAAACTCAGAAGGATCAATATCCATTTTCTAAAAAATGAAAATAAAAATAAACCTCACATTTTATTAATTTAAAATTCATACTTTTTGGTATTTACTATATTGGGTAATTTTGTATATTGTTTTTTGATGAATCGAGGATAGGAAAGTATTTTCATGTTTACAAAATGTGATTAGTCTTTTTTTAGTAGGCTTTAATTAGTTTATGAAAAGATAATCCAATCATCCAATTTTAGTTCAATCTAATGGATTTTAGATTGGATCCGATTGGATGATAAAAAAAAAGAGTAATGCTAGGGATACAAACTCTAATCGTAACATTTTGAGTATCAACTCACTTGTCATCTTTTCATTAGTAGAATCAATCAATTGATGTGTCAATACTTTAACCACTTACTAATAAAAAAATGACAACTCATTTACCACATAGGTTGATACTCAAAAGTTGAGATTAGAGTTGGTGTCCTTAACATTTTTCTAAAAATAAATTGGATTGGATTGGTTGGATTTGAAAGGATTTTTTTCATAATTGGATTGGATAATGGATGGTTAAAAAAAAAACTGGTTTCAATTCAATACCCACCCCTACATAATATATTAAATATGAATTTACTAGAAATAACTAAAAAATTTTTAAAAAATCCAAATTCTCACATTGTTACTGAAAAATTAAAAGAAGAAAACTATAAGGTTTATTTAAGAATCATTTTGGTTTTTATGTCTTCAATTGTTTCAAAACTAGTTTAATACTGATTGAAAAGGGTAATCTTGGTACTTTAAAGAATTAATCGCTTTAGGAGTTATTTTTTGATCGATTTACCAAAGCAATAGAATTTTGATTTTTTGTAACAAAAGAAGAAAAGTTGATGGTTTAACCGAGTACAAAAGTTGTTCTCGGCAACAATAAAAGAATACATCTTCTATCATTCAAGAAACTCTTTCTGCTCGCGACAAAAATAAATAAAGGAAAATTTTAAAAGCCTTGCATTTCACAAGCTAAATATTTCTGTAACTGTAATTATAAATTTGATTTATTTTCTACTAAATATTAAGATCGGCGTGATGAAAAATTGTGTTTATTATCTACTCTTGGTATTTGATCAAAAGTTGACCTGCAGTAAAACTCTGTGCATCTGATATGGATAAAAGGCCAAAAATTAGTAAATATGATTGGAGAAGGTACCAAAATAACACAAACTTAAACATACTTTACCAACATAACATAAAATTTTGTCACTTCACTAATATGATACAAAATAGTTCTAGTCAAAGGTCAACCTATAAAGTCAAATGTCAACCTAACATGTTTTATCCAAAATTGCTCATAGAACTTAGAAAATCTACCATAATACCATATACATTGTATTGGTCTCCAACTCTACCCACAGGTGTCAGTCGCCATTATACTCTAGTAGAGTATAGTGCATACTCTTCTAAAATATTTTAAGTTTTCAACATGTATGACCGAATGTCTCTGGTTCCGAACGCCGGCACCGGAATACTCTAGTAGAGTATGGTGCATACTCTACTAGGATATTTAAGTTTCAACATTGATAGCCAGAGACCTCCGACCGCCAGCACCAGTCACCGACATACTCTAGTAGAGTATAGTCCATACTCACTATACTCTATTAGAATTTTTAAGTTTCAACATGGATGGCCGGATGTCTCTGGCTCCTACCATCGCCGCCAGAATACTATAGTAAAATATAGTATATACTCTCGTAGTGTATAGTCTCATACTCTACTAGAACATTTTAAGTTTTTAACATGGATGGCCTGATTGATGTCTTTAGCTCCTGCTCCGGCCGCCAGCCACCAATCGTCGGAATACTCTAGTAGAGTCTAATTCATTACTCTAGTAGAGTATAGTGCATACGAGTATAGCTTTTAGTAGAGTATAGTGCATACTCTACTAAAACATTTTAAGTTTTCAAAATGGATGGCCGGATGTCTCCGAATCCATACACTAGTAGAATATAGTGCATACTCTGATAGAATATTTTAAGTTTTCAACATGGATGGCCGATTATCTCCGATTCTAGTGGCCGGTCGCCAGAATACTCTAGTAGAGTATAGTTCATACTCTGATAGAATATAGTGCATACTCTACTAGAATATTTTCAATTTTCAACATATATAACCGGATGTTTACAACTCTGGCCCGTCAGAAGACTCTAATAGAGTATAATTCATACTCTAGTAGAGTATATATTTACTATAATGTCCTCTCCCGATAAAAGGAAAAAAAAAAAAAAAAAACCACCAAACTTTATATAAATAAATAAAGAATTTACAAAAATAAATCCAAATCACCACCAAACCATCAACGGGGAAAAAAATATTCAATGAGTGCTATTTGATATATCTTTTTCAATTCTCTCTCTAATCTATCGTGACTTTTTTTCTTTTTTTCTTTTTTACTTTTTCTTTTTTTTTGTTTTGTTTTTTTTAAAACTCGTGTAAAAACAAACAAAAATGTCTACCTACATAGGTATTCGGTCATCTCTCGTTATACTCTTCACACCGTAAGTCTCACAAATTACTCCATACATGCACATTCTCATGGTTTACAGATGTTTTGATTGGTCAAGCGGATTGCCTTGCAAAATTACATTGATAGCACCTTGTGGATAAGTATTTGCTAGAAAATTTTTATTCAAAAACCTGATGTTGTAGGTCAGCAATAGAATCATTCACAAAGAAATCAATTCACCAAGACATTCTGTAAACAAACACTAAGAAGGAACAAAAATAAAAATAAAAAATAAAAAAATTCCAGATTGTACTGTGAATCTGCAAGCCCTTTCTTCATAATAAACATGATATATTAACTTACAGTGTCATGCGACAGTCATCGGAGTCACAAGCAATCACGACGACGGATCTGCACCGGAATCACCTGCGATCGCAAGGACGGATTTGCAGCTCGCCGGAAGTCGCGAGTGATCGCGAGGATGGATCTGCAGCTCATCGGCATTTCAAAGAGAGAGCTCAGAACAGATCCGGATCTAGGCGGCCGGATTAAACTCTATCAGATCGTTAGGAAATCCACAGTGAGATCGCGCCGAGCAGGCAAATCTCGAGTCCTCCATTACTCAAACTCCAACGAGATCTATGACCGGAACCGTGGCAAGCTCCGATGCCCAATCTGTTTGCCTAAGCGTCGGTGCCAAGAAAGAGAGAGGAACGCAGAGAGAGAGATCTCGATCTCAACATATAGATCTGAAGAAGATGAAAGAGATAGTTATAGCCGATCACGATTCAAAACTCACCAAGAATGAATCATCACATATCGCGATGACCGGCCGAGATCACGAGGCCAAGATAGAGAGAACACTGTGAGAAACGGAGGAGAGGAAAGAGATTAGTGCCGGCTGCGTGACGACAACGATGCTGACCTTGAGACGGTGACAACGGCCCGATGATAGAAATATCAAATAGAGAGAGAATTTGAGAGAGACACGGTTGCTCATGGTGATTGCGAAACTCCAAGCGCCCGGAGATGGAGGCCGACAGAGAAGGAAAGGGAGCAAAGGAGAGAGAAAGTTATGGAAGGAGACTTAGAGAGAGAGAGAGAGCGACATAGAAAGGAGGGAGAGAGAATCTGAAGAGAGAAGGAAAAAATCATAAAATCTGAAAAACAAAACAAAAATAAAGGTTGTGTCATGTTGATAAAGAGGAGATTTTGTGTTATGTTAGTCAATAAATGAAATAAAAGTACTTGTTTAAGTAATTTTCTCAATATGATTACCATTAGGCAAAACTCGAAAACATGGTTAATGATGCTAACCACTTTATTTATTTATTTATTTGCAGTTTTACTAGAAATAAGTATTATAATCTTACAATTGAGCCCCTTTTTTCCCTTGCTTTTGCATATGTTTCAGTGTTACACTAGTACAGTTCTCATCATATCATAGGAGATTAGGAGTATAACCGTCTGATTCAGTGTGTCAGAACTGAAGCCCTCAGCCATGGGAAAAATCAGTGCCCGAAAGGATTCGTTGTTCGACTGCTATGGAACGATCAACCAAGAGGATAAACAAAAGGAAACCAGAATTCAACTGGCATTCCGGGAGATGACCTGCAAGTCAGAGATCACTCGATCATAAGTTCATAAAACTACATTTAAAGAGAGATTCAACAAGTACCAATAACGTAAAAAGGTTACCAATAGTGAGTTTCAACACGCTGTAAAATTACCTCCAGTATTAATGGCTTGGCATTTGCTTCCCACTCAACATCCCACCTTGCGGAAGAACCCATTTCTAGAGCACCATTCCTCAGCAACTTCAACGCATCACATGCGTCTGGAAAACCTTTAAATAGATGCTGTGCAGATTCATACCAGATGACGGCATAGTTAAAAATTGCACATCATGCCAAATCTGAATTTCTCCAAGTTGAATAAAACTTTTTTCAGTAATCACGCTTGGTTTATCCAATGGTTGCTGTTTAATTTAGTGTCAACCCCTCCTAGCCACCAACCTTGATTAATTCGAAGAATTCTAAACTTTTACAAACCTTTCAACGCATTTTAGCATAAAATATTCCTAAAAGAAAGCCATGAATCATGGACGGGAACAAAATGAAACAGTTTTTCAACCAGCGGATTTGCAGAAAATTGGCCAAGCCATCGTTCTAACCTGTGCTTTTGAGGATACGGAGATATGTTTAAACTCATTTTCCGTTACCCCGATGGTGATGCATTATCAGAGTCCAGACTAAGTAAATATTTGGTAGGAAAGACGGAGAAAGAGATGGAGAGAAAGAGACGTTATCCTTTTGTCTGGTAGAGAAGACAGACGGTAAAGACAGATCAAATATAAAAGTAGGGAAGAAGAAATCCATCCAGGCCCGCCAAAAACTCTCCAGTATTCCAAGAATTGTAGGATAAGAAAGTTGAAAACAATTTTCCTAGCAGAGAATTAACGTTGTAACCCCTCATCCAACCAAGCAACTAACAAAGAACATTCTGAATTCAGCAAATAAAGAACATTCTTGAGGGAGACACATATGTATCATAATGCACGTTTTATGTAAACTACAAAATCTACCAACGGAATATATATACATTCATATATAAGCCATATTTTACTGGACGAAAATGGAGACTTTAGTGAATCCCACATTGTATAAAGAAAGAAAAAACTCAGTTCAGAACTCGTCCAGATGTAAAGGAACAAGAATCAGATAGTGTAACAAATAATTTTTATCGTAATTTCTAAACTTTATTTTTCTGACATGGGTCATTATTTTACTGGATTATTTCTCGTTCAATTGAAAAAAATATTTTTTTTTTATGCTGGTATATTACTAGATTTGTGTCCTAGTTTATTATAAACAGCTTGTACAACATATTGAATTCCACTAGTAATTTGGCAAGAATTACGTTAATATTTTAGCTTCCCTCTAATCTCATACCAAACCAGGCGAATATACCAAATCATATAAGGGACAGACAAGATCCTTCCTTTTCTTTTTCCTTTTTCTTGAAAAACGAAAAAAGAATTCAAATCCTCTTTCGGCCCGATCAATCCCTTTTTTCTCCCTCGAACTTTCACGGTATGCAGAAATAGAAGATGAGACTGAGAAATATCTCATAGTAATTAATGAAAGCCCAATATATCAATCAAGTAGACAAACTTACCAAAAGTTCATCAGCTAGGTCAGAAGATGACGAGAAAAGAAGTCCGTTTTTCTCCACTGTCACCAGCTCCTTGATGCTTGGAAACAAGACAACCGAAACCAATAGCGTCAAAGTTTAAAGCAAACCAAAACTAGAGCGTCAAAGTTCATTTAGATAATGGAAAAGATTCAGAATGGAAGTTACCATGAGTAAGAAACAGCACAAACAGGCAGCCCACAACCAAACATGTCCACAACCTTACACAAGAGATTGAGAAAGAAAAACTTTTACGGACTGAGTTGAGTCTGCATCAACCTTTTAATTCTATGCAATTTTTAGTTTTAGTCTATACCTTCATGGGAAGGTCCAACCCCGATGAAGAAGTATGCAAGCAAACACCGAGATCTGCTGATCCTGCAGATATACTAAAAACATAAATATATATGACAGAACCCCAAGAAGCAAAAGTACTAGGAGCTGAGGGAAATAGAGCATATGCAATTGAATATAAAGGAGATACCAAGGAGCAGTGGGTAGTCCTCAGCGGATAGCCACATCGTACGAAACGCGACACGTTTAAGGCGTAACCTCTTTATCTTTTCTTCGTATTTTTGTTTTTCTGGTCCTTTACCTTCATGTAGTTTGTGAACGCCCTCCTCAATATACGAATATGCATAAGCAAAAGCTAAAAGGGATCTGACAGTCAAAACTCAACAGAACTATTACCTGTAATGACAAATAACAGCCTAGGATATAAATATTGCTTCCCACCCCACATCTCATTCCAAACAACATTTTCTTCAATTGAATTATCTTCACCCAAGATTGCAGAAACACGTCTGTCATACATCACAGCTGCTTCCAAGAGAATTCCAAAATCTTCATCTGGAGTCCTATCGAATATGAAGGCCTGAAATTAGTATCTAGTTTCAACTTTCAATTTCGATATTACACCACCAATGATAGGTTTAAAATAAGGACTAGGACCATATCCCAATGCCATCCCCAAACTCCAAAAACTCTCATTAAAAGTGAACGAAATTCATCAAACAGTCAGCACATCCACCTTTTTTTCGAGACCAAGGATCTTTAGCTCTGTAAGGTAGTAATTGATTCTGATATAATTGCTTTATGGCTGTCAATTTGCCTGGTGAACTACTACCATGTAAGCAATAACCATTTTTTTATTTGAATATATATTATTGCCTACCCCTATCCAGAGTCTCAGTATCTTCGCACTAAATGATTTAACAATATCTCAAAGCAGGTAAAACATCAGTGGCAAATGGCAACATTTCATGTATGTAAGTTCTAAGTAACTACCGATGAACATAATAACAAGGTTGCACGCATACAATCAACAGATAAAAAATGGGAAAAAAATCAGGAATGAAAGATGCAACACTAACAGTAAATAGTAGAAGAGTGCATACAATTTTTAAAATGCCTTCCTCAAATATTTTAATGCAACATATAAAGATCAGAATGTGCTGTTTTGATATCTACATGTTCAGAAAAGATTACTGTAAGACTCATAAAAGCATCAAAACATAAAACTAACAGCTTACGCCTCAAAACACCTTGAGGCTAGCGCCTCACCTCACAAAAGGAAAACGCCTTGATGCTTGATTGTGCAGTTTAAAACAGTGATTCATAAACTAACAGCTTACCAGCTAGTACTGCTCACGATCAATGCTGGCCTGTTTTGTTTCAAAACAAGGTCGGTCCCAACCAGAGTGCTAAATAGAGTATCATCTAAACCCTTTTGAGAGAGTCCTTCGGTTCCTACAAATTTTCATAATTCAAATAAACCCACTTCAACAACAATTTATAAACCCATTTGAGATGTGGAATGAGGTGCACAGAAACAACTTTTAAAAGTTACCAATGGTGACACAATCTCGAAATCCGTAAGGCTGACTCAGAGCTTTATTCAATCTGCAAAACAGCTATAGATGGTCCACATGTTATCTTTCACTCAACGAGTCGAGGACTCCAAAACTTAGCAATGGAAATATCACTATACCTTATGTTTTTCCTCGAGAGTTGCAGGATGGAAAAACTCAAGAGGCTGATCATAGAGAACTGCAGCACTGATGACTCAGAGAAATATTGCCACTCAAAAATTCTGAATAAACAAACTTTATAAAATTGAAAGCAGAAATTGTGAACGTTAAGCTGAACCCCTTACTTAATAGACCAATTTTGAGCTAATTCATGCTGCATTGCTCTCGTCACACATAGAGAACCATTTGCCATCTTCCCAAAATGCCTCTCAAACCTTAGCAGGTAACATAAAATTACATCTGATGCACATCAAAATAAGTCACAACAACATCAAGAAGGCTGTAGATAAATACCAACGGTACAAAGCCACAAATTGACTGCTTCTTCCAAGTGACAGAGCCAACAAAGTGTATCCAAAGTTATGCCAATCGATAATAACTGCAGAACCCCTTAGCCAACTTGCCCATTTTACAGCCACCAAGGTCGGGACAGAAGGTGGATTCTGCAGAGCCAAAAACACAACAATTCAACATTTTCTCACCCCTAATGAATAATTAGTGAACCTAAAAAGACAATATTCATGTGTCATCAAAGAAAAGGATTACACATGCACCCAAATCAATATTTGACTTCTGATTACATAGGAAACAACTAAACAAGTTAATCTGAGAGATGGGATTTTTTGTGAAAATTAGAGTTTGAAGGCACCTAACAGAAAGATATCTATTTGAAATTTGTTGAGGAAACTGATAAAAAGAACAGGTGAAATATATAGCAGTCTTCACTATCTGTTGAGGGTGAAACAATGTTGTCTTCACGGGAACGATCCAGTGTGATATATTTCTTCTAATTAGCTGAAATTGCTTGTCAGTTCCCTAATCCACCAAACAATTCAAGCGGAACCTCATATGCAGAAGTAATGTATTATATACACATGCAGAGGTTGAGAGATCTATGATTCTGTATAAGAAGGATCTCAGGAAAATCTTAGAAACGAAACAAAGGGAAAATCGCGTTCCTAATTTACATGTGTGAAAACTTTATTGCAGACAACAACAAGCACAAAGGACAGAAAATCTTTGAGAACAGAAATTAATTTCTCCCAAGTGAAAAATGCAAACTCACCTGTACTAAAAAAACATCAGGAGCAGCTATCTTAAAACAAAGAAACCAAAGAAGCATGAAGAACTGAATCAGCGGCTTAAGCAAAAGCATAAAAGGTTTGAGGATCTTGGGCAGGCTAGGTGGAACATAAGGCCACTGCTTCTGCACATCAAAGTCAAAACAAACTCAAATTTCAGCTACTTAGATAGCTTTAGTCTACCGAGTGTACAAGTGAATACCAGATACCATTTTGTGTATATGAATCGATTTATGCTCCAATATAGCAGAATAGGGTTCTGAACCTATACAGCCATTCAAATTCACAAATAATAGGTTAAAAGTATATCTTCTACAATTAAAAAAGCACATAAAAAATCTCAAAACTGTCCAACCATAACAAAAAAAACGTATCATATTAACTGAATTAACATACATTTAGGTCATGAGAATATAAAATAAGAAAAAGCTAAATGCATTTAGAAATGCATGTAAAATACATACATAAACATAGACTTTCCAAACATTTCATGTCGTTCCCGGCACCCTAAGAGCTCTAAACCCTTGGCCCAGCCTGGTCCATAGGCAGATGCACGTATGTTTATGTTGTGTGGTGTTTGTATGTCGTGCTAGGCCATCCCAGGCCTTTTGAAAGCTCTGCACAAACATCCAATCACCAACAACTTGGAGGGCTTCTAAATTTCTAGTATCCCAACACATCAAGCACATATTTTTAAGCAATTAAAAATTTCACCAAAAAATCACTGAAACTTAACCAATTTCTCACACTTGACGAGAAGAAAAGGCTATAGAAATTGATGCAATAACAAGCATTAAAGATTAGATTTCAACTATGGAAACAAATACCAATGCTTAAAGGTATCGCATAATCCACTCTAAGGGTGATTTAAGATTGTATATTTTCTGGTTTTCTTCCTTAATTCGGTTAGCAACTAAAATCCCTATAAAGCAAATCATCAGAACAACTACCGAGCTTTAGGAAAAGCGGAGAGCAACTAGCAGTTAGGCTACATTCCCTCATAGCTACTATAGCTAATAGAAATAGCATATTGGACTAGACAACCTTATAGAATGCTCTATCCCTAGGAGAGCAAATCATTTCAACATAAGATTCTTCTTTTGAAAATGATATGATACTCATGTATACAAAATAACTAAGAACTGAGAAGCCCCTAATGAGACTAAGAGACATCAGTTTCTACGACTACATCACCAACGGCGGCACCACAAGCCACAACAAAAAAACCGATCGGATAAAACAAAAAGCTTCAAACATAAAACATGGATTATGGAACCAAATACTAATTCGACAAGATAATTTCATAAAAATTGCGGGTTTTTCCAGACTTCCCTAGTTGGTTATCAAGTCAAAGTTCCCACAAAGCAAACACATCCATCACAACAAAAGCATACCTCCGTAGGCAACAATGTCAACCTCCAAGCATGCCTGGAAGACCATTGAAAAATCATACATCAATTAACTATACCAAAAAAAAAAAAAAACAAAGAACACTAATAAAATAAAGTTGAATGTTTTCTTTCAATAATAGTTCGTTCATATCATTTAAAAATCTGATAACAAAGTGAGGGGCCCTTTTGAACAACCATTGGAAACAAAATTTTGCCCATTCAATTACAAAACTCCTAAATCAACATGTCACTTGCTCTCTCTCTTAAAACTTTCAAAAAACTCAAATTTACATGTTCATAACTTTCTTATTTCAAATTGAAATGAGATGATGCTTGGTTTTTTTTTTTTTTTTTTCCAAAACAAATTTCAAATTTTTACATTATTCCCTATATCATGGTTCAATTCCAATTCACACCTCAACCAAACACACATGTGAATTCCGACCATTGTTTTAAACAGACCCTGACATGTGAAGGAGGAAATGTTTACCTGACGAGCAAGGGAAAGGGCATGATACTGCATACGAGGACTGCGACCGATGTCTCCCAAAACGACGACGCAAGCCCTCCCTCTCTTCTCCTCCTTATTTTCTCCTACCATAAAAATAAATAAAAAATAAAATAAAATATATAAAATTCATCAATGATGCCGATCAGATTGCCAATTTGACGATAATGCGGGAAAATCCAAAAAGGAAAAGGGAAAACTTACCCGCCATATCCACTTGAATTCTGGATTTGTCCTACACTTTTGTAAACGATTTGATTCCTATATCAGTGGATTCTGAATCTGAAAGTTTCTTCTGCAAATTAAATATGTTTATTCATCAAACGAGTTTTGAATCACCGGAGAAGGAGACAACGACGACCGCCGGAGAAGACAATAGCGGCGATGAGGACAGCTGGAGGAGGAAATGACGATCGGAAACTACACGATTACTGGCGTTGTGTCTAGGGCTGAACATAAAAACCAGACCGAAGGCAACCGCCCGACACCGACCGAAGAGTCGGTGACACGTCAGCACCGACAACGTGCGGGCGGTTAACCGAACCGACCAACACCTGAGCGGGCGGTTTGCGGTTTTGCAATTTTGGGTTCGGTCGGTAACCGAAACCGACCGAGATTCTTCTCTCCGGAAATTTTCTGCTTCTTCTCAATGTGTTCTCCTGTTCTCCGGCGTGATTTTCCTCCCTCTCTTCCTCTTCCGTTCAGTTGTTCTGCACTCAAATTTGTAGATGGAAAAGAAACCCTAGCCCAAGCCCACTAAGATTTTGTCCAAATTCTAAGCCCAAATCCACCTCCAATGACTAATGTATCCTGGAGTCAAAGTGGAACGGCACCGTTCCTTCCACTAACTAACATTAATGGAACGGTGTCGTTCTTAAAGTTTTTTTTTTTTAATTTATGTTAGATATCTAATAAATAAAGTAAGGGTTAATTTCAAAAGTAGCACATGTGAGAAAAATATTATTAAATATATCATCATTTTTGTTTCCTTTCATTACGAATACTGTCACATCATTTTATCATTTAAGGGATGTCAAATTCCTGGTTTACCCCCACTTCCCAGCCGTCCAAATCTTTCTCGTCTACCCTAACCTGATTTCAAACCATTTACAGTGTTTTAGAGAGAAAAACTTCCATTTAGAGAGAGAAAGAGTTTCTACCACCCACATAAACCGTCGGAAACCGCTCCATAACCGCTCAGAAACCATCCGAAACCACCACCAACGCCCTCTATAAAGCTTTTGGAAGTCTGTGAACGTCGGATAATCTTTTAAAACCTATCATGCCTAAGCCCACGAAATTGATGGAGAAAAACATTACTCCTGAAAAAAGGTCTCTCTGAGTAATGGCTTTGATAGATAAAAGGCCATTAGCCGAGAAAATTTCTAAAAAATTGGCACCAAAGAGAAAGAGAAAGGTGGCTGAGAAAGGGTTAAAGAGAAAGCATGGGAAAATCAAAGTTAAGGAATCGAAGAAAGCGAAAAGAGCCGTAGAAGAGAAGATGATCTCGGAAGCTGAAGAGGTAAAAATGTTGCATTTTAGTTTATATGTTTAAAAAGTTACATTTTTAATATACATTCGGTAAGAATGTGCGTTATACTTGAGGACGTTTGCATTTTTTATTGATTATGTAAAAAAAAAAAGTTTGCAATTTTATATGTTTTTTTTATGAGATTCTACATTTCTAATTGATTTATTGAAAAATATTTGCAAAAAAAAAAAAAAAAAAAAAAAAAAAACATAAAGTTTGAAATTTTTTTTTTGATTTTGTGACATAAACTAAAAGTTTTTTGGTTTTGTATTTGGATATGGAGAGGAAAATTGAGTGTATTGGTTTATATAAATATTTGGTTGCCAAAGGTGTTTGGGTTTTTGTTGATGTTTGGTTAATTGTAAATGATATAGGAATATGCAGTTATCTGGTTATTTATTTGAGATCATCTTATAATTTTACCTATAGGTCATTTTAAGATGACTTTTTGATCATCATAAAAATTACTCAGATTTTTTTTATTTCCAGCTGGTCATTTTAATGATGACTTGCTGGTCATCAATTTAATTAGTCAGATTTCTGTTATTTTCCAGCTGGTCATTTTTATGATTATTTTTTGGTCATAAATATAATTATTTTTTTATGATACTATTAATATTACCACAGGTTCAGTATATTCGACGCATATCGGATAGTGAAATTACCCAGGTCAAAATAAATACTTTCATTAACATTGCAGAGACATGTAATAACTTGAAAGAGTGGTTGTCACCCCGACAGTACGAAGGCGTGATCCGTCAGCCATGCATTAAGAAATTTCTGAAGTTAAAGACGCTTGGTTGGGTTGGGCAGGTCTGCCACAACATTATAATGCGTTTGACAGATCACTCAGGAATGAGTGATGCTCTATGGTTTGAGGTTGGTGAAGACCTGAGCAGATTTTCTATCAACGAGTTCTGCCTGATAACCAGTATGAAATTTGTAGGGTCTACCTATCGCGCACCGGCATTTGATAACCGATTAATGAGAAGATATATTTCGACATTGCGAGGTGTATCGAGAGAACATTAGGAGTTGCAGCTATCGAATGCAAAATTTGACAACGACAACGACACTGTCAAGCTTGGCTTACTATACATGATATTTTACATTCCTCTTGCAAATGCAAATTCCATGAAGATAGACCCGAAATATTTTGCCTGGCCAATAACTTGGAGAAGTTCAATGCTTTTCTGTGGGGCGTGCTCTCATGGGAGGCAACCCGAGCTATAATATGTAATGCAGTTGAAAACAGGCTGTCTTCAAAGATAAGACCGTTAAAGAAGTCTGATAAAGTGTATTACAATATCACGGGCTTTCCTCATGCCTTACTCGTTTGGGCATATGAGAGCATCCCAATAATAGCAGGCAAATTCACTACTAAGTACGTTGAGGTCATTCTGCGTATGTTGTCATGGACCTCTGCGGATAATATGAAGTTTGATGATGTGATGTCGGCTTTAACCGCTATTGACGAGAAAATGGTAATTTCTATACTTTAAATATATTATTATTACTGATAGTGTTATTTACAAGTGTTGGTCATTTACATAATGACCGGGTGATAATTTTTATAATGATCATACATTTGTTAGCGTCAATACCAGTGTTGGTCATTTACATAATGACGGGGTGGTAATTTCTGTAATGACCATACCTTTGTTATCGTCAATACCAGTGTTAGTCATTTACGTAATGACCGGGTGATAATTTCTGTAATGACTATACATTTGTTAGCGTTAATACCAATGTTAATCATTTACGTAATGACCATATCCTTTACTAATTTTTATGAAAATCAAATGTGTACAGCCGAAGTGTTTTGTGATGATGCCAACTGACGAAGAGTTGAAGGACCCAAGTGTTGGTCAACTATATTTGAAGAACCCTACGGTTGTGCCTCAGCCACCTCGTAAGACACCTGTCCCGCAACCGAGCACCGAGACAAACTCCGAGTGGTGGGAGTTTCAAAAAGAGTTCCGAAGACAGGTTGATTCAATGAACAAAAAATTAGAGGATCTGAAAAATGGACAAAAAAAGTCCAGCAAGCTCTTGCGTAAGGTTCTCAAATTGTTATACAACCTCAATGACAATGTTGAGGGGAACCCAACCACTGCTTACCATGTCAGCAGTAGGCACAAGAGGAATGTTCAGACAAATGACTCGAATGCCCTGAAGACTGATTCTGATGACCTCCAATTCGGCCCTCAAGATGATGTATTTATCGACTCTGACATCGGTGTCTTTGCGGATAAAGGTGTGAAAGCAGCCATGGAGTTCTTAAATTTTGATAAGGTGATTGTTTGTAGTTGCCGGTGGTTTCTATGATGACCCCATATTAATTAATTGATATATTAATGACCTACTCATTTAAGTAATGACTATTTGGTCATTTATGTAATGACCCATATTAATGACAGATGTTGTGTTCCCCTTTTGCAGGAAGAGGGAGATGAGGAGAAAGAAATTACTGAAGTTGAGTATGACAAGGGAGAAAAAGATGAGATAATCCTGAAAATATGTGTTGAGTATACCTTATATGTAGATGGTCATTTATGTAATGGTCAACTAGTAATTTTAATTATGACTTGTTGTGAAATTACACAGGAAAATATAAAGAGTACTAAGAAGGGGAGGAGGGAGAAGCCAAGGAAAATGAGGAGGAAAAATTTGAGAACGGCAAGTGAAAGGAGGAGGAGAGAAAGCCTGACACAGCGAAGGAAAAAGAAGAGGAAAAAGAGGATGAAGAAGCCAAGGGAGAAAAGGAGGAGAGAAAGAATGAAGAAGCAGTCAATGAACAAGAGGAGAGCATAAGTGATGTGGTTGTTGTTGGGGTTAGACTTCGTCTTCCCAATAATGACGTTAGCTTTAACAGTTTATCTAACGAACGATGAACTCCTTATTCTAACGCCTCCACATTTGGGCCGGACCCAACTCACTGTATAGTCAATAACGAACGACCATCGCTCGTACGATTGGACCGGACCCATCAACGCGATTCGTTCCAAATTAAGCATCGAACATCGAGCTAACGATCAACACTGATCCTTCACTTATTGACTTTATTAACTGCGAACGATAGATCATAAGGACAAAGTCTTATTTTCGTTCGTCGTTCGTATTCAACAAGGCTTATATGGTTATACTCTCTATAACAGTCGAACCCAGCGTCGACGATGATGTGTCATGCCATCATGATATCCGATCAGTTCATAACTGGCAATAACCGCTAAGCCTCAATCTGCGGAACATTACAATAACTGCTGAGTTCATATCATGACACGTGTCCCCAGTGGACAACGATGGAAAACCGCTCAACATCAGTTATTGGTCCTTCCTCTATAATAAGAGGGGGACCCCCTTCAGACAGGGATCCGAGACTCTGAACTCATATTATTACTCTGCCGAAAACATTCCCAGAGATTATTCTTGTATTTGAGAATACCCACATAGAGTGAATATACAATACTGACAGAGGACGTAGCCCGGTTTGGCGAACCTCTCTACATCTTGGTGTTGATGATTTTCTATCTCTGTCTTTTACTTTTATTTCTGGTTATTTCATACTGATTTGTTTTATGAGTTTCACCAACGATTGCCAAGGGCCCATTCAACTGTTTGTTTATCCATTATTATTAACTTTCTGTTAAATTTTGACTGTAGAAAATCTAGCATCTACAGTTTGGCGCCCACCGTGGGGCTCTTGGCCATCTTACATCGGAAACTCGCGCAGCAAACATGGCAGCAGAACGTGAACACCAGGATGATCTTCCCCAGGGAAGCCCAATCATTCAACAGGAAGCTTCAACCTCTGAAGCGATCTCCCAAATCACCAATCTGACACGATTGGTTGAGGAACTGACCAAGAAACACAATGACCAGCAGAGTCATATGGAGACCATCACTGCGGAGAACCAGATTCTCAAAAACCAGTTGATGGCACTCAACTCCCAAGCCGCTTACTCGTACTACTACAACCCCTATGTCGGGTATTCCTCAGGTGCGAGCGCTGGGGGCAGGCGACCAGCCGCATCATACGAACAGCGAGTCTCGAACGATGGGACATGACGACCAGCCACGTCTTACAATCCGCAACATGCGAGCGCTGGGGGCTGGCAGCACGCCACGCCTTATCACCAGCAACGTTCGAGGGCTCCTTACAGCCCAATTAATCCGATGCAGCCATTGTTCGCATCTGAGGATACCCCGGCAGTAGACGAGCGACAAGCGCAGCCGAGACAGGCGGCACCGGGACCCAGTTCAAGGAGACAGACAACACCAATTCGGCGTTCGACGCCCGAATTATCACAATCATCAGAGGATCTCTTCCAACCAGGAACGAACGTTGAAGAGATGATGCGAAGTATAATGTCCGAGGAGATGAGGACATTGGAGGCACAGATGCAACAACGCTTCACTTCGCAAATCCATAAGGCAACAACCTCTACACCAGGGATCGACGATCTTGCCCGTGGTGTCCGCGAGACGCCTTTGACAAAGCGGATCACCAACACAATCACCCCCAAGTTCAGCAACATCTCTTTTCCTCGGTTTGATGGAATGTCAGACCCACATGACCACCTACTTCAGTACAAGCACGTCGTTCAATCGACGAACATCCCAACCCACATGTTGGACGATATGATGTGCAAGCTTTTTGCTCAAAGCTTGAAGGGTGCGGCGTTGAGATGGTTCTGTAATCTCCCTGCAGAATCCATTGATTCGTTCGACGAACTTTCCCTCGAATTCATGAGAAGTTACTCCGTTCACATCCAGTCCGGAAAGACAACGAAGGATCTGTGGGGTGTGATCCAGGGACCACACGAATCGCTACGCGCTTATATTAAGCGTTTTAGCAAAGCGATTTCAGAGATCTCAGGGCTGGATGACGGAACAGCGAGGGAAGCCTTGAAGAAAGGATTAAGGCATAGTTCTTTGTTTAAAAATGAGATCTGTGCCCGATATCCCCCGACAATCCAAGATGCTCTACATCGAGCGAAGGGATTCATCGAGTTGGAGGAGGAGAACGAACGAGTAGAACGAGACCTTGCGAGGACTCGAGAAGAACTCTCGAAGGCCCGAAATGAACGAGAGAAAAGTTTTAGACGCGAACGTCCACATCAACAGCGTCCAACAGAGAAAAGGGGCGAGCGGTCGTCCAGACGAGACCGCAAACGTCCGTTCTCTCCACCCAAATATGCCCTTGGAATAAGCCCCTCGGAGCTCATCGCTCACCTCAAACGCCAGGATTTTGTCACTTGGCCGAAGAAGTTGCCAGAAAACCCGGCCAGAGACACATCCAAGTATTGTGAATTCCACAAAGATCATGGGCACAATACAGTTGATTGCAGGGCACTAAGGGCAGAAGTGGCGGAGCTGTTGAAGAAAGGTCACCTTCGAGAATTCCTTACAGAAAAGGGGAGAGAAACGTACGGACTTGGTGGCGAGCACAAGGAGCGAAGGGTGGTGCAACAGATCGAAGAGACACCCACTCCTCCGCCCGTCCGGAAGACAATCGGAGTCATTCTTGGAGGCTCGATTTATAGTGGGGAGACAGTAACAGCAATCAAATCTCATCGAAGGAAAGCGAAGCAGCCGATTGCCGCGATTCTTCCCGATGACCCCATCGAGCACTCCATCACATTCCACAGCAGCGAGGCCATAAACTTGAGCCGACCTCACGACGATGCGCTCGTTCTGACATTGAACGTATCGAATTGTGAAGTTGGTCGAATTCTGGTTGATAATGGGAGCTCTGCGGACGTTCTTTTCCTGTCGACACTCAGAGAGATGGAGTTATCTGAGTCAGACATCGAACGATCGACTACCATTTTGACAGGTTTCAATTGGGAGTCAACCGCAGCCGTTGGAAAAATTAAGCTGCCCGTTTTTGCAGGAGGAGAAAACAAGATGACCACATTTTTGGTCTTAGACTGTCCATCCGCCTACAACATCATCCTTGATAGGCCATGGATACACGCAATGAAGGCAGTTCCTTCTACTTACCACCAGAGAATCAGGTTCCCAACGAAGAGAGGGGTCAAGGAGATCAAGGGAAATCAAGAAGTCGCCCGAACTTGCTATCTCCATTCCCTTAAGATGAAATAGACAGATCGTTTATAGCAACTAGAGAAGAAGGCAGAATCGAATGATCAAACAGAACCAGACGTGGAACAACTGGACGAAATCCCACTTGATCCAGCAAACCCAGATCAATCCATCAAGATCGGTTCGATGCTCGATCCCGTAATTCGCGAGCATTTGTTAAGTTTCCTTCGCAATAATCAAGACTGCTTTGCATGGTCACACAATGACATGCCAGGAATTGACCCGGAGGTAACAACACATCGACTCCATGTCGATCCTAGCCATAAGTCAGTGAAGCAGAAACGGAGGAAACTCGGGATCGAACGCAACAAGATCGTAAACGATGAGGTGCGAAAGTTGATTGAGGCTGGATTTATCAAAGAAGTTCATTACCCTGACTGGTTGGCGAACGTTGTGATCGTGAAGAAAAAGAATGGAAAGTGGAGAGTCTGCATCGACTTCACCGATTTGAACAAGGCTTGCCCAAAAGATAGTTTCCCCCTTCCACACATCGATCGTTTAGTTGATGCTACGGCTGGACATGAATTGCTTTCTTTCTTGGACGCATTTTCAGGATGCAACCAGATCCTCATGCATCCCGACGACCAAGAAAAGACAGCATTTATCACGGAAAGGGGAATATATTGCTACAAGGTAATGCCTTTCGGGTTGAAGAACGCCGGTGCGACTTACCAAAGACTCGTCAACGCAATGTTCGCAGATCAAATCGGTCGAACGATGGAGGTTTACATTGATGATATGCTGGTCAAATCGCTAAAAGCTGCCGACCACATTGGTCACCTTACAGAATGCTTCTCGGTACTTAGACAACACAACATGCGTTTGAATCCTTCCAAATGCTCATTTGGTGTGTCTTCTGGGAAGTTCTTGGGTTATATCGTGACGCAACGTGGTATTGAAGCGAACCCTGACCAGATACGAGCAATACTCAACATGCCTTCACCAAAGAACAAGCGAGAGATACAGAAGTTGACTGGAAGAATTGCTGCCTTGAACAGATTCATCTCTCGATCGACCGATAAATGCCTGCCCTTCTTCAAGTTGCTCAAGGGGAACAAGAAATTTGAGTGGAACGAACAATGTCAACAGGCCTTTAATGAACTCAAAAAATACTTGTCATCCCCTCCAATTTTGTCTAAACCAGTAACCGGAGAAAGTCTTTTCCTTTACTTGTCAGTAACAGAAGACGCGGTGAGTGCTGTTCTTGTACGTGATTCGAACGGCGAACAACCCGTCTATTACGTTAGCAAGTCACTGCTCGATGCGGAGACGAGATACCCGGTGGTTGAGAAGTTAGCTTTGGCTCTCATTACGGCAGCAAGAAAGCTAAGGCCATACTTCCAATCACACTCGATAGTTGTATTGTCTACCTATCCTCTTCGTGTCATACTTCATAGTCCAAATTTATCTGGACGCTTGACGAAGTGGGCGGTCGAATTGAGTGAATTTGATATCGAGTATCGGGTGAGAACAAGCTTGAAATCACAAGTACTTGCTGACTTTGTAGTTGAACTCACACCAAATCCTTCCAGAACGAACATTGAAGAAGAATGCTACTGGACCCTCATGGTGGACGGAGCATCGAACGTCAAAGGATCTGGAGTGGGTGTATTTTGCAAGACTCCTGATGGTGAGATCATCGAACAGTCATTTCGCCTGGGATTCAACGCTTCGAACAATGAAGCTGAGTACGAAGCCTTAATTGCTGGGCTACATTTAGCGAAGGCACTGGGGGCTCGACGCCTGAAGATCTTTAGCGACTCCCAGCTCGTGGTGAACCAAGTACTCGGGGAGTACACAGCCAAGGATACAAGGATGGACGCTTACTTGAACGTTGTTCGTTCGCTTGTTCAGCATTTTGAAGGATACTCGATAGAACAAGTGTCGAGAGATCTTAACACACAAGCGGACGCCTTGGCTTCATTTGGTTCAACTTCAGAGCCACACTTGCGTCGAAGTATCCCAATCGGGTTTATTGAAGAGCCCAGCATCCACGTTGAATCCGCCATCATCACAGGAGAAGTCATAACAGATTGGCGAACACCCATTGTCGCTTATCTGAAGGAAGGAGTTTTACCAGAAGAAAAACAGGAAGCCCGGAAAGTCAAAACCAAAGCTGCAAGGTTTTCAATGATCAACGATGTCCTTTTTCGACGCTCGTTCAATGGTCCCTATGTTCGATATCTAGGTGATAAAGAAGCTACCTACGTTCTGAAGGAAGTTCATGAAGGCGAGTGCGGAAACCATTCAGGGGGACGATCACTGTGCAACAAAGTCAAGCGGCAAGGCTATTACTGGCCCACTATGCTTCAAGACAGCGAAGACTTTGTCAAACGGTGCGACAAATGCCAGAGACACTCCCCCATTTTTCATCAGCCTTCGGAACGACTGTCGAGCATCGCATCACCATATCCATTCATGAAGTACTCAATGGATATAGTGGGTCCACTACCCAGAGCGAGCGGTCAACGCAAATATTTGCTTGTACTCACTGATTATTTTACAAAGTGGGTTGAAGCAGAAGCATTTGCAGACATTAAGGATTCGGATGTCGAAAGCTTCATATGGAAGAACATTATTTGCAGATTTGGTGTACCCCAGGAGATCGTCACGGATAATGGATCGCAGTTCATTTCGGGCAACTTTAGAAAATTCTGCAACGAATGGAACATCGAGCTTAGCTTTTCTACCCCAAGGTATCCCCAAGGGAATGGACAAGCAGAAGCAACTAACAAAACGATCGTTCAGAATTTGAAGAAGAAACTTGAAGCTCGAAAGGGACGATGGGCAGACGAACTTCATGGCGTACTCTGGGCGTACAGGACAACTCCACGAAGAGCGAACGGAGAATCACCATTCTCACTAACCTTCGGTGCTGAAGCTGTTATCCCAGCAGAAATCGGTGTCCCTACACTCCGGCGTCAATTGGCTTTTGAAAACGAGAGTCAGAATCAAGAAATGCTCAACGACAGTCTGGACATTCTTGACGAACGACGAGATCAAGCCCTGATTCGAATGGCAAATTACCAACAATCAGTGGCAAAGTACTACAACTCCAAAGTTCGACAGAGAACTTTCAACGAAGGAGATCTCGTGCTTCGAAAAGTATTCCAGAACACTGCCGAGCCAAACGCAGGAAAGTTGGGAGCAAACTGGGAAGGTCCTTACAGGATTTTGAAGGTTATACGACCAGGAGTCTACCGCTTGGAAACGAGCGATGGAGTGGAGGTTCTTCGAAGTTGGAACTCGCATCATTTGCGAAAATACTATGTGTAATCTATTTTTGCTGTTTTGATGTTTCTAAACACTTGTAATTTTTCGGAACAGATTTTTGTAAAGGCTAGATCCCTTACGTCGAACGTTCGATGCGATATCGAATCCGTAGGTCTACGCCTAACAACTTCACTGCTTGAACTACGTTTGGCTTGATCCCTAAACACTGGGTACGTAGGCAACTCGTATGCGTTCGTATGAGTCCAGTCAAAATCATCAAACAATTTCATTGTTCTATCGAACTACGAATGGCTTGATCCCTAAACTTTGGGTACGTAGGCAGCTCATCACATTTGAATGAGTTCAGCTACTTATACTAATAAAAAATGTGTCTTTGGACACTCGACATTCGTTCATTACGAATCACATTGCGCTCGATATTCGTCCAATGCGAATTGTGCTTGACATTCATTTATTACACTACTCATAACGTTCGAACATTCGAACTTGTCGAAGACATCCACATCAACATCATACAAAAAGATGTGAGCAGAAATATAAAATTTTCAATAAAAAAAATATAGAATTGTCTTTACAATTCAAAAATAAAATATAAGTTCACAAAAATTTAACAAAAAATCTATTCTCGAGCTTCGCGATCTTCAAAAGAATCTGCTGGAACCGGGGGCTCGACGTTCATATTTTCAGCCTCCGCCGGCACTGATGCAGTTACAGCTGATAAATTCCTGACCTCATCAGGATAATCTTCCTCGAACATTTCGATTTCTTCATCGATTTGAACTTCGTCGAGGAGCCCAGCTTTGTAGTCCTTCAGGATGTCATATCGAGCCTTCAGAGTGGCCTTCTCGAATGCATCCATAATCTGGGTGGCGAGCGCTGCATTTTCAGCTTCGAGAGATTTGATTCTGGCCTGACCTTCATCAAATCTCTTCACCAAAGTTTCCATCGCAGAAGTGCCCTCCCTGGCTACATCCATGGACTTCTGAAGTTCAGCCATTAGTCCATCAGCGCCGGCCTTGACATCTCCGAACTTACGTTCGATGTCCAGCAACTTCTCTCCCCGCGCAATATCCTTCGCTTGAAGATCTTTCAAGCGATCCCTCTGCTCGGCAACTCTATCGGACATTCGATAAAAGAGCCCCATCGTCCGAACATTGACCTACAATGTAAACACACAATCGTCAGAATTGAGAGTGCGAGCAAAATAAACACTAAAATACAAAGTATATATACATCATACCTTCATGATATCCCACATGATGTCATCCATGTGGCTCTGAGGCAGACCTTGCTTCATATATTCCGCATCTGCATCGGATAGTAGCTGTCGAGCGATGTCAACACCCGCTTGCCTATCCTGCAGAATGCTCACACTTGGTGGCAAGTCCAACTCAATTTTTGGTCCTTCGACGTCCATATCGGGGGTCACGGCCTTCGATTTCTTGCTCCTCTTCGCAAGAACTTTCCTTTTAGGCTTTTCAACCACCTTCCTCTTCTTAACAGGTGGCGAACTCGGCTTTGAAGGAGGTTCTGGAGAGGATTCGAGGACTGGGAAAGGCTCAGGTTCGTTAACCTGGCCTGCGCTCGCAGCAGCAGCGGCCGCAGCAGCAGCAGCTGCTCGTTCGGCTTCCTTCTTGGCCCTCCGTTTGGCCATTATATCTTTCGGCGTGGGGACCTCCATGACTAACGAGTCCAAGGCAAATTCTGCGATCAAAGCCTCCGCGTCAGTAAGGGGGTCGACGAACAACGGGGTGCCAAAAAGTCTCCTTAGCGCTCCCCTAATTACAAAAGGCCAATCTACCTAGGAAGGAACTCGTTTAGGAATACCTGTTGGGAGTTCGACGAAGTCCTTCCACAGGCTCGATGCTCGTAATCTACTTGGAACTTGAATATCGTTCCACTCTCTATTCGGCAGAGCAAGCAGACGCTCGAGTTTCTCTTCGAACAAGAGAGCTTTGGGAGGAGGTTTCTTCAATTCCTTGCCTGCAAGACAAATAAATTACATCAGAACTCATTGAAGTCAGTAAAAAGAATTCTTCGTTCGACTCTCTTCGTTCGATACTTACGAAGAGTTCCCCAGAAAGGGTTAAAAGTATCGGCCAGGACACCCATCGACTTTTTATTTACATGCATGAAGAAGTAACGATCCTGCCAATATCTATCGGCGTTCTTCATCTCGCCAACTACTTGCTTCTTCCTCCGAGGGTACATCGAGTACCGTCCATGATCTTTCGAATTTTCTTGAGAATAATATATCGCGAGCACATCGTCCACTGTTAGTTCGATGCTCGCTTCTTCTGATAGCACGATCAATCCTAAGAAAACCCTCATCCCATTTGGCATCAACTGTGGGATGGCCAGATTATAATGATTCATGGCCCGGATAAGAAGAGGAGGAAGTGGAAGTCGAAGTCCACATTCGAAATAGATGGTGTATATGCAAATCCAACCCTCGGAAACTGCGTCTGCTCGCTCACCCTTGAATGGTAAACGAATCTGGACCTCATTCGGAAAACCATATCGACCCCTGATATCTGACAAGTCATCCTCCGTTAAAACTGATCGAGGGTTCGATGTTCGTAAATACGTTTCGGTGGTCAGACGACGAGGTGGCTTCGTTAAACGAGCAATAGGGGGGATCGATAAATGTTCTTCGCCCGATGTTGTCGCAGGTCGATTCCTCTCGGAGGCCTTGTTGCTCGTGCCAGCACCCATCTGGCTCTGCTGAAATTCGTACTCGAGCCTCGAACGACGAATGGTTGACATCAACTCCTCATCGTCTGAACTGCTATCACTCGAGTCGGTGCTCGTCCATTCGACGTCAACATCATCAATAACTTCCTTTTGTTTATCCATGTCGGGGAAAAACAAATTTTTGGGCGAACGACAGATGTTTTGAAGATCTATAGCCTATAGGTTGTCAAAACCCTATTGACGTTTTGGATGAACTCGAAGAACACAGAACCAAAAAACCCAGAAAAAACCCTCAATCAAACTACTCGCCCAAAAGAAATACAGAAAAACTTACTAGAAAGACTCGAAAACAGAATAGAAGCAGTTCTATCAAATCAAAAATTACTCGAGATGGAGAAGAAGAAAAATCTTGCCTGAGGATTCGAAGAACTTGAGAAAACTTGAAACTCTGGTCTTCTAAAGGCTCCGTGTAGAAATAAAGGGGAAAACTGGGCATATGAAGGGTTATATAGCTTCACAGCACATCCAACGGTCCCGACCGTTCAGGAGAGGCACGATCAAACGGCGTATGCCTCGCAACTTTTCGAATTCCCACTTCAAAAGTTCGTACCACGCAACGGCGCGTATCCCGAAAATCTCGGATACGACAGCTTGAGTCTATTACGTCGCAACGGTACGAATTTCGAAATATCATAATGATACCGTGTCAGGGTAACCACTCGACATGCGCCACGTGTATTCATTCAGTATTATTCACTGGGCTCGAGACTCCCATCGATCGATTCGTCAGTCTAGTCAGATTTCCCTGATCTGATTTAACCACGACTGATGCGACCATCGCCATGTATCAAACACTCTATCAAGGATCCATCGCTCGATAGAGTGGGGGGCTATCTGTTGGGGTTAGACTTCGTCTTCCCAATAATGACGTTAGCTTTAACAGTTTATCTAACGAACGATGAACTCCTTATTCTAACGCCTCCACATTTGGGCCGGACCCAACTCACTGTATAGTCAATAACGAACGACCATCGCTCGTACGATTGGGCCGGACCCATCAACGCGATTCGTTCCAAATTAAGCATCGAACATCGAGCTAACGATCAACACTGATCCTTCACTTATTGACTTTATTAACTACGAACGATAGATCATAAGGACAAAGTCTTATTTTCGTTCGTCGTTCGTATTCAACAAGGCTTATATGGTTATACTCTCTATAACAGTCGAACCCAGCGTCGACGATGATGTGTCATGCCATCATGATATCCGATCAGTTCATAACTGGCAATAACCGCTAAGCCTCAATCTGCGGAACATTACAATAACTGCTGAGTTCATATCATGACACGTGTCCCCAGTGGACAACGATGGAAAACCGCTCAACATCAGTTATTGGTCCTTCCTCTATAATAAGAGGGGGACCCCCTTCAGACAGGGATCCGAGACTCTGAACTCATATTATTACTCTGCCGAAAACATTCCCAGAGATTATTCTTGTATTTGAGAATACCCACATAGAGTGAATATACAATACTGACAGAGGACGTAGCCCGGTTTGGCGAACCTCTCTACATCTTGGTGTTGATGATTTTCTATCTCTGTCTTTTACTTTTATTTCTGGTTATTTCATACTGATTTGTTTTATGAGTTTCACCAACGATTGCCAAGGGCCCATTCAACTGTTTGTTTATCCATTATTATTAACTTTCTGTTAAATTTTGACTGTAGAAAATCTAGCATCTACAGTTGTTACGAATTTCTTTAACAAACAAACATAATCATATTGATTATTAACTACGAGTCAAACTTCAGTTTAACCTGTTTGATATTTGTCATTTATAGATCCTTAAGCAGAAGACGTCCAGACTTTCAAAGCTTGGACAACAGCGGTTCGGACCTATGGTTGAGATTGGCTCACCATCCCATGCTCCGACTAAGCCCAATTATGCCATCCCACCAGGTCTCTCAGATGAACCTCCTAGAGAGAAACTAGAGGAGTTCAGGGAGTAGATAAAGAAATGATTATTGAAGAGGCCTCCTCAAGGGTAATTTGGTTCTAACGAGTAAATGTCCTTTTGTTTTGAAAATGATATTTAATATTGTCATTACCAATTTAATTATTTTTATTTTTAGGAAATTGCCTCCCCGATACATTACAAAGTATGAGACATTGGACAAATCCCACGACCTCGGATTCATGGCAGTTGAGAAAAAAAGTTGGTTTTATGAGTTAGCAACCTCTCCTGTGTGGCTCTGGGATGAAGTAAGTAGTATTTTTTTTTTTTTTAGAATCCATGTACTAAATTTTTGTTAACCTTATGTGTAGAATGTACTTTTTGTGCTGACTCGTACTGTTTTACCATTTGTCTTTGGTTTGTTTATTTAGCACATTAATGTTGCATTATATTATTTGAGGAAGAAGATCATGCAGTTCCCAGAACTGATACAACGAAAGGTCACAACGGTAGACACGTTTTTTAGTGCCAAGATTGGTGCATTGTGGCGTGTCTACAAGAAATCACCAGATAATTTTGATTGGGGATCGTGTGATTCTTTAATGAAGATCATACATGACGTCTGTGTCACATGTGGTTTGTCATGGTTTGAGGTGAACACTTTGCTAATACCAATATATTTGGAAGATTTGAAACATTGGGTATTAGTAAAGCTCGTTCTTCTGAATTGAACTATTGAGGTATATGACTATCTTCATCATGAAGGCCCTCACAATTACAAGATACGAGAAGCATTGGAATGTATGTCAAAGTTTATTCCAATGCTGGCTGATAGGATCAGTTTGTTCGAATTCAAACCAATGGACCTTCCGAAAACTTACCCAATACCTGTCACCATCATGCAAGATATCACTCGACAAGAAAATGTGTGAGTTAATGTATTGATAATGTTTTCATACGACATTCTTAACTATGATAATTATGTAATTTGTGATTCATTCTTATTTGTGAAACAGGGGTGACTGTTGAATCTTTACTATTAAATGTGCTGAATACTTGATAGAAGGGAGAGAAGTCCGTTATTGGGTTATTCAGGGATGCATGCATATGTTTCAGGAGTGACTAACATGTTATATGTGATGTCATGCAAAGAGAAAGATTGAAGATAATTATAAAAATGATGAGGAGGAGGATATGATATACTTATATTTAACCTTTTTTATATAATTCTTTTTATATGTCCATGTTGTAAATAACCCCATTATTTTATTCATTGTAGAACATATTTAAAGTTGTTTATGTCCGTTTGTTGCAACATGTAATTGTTAACATGACAATTTGACCGTAGGCATAGAGGTCACAATGAAATTGATCAGGTGGTCATTATGAAAATGACATTTCCTGTAAAAGTCCCAAACGTTAGACAAATCCTTTTTTTTTCCTTTTACACACAACGTATGCTAACTCCTATGTGTGTTTTAGAATATTTGTTGTTCCATTACTTTGTAAATATTTTTGTTTGACCGTAGGCACAGAGTTCACAATGAAATTGACCAGGTGGTCATTATGAAAATTATATTTCCTGTAAAAGTCCCCAATGTTGAACGCATATCCTGAAATCAGCATTTGGATACACAATGCTGGCTGCATATTCGATACCCTTATGCCTACAGCCACAATAGTAGGAGATTCTTACGTGCCTATTGAATCTCGTAGCTTCTCCAAGAATCATTTTCACGATTCATTGGTCTCCAACGGAACGATACCAAAAGCGAGTGGAAATATAGAGGCATTTGTGTCGTGACCACAAGCTACAAGCAACATTCCTCCAAACCTAGTCTTTAATGCTGATCCATCAACCACAATTACTGGACAACAATGAGGCCAACCCTGCTTCGATGCAGCTAAGCATATGTAGAAGTATTTTAAACTATTTTCTGAATCGGTCTCAATGTAAATGTCGGAGGCATGATTTTTTCTCTTAACAATTTCACCCTTGACGGGTAGTACTGTAAGGGGTCAAGAGAGGTCATTATTAAAAAATAATTACCATGTGGTAAATATATAAGTTACCATGTCCGTCATTAACATAATGACGATGGGAATTTATCTTTATATGACTCTGATTCATCGCCCCTCAGGCTGGTCAGTGCAGTTTCCTTCCCTCACCATGCTCTCAAATAATTGAAAGACACTCCAAATTCATCCTGCATGTCCCGCATTATTTCTCGAGGTCTATATGAGGTATTAGTCGAATCCAAGTATTTTGCCTTCACACATTCCCCAATTATCCAACTCTTGGCTTGACGATGATGCCCTTGTACGATTTCAATAGAGCAAGTATGGACATCATCGTACCTCTTCACAACAAACAATTCACTACATTTCATCCTAGTCGCACGTAACTGTCATGGACATCTCTCATTATCTATATATATCATATGCAATAGAGTAGAGTTCGACCTCTTCACCTTGAATTGGTAGCATTTATTCATGACATCGTGATAAAGATGGTATTGCAGTAACTTTTTGTTATCAAAAATACAATTTATGCGCATTGTGAAAGGTGTAAAATCAGCAACAATTACTGAGCCAGAAAAACTGTTACTACTAGGTACATTAACAGATTGAGTTCTAGTAGTATTGATAATAGAATGGGCTCCAATGCTTGCTGCGCTACTCTTCTCGTTTGAATCACGAGCAACATCCGCAACATTCAATTCACTGTTATTACAATCATCATGGTCCATGCCTAAGTCATTGTTCAATAATTCATATTGCTCTTCAATTTCATATTCCATGTACAAATCCAGACCTACTGTGTGAGAAGGGATATGAGGAGGGCTAGGAGAAGGGATGATAAGATTATTAACAGCTTCAGGTTGCATGGCTTCATTACTCTGTCCACCATTCCTAGAAGGTTGAACGTCTATGTGGTTGCTTTCCCCTACCTCAGGTGGTATCGCTTCGGCCACAGACTCATCCAATACATCGATGCTAATTGGGAATTTGCTAAGCACATGAACATCCTTCTTCTTTAGTTGTATGTAGAAATTAACCCCAGCATCACACTGTATCCTCACAGGAGGCATTCCAGATTCAACACCATATCTCATGACTATAGTATTGTCTTGACCCCTAATTCCAATAACACCCCCCACCAACTCAAAAAGACCAACATAAGTTGCGGTAAAAGACACCAATATTCCCTTCATTTCATCACCAACATATCTCAATGTACCATCTCAATGACCATTATACTTGATGAAAACACAAACTGTAATCATTTCTGAATGAAACAGTAAGAATTTAGTCAATATTATATTTACATAATAGAGAAAGGGAAAATGATGACAGATATAGAAAGAGGACTTATATATTATGGGTGGTCATAATGAGAATGAATGGGTGATCATTATAAAAATGACTAGTTTTGTTCAAATCTCAAATGTTATGCGAAATAAAAGTTAGGCAAATCCACGAATTTTCCCCTTTATACACAACGTATGACAACTTCAATTTCTGTTATAAAACCCCTGTTGTTTTATCAATTTCATTATATTTTCCATTGGCACAAAGGTCACAATGAAATTGACCTTCTGGTCATTATAAAAATGATCAGTTTTGTTCAACTCTCAAATGTTAGGTGAAACAAGAGTTAGGCAAATACATGTTTTTTTTTTCCCATTACACACATTATACACAACGTTTGACAACTCTCATTTGTGTTATAGAACCCATGTTGTTACGTCAATGTCAAAATAAATGTATCACATCATTGGCACTAATAAGGTCATAATGAAATTGACCTGTTGGTCATTATGAAAATGACAATTTGTGTCCAACTCTCAAATGTTATGACAACTTTCATTTGTCATTTAAAACCCATGGTGTTACTTATGTTAGTCATTATGATAATGATCATTTGGGTTTGACTATCAAATGACATGCAAATATATATATATTTTTTTCCGTTATGGTTAAAATCATAACTTTCATTTGGTAATAATATTATTCATCGATTTGGTCATCATTATGATGACCAAAAGGTCATTATGTTGTTTACCGTTAGTAGTGTTGAATATTTTTCAGAACGAGAAATATTACAATATGAGACCAAAAAACACAAGAAATTTGAAGATTACCCACAGGTGCTACAGGAGACCAAGATCTTACCCTCAAAAGTTTAACATAGTCATTTTTTAGATTATAATTTAAAACGCAAACCCATTTAAAGCATATAGAAACAAATAAAACTAAATAATAAGCAGCATTACCTCAGATTTGCAATTGATATAAACTAGAACGAGGCTGATGGGAAGTGGGAAGAGTTTCAAATGGACTAAGAGCAGAGCTGGCAGCTTCGGTTCAACTATGGTGAGGATAGAGAGGATGAGTTGAATTTAGTGAACAAAGATGGGGAGAGATTTGTCGGACTTAGAGTGAGCTAAGATCTTCAACAATAGTGTAGAGAAAGTGCGTGAGGCTAGGGTGAGAGGAAAACGAGCGAAGAAAAAATAAGATTTAGAACTAGGACTTATATATTGTGGGGGTGTGTGGGGGGGGGGGGGGGGGGGGGGTGGGAAAAACTTCAGTTTAGGGTTGGCTGAGGAAATATTTGACTTTTTACAGCCACCTCAATTGATGTTGATGACGTGACATTGTTAGTAATGAAGGGAAACAAAAGTGATGTTATTTTTAATAATATTTTTCACACAGGTGCTAGTTTTGAAATTAACCTATAAAGTAATATACCCTAATAGTAACCACCACCGACACTTCCTCCTTTTTTTTCTCCTTTCTTCTACTTTGTTTTTCTTCAATGTCTATCCGCGGCCACCTTCTCAGAAAATCGCACCGTCATCGGACTCCGCTCAAGCTTAGATACATGAAGTGTTCTTTAGTGTTGGATTTAATTTTTTTTTTTTTTTTTCAGTTTGTTATGGCGAAAAAATGGCAAACTGAACTCTGGCTATTCGAAATCGACACCGAACCGAAACCGATCGAAATGGGTGCATTTCAGTTATTACGGTTTCTCCAGAATTACGTGCGGTTTTGGTTTTCGAATCTAGCAAAACCGAAAGTGCGATTCGGGGACCGACCGAAGCGAAACCGATGCAACTGACTGAATGTTCAACCCTAGTTGTGTCGTTCAGTTTAAAATAAAAAAGAATTCTACAACCCATCTATAGGGTAAGATTCAAGAGGTGTTATTGAACAGATTAAGGGCATGCTTACTTTGTATAAAAGGAGAAAGAGAAAGTGAATAGTCATTTTCTTTCTTATTTAATCATGTGTTTACTTATAAAATGAGGAATGAGATTTTAGTGTTTTCCACACAATTTAGAAAATGTTAATATTTACATTCTCTTGATATTGATTTTTTGTCAAAAGAAATGCATATCAAATTTACTCATATGCGATTACTAAGTTTTCTTGTGCTATTATTTTTTATTAAATAAAAGAATATTTTATTAATTACATTAATAAGATTAGTATTATTATATTTAGTAAACACTATAAAGAAAATTGATATTTCCCTTTACACCATCCACTACACAAGTAAACATTAAAAAAAAATCAATAATTCTTCTTTCTATTTTATTAATTTACTTTTCAATCTTATTATCTTTGCAGTTATAATCTTTTACAGTATATTTTCATTTACATTATTTTACAGTATAATAAACATGCGGCCCGCTAAATGGGAAGAAGAAAAGAAGATATCAAGCAGGGAAAAATAAACTCTGTTAACAAGTTACAATAGATTTTTTTTTTTTTTTTTTTGCTAAATTTGAAATTCATTCAAACATAAACCCCGGCACAAGGCTCACTAGAGAAATCTGTAATTTTATTTTTGAATTATATTTCAAGATAAGCAAATGTTCATGTACGAATGCTAGATCTACCGATCTAACTGTGGCGAGGCTTGTGAGCGACGGCTGATGGCGCCTCCACCGACGGTGGTATAGAAGAGAGGGAAAGAGATCGTGAGGGAGGCAGCGAAATCGGTCCGATGGGGGTGAAGAGATCGTAAGGGAGGCTCCAGTGATGGCGGCGCCCGGGCAGCAAAGATGCCGATCTTACCCACGGAACCGATCGTCGCTGTGGATATCTTTGGCCGCGGTGGAGATCGATGACGAAACAACTATGGAAGGTTCCGGCACCTGCTGCAAGAGAGAGAACGAAACTGGTGTTTCTCGCAAAAAAAAAAAAAAAAAAAAAAGAAAAAAGCAGAAAGACGAATGCTGGAGGGCCCAAAATGAAAAATGTCTCGTCGTTTGGAGAGAAATGTCAATGACTTAACCCGTGTTTAATATTTCATTGTGCAAAGGCACGCCTTGACAAGAATGAACCTCACATATTCAAGCCTTTCGATTGCCATTAAACGGTCCATAAATTTTTATCCCATTGATGGAGTAAAGGAGGCTAACATCATTGTAGAAGTCCCCGAAAATAAAAATTAGAATGTTTACGGGAATGACCCTTCCAACAAAATTATTTTAACAAAATACCCTCCGTTTAATTTTTTTGCAGTACTTTTCTTTACAAATTTACCTTAAAATAAAAAATGCTATAAACACCAATTTTAATATCATTTTTTTAGTACCAACTCATTTATCATACTTTTATTAATAGATATAATCAATTGATATGACAATATTTTAATATTTATCAATAAAAGAATGACAACTCATTTGACACATTATTGGTGCCTAAAAATTGGTATTAGAGTTGATGTTCTTAGCATATTTCTTATACAAATGGTCCTGAACTATACACCTTATCTCATGTTGGCACTTGACTATTATTTTTACGCATCACACATTCCTGAACTTTTTTATTATTATGCTAACGGTTTCTCTGTCAGCATTACGTAAAAAATTTGACAAAAATTGAATATATTCTAGTCACATAAGCTTTATTTAAAAATAAAGTCGTAATTAAATAATTTTTTGAAAGGAAATTATACCTAAATTAGAGATATATTGGAGACAACTATACTTTAATCAAATAAAAATAATGCAAACAAGATTTTAATTTATGATTTATATCGTCGTAGAGCTATTTTAGAAGTACAATTTTTCTATAAAAAAAATAATATTTAGTAATGATTTTAACCTCACTTAAAGCTAATGTGATATGAACATCTTCAACTTTCCGTTTAGTTTTTAATGAAATAGTAAAAAAGTTTGACGTAGTGTAATGTATAAAATTAAAAATCAGTGACCAATTTAAATTAGAAGTATAATTCAGGGGCCATTTGTGAAAATAACGCAATAATTTTATAATAATGACTTCCACTTTTAATGAAAATATAAACACTCTAAAATGCCATTTTATAAAAGAAAAGAAAAAGATCATCTTTAGTTATAAGCGTTTTTGCACTGGTGCACTCTGAATTTGTCGCACAGTTGAAATTTACATTCTAAATTTTTAATTTTGACAATTTGCATCCTAAACTAATAAATTTTAGTAATTTACCCCTCATGATAACAATATTGATCTTTTTATGGAAATTTGGACCTAATTTGCATATAGGTGGATGATTAAGGTATAAATATCCTTTTTAATCAAATGTGAACACAAAATTATGTTTAAAATAAAGCTAATTCAAAATTTTATATTTTGTTAAATTTACTTTAAAAACCTCGACCTTAATTAATTTGGATTAAAATATATAGAAATGATCATTCATTCCATAAATTAATTACTTAAGTACAAATCATAAATCAATAATGACTTCCACTTTTAATGAAAATATAAACACTCTAAAATGCCATTTTGTAAAAGAAAAGAAAAGATCATCTTTAGTTATAAGCGTTTTTGCACTGGTGCACTCTGAACTTGTCGCACAGTTGTAATTTACATTCTAAATTTTTAATTTTGACAATTTACATCCTAAACTAATAAATTTTAGTAATTTACCCCTTGTGATAATAATATTGATCTTCTTATGGAAATTTGGACCTAATTTGCATATAGATTGATGATTAAGGTATAAATATCCTTTTTAATCAACTGTGAACACAAAATTATGTTTAAAATAAATCTAATTCAAAATTTTATATTTTGTTAAATTTACTTTAAAAACCTCGACCTTAATTAATTTGGATTAAAATATATAGAAATGATCATTCATTCCATAAATTAATTATTTAAGTACAAATCATATGTCAATTTTCTTCAAAAAATTAACATTATTATCAATGTGGGTATATTGCTACACATTTATATGTTTAGGAAGCATAATGTCAAAATTAAAAGTTCAAGGACAAATTGCAACTGTACAATAAGTTCATGGTATATTGGTGCAAAAAAGCTTTAGTCATATTTAAAAGAGCGAATAGTTGCTCTACAATAGGACTGTATAAAAAACCCGCCAAATTGCCCAAAGCGATCGTCCTTTAAAGCGGGTCCAAGTCATCAACCTGCTTACTCTGGACCCTGCTAAGAAGGCACGTGGGGCCGGTTTTGAGTTTTTGGTTGGCGGGTTGAACGTGCACAATAATAATGTTTAATAATTAATATTTCGTTAGTTACTTCCTTTTAAGAATACTTTGACTCCTATTTTGAGGTTGATAATTAGTATTGATTTTATCGATGAAATCTATTAATGTGACTTTTTAAAATAAGGCATCCTAGAACTGATTCATTGATCATCATTAGGAAATCTTTAAAATTAGAAATTGAATGTGACTTTTTAATTTTCAAAATAAGGCATCCTAGAACTGATTCATTGATCATCATTAGGAAATCTTTAAATTCCTTATATCTGCTTATGAATTGAGAATGTAGCGGGTTTAATTTTTTAATTTTTTAATATTTATTTATTTATTTTGCTTAAAGGAGAATGTAGTGGTTAATGCTTTTGAATTTTGATTTCTTAGACTTGTTGTCTTGTTATTATCATCCTTATGTTGCGAGCCTTTGTAAGACTACTCTTTTTAAGATAATCGATTGAAAATATTTTATAAGTCTCTTTCATTTTTCTCATCTAGCATATATACAACCACTCATTAATGAATCGTTAACCGCATAGATATTTTATCAATGCAACATGCAAAAGGAAAATTAAACAAAAAATTAGAAATTAAACAAGTTTCAGTAACGAAAGAATTTGTATTTTTTTTAAAGGAATAGTATATTGAATTTACAAGTTTTTCCATGCTATTTACGAATATATACATAATATATGCTTTTTTGCCTTTATCTCAATTCATTATTATTTATTTATTTATTTATTATTATTTAAATTTAGGTGGCTATGGATCGCTCACCTATTGATTGAGGATATTGATAAGAAGAGAGGATGGAGATAAGAAAAATGAGCAACATCCTCCTCAAAACAATTTACCCAACCAATTTACCTAACCGCCCCCACCTGCCTAAAACCCGTCCCGCCTGCCTACTACCTATTAGTAGTTATGGATTGAGATTTTTGAAAATTTCTTTATCTTCCAAACCGTCTGCTACCCGCTTAACCCATCCTTGCACAGCCTTACTCTACAGTGACTTTTCGTCACTTCTGCCACGTGGCAGTCTTGTTGCCTACAGGTGACGATTCATCAATTGTCACACGATTATTTTTATTTTTATTTTTGCATTGC
Organism: Ficus carica; assembly: GCA_009761775.1. NCBI lineage: Eukaryota > Viridiplantae > Streptophyta > Magnoliopsida > Rosales > Moraceae > Ficus > Ficus carica. The sequence goes on from CM019745.1 coordinate 22,417,775, forward strand.
TTTACTTGTCCATGTGTGCTTGCCAACTAGTATAAAAAGAAAGAACGAATAGTTTATTGGACTTTTTGAGTCACCCATGATCTAATAGTCAACATGTGGATTTTATTTAGAATAAAATTCATATGGGAAAATATCAATTTGGAATGTTACAGTAATATTCACATTATTATGACTGATTGTGTTAATCGGGGTATTTACTTTCTATCAACTAATGAGGGCTGATATTTTCCATATGTTGCACTTGTTTAGTACGCCCCCATCTTCATAGAAGTGGTCATATATATCTAAGGTAAGTAAGGCATATTGGTTCTCATGTTATTTTTAACCTGTTATCAGAAAGGGCTGGAGCTTGAAGATCATGTTTGTAGTGATGGAGTATTGTGAATCTATCATTGACGAATCTTGAAACAATGTAGATCGTGATTCAGATCTAAAACCATCAAAAGATGCTTTTGTACAAGTACGAAGTAATTTTCCCGTCATTAACAAGTCCCATATTGTTCCTACACCAAACAAAAAAAAAAAAAAAAAAAAAAAATCATATTCTCCATAAACCCATACTATCTCTCCACCACCACATCCCTTTTTCCAGCATCGTCGTCACCCCCAACCGTCGTCAGACCACTGTCATTCATGGATTCTGGTCTACATCTTCTACATGTTCATATTACGAGTGTTTCTTCTTCTCCTTCTTCTCCTTTTTTTTTTTTTTTTTTTTTTTTTTTGAGGATATAATGAGTGTTTTTTATGATTAGTAAAGATTGAAAAGTTTTAGGGAATTCTGAATTTGTGAGAAACGAAGTTTCAAATTGAGTATGTTAATATTATACTTTTTTTTTTTTGTGCGCTTCAAATAGACAAAGTATGGACATTTGCATATTTTAGGAGTTTAAGTTGGAAAAAACAACGAGATTTGTTTCTGTTGCATCTTTTTTCGGCCTAAAAAATATAAAATTTCGAGAAGAGGATGGAGATGAATAGTCAGGGAAAACCATACATATTGTGTAGATCAATTATGTTGGTTGGCATGGTTGGAATTGTCGGGACAGTCATCTCAGCCCGTGTTGATTGAAATTTCAACTTCTTCTTGTAGATGCTAGTTTTTCTACAGTCAAAATTTAACAGAGAGTTAATGACAATGAATAAACAAACAGTTGAATGGGCCCTTGACAATCGTTATTGAAACTCATAAAACAAATTAGTATGAAAATAATTGGAAACAGAAATAAAAAAGAGAGAGAGAATCATCAACACCAAGATATAGAGAGGTTCGCCAACCGGACTACGTCCTCTGTGAGTATTATGTATTCACTGTATGGATATTCTGAAGTACAAAAATGATTTCTGGAAACGTTTTTGGCAGAATAACAGTATGAATTTCAGAGAAAGAGTCCGATCCTTTTCTGAAGGGGGGCCCTCCTCTTTTTATAGAGGAAGGACCAATAACTGATGTTGAGCGGTTTTCCCTCGTTGTCCACTGGGGACACCTGTCATGATATGAACTCAGCAGTTATTGTAATGTTCCGCAGATTATGGCTTAGCGGTTATTAATGTGCTTCCTTTTGCCAGTTATGAACTGATCAGTTATCATAATGGTATGACACATCATCGTCGACATTGGGTTCGACTGTTATAGAGAGTATAACCATATAAGCCTTGTTGAATATGTACGACGAACGACGAATAGAAAATAAAGCTTTGTCCTTATGATCTATCGTTCGCGATCAATAAAGTCAATAAATGAAAGATCAGTCTTGATCCGTTAGTTCGATGTTCGATGCTTAATTTCGAACGAATCACGTCATTGGGTCCGGCCCAATTGTACGAGCGATGGTCGTTCGTTATTGACTTCACAGTGAGTTAAGTCCGGCCCAAATATGGAGGCGTTAGAATAAGAAGTTCATCGTTCGTTAGATAAACTGTTAAAACTAACGTCATTATTGGGAAGACGAAGTCTAACCCCAACAGATAGCCCCCCGCTCTATCGAGCGATGGATCCTCGATAGAGTGTATGATACATGGCGATGGTCGCATCAGTCGTGGTTAAATCAGATCAGGGAAATCTGACTAGACTGACGAATCGATCGATGGGAGTCTCGAGCCCAGCGAAAAATACTGATTGAATATACGTGGCGCATGTCGAGTGGTTACCCTGACACGGTATCATTATGATATTTTGAAATTCGTATCGTTGCGACGTAACAGACTCGAGCTGTCGTATCCGAGATTTTCGGGATACGCGCCGTTGCGTCGTACGAACTTTTTAAGTGGGAATTTGAAGAGTTGCGAGACGTACACCGTTTGATCGAGCCTTTCCTGAACAGTCGGGACCGTTAGATGTACTATGAAGCTATATAACCCTTCATATGCCCATTTTCCTCCTTATTTCTACACGGAGCCTTCAGAAGATCAGAATCCGAGTTTCTCAAGTTTCTCAAGTTCTTCGAATTCTCAGGCAAGATTTTTCTTCTTCTCCATCTCGAGTAATTTTTGAATTGATAGAACTGCTTCTATTCAATTTTTGAGTCTTTCTAGTAAGTTTTCTGCATTTCTTTTGGACGAGTAGTTCGGTTGAGGGTTTTTTTCGAAGTTTTTCTGGGTTTTCACTGGATTTTTGGTCCTGTGTTCTTCGTGTTCATCCAAAACTTCAATAGGGTTTTGACAAAATAGAAGCTTTTAGATCTTCAATACTTCTGTCGTTCGCCCAAAAATTAGTTTTTTTCCGATATGGATAAACAAAAGGAGGTTATCGATAATGTGGACGTCGAATGGACGAGCACCGACTCAAGTGATAGCAGTTCAGACAATGAAGAGTTGATGTCAACCATTCGTCGTTCGAGGTTCGAACACGAATTTCAGCAGAGCCAGATGGGTGCTGGAAAGAGCAACGAGGCTTCCGAGAGAAGTCGACCGGCGACAACATTGGGGGAAGAATTAGTATCGATTCCCCCTATTGCTCGATTGACGGAGCCACCTCGTCGGCTGACCACCGAAACTTTTTTACGAACGTCGAACCCTCGATCAGTTTTAATGGAGAATGACTTGTCAGACATCAGGGGTCGGTATGGTTTCCCGAACGAGGTCCAACTTCGTTTACCATTCAAGGGTGAGCGAGCGGACACAGTTTCCGAAGGATGGATATGTATGTATACCATCTACTTCGAATGTGGTCTTCGACTTCCACTTCCTCCTCTTCTTATTCGGACCATGAATCATTATAATCTTGCCATCCCACAGTTGATGCCGAATGGGATGAGGGTTTTCTTGGGATTGATTGTGCTGTCGGAAGAAGCGAATATCGATCTATCAGTAGACGATGTGCTCGCGATATACTATCCTCAAGAAAATTCAAAAGATCATGGACGGTACTCGATGTACCCTCGGAGGAAGAAGCAAGTAGTTGGCGAGATGAAGAACGCCGACAGATATTGGCAGGATCGCTACTTCTTCATGCATGTAAATAATAAGTCGATGGGTGTCTTGGCCGACGCTTTTTACCCTTTGTGGGGAACTCTTCGTAAGTATCGAACGGAGAGCGTCGAACGAAGAATTCAATTTAATAACTTTAATGATTTCTGATGTAATTTATTTGTGTTTTGCAGGCAAGGAATTGAAGAAACCACCTCCTAAAGCTCTTTTGTTCGAAGAGAAACTCGAGCGTCTACTTGCTCTGCCAGATAGAGATTGGGACGATATTCAAGTCCCAAGGAGGTTAAGAGCATCGAGCCTGTGGAAGGACTTCGTCGAACTTCCATAAGGTATTCCTAAACGAGTTCCTTCCTGGGTAGATTGGCCTTTTGTAATTAGGGGAGCGCTAAGGAGACTTTTTGGCACTCCGTTGTTCGTCGACCCCCTTACTGACGAGGAGGCTTTGATCGCAGAATTTGCCTTGGACTCGTTAGTCATGGAGGTCCCTACTCCGAAGGATATAATGGCCAAACGCAGGGCCAAGAAGGAAGCCGAACGAGCAGCTGCCGCCGCTGCTGCCGCTGCTGCGCAGGCCAGGTTAACGAACCTGAGCCTTTCCCTGTTCTTGAGTCCTCTCCAGAACCTCCCTCAAAGCTGAGTTCGCCACCCGTCAAGAAGAGGAAGGTGGTCGAAAAGCCCAAAAGGAAAGTTCCTGCGAAGAGGAGCAAAAAGTCGAAAGTCGTGATCCCCGAAACGGACCTCGAGGGTCCAAGAATTGAGATGGACCTTGCTTCATGATTTCTGCATCTGCATAGCCACATGGATGCCATTATGTGGGAAACCATGAAAGTATGGTGTACATGTACTTTGCATTGCAATATATGTTTCGCTCGCACTCCCAATTCTTAAGATTGTATTTTTACATTGCAGATCAATGTTCGGACGATGGGACTCTTTTATCGAATGTCCGATAAAGTCGCCGAACAGAGGGATCGATTGAAAGATCTTCAGGAGAAAGATATTGCTCGGGGAGAGAAATTGCTGGACATCGAACGTAAGTTCGGAGATGTCAAGGCCGGCGCTGAGGGACTGATGTCTGAACTTCAGAAGTCCATGGATGTAGCGAGGGAGGGCACTTCTGCGATGGAAACTTTGGTGATGAGATTTGATGAAGGTCAGGCCAAAATCAAATCTCTTGAAGCTGAAAACGCAGTGCTCGCCACTCAAATTATGGATGCGTTCGAAAAGGCCACTTTTAAGGCTCGATATGACATCCTGAAGGACTATAAAGCAGGACTCCTCGATGAAACTCAAATCAATGAAGAAATCGAGATGTTCGAGGAAGATTATCTTGATGAAGTCAGGAGTTTATTATCTGTTCCCGCATCAGCGCCGACAGAGGCCGAGCCTGCGAACGTCGAGCCCCCAGTACAAGCAAATCCTTCTGAAGATCGCGAAGCGCGAGAATATATTTTTTTTGTCAAATTTCTGTAAACTTTTTATTTTATTTCTGAATTGTAAAGACAATTCTATATTTTTTTTATTGAAAATTTTATATTTCCGCTCACATTTTTTTGTATGATATTGATGTGGATGTTTTCGACAACTTTGAATGTTCGAACGTCGAAAGTAGCGTAATAAACGAATGTCGAGCGTAATTCGTACTGGACGAATATCAAACATAATATCGAGTGTTCAAAGAACACGTTTTTTATTAGGAAAAGTAGCTGAACTCATTCAAATGTGATGAGCTGCCTACGTACCCAAAGTTTAGGAATCAAGCCATTCGTAGTTCAATGGAACAATGAAATTGTTTGGTGATTTCGACTGGACTCGTACGAAAGCATACGAGTTGCCTACGTACCCAACTTTTAGGGATCAAGTCGAACGTAGTTCAAATGGCGAAGTTGTCAGGCGTAGACCTACGGGTTCGATATCGCATCGAACGTTCGACGTAATGGATCTAGCCTTTACAAAAATTTGTTCTGAAGAAAAATTACAAGTTTTTAGTAACATCGAAAATAGCAAAAATAGATTACACATAGTATTTTCACAAATGATGCGAGTTCCAACTGCGAAGAACCTCCACTCCATCGCTCGTTTCCAAACGGTAGACGCCTGGTCGTATAACCTTCAAAATCCTGTAAGGACCTTCCCAGTTTGCTTCCAACTTTCCTGCGTTTGGCTCGGCAGTGTTCTGGAATACTTTTGGAAGCACAAGATCTCCTTCGTTGAAAGTTCTCGGTCGAACTTTGGAGTTGTAGTACTTTGTCACTGATTGCTGGTAGTTTGCCATTCGAATCAAGACTTGGTCTCGTCGTTCGTCAAGAGTATCCAGACAGTCGTTGAGCATTTCTTGATTCTGACTCTCGTTTTCAAAAGTCAATTGACGCCGGAGTGTAGGGACACCGATTTCTGCTGGGATAACAGCTTCAGTACCAAAGGTTAGTGAAAATGGAGATTCTCCGTTCGCTCTTCGCGGGGTTGTCCTGTACGCCTAGAGTACGCCATGAAGTTCATCTGCCCATCGTCCCTTTCGAGCTTCAAGTTTCTTTTTCAAATTCTGAACGATCGTTTTATTTGTTGCTTCTGCTTGTCCATTCCCTTGGGGATACCTTGGGGTAGAAAAGCTAAGCTCGATGTTCCATTCGTTGCAGAATTTTCTGAAATTGCCCGAAATGAACTGCGATCCATTATCCGTGACGATCTCCTGGGGCACACCAAATCTGCAAATAATGTTCTTCCAAATGAAGCTTTCGACGTCCGAATCCTTAATGTCCGCAAATGCTTCTGCTTCAACCCACTTTGTGAAATAATCAGTGAGTACAAGCAAATATTTACGTTGACCGCTCGCTCTGGGTAATGGACCCACTATATTCATCGAATACTTCATGAATGGATATGGAGATGCGATGCTCGACAGTCGTTCTGAAGGCTGATGGAAAATGGGGGAGTGTCTCTGGCATTTGTCGCACCGTTTGACAAAGTCTTCGCTGTCTTGAAGCATAGTGGGCCAGTAATAGCCTTGCCGCTTGACTTTGTTGCATAGTGATCGTCCCCCTGAGTGGTTTCCGCACTCGCCTTCATGAACTTCCTTCAGAACGTAGGTAGCTTCAATAACATTGAGGCATCGAACATAGGGACCATTGAATGAGCGTCGAAAGAGGACGTCGTTGATCAATGAAAACCTTGCAGCTTTGGTTTTGACTTTCTGAGCTTCCTGTTTGTCTTCTGGTAAAACTCATTCCTTCAGATAAGCAACAATGGGTGTTCGTCAATCTGTAAGGACTTTTCCTGTGATGATCGTGGATTCGACCTGGATTTTGGGCTCTTCAATAAACCCGATTGGAATGCTTCGACAAAAGTGTGGCTCTGAAGTTGAACCAAATGAAGCCAAGGCGTCCGCTTGTGTATTAAGATCCCTCGACACTTGTACTATTGAGTATCCTTCAAAATGCTGTACAAGCGAAGGAACAACGTTCAAATATGCTTCCATCCTTGTATCCTTGGCTGTGTACTCCCCGAGCACTTGGTTCACCACAAGTTGTGAGTCACTGTAGATCTTCAGGCGTCGAGCCCCCAGTGCCTTCGCTAAACGTAGCCCAGCAATTAAGGCTTCGTACTCTGCTTCGTTGTTCGAAGCGTTAAACCCCAGGCGAAATGACTGCTCGATTATCTCACCATCAGGAGTCTTGCAAAATACACCCACTCCAGATCCTTTGACGTTCGATGCTCCGTCCACTATGATCGTCCAGTAGCATTCTTCTTCAGTGTTCGTTATAGAAGGATCTGGTGTGAGTTCAGCTACAAAGTCAGCAAGTACTTGTGATTTCAAGCTGGTTCTCACCCGATACTCGATATCAAATTCACTCAATTCGACCGCCCACTTTGTCAAGCGTCCAGATAAATTTGGACTATGAAGGATGGCACGAAGATGATAAGTAGACAGTACAACTATCGAGTGTGATTGGAAGTATGGCCTTAGCTTTCTTGCTGCCGTAATGAGAGCCAAAGCTAACTTCTCAACCACCGGGTATCTCGTCTCTGCATCGAGTAGTGACTTGCTGACATAATAGACGGGTTGCTTGCCGTTCGAATCTCGTACAAGAACAGCACTCACCGCGTCTTCTGTTACAGCCAAGTAAAGAAAAAGGCTTTCTCCGGTTACTGGTTTAGACAAAATTGGAGGGGATGACAAGTATTTTTTGAGCTCGTTAAAGGCCTGCTGACATTGTTCGTTCCACTCAAATTTCTTGTTCCCCTTGAGCAACTTAAAGAAGGGCTGGCATTTATCGGTCGATCTAGAGATGAATCTATTCAAAGCTGCAATTCTTCCAGTCAACTTCTGGATCTCTCGCTTGTTCTTCGGTGAAGGCATGTTGATTATTGCTCGTATCTGGTCAGGGTTTGCTTCAATACCACGCTGCGTCACGATATAACCCAAGAACTTCCCAGATGACACGCCAAACGAGCATTTGGAAGGATTCAAACGCATGTTGTGTTGTCTAAGTACCGAGAAGCACTCCGAAAGGTGACCAATGTGGTCCGCAGCCTTCAGCGATTTGACCAGCATATCGTCTATGTAAACCTCCATCGTTCGATCAATTTGATCAGCAAACATTGCGTTGACGAGTCTCTGGTAGGTTGCACCGGCGTTCTTCAACCCGAAAGGCATTACCTTGTAGCAATATATTCCCCTTTCCGTGATAAAAGCTGTTTTCTCTTGGTCGTCGGGATGCATGAGGATCTGGTTGTATCCTGAAAATGCATTCAAGAAAGAGAGCAATTCATGTCCGGCGGTTGCATCAACCAATCGATCGATATGTGGAAGGGGGAAACTATCTTTTGGGCAAGCCTTGTTCAAATCGGTGAAGTTGATGCAGACTCTCCACTTTCCGTTCTTTTTCTTCACAATAACAATGTTCGCCAACCAGTCTGGGTATTGAACTTCTTTGATGAATCCAGCCTCAATCAACTTTCGTACATCATCGTTCACGATCTTGTTGCGTTCGATCCCCAGCTTCCTTCGTTTCTGTTTCACTGGCTTATGGCTAGGATCGACATGGAGTCGATGAGTTGTTACCTCCGGGTCAATACCTGGCATGTAATTGTGTGACCATGCAAAGCAGTCTTGATTGTCACGAAGGAAACTTAACAAGTGTTCACGAATTACGGGATCGAGCATCGAACCAATCTTGATGGATTGATCTGGGTTAGCTGGATCGAGCGGGATTTCATCTAGTTGCTCTACGTCTGGCTCGACTTGTCCGCTCGATTTCTTCTTCTCTAGTTGCTATAAGCGGTCGCTCTTCTTCATTTTTAAAGAGTGGAGGTAGCAGGTTCGAGCGACCTCTTGACTTCCCTTTATTTCCCTAACTCCTCTCTTCGTAGGGAATCTGATTCATTGGTGATAGGTAGATGGGACTGCCTTCATTGCGTGAATCCATGGCCTACCAAGAATTATGTTGTAGGCAGATTGGTAGTCTAGAACCAAAAAGGTGGTCAGCTTGTTCTCTCCTGCCGCAAAGACAGGAAGTTTGATCTTTCCAACAGCAGCAGTCGACTCCCCATTGAAACCTGTCAAAATGGTAGTCGATCGTTCGATGTCAGACACAGATAGTTCCATCTCTCTGAGTGTTGAAAGGAAAAGAACGTCCGCAGAACTCCCATTATCGACCAGAATTCGGCCTACTTCACAGTTCGATACGTTCAACGTCAAAACAAGCGCATCGTCGTGAGGTCGGCTCAGGTTTGTGGCCTCGCTGCTGTGAAAAGTGATAGAGTGCTTGACGGGGTCATTGGGAAGAATCGCGGCAATCGGCTGCATTGCTTTCCTTCGATGAGATTTGATAGCTGTTACTGTCTCCCCGCTATAAATCGAGCCCCCGCAAATTACACTAATCGTCTTTCGAACTGGTGGTGGTGAAGGTGTGTTTTCGATCTACTGCACAATTCTTCGTTCCTTGGTTTCGCCACCAAGGCCGTATGTCTCTCTTCCCTTTTCTGTAAGGAATTCACGGAGGTGACCCTTCTTCAACAGCTCTGCCACTTCTGCCCTCAGTGCCCTACAATCGATGTATTATGCCAATGATCTTTGTGAAATTCACAATACTTGGATGTGTCTTTGGCTGGGTTCTCGGGCAACTTCTTCGGTCAAGTGACAAAGTCCTGACGCTTGAGGTGAGCGATGAGCTCTGTGGGACTTATTCCAAGGCATATTTTGGTGGAGAGAATGGACGTTTGCGGTCTCGTCTGGATGATCGCTCGACCCTATTCTCTGTTGGACGCTGTTGGCGTGGACGTTCGCGTCTAAAATTCTTCTCTCGTTCATCACGGGCCTTTGAGAGTTCTTCCCGAGTCCTTGCAAGGTCTCGTTCCACTCGTTCGTTCTCCTCTTCCAGTTCGATGAATCCCTTCGCTCGATGTAGAGCATCTTGGATCGTCGGGGGATATTGGGCACAGATCTCATTTTTAAACAAAGACCTATGCCTTAATCCCTTCTTCAATGCTTCCCTCGCGGTGCCGTCATCCAATCCTGAGATCTCCGAAATCGCTTTGCTAAAACGCTTAATGTAAGCGCGTAGCGATTCGTGCGGTCCCTGGATCACACCCCATAGATCCTTTGTCGTTTTTCCGGACTGGATGTGAACAGAGTAGCTTCGCATGAATTCGAGGGAAAGTTCGTCGAACGAGTCAATAGACTCTACTGGGAGATTACAAAACCATCTCAACGCGGCACCCTTCAAGCTCTGAGCAAAGAGCTTACACATCATATCATCTAGCATGTCGGTTGGGATGTTCGTCGATTGAACGACGTGCTTGTATTGAAGGAGGTGGTCATGTGGGTCTGACATTCCGTCAAACCGAGGAAAAGAGATGCTCCCAAACTTCGGTGTAATGGTGCTGGTGATGCGGCTTGTAAGTGGTGTCTCTCGAACACCACGTGCTAGATCATCAAATCCCGGGGTGGAAGATGTGGCCTTGTGAATCTGCGAAGTGAAGCGTTGTTGCATCTGGGCTTCTAATGTCCTCATCTCCTCAGACATTATACTTCGCATTATCTCTTCAACGTTCGTCCCTGGTTGAAGGAGATCCTCTGATGATTGTGATAAGTCGGGCGTCGAACGCCGTATTGGTGTTGACTGTTGTCTTGTACTGGTTCTTGGTGCCGTCTGTCTCGTCTGCGCTTGTCTCTCGTTTACCACGGGGGTATCCTCAGATACGAATAGTGGCTGCATCGAAGTAATAGGGCTGTAAGTAGCCCTCGAACGTTGCTGGTGATAGGGCATAGCGTGCTGCCAGCCCCCGGCGCTCGCATCTTGAGGATTGTAAGACGTGGCTGGTCGCCATGTCCCATCGTTCGCGCCTCGCTGTTCGTGTGAGGTGGCTGGTCGCCAGCCCCCAGCGCTCGCACCTGAGGAATACCCAACATACGGGTTGTAGTAGTACGGGTAAGCGGCTTGTGAGTTGAATGCCATCAACTGGTTTTTGAGAATCTGGTTCTCTGCAGTGATGTTCTCCATATGACTCTGTTGGTCATTGTGTTTTTTGGTTAGTTCCTCAACCAATCGTGTCAGATTGGTGATTTGGGAGATCGCTTCAGAGGTTGAAGCTTCCTGTTGATTGATTGGGCTTCCCTGGGGAAGTTCATCCTGGTGTTCATGTTCTGCTGCCATGGTTGCTACACGAGTTTCCGATGTAAGATGGCCAAGGGCCCCACGGTGGGCGCCAAACTGTAGATGCTAGTTTTTTTACAGTCAAAATTTAACAGAGAGTTAATGACAATGAATAAACAAACAGTTGAATGGGTCCTTGACAATCGTTATTGAAACTCATAAAACAAATTAGTATGAAAATAATTGGAAACAGAAATAAAAAAGAGAGAGAGAATCATCAACACCAAGATGTAGAGAGGTTCGCCAACCGGGCTACGTCCTCTGTGAGTATTATGTATTCACTGTATGGATATTCTGAAGTACAAAAATGATTTCTGGGAACGTTTTTGGCAGAATAACAGTATGAATTTCAGAGAAAGAGTCCGATCCCTTTCTGAAGAGGGGCCCTCCTCTTTTTATAGAGGAAGGACCAATAACTGATGTTGAGCGGTTTTCCCTCGTTGTCCACTGGGGACACCTGTCATGATATGAACTCAGCAGTTATTGTAATGTTCCGCAGATTATGGCTTAGCGGTTATTAATGTGCTTCCTTTTGCCAGTTATGAACTGATCAGTTATCATAATGGTATGACACATCATCGTCGACATTGGGTTCGACTGTTATAGAGAGTATAACCATATAAGCCTTGTTGAATATGTATGACGAACGACGAATAGAAAATAAAGCTTTGTCCTTATGATCTATCGTTCGCGATCAATAAAGTCAATAAATGAAAGATCAGTCTTGATCCGTTAGTTTGATATTCGATGCTTAATTTCGAACGAATCACGTCATTGGGTCCGGCCCAATTGTACGAGCAATGGTCGTTCGTTATTGACTTCACAGTGAGTTGGGTCCGGCCCAAATATGGAGGCGTTAGAATAAGAAGTTCATCGTTCGTTAGATAAACTGTTAAAACTAACGTCATTATAGGGAAGACGAAGTCTAACCCCAACACTTCTAAAATTTCTGACCGTTTCGGCAGTCTATATGGTCTTCTTATTTATTTTCTTTGTTCTTTCAAAGTATTCTTTGTTCTTTGTTCTTTTTATTTTTTATTTTTAGGAAAATGGTTGACTCTTATATATTATCAACACGATGGGGAATGGAAGAGGAAGGAAAAAAAAAAAAGATAGCTTACAAATGGTGTTCAAGGAACAAAGAAATGAAAAGCAATGTACTATTCTGAGTTTGTTAATTGCATATTTGAAAGGCTTCCCGTGAGTCAAAGGATTACAGATTTGAAACTGAGTTACATCCCTTTGGCTTCAATGGAACAGGATACTAAGTTTATTTTGGATGACTTTGATGCTATGATCTGTCTCCCTTTGCCGTTTCTTTTTTCTTTGATGAAGTGAATTGGAATGGGGTATTTATAGTGTGGGCGGACTCCCTACTTAACTAGTCTCTGGACAAGCTAGTTAGTTCTCTTACTTAAAAGAGGAAGATTCTTGGTGGCATTTTCGTGCTTAGTTACTAGTGCATAGCTAATCAAGGTAATATTCTCAAAAGGATGTTTTACCATGTATATTGATAACAAATTAGCATTTTAGGATGAGTTGTATGGAGTTTGGAGGCAATTCGAATTATCCATATCTAGGAAGAGCTGTTAAAATTCGTCAAAAAATTTATCTGGATGTTCCTTGGTGGTTGTGTTCGGATTCGGCGTCGGCGATGTTACATTCAAAGTTTCTCGCATAAACACAATGGGCAATCTAGTGGATGACAAGTTCACTTGCATTCGGTGTTTCTTCCAATTCATTCCAATGCTGCCATTCGGCTCTAGATTTTCTTCACCCTACTACAAGTCTGGATGGTTTTGGTCTTCCATTTTACCATTCTGTCGCATAACAATGGCCATGCACTCTTTTTTTTTTTTTTCCCTAATTTAGGTTTTTCTTATTCAGTTTTACTGAACATGGGTTGGTTTTAATGAGGCCTCCCGATGATCTCTTCAGTTGTATTTTCTTTTGTTATTAATAAAACTGAATAGATGATTTGATGAATGGATCGGTTTCATGAGTGTCAACATAGTTGGGAAGTGATGGTTATTTTTTAAATGATGACATCATTTATCGTATATTATAATTCATTAAAAAAAATTAGTTATTACATGTTACCATTATTTCTTACCAATAGAAACAGGAATTTCTTTTGCTCTTGGAACACTGCTTTTATACATTTCTCTGTAAAACTACTCTGCAAAACAAGAGGGTGTCTTTCCCCAAGTAACCCCCCCTGAAGAACAACCAAATCTTGTTTTCAAACAATTAATCCTCCTCTGGGCCAGCCCTTGCAAGCATGAGGATTTAAAAAACAAAAAACAAAAAACAAAAGAAAAAGGACAACAAAATCGCAGTGTTTTTTTTTTTTTTTTTAATCACAGCTGGCCGGGTTCCCAGTTGGTCTAACGGGTTTGGACCAAAAAAAAAAAAAACCGCCCCCTGCCCGCCCCGCCCTGATTACATTCATAGCCTCTAACCACGCCAGCTGTTCTGCCTCTTTACTTCAATGGAAGCTCCGTCATTGAGCATGTCGTGGGCATCGGTCTCCATTCCTAGCTTGGACAGTGCAAGAGCTTGCATGTAGAACGCTGTCGGCCACTCAGGCAAGCACACTTGAGCCTGCATTGCGTCTCTCAAAGCTAGCTCTGCTTGCTCGACCATTAGGTACGATAGTGCTCGTCTCACAAATATCGTCCCCGATGGCTGTGCCATCATTGATACCAACTGAACATTCGAAAGATTTAGGTAGATTTACATAAGATAAGCAAAGAAAAGGAAAAATAATACACCCTCTTTTTACTGCACTATCACATCAGAATAGGAATGCTTAAAGCTATTATAATATGAACTGATTTTGGTCACAAATTTAGGATCCGGTAATGCTTGAACATGAAAAGGGTAAGCACATCCAACAGTAGGAATTCAAGAAGTACCATGGAATAGTATTCGATAGCATTTTTGAAATCCTTGTCTCTAAACGCGATATCCCCGAATTTCTTCGTATTTAACATATCTTGCACTTGTTGTGTCCACTCTTGGAATGACAACTTCACAAAGAACACATTTCCAATCTTATAAAAAATGAAGAGCACATTTGCAACAGCTCAGAAATTATACTTTACATCTATCTTCACCACCATCCATGAGTGTCTGGGGTACGTTAACATATAAACACATATACATTATGTACAAAACATATACACGAAAGCAAATATATATATATACATAAACACACACACACACACACGTATATACAATTCAAAGAAAGAAAACTCACTTCATTTTCAGCACCCTCTTCGTCTTTATAGCCCGTTTTAAGAAAAATCTCATGCACTACGGTAATATCTCTTTGCACACAGGCCTTTCCCAGTGGAGAGAGCATGGTTGGCAAAACTGCCGGAGTTGTTGTTATACCCAGTAAAACGTGTGATACAACCTAGAATATCCATCAAACAAGAAAAGAAAAGAAAAAGAAAAAGATGTTAGTTTTGAGCAATATAAAGAAAATAATAAACAATTGAGTCACCAATCCATCTTCTAAAAAGAGCATAACATTGCAGTTCCAAGGCACTTGAAGAGCTTACCTCTCGCCGCTTCTGGAGCTGCGCTACAGCTGAAAGAAGAAATTTTACATCAGGTCGATCTCTAGCCTCGTATTGAAGACATTTTGAGGCCAGTTCGACCAATTCAGTCGCATCTTCATTGGAATACTGCCCTTCTAAAGATGAATCCATCAACAACAACAAATTCTTTCCCCGTATCAAGTCCAATGCCTGAGAATTAAATCAATACAATTCCATTGAAGTTTAGGGGAAGAATGTTCTGCCAGGTAGAAATATCACAAGTTTGCTATGAACGTCAAAATCGGAGTTCATATGTACATGCAAACATAAACACGTTTACAAACAAGAAAATTAAGCTATAAATTCAACTGCTTAAAAAACCGTTTCAAATTAGAAGGCTATAACCAAAAAAAAAAAAAAAAAAAAAAAAACTTCTTGTTGTTCTCTAGAGCTACTATCAGTATACAATTATAAGCGGGTCCTACTAGCAGAGGACAATCAAAGAGGACTTATGAAGACTGTATCGTACATGGCTCGGAGGTATGTGTTTTCCACTTAAAAGATCTAGCAGAACAGTTCCATAACTGTAGATAATACTCTCTGGAATGACTCTACCTGCAAAATCAAGCACCAAATTATAGAACAATACAAGTGTTTCACTCTTCAACCAACCACTATAAATAACTATCATTGTCACATCGGGGATAATAATGACTCTAATTACTATAATTACTAGAATAATTACTAGAAGAATCTGGCGTGGCAGTTTCATAAAGTGAAGCAATCAAAATCATTGTTATTTCCCTAATGCATTTTTTTATTTTTTATTTTTTTAAATTAGCGCTATTAAAACATTAACCTTTTTTTTCTAACTATTGTTTGAGAATGAATCAGTCAACGAATTCTAGATAACAACCTTACCAATGTTATTCATAATATGTCTTATTTTGGATCTGTAAAGGCTTTATATTTCTTCTCTTGTCAAGCAACATTATTGAATGATCAATGGTCTGGTCTTGTCAAATAATTAAGAAGTCAATATGCTTAAAATCTAAATTTTTGTCAAAAACTAATTCAACAGGAAAGTCTCAAAAGTATGTTAGAAAGTAAAGATGAACCTGTCCGCAGAAACTCAGGTGGCGTATAAGCTAAGTTAGTGCTATAGCTTTTTCCGTTTCGGCTATTCTTCATAAGGCCAAAGCTAGACAGCCGTGGGTCACCTTCCTGCAATTTAAGAAAATTAAGCTGTAGCTCTATGAAGGGATTTCTTAATCAACCTCGCAGATAAATGCCTCAACAAGATGGTCAAAATAGAATAATTTCTATGTTCCAACTTGATTAACTATTCAAGACATCAGTTTCTAGTGCCGCCATGTCTTCCAATGTTAAAAAATAAGTAATATATCTATAAAAGCAACTCCATTATACAGAGAACAATTGACTAACTATATGATGCTTTCGTCCAGGCAATAAGATTCCGTTAAAAGAAAGTTCAATTCTGTTCTGCTTAAAAGGGACAGCTTAAGCAATGGGACCAAAATCTCCCTCATGCCTTTCAAAAGTTCGATCCTAGAGAGCTCGAGCAGCGGGATTCTATGGATATTGTTTCAATTCAGTTTTGTACCTCATCAAAGAGAACTCTGTATGCATTCAAGTCATGATATAGTTTTCGTTTTTCCCTATTACAATGATCAAGCACTTCTGCAATTTAATACGCAACTCTAACACGCATTTCCCATGGCAATGGCTGTTTTTCCCCTACAACAGAAAGCAAGATAGAAAGAGGGATTGGGGGAACAAAAAAAAAAAAAAAAAGTGAGAGAGAGAAAACATTAGTATTTTCTTTAGCGAATATGTGTGAGCACATTAAAACGTTTTGATATGGATGAAGAAGACGGAAACATACAGTGAAAGAGATGCTTGGAAAGAGTATCATTAGGCATGTACTCCACGACCAACAGCCGCTCTTCTCCCTCAGCACAAGAACCAATCAAATTCACCAATCTCTTGTGTCTGACCTTTCCAACTTCAGAAGCCTCCGTCTGTAAAACAACTCCATCAGTCACGTGTTTTCTTCTTAGGAATGAGGAATGGAAATGAGGGGTTGATTTCATTGACTAATTTACGTTTTTACTAAAAAAAAAAAACAGAGAATAATAATGAGCTAAGAAATCAAGAAAGCAGAATCTAATACTCAGAGAACCTGATTTTGGTTCCCTTTATCTCTAATACTCTCATCCATAATACTCGTCTTGTCTAAAAATGCCTACCAAACTTTGAATGGCACATGTCATTGCAAAGTTCAGGGGGCACTTCAAGAAGCAGATTAATTTTCGGTGATAATTTTCAGAAGTTGTGGAACACACTTACAGTCTAAGTCCCTAACTATAGGACATTTCAAAATTTCGGCAATACTACTTCCTACCCTAACTTAGTAAACGTTAGAAAGGGAATCATAGCGTGTTTATTAATGAATGATCCAATTTGGGGGGAAAAAAAAATTTTAAATCCTTGATTTTAAATTTCAGTGTTTGTTTTTGTATTTGGAAATTAAATGATATGGGTCACATCTAAAAATAAGAAATTAATTTTTTTGATAAGGGATAATTTATCTCCCGCCTACTACCTATAGAAATAAATTCCTTCCCCTAAAAAATAGGAAGTAACTAACTCGTACCAAAAATATCCTTATTATTTTTTTTTCATTTAAGGATAATTTCATAAGCATAGCAATTATATTCCCAATCCTTCTAATTTTTTAGAAAGTAAATAGCATAATAGGAATTTAATTCCTCAAGTAAATAGATTTCTTATAAATTAGTAAACACTTTGATCTAATTCTGAAATTTAATTATATGTAATTTAATTCCCTTTTTCATGGAATTAATTTCCTATTTCTAGAATTCTTGATAAGTAAACGTAGCTTAATATACATTTTAGGGTAAATTGCTCTTGTGGTTCCTAAACTCTTTAAGAAGGTGTTGATTGACCCCTAAACTTTTTTTTTTTAATCAAAAGGTCCCCAAACTTTAAAAAAGGTGTAAAAAAGGGGTCAAACCCTAACGGTCTTCTAAAAAAATGGTTTTGAACACACATGAGTTGCACATGCCTTTAATTAGGGGGACATTTTCGTAAAAGAACATTATTTGTTTTTTTATAAAATAATAATAATTATAATATTTGTATTTTTAATGGGAGAATATATGGTAAAGTCCCATTTATATACCCTACCGATAGAGTTTCATCCAAGACCATTGAAATTTAATCTAACAGACAAGGTGTTGAAGGTGTACAATAACAAAAATAAACCCTGGTCTATAGGATTGTAAAATAAATAAAAAAAAATTGAACTCCCTCTATAGATTTAATTAAAAAATAAACAAAATTAAAAACTACAAGAGGGCCGGTGGTGGGGGGACTTGAAAGTGGCCGCGAAGGGGTGGAAGGTCGCCCAAGGGACCAGTGGGTGCTCGAAGGTCGCGTGGGGGGCGGTTTCTGTTAGAGAGATTGTAATATCTCTTGTATTACCATTGGGTAGTGGAAACAAAAGTCCCACATTGGAAAAGCACAAGCAAGCATAGTTGTATAAAATGAAACAAGTGAAGTGTAAGGATTATTAGTATATAGTGGGGACTATGCTACTACTATGCACTACCATACACGTGCGCGCGCGAGGGCGAGGGCGAGGGCGATTGGGCGTTTAGGGTGCTTATTAGGGTGCACTTTGCACTTCGATCGTCGCAAGGAGTCAAGGAACACTCTCTTTTTCAATGCAGTGTTTTTTCAAATTAAATCTGAACCGTTGATTTGATCGGGCATGATATAACAGTCGGATTTGAATAATTTCAGATTTAATTTTAAACTATTAATTGAATTATTTCAATCTAACGGTGATAATTAATTCTGATGACCAACAGGTATGTCTGTTGAAACAGATACGTTTTTTGACTGAAAAGGCACCTTTTAATTTAAAAGGTACGATTGTTGTATCTGTTGTGATTGTTGGGTCAAAAGGTACGATTGTTGTATCTGTTGCAATGCTTCACGAACAGGCATATTAAATGTTATAAAACTCTAGTTTCTGATATAAGTTTAAATATCTTGTTCTGGAATTTAATAAGATTGCTACTTATTAAATTCGTGGGTTTGTTGTATCTTGGAGGTAATTTGCCAAAACACCCGATAGCAAACTGTTTATAGTGGGGGCAAATAAAACCTTAAGGAAAGTAATTCCTACGCCTCAAACCCATTTGATTTTCTCTATTCTATTCCGTTTCTTTATACCAAAACAGTTTTCCACTACCCACTTTCTTCAACAATCTTAAGGTTTTATCTGTATGGAGGCCGGAAAGATGACTTCGTTTCTAACTCCTGATGTCAAGCTTGATCGCTTTGATGGGACGAATTTTACTCGTTGGAAAGGAAAACTGTTTTTTCTTCTCACAGTTCTGAAAATTGCATATGTCTTGGATCCGAATCTTCCTCCAATTCTTGAACCAAAAGATGACGATTCTGAAGCATTGAAGGCCGAAAGGAAGAAGAGGCAAGAAGACGAAGTGATGTGTCGAGGACATATTCTGAATACTCTGTTGGACAGGTTGTACGACCTCTACAATTCCATAGAGATTCCGAAGGAAATTTGGAATGCACTTTAATACAAGTATAAAACAGAGAATGAAGGTACTGATAAATTTCTCATATTAAAGTATCTCAAATTTACTATGGTTGATACTAAGTCTGTTTTGGATCAAATCCATGAGTTGCAAGTTCTGGTCACGAAACTTAAAGAACTGAAAGTTGAGATTTCTGAATCATTCCTAGTGGGGGCTATAATTGCTAAATTACCCCAAAGTTGGAATAGTTACAGAAAGAAACTCCTTCATAGGAGGGATGACATAACTTTGGAAGAATTGCAAAAACATTTGAGAATCGAAGAAGAGACTAGATCACGTGATCCAAAGAATAATTCTCATGATTCTTCTAAAGTTAATGTTGCTGAAAAAAGTAAATTCCAAAAGAACTTCAAAGTCAATAATGATTCGAAGTTTAAAAAGAAGTCGAAAGATGGTTTGACGAAGTTTTCTGGAAAATGCTTTTTCTGTGGAAAGATAGGCCATCGTCAAAGTGACTACAGATTCAAGAAGAAGAAGGAAGAAAACAATTCCAACAAAGTCAATGTGATCGAGAATCAGTCTGAAGAAATCTGTGCTATGGTTTCTGAAATGCAAATAGGCATGATCGTTGAATTGAACATGACTGCTGCGACTAAATCCTCTGATTGGTGGTTAGACTCCGGTGCTACCATACATGTCTGCAATGATAAGGCATTGTTCTCTTCATATGTAGAAGTTAAGGATGGTCAATCGGTTCTCATGGGAAATCACAATGCTGCCAAAGTTATTGGAAAAGGAAGTGTTGATCTTCAATTCACTTCTGGAAAGAAACTGGTTTTAAATAATGTATTTTATGTTCCAGAAATTAGAAAGAATCTTATATCTGCTAGTTTGTTATGTAAGAATGGTCTGAAGGCTGTATTTGAGTCTGAAAATTATATTCTCACCAAAAATGGGGTTTTTGTTGGAAAATGATACTCATGTGATGGAATGTTCAAACTCAGTCTTGATATTAATAAAATTATGAATTCTGTTTATATTGTTGACTCTTTTGATACTTGGCATGCTCGTTTAGCACATTTAAATTTTAGATCTTTAAAATATATGTCCAAGCATGGTTTAATTTCATGTAGCAATGTTAGTCATGAAAAATGCGAAATCTGTATTCAAGCAAAAATGACTAAGAAACCTTTTCCTAAGGCAGAGAGAAATACACAAATATTAGATTTGATACATTCTGATATTTGTGAATATAATGGTAATTTAATTCGAGGAGGGAAAAGATACTTTATCACTTTTATAGATGATTATTCTAGATTTACATATGTATATCTATTGAGAACAAAAGATGAAGCCTTTGATAAGTTTAAACTTTTCAAGGCTGAAGTTGAGAACCAAAAGGAAAAGAAAATTAAAATGGTTCGAAGTGATAGAGGTGGTGAATATTTTTCAAATGATTTTGATGCCTTCTGTGAAGAGCATGGAATTATTCATCAAAGATCCGCTCCTTTTACTCCTCAACAAAATGGTTTGGCCGAAAGGAAAAGCAGGACCTCTACAGATATGATTAATTCTATGCTTCTAAATGCTAGATTGCCAAACAATCTGTGGGAGGAAGCCTTACTTACTGCATGTCATGTTCATAATAGAATTCCTTTTATGAAAACACATGTATCTCCATATGAAGTGTGGAAAGGTAAAAAGCCTAATTTGATGTATTTAAGGGTCTGGGGCTGTTTAGCCTTCTATAGATTGCATGACCCTAAATCTTCAAAATTAGGACCTAAAGGGATTAAAAGTGTTTTCGTGGGATACGCAGAAAATTCCAAGGCATACAGGTTGTTGAATTTAGATATTAATGTAATTGTAGAATCACGAAATGTTGAGTTTATTGAAAATAAATTTAGTAATGATTCTACATGTGAATTTAAATATGATTCTAATTCACCATGTGACTTAACCCCTGGTTCTTTCACTAATAACAAAAAAAAGAACCCGAAATACAAGTTGAACCAAGGAGAAGTCAACGAGAAAGGAAAGAAAAGCTATTAGCCCCTGATTTCATTTCATCTCAAGCCTTATCTTTTTTGGTTGAAGGAGATAGAAACAATGTACTTAATAAAATACCCTTATTACTTAATATAGAAGAAGATCCAAAAACATATGGTGAGGCTATGTCATCTAGAGATGCTTCATTTTGGAGAGAGGCTATAAATGATGAAATGGACTCAATTATATCAAATAATACATGGATATTGGTTGATCTGCCTGCAGGATCAAAATCGATAAGTAATAAGTGGGTATTTAGAAGAAAGTACAATACGGATGGGTCTATACAAACTTTTAAAGCTAGATTGGTAGCTAAAGGTTTCAAACAGAAACAAGGTATAGACTATTTTGATATATATGCTCCCGTGGCTAGATTAACATCCATAAGAATGCTAATGGCTATTGCATCAATACATCATTTGTATGTGCATCAAATGGATGTGAAAATGGCTTTTCTTAATGGTAATCTAGATGAAGAAATTTACATGGAACAACTTGAGGGTTTTGTTTTGCCTGGAAATGAGAAGAAAGTTTGTAAGTTAATCAAATCACTTTATGGGTTAAAACAAGCACCAAAGCAATGGCATGAAAAATTTGATTCGGTTATATTGTCACATGGTTTCAAACACAATTATGCCGATAAATGTATTTATTCTAAGTTTGTGGATGATTTTGGTGTGATCATTTGTTTATATGTTGATGACTTGCTTATCTTTGGAATAAACATGCATGGAGTAAATGATACTAAGAAGTATTTAACTTCACAATTCAAGATGAAAGATCTTGGTGAAGTAGATACTCTCTTGGGTATCAAAGTTAAGAAAAATAATGGGGGTTACTCGTTATGCCAATCTCATTACATTAAGAAAGTGCTTCTTAAATTCAAACATTTGAAATTTAAAGAGGCGAATACCCCATTTGATTCTAGTATTAAGTTACTAGAAAATTCTGATAGAGCAGTTGCTCAGCTTGAATATGCAAGTGCAATTGGAAGTTTGATGTATACAATGCATTGCACAAGACCAGATATAGCATTTGCTGTGTGCCAAATGTTTAGGTACATGAGTAACCCTAGCATTGAGCATTGGAAAGCAATTGGGAGGATACTTGGTTACCTCAAAAGAACCATTAATTTGGGTTTGTTTTATAATGACTATCCAGCAGTACTTGAAGAGTACTTTGATGCAAGTTGGATAACTAGTGTAAGTGATAACAAATCCACTTCAAGATGGATATTCACTATTGGTGGATGGGATGTATCTTGGGCATCCAAGAAGCAGACTTGCATAACTCATTCAACAATGGAGTCTGAGTTTATAGTACTAGCAGCTGCAGGCAAGGAAGCAGAATGGCTGAGAAACTTATTGTTTGATATACAATTATGGCCACAACCGATGCCGTCAATTTCTTTGTACTGTGATAGTGAAGCTACTTTGTCTAGAGCTTATAATAAGGTATATAATGGAAAGTCTAGACATATTAACTTGAGACACGAATATGTGAGGCAATTAATAACAGATGGTGTTATTAATGTTGTATATGTTAGGACAAACAAGAACCTAGCAGATCATTTGACAAAAGGCCTAGCGAGGGACCTAGTCAAGGATACATCTAGTGGAATGGGACTGAAACCTATCTTTGAAAGAATCACCGGTGATGGTAACCCAACTTTGTAGTAGTATTACCACTACTCCAAAGTTTAATGGGTAAAAACAAGTTACTGTTAAATGATCAGTTGAGCACTGAAATTTAAGTTTATGTCCCTTCCAGGATGTTCAGTGCAAATAGCTACGTGTGGAGGATAAGTATAAACTCTTAATGAAGTTCAAGTCTTGAGTAGCTAAGACATGCAATGAACTTCACCTTAGTGAGCATAAGAAATGGTGCCGTTTCTAACAAGAGTTTGATTTACTCATGTAAATGCGCATGAAACCAAGATAGAGCACATGGCCGTAATAGTGCTATTATAATTGGAACATAATTTTGAAACTGAGATAACTCATATGTGATGTATTTCCGGTACTGACATAAAAGATGAGGTTTAATGCTTTGCACACCATTGTCTTGTAAGTATTTTAAAGTATAGTCACTAATTGAAGGTTTAAATCGAAAGATACCTTTTGTAAGTATGAGTGTATCAATAAGAAATTAGAGAGATATTACAATCTAGTGGGGGATTGTTAGAGAGATTGTAATATCTCTTGTATTACCATTGGGTAGTGAAAACAAAAGTCCCACATTGGAAAAGTACAAGCAAGCATAGTTATATAAAATGAAACAAGTGAAGTGTAAGGATTACTAGTGTATAGTGGGAACTATGCTACTACTATGCACCACCACACGCGCGCGCGAGGTCGAGGGCGATTGGGCGTTTAGGGCACTTATTAGGGCGCACTTTGCACTTCGATCGTCGCAAGGAGTCGAGGAATACTCTCTTTTTGAATGCAGTGTTTTTTCAAATTAAATCTGAACCATTGATTTGATCGGGCATGATCTAACAGTCGGATTTGAATGATTTTAGATTTAATTTTAAACTATTAATTGAATTATTTCAATTTAACGGTCATAAATAATTTTGATGATCAACATGTATGTCTGTTGAAACATATATATTTTTTGACTGAAAATGCACCTTTTAATTTAAAAGGTACGATTGTTGTATATGTTGCTATGCTTCATGAACAGGCATATCAAAGGTTATAAAACTCTAGTTTCTGATATAAGTTTTAATATTTTGTTCTGAAATTTAATAAGATTGCTACTTATTAAATTTGTGGGTTTGTTGTATCTTGGAGATAATTTGCCAAAACACCCGATAGCAAACTGTTTATAGTGGGGGCAAATAAAACCTTAAGGAAAGTAATTCCTACGCCTCAAACCCATTTGATTTTCTCTATTCTATTCCGTTTCTTTATACCAAAACAGCTTTCCACCACCCACTTTCTTCAACAGTTTCGCCATTTGGGATTTCGCAGGTGGGGGGATCGGTGCCGGGGGGGGGTGGGAGCACAGTGGGAGCTTGAGGCGGGGGCGATCGCCATTTAGCAATTTTGCGAGAGGGGGATTTTCACCGTCTAGTGGGAGCCGGAAGGTCGCCGAGAGGGGGGGGGGGGTTCGATTTCACAGGTTAGGGGGGGGGATTTGCCGTCTTGAGATGTCGCACGGTGGGGGCTCTGAAGGTTACGGTAGTGGGGGCGAGGGTCGGTGAAATCGCAGGTCCCGAAGATCGCCGAACACGCTAGGCGGTGGATTTTGGTTTCTCAGGCCCAAGTCCGCTGGGGGGAAGGGGCGATTCGCCGTCAATGGACTTGGGGTGGGGTTTCGCAGGTTGGGTTGGGGTGCTGTCGACGGACTTTGGAGGGGCAGGGGGAGGATTTCACTGCCGAACAGCAGGTCGCCGGAATGGGGGTGGTGATTTCTCAGGTAGGGGCTGTCAAGGGGAGGGGGCCGCCGGGGGGGGGGGGGGGGGGGGGGTAGAAGGCGCCGGTCGTGGAGGGTGATCTGTCGATTGAATTGGGTTTTGGTTTTTTTTTTTTTTATTTCATTTTTCTTTTCTTTGATTTTTTTTATTTGTTAGATTAGAATACTATGTGCTAAGGTGAATGATAAGTATCATGCACAAGCAACATTACAGCCATTGACAATACATCGAATGGTTTGTAAAATGAGCTTTATCGATAGGTATATAAAAAGAGTTCTATCACAACCTTTCCCATTTATAATTGGGGAAGTTTGTGATAAAGCCCCTTTTATATACCATATCGGTAGAGCTCATTTTTAGACTGTTTAGAGATAATTGAACGGTTGAGATGTTGTTTGTGCATACTAATTACAATACACCTTACCTTATAATAGTAAGAAATTAAAAAAAAAATTTAAATTTTTTAAAAAATCCTATCTTCATCGATGGAGGTTTCTAGGACATCGGCCAACAGGGCCGACGACGACGAGTGAAGATGACGTCGGAGGGGGGGTGGGGGTGGGGAGGATCAAGGTGGTTGAAGGTTTGGGGGGTCCGATCGACGGAGGGGTGGGGCACTGTGGTTCTGCAGATTAGGGGGGGTCTCGTAGTCGAGGGGATTGGGGTATGGTGGTCCTACAGATCGAGGCAGGGGAGGGGTCCGATTGGCGAACGGGTTGGGGTGTGGTGGTTCTGCCAATCGGGGGGGGGGGGGGGGGGGTGGTCTGCATCGCAGCCTTTACCATTATAATTAGTAAAATGAATAAAATAAAAGAAAACATAAAGGAAATGAAATTAAAATTCATATTCTATCTCTGTGGTTGAGCTTGTAGAGAGCAAAAAGGTTTCGCCGAGGCTTATGGAGGGGAATGGGCTCGTCAACGGTGAGTGCGCGACAGGTGTTGTAGGGTGACCAAATCGGCACGGGCGCACCAGATCTATCGAGCCCGTGCGCTTCGCAAGTCGCTGTGACCAATTCTGGGGGTTGCACAACGGTGCAATGGCTTTACGATGGCTAGGGCTTGCTAATTATTATACACAAGCAATATTTCAGCCATTCGATTACATCTTAATGGTTTAAAAAGTGTCTCAATCAATAGGGTATATAAAAGGGCTGTATCGCAGTCTTTCCTTTTATAATTAGTTAAAAAAAAATAAAACCTAATAGAAATGAAATTAAAATTCATATTCTCTCGCTGTGGTTGAGCTCGTCGAGAACAAGAGGGTTTTGCCGAGGCCTATAGAGGTGAGTGGGCTCGTCGACGATGAGTGCGTGATAGGTGTTGTTGGGTGACCAGATCGGCACGGGTGCACCAGATTTATCGAACCCGTGTGCTTCGTAAGTTGCTGTGACCAGTTATGGGGGCTTGCGTGACGGTGCAACGGTTTCGCAATGGCTTGGGCTCGGGTGCTCGGGCTCGTGTGGTGCTGCGGCGGGTGGAGGTTGGGCTCGCGATGAAGAAGAATAATAGAATACTACGTTTTTAATGGTTATTTTGGTAAATTCAACAAAAATTGATGCATTACATGAGGCAAGTGTAGTTTTCTGTCCAAATTTTAACTACCGTTAGGGTTTAACCCCTTCTTTACACCTTTTTCAAAAGTTTGGAGACCTTTTGATAAAAAAAATAAAAAAAAGTTCAGGGATCAACCAACACCTTCCTAAAAAGTTTAGGAACCATGGGAGCAATTTACCAAACATTTTAAACAAAACTCTTCGCTCTTATTCCCACTCCTTTTAATACTTCCTTCATTTATCTTTATGATTCCATTCTAAATTTCTAATTCCGACTAGTAAATGCGACAGCACTCAAAAAAAAAAAAAAAAAACTTAAAAAAACTTAAAAAAAAAACTAAAAAAACTAAAAAAATAAAAACAAATACGCGCACAAACACACAAAATACTCCCTTCTTTTTTCCATTTGATTTCATTCCGTTACAAATTAATAAACACAACGGCATTTGAGTATGCTACGCCAAAGATATTTCTCAGACACACGTGACATAATACATAAACATACATACATAAATAATATACATGTGTGCGCTTATATATCTATACTACTCTTTAAAAGACTCATTTGGTCTCTCATTTTATTACGTGACAGTACGTAATTGTACATAATTGTCACGTTATTTATTTATTTTTTTTGGGTCTATTCCACACTAATATTGCGAAATGGGTGGAATCACATAATGGTCGGAGGGGGCACTGTGTCCAACTCAAATTTTAATATATTGATTTCACTTGTGTTCTAAGAAATATTAGTTGACTTTATTTTACAAAGAAAAATTAAATTACCACTAATTGTTGCAGAGAAAAAGATAATGGGATGGCACTATCTTCTTTTTTTCTTTTTCTTTTTTTGGTTCATATATGGTTTTCACCTAAATTGATACAAAGGGGTTAAATGAAACAAATTCAAAATTTGAAAAAGCCGGAGATTTTAAAGTTGGCAAAGTATGGAATGAGTGACGATACAGAAGTGGACACATACCAGAAACTGATAGGAGTCAGGCCAAGACTGCTTGGAGAAGCGCTTAATGGCGACAAAGCGATTGTTGCGAAGCTTCCCTCTGTAAACAACATTGGGGGCTTTCTCTCCGCTCTCCGAGACGATCATTTCGGCGCTGAACCCGTTCGTAGCGGCTCGAAGCTCGGCAAGGCCAAACACTTTGAACACAAGGACCATATCCTCTTCTTGCTCTTCTTCTCCACCTGCTAATTCACAACTAATTATTTATATTCATTCTAGTACTTTTCAATGTTTTGGCAAAAGAAAAGAAAAACCAAACAAAAATTTTGAAAACCCAGAAAAGAAAGAACAAGAAGAAAGATTGAAGAAATGGATATAAACCTGGATCTGGGACAGGAGGGTCCTGGTCTGGGGAAGCCAGGTGGGTGGTTTTGGACAGAAAGCAGCCCATGACCGAGAGCTACATATATAACATATAAAATCTACTTTCTCTACACCTATCGAGAGAGAGAGAGAGAGAGAGCTGTAGAGAGAGAGTGAAGAAGACGAGAATGGCAGTGGGAGAGGAAAAGGAGAGTGCAAGAATGTGAATGAGGGAAGTGGAGTTGAAGTGAACAGTGCAATGAAGTCAGAGAGGGAAGTGGAGTTGAAGTGAACAGTGCAATGAAGTCAGAGAGAGAGAGAGAGAGAGAGAGAGAGAGAGAGAGAGAGAGAGAGTGATGGCGTGTTGGTAGGCGTTGTACTCATTCAATGATATTTAGAAAGAATATTATAATGAATCGTAATATAATAAATAAATAAATAAAACGAATGAAAGGTCGGAGTAGGGTCACGTGATTTGATGACATGGGGCACGTGTACTCATGCTATGAGTCTCAGACTGATTAGATAGTCATGTTGTTCATTTATGCACCTGTCTCTTCATTTTTTTTTTTTTTGGTTATTAAAATTATGATTAGTTTCCGTTCGTAAGTTAAAGATAAAATTTTTAAATTAAATATAAAATTTTTAAATTAATTTTTAAATTAGATATGATTAATTTTTTAAAATTAATTATAATTATTATTAATTTTTTAGAAAATAATAAAAATAAATATGAAAAAATATAATTTAATTAGAGTTGAATTGAAATGTCAAATGAAGCCTATGAGTAGTGTTGGTAGGGAGTGTTAGAATGCATTTATGGGAGGTATTGTAAACAAAGTTTTAGAGATATTTGAATTGGAAAATGAATTTTAAAAATACGTGTCTGGTTAAAAAAAAATGTTTAGAGTAAAAAAGTAATGTGTTTGAAACCACATAAATCTTATTTTATTTCACTCGAAATTCTATATAAATTATTAAAAAAATTATCTCACTTGAACTTAAAATAATAAAATTATTGATTTTTAAAGTTTGAGTTTACTTATATAATTGAAAAAGTGAATAGTTAAGAGTAGTTTTGAGTTGAAAAAAAAAAAAGACAAAAAAAAAAAAAAAAAACTTTGGAAAGTGGTTTACAAAACCTCCCCAAACGATTAATTAGTTTTTAAATATAAACTCACGTGACGATAAGTTATTATTTTTTATTAGTAGATGTAACAAGTGATGTGATAATTTTTTAAGCATCTATCAAAGAAAAAGGGCAACCCACAGGCCATTTAAGATGGTATTCAAAAGTTGATAACCAAGTTTTAGAGACATTTGGATTGAAGTTATGATGAATTTTAAAAACATGTGTTTGGTTGGAAAAAAAAAAAAGTTTGGAGTGAAAAAGTAATGTGTTCGGAAAAATCCATATAGATCTTGTTTCGTTAATTTTAAAATTCTATATAATTTATAAAAAAAAATAATCTCATTTGGATTTAGAATAACAAAACAATAGACCTTTAGGACCCGTTCGGAAGAACATCTGGAAATAATATTTTGAAGGTTGAGTTGAAAATGTGTGTTTGAGGGGAAAACTTTTAAAAAAATTATGTGATATAAAAAATAATGCAAATATTTGATATTTTTTCAAAAAAAAAAATATACAATGGATCTTATTTTGTTCCTCTCGTCATTATAAACATTTTGACATAAAAATCATCTTATTTCGATTTAAAATGAAAAAATTATGGACTTTTAAAATTTGAGTTTTTTGAAAATAGAAAAAAGAGAAAATTTAATATAGAGTTCAGATTTTGAAATCCAGATTATGTTTTATTATTTTCAGATAAAATCCCAAACGGGCCTTTAAAGTTTGATATATAATCGAAGATATGAACAAGAAAAGTAGCTTCAAATTGAAGAAAAAGACAAAAATAAAAATAAAAATGGAAAGGTGGTTTCCAAAACCTCTTTAAATGATCAATGAATATTTTAATATCAACTCATGTGATAATGAATTTCATTTTTTATTAAAGATATAATTAATTTATGTGATAATTTTTTAAACATCTATTAATAAAAAAAGATAACTCACATATTATATTAGATGATATTCAAAAATCAATAATAAAATGGGTAAATTACTCTCGTGATCCTTGAACTCTTTAAAAAAATATCAGTTGGTCTCTAAACTTTTTTTTTTTTTTTTTAAAGGTGCAAAATTAGGTTAACATCAACATGATTCATCAAATTTACTAAAATAACAGGGGGAAAAAAAAAAGAAAACAAAAAATAAATCATTTTTTCGCTAATATTCATCTTCTTCCTCTTCCAGCCGCCACGAGCCTCTACGAACCCAGACCAGAACCACTGCGAAGCCATGGCGAATGTCGGTAAACTCAGAAACACCGCGCAGCCACCGTCGACGAGCCCCCACCCTCCCAAGAACCCACCCGGAGTACGCACCCGCCGTCGTCGGATCTGGTGCACCTACGCCGACCTGATCACCCCCCACCTCCACCAATCCCCCACGGCGAACCTCTGCTTTCCAGTCTCCGACTACCTGCAAATAGACAATTTTTTGTTTTTGTTTTTGTTTTTCCTTTTTTTTTAGTTAAAAGCAAAAGCATTCCTCCCTCAGTCGCGAGCCCATTCCCCCATCCCCTGGAGAACCCACGCCCGCTCGCACGCCATAGAAAGCAAAAGCAACCCTCCCTCGCGACGTCGGTGGTGGTGCCCACAACTCTCTCTACACCGCCACGGCCACGGCCTGCCACAGCGCCAGCTTCCCCGTCGAAAACGGCCTCGTCGTCACGAAAAGCACCGGCTCGACGGATCTAATGCACCCAGGCTGATCTGGTCAGCCCCCATCCCCGACCGCGGCCATGGCCACACCACCTGCCACCGCGGCTGCCGGCGCCTTGTGTCCCCCCGACGAACTCAACTGCACAGAGTCACAAAGAGAGAGAATATAACTTTTTTTTATAATTATTTTATGTATTGCAGTTTATTTTTAATTTTAGCTATTGTTTTAATAAAATAGATCACATTGTTTTTACTAAAATACCCCCTAACTGAAGTCATGTCCGAAGCATGTGGATCAAAATCGTTCCTTTTTAGATGTCTGTTAGGGGGTGTTTGGTATGTGATAATCTCTTATAAATGTTATCTTATTTTAAGATACATTTTTTAAGTTTTAGATTATCCCTTATCTAAATATCATGGTAATCTTA
Organism: Ficus carica; assembly: GCA_009761775.1. Lineage (NCBI taxonomy): Eukaryota > Viridiplantae > Streptophyta > Magnoliopsida > Rosales > Moraceae > Ficus > Ficus carica. The sequence goes on from CM019745.1 coordinate 22,448,587, forward strand.
AAATTTAAATTATTTAGACACAACTATCAATTTAACTTTTAAATTTAACTTTAAAAATAATCTACAGATTTAGAGAGATGAAAAAAAAACCCTACAGATTTACTGCATATATATATATATATATATAATCTTTTCATCGTAATCTCCTCCTACTTATATAATTCTTCATCGCAGCATTCCTGCAAACATTAACTCCACCACAGTCACTGGTAATCATTGTTCTTTTCTTCACCGTCTTTTTTTTTCCCCTCCTTTCTTACGTGATTCTTCTTTTCTACTTTTATATATTTAATATGCATATATTTTGTTTGCACAATATCGTAAGTTATATACATAATCGCAACTTTGGTTTGTTTTTGTTGTTTTGTTGTTTTGTTTAGTTTTTAGTTTTTTTTTTTTTAGTTTTTTTTGTGTTGTTTTGTTTTTTTTCCTATACGTACCTTTTTTTCTTTTCTTTTTCATCCCTTTTCCATTACTCTATGTTTTTTTAAACCTTTTGTGTTCTTGGATTTTATTTTTAGAATTTTTATATGTATAAGTCAGTCTTATTTGTTTTTACTAAAACTTTTGTGGTTCTATTTCAATATTACAATGATGTGCTCAAGATTTTTTCATGGCTGCCAATGAAGATTAATTAAAAAAAAAATTATAAATCTTGAGTTTTTTTTGTTTTTGAACAAAAGATGAATATTGATGTAATGTCGTAAATTAACTTCCTAAATTTTATCTATGTTTTTTTATTTCTTTCTGAATATGTCTAATTATAATTACAGATATGGATTGTGTTACTCCAATCAATACAAATTTAAGAGTTGTTGGTGCTCTTATTCAACATATACAGAAATTAAATGATATGTCAATATTGCTTATGCTAATATTCACTACTACAAAATGTGGATTACACGACGAAAAATACAAGACGGTTTTTTGACACGACGGTTTTTAAAAAACCGTCGTGGAAAATGGGGTCAAAACACTGAGCGGAACCGTGTTTCCGAAAACCGTCGTGGAAGCCAGGGGCTTCCACAACGGTTTTCCTTTAACCGTCGTGGAATCTGTGATTCCACAAACGTTTTTTATAAACCGTCATCGAAAATTTGCGATATATTTTCCCTTTACCGATTGTTGCCCCTGATATTTCCACATCAATACAGCAGCTGCAGTGAACTAAATTCATTCTAGAAAGCTCCGAAAACAGTCGGTACTTGGCATTGTGTGATGCCACCATCTTCTATCGATCATATCAAAACCTCTTGTAAGTCATGATCATACAAACTTAGCTTTATGTTGTTTTCCTCTGTATTTTTTATTTATGATTTTATATTAATTTTGTATGTTTTGGGATTGCTTTTGATACGTTAAAGACTGTAATGGGCCGGGTGTTTAATATACGAATTTATCATGATCAAATTATTATTTTTTCTCGGCCCTTAGTTTTAATGTTTATTCGCTTTTTTATTAATTGTTCAATTATTAAATGCGCCGGTAGCAGTGTTTAATTAACTAAATGAAAATTAAATGCATGCAATTTAAAATTACGCACACTTTGACTTCGAAAGCTTTGATTTCTTGATTTGGGATTTGCAAATCATGGATAGAAAATGGATGTGGTTTGATAGATTGTCTAAAGCATATGAAGATGGTGTTGAAGAATTTTTGTCATTTGCCAAAGCTCACATACAAGATGATAATATTCCTTGTCCGTGTCAAATTTGTGGCAATCATAGATCTCATTCCATTGATAATGTTAGAGGGCATTTACGCGCTTATGAGATTATTTGTTCTTACCGAACATGGTATTTACATGGCGAAGATTTTTTCGATATTAATTATTCATCGACGAGTACTAAAGGTAAAGAGCATATTGTTGAGGAAGACGTTGGTGATAATATGTTCAATATGGTCAATGATTTGGAAGAAAATTTTGTTCACCTCCCGGAGTTATTTGAGGAAATGATTAATGATGCCGAAACGCCCTTGTATGTCGGGTGTACAAAATATATGAAATTAGGGGCATTGGTTAAATTATGGAATATGAAAGCGTTGGGAGGGTGGACGAATTCTAGTTTCACGACTCTTTTAGAATTTCTAAAAGATGTTCTACCGGAGGATAACAAAGTGCCACCTAGTATGTACGAGGCGAAGAAGACTTTGAGTACTTTGGAAATGAAATATGAAAAGATACATGCTTGTCCAAATAATTACGTCATTTACCGGAAAGAATATGAAGATTTAGATTAATGTCCGGTTTGTAATAAATCAAGATAGAAGAAGGGCAAGATGCCATCGAATGGTAGAAAAGGAGTGCCGGTTAAGGTGCTATGGTACATTCTACCGGCTCCACGTTTGCGTCGTTTATTCCGTAATGCCGATCATGCTAAGAATTTGACCTGGCACCATGATAAACGCGTTGACGATGGCAAACTTAGGCATCCGGCCGACGCACCACAATGGAAGACCTTTGATGACAATTATCCAGTTTTTAGTGCAGAACCAAGGAATTTACGTCTTGGTTTGTCGACGGACGGAATGAATCCACATAGTAACATGAGTAGTAGGCATAGTACCTGGCCAGTCATACTTGTCAACTACAATCTCCCTCTGGAATTTTGCATGAAGCGGAAGTTCTTGATGTTAACATTATTGATCTCAGGCCCTCAACAACCGCGGAATGACATTGACGCGTACTTGACACCATTATTCGATGACCTAAAAAGCTTGTGGGAAGATGGTTTACAAGTTAGAGATTCTTACCGTCAAGATACGTTCAATCTACGTGCAATGTTGGTTTGGTCAATTAATGACTTCCCTGCACTTGGCAACTTATCTGGTTATCTCGTGAAGAGTTCTATAGGATGTCCAGTTTGTATGAAGGAAACAACCTCTATCCGGTTGAAGAATGGTAAGAAAACCGTTTACCTTGGTCATAGGAGATTCTTGCCAACGAATCATCGATACCGTAAACAAAAAAAGGCTTTTGATGGTAATACCGAATAAATATCCGCTCCTCGAATTTTGTCTGGCGAAGCCGTATTTGAGATGGTTAAAGATGTGAAAGTAGTTTTGGGAAAGAGAAAACGTAAGGCTCCAGTTGTCGATGGACCTTGGAAGAAGAAATCAATCTTCTATGAACTTCCATATTGGAAGTCACTTTACGTTCGTCATTGCCTGGATGTTATGCATATTGAGAAAAACGTTTGTGAATCGATAGTGGGCATGTTGCTTGACATTCCAAACAAAACTAAAGATGGTGAAAATGCACGGTTGGATCTTAAATAGATGAATATTAAACCAAATTTACTCCCCGATAAAAGATCGAATGACACGTACTTACATCCGGCAAAGCACACATTATCCAGACAAGAAAAGAGAAAGCTTTGTGAATGACTTACGTCCGTGAAAGTGCCAAGTGGGTACTCTTCTAACTTCAAAAGGTTGGTGTCGATGAAGGATTTGAGGCTCATTGGAATGAAAACACATAATTGTCATATATTGATGTAACAATTATTACCTCTTGCATTGCGGGGAGTTTTAACGAAAGATGTGAGATATGCAATTACGAAGTTATGCTCATTTTTCAATTCAATTTGCTCTAAGGTAATCGATCCACTTATGCTAGATTCGCTACAATCTGAATTGGTGATGACTTTGTGCATGCTTGAGAAGTTTTTCCCACCAGCCTTTTTTGATATAATGATCCACCTAATGGTGCACTTAGTTCGTGAAGTTAAGCTATGTGGACCGGTCCATTTGAGGTGGATCTATCCTTTCGAAAGGTACATGAAGGTTTTGAAGGGTTATGTGAAGAACCGAAATAGGCCGGAGGGATGTATAGTGGAAAACTACATAGCCGAGAAATCAGTTGAATTTTTCTCTGAGTATTTGTCCAACGCGGACCCAATAGGGTTGCCAACGAGTGGGCTATTTACGTCAAAAGGACTATCAGTGGCCGTTCATCACCAGTAAGGCAAGATGAATGGGAAAAAGCTTGTCTGTATGTTTTGCACAATGCTAAAGAAGTGGAGCCGTTCGTTGAGGTTCACATAATGGAATTAAGAGTCGCGAATCCAAGGAAAACAAGATGTGAGAGGTGGATTCAAGATGAGCACAACCAGACATTCAGGGAGTGGATAAGCCGACATTTGTAAATGAAGCCTAGCGTTTCCCAAGACTTAATGAAGCTAGCAAGATGTCTGTCATCGATAGTCACAAGATATACATCGTACTTTGTCAATGGCTACACCTTTTACACTCGGGAAAGAGATGAGAAGCATCCAGTCCAAAATAGTGGTGTGAGCCTTCGTGCCGAGTCTATGCATATTTCATCCGCAAAGGACAAGAACCCGGTATATGGTTCCATGAACTACTTTGGGTTCATTGAAGATATTTGAGAACTTGATTATTGCGACTTGCGGATAGCACTATATAAATGTAAGTGGGCTGACAATAATTTTGTTAAGCTTGATAAGGACGGCGTGACAGTGGTGGACTTTAGGCGTATGGGATACAAAAATGATCATTTCATTATGACGTCGCAAGCAGTACAAGTCTTTTACACAACGGATCCCAACAATTTAGAGTTATCATTAGTTGTGCCATTGAAGCCAAAATTAATCCGGGATGGCCAAGAAGATGTTGAAGATTGCACGGACATTCCATCTATCATGAACGGTTTGCCACCGGTGGAGGAGATTGATAATTTGGACGATGATTCCTCACACTTGTTTCGTTTAAATGTCGAGTGGACACGTGTTGAGAAGTCCAAAAAAAAAAAAAGACTTGAAGGTGTTTAATTTTTTCATTAATTGTATATATATGTTAATTGCACTCTTTAAATGATAATATTTATTATATGTCATTGTGTGACTGAATACAAGATCAAAAAGCAGAGAATTGGTATGGGCTGCTAGTTTATGCATAACACACAGGTGTGGCCGAGATTATATAGTTGGAAAAATAATTATTCCAAAACTTTTACTGTCAAAATACCACGACGGGTTATCTAAAAAACCGTCGTGATATATTTATAGCATGACGATTTTTTAAATAAACCGTCGTGGTAGCCTTATGGGGGGAAGGGATACCACGACGGTCTTTTGACCGTCGTGGTATTCCCCTACCATGACGGTCTTTTAACCGTCGTGGTAGCCCCCCGGGGGGGGGGGGGGGGGGGGGGGGCTACCACGACGGTCGTCGTGGTATCTCCTCGGGGGGATACCATACCACCCCGGGGGGATACTACGACGGTCTTTTGACCGTCGTGGTAGCCCCCCGGGGGTGGGTACCACGACAGTCTTTAAGAAACCGTTGTGGTATCTTTTTGGAAAATTTAAAAAATTACCCGAGAAGTGTGGGTGCTTGCATATGGCCCAAATTTTGCTCCCTAGATATAAAAATAAATGAACTACCTCATTCCCTTTACTTTCTCTCTCTAATTTTCGGTAACTACCTCTACCTCCCTCCACTTTCTCCTTCTTTGCTTGCCTTGCATCCTCCATTTACTCTCTTGGTTCATTCACCATTATATCTTTTCCTCGCCCTCTCTCTTTCCTCGCCGCTGTCGCCACCTCATCCGGTTTTTCACCATCGTCCATGCCCACACCCACGCCGTCGCCAAGGCCCACGCCCACGGTTTGTCGTCGTCGCCCATTGACCCGCCCATACCCACACTAAACGGTAAGTTTATGTTTGCTATTTCACCAAACGGTTGATGGAAGTTAGCTAAGATAATTGTAAACTTTATTTTCGGTGATTGTTGATTATGTTTGTTATTTTGGGCCATTTTTTAAACGGAAAAAAGTGTTGCTCTTGCATTTTAAATTTATGCACAGTACATGTTCGACCAAATTCCTCTTTGAGTAAGACTTAGTTTTGGTTTGTTGTACAATGGTCGGGTGAGGTGACGGTTTATAAAATTTCGGGAGAAAAATGGTTCAATTTGTTTATAGTTAATTTCGGAAGTAACCGTCCAAAATCCGTCCCTTACACATTCCGTGATTGTTGAATGTGGGCGTGATTTAGATTGATCTAAAATTGCTTGGGTAATGCACGGATTTGGTAATTTTCCTGGAAAAATTGTTGATGTTTAGAGTCAAAATTTTGTATATGACATGTTTGCTAAATTGCCCTTTTGAGTTAGAAATAGTTGTAGCTTGAATTAAATTGCTTGGGTAATGCACGGATTCAACAATTTTCCGGGGAAAGTGTTGATTTTGTGACTTATATTATAGCGTTTGACATATTCGATAATATGCTTATTTGAGCTCTAATTAGTTTTATATTGAATAAAATTGATTAGGTTATGCACGGATTCGACAATTTTTCAGAAATCGTCGTTGATGTTGTGACTTAGATGTTAGCACATGACATGGAAAGATCAAATGCCTCTTTGATTAAGTTGTGTGTCATTTCCATAATTAATTAAGTAGAAACCTATGTTTACTCACACGGATTTACAATGATTTTGTAATGATTTAATGACAACATTTTTTTGTTTTTTAACGTGTTTCGGTGCGGAGTTGCTTTAGATTGATTTAATATGTCTCAAGAGCACAGTGGTGAACACTCAACTCAAACTCAAATTGGAAAATCACGACGAACCAACTCACATAGATTCAATCCCGATGAAGATGGTAAATGAAGAGCAACTCTTATGAGAAGAGTCCACCAAGTTAGGACAAAGAGAGAATGACTTGAAGTTTCATTCAACGCAAAAGGACAACCAATAGGGAAGGGAGGAGATGCATTATAGAGTTAGATTGGAGTGCTTGCTCGAGAGCACATACCCATTTGGATATCCGACTTTAGAAGTGCCGATTTAGCCCAAAGGAAAGAAAGAATATGGACGGAAATCGTAACTTCTTTCATTGTGGGTGAATCGTATAAAAAACAAGCTTTAAAGTCATGTGCAGATTCGGCAAAAAATTTCAGATATGATATTTACCAAGCTTTTATAAGGGATCATATTGACGAAGAAGCTGTGTGGCAATGACCGTCAAAAGTGATTCACAATTACCCCACCATCAGCCAGGATGATTGGGAAACTTTCATTACGTATCGTCGGTCCTCGGAATTCAAAAGACTATCCGAACAAGGAAGTAAGATAAGAAAGAAACTCAAATACGGATCAACGGGAGGCCGAGACGGATATAGGAAACGTGACCAAGCACATGTACGTGAATAACTTACACAAAATTTGTAAATGGTATGTTTTACTTCCAATTTGTTCTTATATGTTTACTAATGGTAATTATTAAACTGTTGTTCGAGAAGACTGGAAAGTACGCAGAGAGGCGTGAAAATTGGCTGAACATGCGCGTCAAGCCCGATGGATCTTTCAAGAATGAAGCATGTAAAAATATTGCCGATATTATAGTAAGTTTTCGCCTCCGATTAAAATATATTAATCTCGTAAACTCGTTTATGTTTACGAAGTCATAACATGCATATTGTATAATTGTTACAGGATGACTTCAGTGAACAACAGACACAAGGAAGTTTCGAGTCTGTGGGGACAGAGGACATATTGACCAAGGCATTAGGCAATTCCGAGCATTCGGGTCGGATTCGAGGTCAATCTAAGTTTGTCAAGCAGTCGCAATACTTTAACGTTGCGGGGAGCTACCACGAAAATGCTGAAGTCTTGGATATGAAACGGCAGCTAGCCGCATTAGAAAGAACCGTACAGGAATTATGTGCGAAGCACGGTATCAACCGGAGACTATGGCAGAGGAGCAGACTGCACCGACAGTTGATCAACACAACAGCTTCAAGGCTAGTTGCACTCTGAATGAAAAAGGAGCTGAGGCGTCGGATCCGAAGACCATGCCGAACGCAAGTAAGGAATGCCATCTATTTCTTCTTGATTTAATTAACGGAGGAGATGTGCTTGCTGCAACCGGCAGGGCATACATGGAATATGTTCCAACGGACACAATCCATGGGATTCCTTTAGGTGAGGAGAATGTACGAGTGACAATTACAGTCCCAAAACTAAAAGGTGCATTCCTACCTATTCCAACGCACGAAGCCAAATCTATTGAAGAAGCTGTCGGTGGATTTGTTGCTTGGCCGATAAGATTAGTCATCGTTCAAACAAGTTTGAGCCAGGCAAGCAAAGGTCCTAGTCATGCTCCTGACCGAGAAGCCGAGGAGAGCAAACGAACCAAAAAGAGAGCAGGGAGGAAGAAAATACGGTCACAACCGAAGGTACAACAACAATCGGCGCAAGAAGAAATGCCTTCGTTTGACTTTACTAACATTCCCTTCGATTTGAAACCGTTGGCATATTACCCACAAAATTCCATGCGTGATGGTACCCAAATAATCTGCCATCAACAACAGTTCGTCATAGGCGATGACATGCCCATATATATTGGGTTTGAAGATGTTTACCATTTCATAACATTTAAAGAAATCAGTGTAAATAGCATAATGGTTTACATCAGGTAATACATTTTTCCTTAAACTATTTAATTATTTCTCCTTCTTAATCTTATATACATCAGTTTTGTGTAACAAGTCAGCTTAATTATTTTGCAGATACTTAGCGGACTGTTGTGCAAGAGCAGGTATGGATCAACGGTTCGAGTTTATTTCTTCAGTAATCGTCTCACCAGTTCAACGCGTTGCCGATCGCGCCGCCTACGTTCGAGAGAGGGCCGATTACATTCTACAGATCTTAAGAAACGCTCCACAGGGAAAGCTGTTTCTCATGCCATATAACAGCGGCCAACATTGGGTCTTGGCAGTTATTGATCCGTGGGATGACTTGGTCCTATAATTTAATCCTCTCAGAAACGAACTGTGTGATGATTTTAAAGACCTAATTACGATGTAAGTATTTTTTGATGTTCATATATCTGATTCTATGCATATAGTTGTAATAAATTGTTTTGAAATTTGTGAAATTGTTAGGGCACTTAATGATTGGAAGATTTCGGTGGGAAGAGGAGTAAGACAGCGACGGAACTGGGAGACTTTGATTGATACTGCTCGATGTCCAATACATGAAGGTTATGTAGAGTGCAGTTATTTTGTGTTAGCTTTCATGCGAGAAATAACCCTCACTGTTGATGGACTAGCCGCTCTTCAAACGAAGGATTTTTATATTGATGCTGACATGAGTTTGGTTTGGCAAGAGTGAGCTAGGTTTGTTATGCAGTTTATTCAATATTGACTAAAAACAGTATATCAATTTTGTACTAGGTTGATTTCCCAAAAACAATATATCAGTTTATTCAATATTTATCATTTTATAATTGGTTGATTTGCCACCCGTGGGAATAAAACGAATTCGTAGATTTTTTTTTTTTGTTTACCCTTAACACGATGGTTTGATTTTTAAACCGTCGTGGTAGCTCGGCTACCACGACGGTCAACCACACCGTCGTGGAATCCAAATATATACCACGACTGTGGATTTCACGACGGTTAGAAAACCGTCGTTTAAGTATTATCACGACGGTTTTTAACCGTCGTGGAATCTGTTTTCTGTAATATTGATTACTTGTACTGATCATTAGTAAGAAGCATTTATTAAGTGCTAGTAGTCGTTGTAAATTAAGAAGTTTTTATAGGAGTCAAATTCGTCAAATAAATTATCATACATTGATACACGAAAGTGACCTAGCATGTTTAGAGACCACTAGTATGGATAGGAAAGCATTTTCCATTCTTTGTGGACTTCTTAGAACTCGTGAAAATTTGAGTGGAACCAAGAATATGAATGTCAAGGAGATGGTAGCTATGTTTCTTCATATTTTATCACATGTTCTCAAAAGTAGAATGGTGAAACGTCTCTATGCACGTTCTGGTGAAACAATTAGTAGGCATTTTAATGCTGTGCTAAACGCGGTTTTACGACTTCAAGAACTCTTACTTAAAAAACTAGAACCAATCCTAGAAAATTCAGCGAATGAAAGATGGAAGTGATTTAAGGTGACTATTAAACTTAAACTCTTATATGAGTTATAATTTTTTATTCAAAATTATGGCTTAGATGTTAACTTGAATTTTCGTTTGTCATAGAACTGCTTAGGAGCACTAGGTGGAACTTACATCAAGGTCAATGTGCCTGCGGCAGATAGACCAAAGTTTCAATCTAGAAAGAATGAGATTGCTACTAATGTGTTAGGAGTGTGTTCACCAGACATGCAATTTATTTATGTGTTGCCTGGATGGGAGGGTGTTCTGCAGCTGACTCAAGAGTCTTGCGGGATGCAATTTCTAGGCCAAATAGATTGAAAGTTCCACAAGGTAAATTTAATGCCTTATTGATATAGAAAATTGTCAAATTGTGCAAGGTCTTAATTAGTATATCATATATGCAGGCAATTACTTCTTGTGTGATGATGGATATCCTAATGGCGAAGGCTTTTTGACACCATATAGAGGGCAACTGTATCATTTAAACGATTGGGAGCTTCCACCTGAAACTCCTGAAGAGTTTTTTAATACATTCATCCTGTAGGAATATAATTGAGAGGGCATTTGGACTTTTAAAGGGTTGGTGGGCAATTTTAGGAGGAAAGTCGTATTATTCGGTCAAAATACAATGTAGGATTATTGCAGCATGTTGCCTTCTTCACAATTTCATTTGAAGGGAGATGCAAGTAGATCTTTTCGAACAAATTTTTGAAATAGAATCCATTGAAGATGACAATGATGAGGATGATGATGAGGAGGAGGAGGAGGAAGTGCCTGAGCATTATACTCATATAGCAACATCTATTGCTTGGATTGCTTGGCGAGATAATTTAGCTAGAGAGATGTTTAATCAATGGAGAAGAAATCGACATGCATAGTTGATTAGTTTATGTTATTGGTCAAAAAGTTAGTTATTTAGTTATATTTAAGATTTCTATTGAGTTGTTAAAGATAAATTATGCTTCATTGTTTAGGGTGGATACTTGAGTATTGTTCCTTAAAGTTACAATTTATTATTATTATTTATTTATTTGCCTCTTTCTTTCTTGCTACATTACTTATGTGTGTTAGTAACAGATGGATTCTGGTGAGAACACTTCATCATCTAGTTTTTCAAAACATCAATGGACTTCAGCTGAAGATGCAAAGTTGGTTGAGTGCTTGTTAGATTCACTACAAGTGAGAAGTGGAAATCAGAGATAGGTTCATTCAAGCCGGGCTACTTGCAACCGTTGGAGAAAATAATGAATGTAAAGCTTTATGGATGTGGAATTAGAGCACAACCGCATATTGATTCTTGTGTTAAGTTGTGGAAAAAACAATATTATGCCATCTTTGAAATGCTGGGCCCAAATGCTAGTGGCTTTGGTTGGAATGATGTGGACAAGTGTATCACTGCTGAAAAGGATGTCTTTGATGAATGGGTTAAGGGTAGTTGAATACTTAATCATTTGAATCATAAATGTTTCTTTAGAAGTTTATAAGTCTATGATTTTGAAATGTCTATTTATTGTTTGCAGAGTCACCTTACAGCAAAGGGTTTAAGGAACAAACCTTTTCGGTATTATGATGAGTTATCTATTGTATTCGGAAAAGATCGTGCTAATGGACATGGTGCAAGGGGGTTGGGCAATATGATTGATGATATAGATAGAGAAGTTCTGAATGGTGAAACAAACCTAGTTGAAGAAGAAAACGACAATGAGCAAGAGCCTATAGATGAGGATGATACCCAGACAAACACACCATCACCCTTGGTGCAAAAAGACAAAAAGAGGAAAAGGAAATCTAAGACTGAAGATAGTTTGGTTGAAACCTTAACTGAAACAATTAGCAAATTCTTGGATATGTATGCCATTTCTACTGATAATATGAGTAAAATTGCTAATTGCTTTCAAAATGAGGCTAAATCACATACATGGAGGATGAATGCATTCGCTGAGTTGAAGAAGATAGAAGGATTGACACAGGAACAAGTTTTGCAAGCCGGTCAAATTCTTGTCGAAAGTCATGACAAGACCAACTTCTTCTATACTTTGGATGATGAGTATAAGTTAGGTTTCATTCTCATGTTATTGGGATGATGAAATAGAAATAGGGCAATTAGACTTTTTTCTTTTGTCACATTTGTTTGCTACCCGTGGACTAGTAATTTTAGTCAATTAGTTTTATTTATTCAATTATCTATTATAATTTGAATTTAAATACGATTAGGATTAGAACCAAGGAATTGTTATTTAAATTTGTTTTTTTGTTATTTTGTTAATAAAATATCTTTAAGAGTTCTCTCAATTTGTCATATATATATATTTTTTCAAGTATTCTTAAAGAATCAACGAATTTGTGTTTTAAGATGAGCATTTTAATTCTACTAATTATTGAATTACAATATTTATTTGTGTTGTTGCAATTTGATTTGGCCAAATCATAAAGTTATGTTATTGTCCTTATATTTGTAATTAATTGCTATTGAAAGTATATATTAATTTAGCAAAGGATAATTTTGTCCATTTATTAAGAAAAAAACAACATTCATGTTCACAACTAAACACAATAATCTAATATTACTGAGAATCTGACTAAAAATATCTACATACAAACCAAACACTATAATCTAATATTCCTAGGAGTTTGATTACTTTAAAAAGATTGTCAGGTATCTGATTACTCTCGCTCAACGTCACAGCTCTTCTTCCCCACATCAGATCTTCTCCATCTCCAACGAGAGAATGTTGTTGCCGACCTCCGATCTCACCCAATTTGACCTTTGTTTTGGTTGCGAGCCTCTGAATCTGACCACAGCGTCTTCACCGGAGCACGCACCGCGACATCTCTTTGTCACTACGAAGATCGCTATCGCAAGCAACTTGTGATTTTTCCAGTGAGCAACACACGATTTCTCCAAAAAGAAACTCGCTATTTCTTTGGGTTTGTTGTTTGATTTAGCAGGTTTGCTGGCGATCACCCTCAATTCCGACATAGGAGGTGTCATCTTCTCCGGCGGTGGCAATTTAGTGATGGGGAATTAGGGTTAGGTTTGAAGTGTGATAATTATTTTTTGGGCTTGATTTGAAATTATATATTTTTGAGGGATTTATTGTAATATAAATTGTATTACCATTATATAGAGTAAATACTTGTATTTACAAAAAAAAAAAAAAAAAAAATACAAGTATTTACTAGCAAATACCCGAATTTACTAGTAAATATAGGACATATTAACTACGTAAAAGTTTACAAATAATATGTAAATATAGTAAATTTAGGTATTTACTAGTAAATCTAGTTCTATAAATTACGTAAAATTTTATAAAATTGTATAAATACTATAAATCCAAATATTTACTAATAATAAAAAATGTAATAATCCAGATTTGTTATGAAATATTGTATTTACTAGTCCTGAATATACTAATAAATATAGGATTTACTACTAAAATTCTCAAAGTCAATGCTATATTTTCAAGTGAATAAATTTATTTATTAGGAAAACAATTCATGGCTCTTAAAGACAATGTAAGTGAAAAACTAGGACTAATGGAGTTATCCTAAAATATTTAGATTTAAATGTAAATAACATAATCATTAGGATAAATTGCTCCCATGATCTCTTATGGTCTCTGAGTTCTTTACGAGGACACTGATTGGTCCTTAAACCTTTTTTTTTTTTAATCAAAAGGTCCCTAAACTTGTAAAAAAGGTGCAAAATGGGACTAAACCTAAACAGCCGTTAAATAACAAACGATTTTGACTTACCTGACCTTCAGTTGGGGACATTTTGGTTAAAAAAAAAAAAAAAGAGGATTTGTTGCTTTTTTTTTTTTTTTTTTTTGGGTAAAAAACGATTCATTACTAAAATTAAAATTAGTTATAAAAAAAAAAAATTAAAGCCACACATTATTAAAAAAAAAAAAAAAAAAAAAAAAAAAGTGTCAAAAGCCACATATCCTCCCCCCCTCCCCCTACAAATGTGATCATCGGAGAGCATGGGGGGGTCCGCCGGGGGCCGCGGTTGGGGGTGGGCGTCGACGGTGGGTGCACGGTCGGGTGGCGGCTGACCAGATCGGCATGGGCTAGTGCGGCGGTGATGCGCGTCGATGAGACGGGTTGGCGACAGCTCTGGCGACGAGGGGGTGCGATGGGTTCGCGATGGCTCCAGTGCACAACGGTGCGATGGTTTCGTGACAGAGGGGCTCGGGGCGGCGGCTCTGTGGGGTTCGCAACAGATGGTCTTCGGCGGGCGCGCGGGGAATTCGCGATATAGGAGCTCAGGCGGCGGCATGGTGGGTTCGTAACGGAGGGACTCACACGGCAGTGTCGGTGTGACGGATCCAGAGACTGGGGATTCGAGAGAGTTTTTTTTTTTTTTTTTTCAATTTTCAAATTTTTTTTTTCAAATGTTAAAGGATTAACTGATTTTTTTTTTTTTTTTTTATAGATAAAAAGGATTAACTGATTCGAAGAGTTTTTCCCCTTCCAAAAAAAAAAAAAAAAAGAAAAAAAGAAAAAAAAAGAAGAATTTCAGGGTAAATTCAGTCAATTTACATAAAAGTTAAGACTTATTTTAATTTTCCGTTTAATAATTGACGACTATTAGGATTTAGTCCCATTTTGCATCTTTTAACAAGTTTAGGGATCTTTTGATAAAAAAAAAAAAAAAGTTTAGAGACCAATCGATATCTTCATAAAGAGTTCAGGAACCACAGGAGTAATTGATCTTAATTATTTAAAAAACAAAAGAATGCTAAAAAAATCAGGTAACTAAAGGATTTACTATAAAATAGACATAACTTACTATAAGCATCATTATTTAGCGGTAAATTTCAAATTATAAGAAATTAGGTATATATCATTATTAACATGTAAATAATTAGATTTTCTAGTAAAATATTAGATTTACAAACAAACACTTCATTTTCCTATATTTATTAGTAAATATTAGATTTACTAGAAAATATGTAATTTACTTTTTTTTTTTTTTTTTTTGTAGGTACTGAATTTAGTAGTAATTCCGATACTAGTAAATATGATATTCAATAATAAATATGAATATTTATTGTTTTTGTTATAAGTGATAAATTATAAATGACCATTTAATTATAAATGGTCCATAAGTGATAAATTACTCGATGGTCGATCACTAATGGACATAGATCATTAACCAATATAAAATAATAATACATTATTCTATCATAATATGTCATTGGTCTGGCACTGATGGACTATTGATATATCATTGATAAATCATGGTAAAAACTTTTATTTACCTACAAATCAAAAGTTCTTTTTTTTTTTTTTTTAATTTTTAAAGAGTGGCCAAAAAACAGCCACCATCAAATTTTTGCACTGTAAAATGTTGTTATTGCTTGATGTACCGACTCTTTCATTATGACAAACGACTCTAATTTGATTTTTTGTCTAATCATTATGTCAATGTTGTCATTTTTGAGTAATTTTAACACCAAAAACTTTTTTTTTTTAATTGCAAAAGTTATGATTCATAACAAAAAAATAGATCTTGCATTTGAAATAATTTTATGCCTCGTAATACAAAATCAAAAATGTTATTTTTACAATTTTTTTATCTTTAATATCATATTGACATTGATATTTACATTCAAGACTATCTAAAGGGATGCATTGGTTAATTAACTGGCGTATTTACTGGCGTGCATTTTCTATTGATAGATATTGACATGGGATCCTATTAAACTTAGGAAACATACATCTTCGACATAAGTAAAATATATTTTCTACCTCTAGAATAGTTGGATTAAAAATAGCTAAATATTTAAGTACATTATTTTTTATCAAAGGAAAATAAAAAGTAAGTAGTCATTATCTTTTCCATTTATGATCTATTTGGGGTCACTTTTGGAAATACTTTTCTAAATTTTTTTTTGATCATTTTCCTCCAGTTTTACTATTCATTTTTCGAAATATTTTAAAAAAACTCAAACTTTAAAAGTTCCTAATTTTATTATTTTAAGTCGAAAGAAGATGATTTTTTTTTCTTAAATTGCATAAAATTTCAGAAGGAACGAAATAAGATCCATATTGCTAATTTTTTTTCTGAACACTTTAAGTTTTTACCATTTTTACTTCAAACAATTCATTTTCATCAAATGCACATTTATAAAACTCAAGCCATCTTTAACATCTAAAACACCATCTCCAAAAGTGATCCAGAATGAGCTCTTAATCATGTGTTTACTTATAAAATAGTGAATGAGAATTTAATAGACCACACACAATATAAAGAATGAATAAGAGAAATATCAATCCTTACATCTCCCATGATATTCATTTCTTGTCAAAGCAAATAATATCAAATTTACTTATATATCCTTAATAAGTTTTCATGTGTTAATATAATTTTTAGGGTAAAATGCTCATTTAATCCCTAAACTTTTAACATTGTGCAACTTTAGTCTATGAACTTTTTTTGTAGCCGGAATACCCTTAAATTTTTTAAATGTTACTACAGTTGTCATTTTCATTAATTATTTGATGGAATCTATTAGTAATTTGATCAAAAAGTAGTACTAATTACGGATTCCGTTCAAAAATTAACGGAAAGAAATATTGCAATAATATTTTTAATAGTTTATGGTCATTCTAGTTACGAAAAAAAGAACAAGAAATGTCCCTAAACTATTATAATGTTGCTGAAAAAGTTATTATGTTAATTTTTAAGCGAAATCCGTTAGCAATTTGGTCAAAAAGTGATGCTAACTACCGGATTATATCCAAAAATTGACGTAAAAGACTATTGTAGTAACATTTTAATAGTTTAGGGACCTTCCACCTACGAAAAAAAAAGTTCAGGGATTAAAATTGCATAAAGTTAAAAATTTAAGGACCAACCTAGAAATTTACCCTTATTTTATTGTGTAAAATGATATTTTAGTAATTACATTAACAAGATTAACATTACTAATATTAATAAACATTACAAAGGGATGTGATTGTTTCCGTTTACACCATCCAATAGTTAAATAAACTGTAGAAAAGAAATCAATAATCCTTCTTCATATTTATTTACTTTACTTTTTAATCACATTACCTTCCACATTACATTACTTTACGGTTTGATAAATGCGCAAGAAGCATGTACCGGATGTTTTTTTTATTGTTACATCATCCTATTATTAAACAAAATGTAAATTTGAAAAATGTGATGAAAACATTAACATTGAAAGTTCTTTTTCAATTTTTTTTTTAATTATATAAATATAGAATTACAAGTTATAAATGTTCAATAACAGTGTGTTTGGTTGAAAGGATTTGGGGATGGATTGAGAGGATTGGAGGGAAGAGTTACATCATTTGTTTGGTTGGAAGGAGATGGGAAGGGAGAGAAGATATGGGAGGAAAAGCTCTCCTCCCTGGTCCACTAATTTGCGTCCATCTTCTGTTGGACGGATTAGGAGGGAAGAAAAAAACTGAAGGGCACTTTAGGCGGTAAATACCCCATTTTGCCCTCCAATATTTTTTTTTATTAGTTTATCTTTTCTTTTCTTCTTTTTGTCTTTCCTAAACTAAAAAATAAATACCTAAAAACTGAATAATTTCTCTCCTGCTCCTTTGGTTACATTTTCCTCCGGCAACAAATTAGGAGAAAAGTAGAAGTAATTTCAATCCAGCCTTCTCTTTATAAATTATTTGGAAAAAAAAAAAAAAAAACTATTTCATTAGTATATATTTTTTAATTTTTAATTTCCTTTTTTCCTCACTTTTTTTTCCTTTCAGTTTCTTTTTTTTTTTTTCGCTGTTTGTTTTTCACTTGAACAATATTTATTTTCTTGAAGTTATAGATTATGATTATACTAATTTTATCATTAGAAATATAAAACATAAATATTTTGAGTGTGATTTTGCCTGTATGTCAGTCATTTACTTATAATTTTTGCTAAAATTTGTAAACAAAAGTTCTTTTTTCTTTTTAGTCTTAAATTTTACTGTATGCAAAATTATATGACCTGTGTATGGATAAAAAGGTATTGGAAGAAATATGTTCAAAAAGTTTAAAAATAGGCAATATGGGTTATACAGTAATTTACAATTAAAAATACATTCATCCTTTCACTTTTCTTTTTGATACCAAACAAAAAAATGGAGACTTGTTATCACTCCATCCTATCTTACCAAGCAACATGAAGGAGAGCTACTATATACTCTCCATCCTTTTTAATCTTCATCCCTTTGACTCACTCTATCTTTCTTCCTCTCCATCCTTCCAACCAAAAGAAGCCTAAGAGAAGTAGTTTTTGTGACCCAACTATTATTATTGACGGTGAAAATTAGTCAACTCGGAATTATCCTTACCGTGCTCCACTCACGATGAACAATAAAAGTAAATTTGCAGAAAAGTAGATAACACAAGAGATTTTATAAAAGTTCGTCGGAATCTCTTTAGCTACATCATTTCTTGGGGCTAGAGTTTCACTATTTTCAGAGAGATTATAAGTGTTAGCTCCTGGCTATGGAGTGTAGAAAAAGCACCGTCGGGTTCCAAATGGGAGAACGACAATTATTTATAGGCCCCCTTTGGATAAATACAATAAATTTAAATAAATGAATAAATAAAATATAGTGAATATTTCTAAATTTGTAATTTGAAATGCTTTCGATATCTCCGAGGAGAATAATCCGCATATTGTTGAACTTGAATTTCAAATACTGAAGATTTTTTAGTTCAAATCCCACAACTCTTGAGATTTGCTAAACTGTCACATTGCCTCATCCGCGATGCTCTCGGCATAGAGCATTGAGAATACCTAATCTACTCCTTACCCGCTTGGCTAAACTCTACCTCTTCCTTTGGAAAAAAAGCCTCTCCTGATAGGTGTTAGAGCAAAGCTTACTTTCCCTCGAGCAATCAGGAGTAGAATATTACCAAACTTCAATCCCCTTCTCTCTCCCATGAGCGATGAGGTATGGGTTCCTTATCTCTCTCCCATGAGCGATAATGTATGGGTTCCTTTCACAGGTGAGGAGTAAGTCTTGAATTATGGTGTAACATTTGCTCCCCAACACGGAATGACTCTGCTGAGTTGCTTCGTGCTCTTGTTGTCGAAGACTGATTAATACTCTCCTGTTAGGAGTGAGGTGTGACATTCTTCCTCCCAAAAGGTGTAACGGTGGCAACTCTGTGTGAATAGGCATCTCAAGAAGTGCATCAATCATGTCAATCAATCACATGCATCTTGAGAAGCAAACCGTCATGTCCTTATAAAAGAGGAAAATATGAACTGTTGGGCTTTTCGCCTCAACTGTTGGATTTTCAGTTTTCAAATCCAATGGTTAGGAGATGAGGCCATTTGGCTTATTATTTCAATGGAGGTTAAAACATCTCATTTTTTCTCTTTTTATTCTCTGCTGTTTTGTGGACTTCTAATTATTTTCATACAAGAAATAGGTTAGGAATCATGTAAAATAACATCAAAGACATACCTTAGGATTTTAGTGGCATTCCTCTGCGTTGAGGACTAACTTGTTGATCTTCTTCGGTTATTGCTCATGGGAGACGACTAAGGTGTAATTTCTTTGAAATTTTCACCAAGTCTTTTGGCCTCTCCCATAGTTTGTTTTATGATCTTTTGTTTAAGATGCTTTCCCACGGGGATAGAATAGACATGGTTATCAATTTCTTTACTGAAACTCGTTTTGTCTTGTAATCTCCCTGTTATAACCTCTTATGGTTAAAGCTAACCCTTGTGGAGAGAGGATAACTTTGTTGTCTTTATTTTTTTTAAAGGTAACCGCTGTGGGGAGAGAACAACTTTGTTGCCTCTATTGTTTTTTAAAGGTAACTCCTGAGGGGAGATGACAACTTTGTTGCTTATTTTATTTTATTTTATTTTATTTTTTATTTTTATTTTTAAGATAACCTCTGTGGGGAGATGACAACTTTGTTACCTTTATTTTATTTTTTTTAAAGGTAACCCCTGTGGGGAGAGGACAACTTTGTTGCCTCTATTTTTTTAAGGTAAAGTTGTCCTCTATTATTTTTTTTTAAGGCCCCTGTGGGAAGAGGACAACTTTGTTGCCTCTATATTTTTTTTAAAGGTAAGCCCTGTAGGGGAGAGAACAACTTTGTAGCCTCATCGAACAAGTGTGTTGATCTATCTCCACATTTGGAAGAGGCTAAGTCATGTTTTCTTTGAAAACTCACCAAGTTTTTAGCCTCTTCCGTGTGGGAAAAGTTGTATTCCATTTACTCAGTAAGCAAAATTTTAGAATTTTCCAAGTCTTTTAGACTCATCACTCATCGTTTGTCGTTGTTTGATAGAGGATGTAGGGGATATGTTCCCCCATGTCCAATTAGAATATTTGACCCCCCCCCCCCCCCCCCCCCCTCCAATTTTTTACCCTTGATGTCATTGACACCGTAGTTGTAATTCGTAGTAGTCGAAGCAAAATTGAAGAAGAAAAGCTTTGAAATCCTTATTATTCAATGCTTGAAATGAATACCAAGGAAATCCTAAGTGATTTACAAAAGAGAAAGCATCTTAAAGGACTCGTATGTCCTCTATGCCTAGGACAAAATAAGAAAAACAACTTGAATAAAATAAATACATGAACTAAATGCATAAGAATTGAAATTTTAGAAGTCTTGGCAAAAGGTCAAGGACTGAGCATAGAAGTGAGATCTTCTTGTGGGTTTGAGGACTTGTTTTGTCCTTTCTCCGCAGCATTATCAGCATTGTTGTTATCATCTCTCCCCCTTTTATTATTATGCCTCCTAAGTGATAGGTCGGCGTTGTTATTAGGGGGATTATTCACCTGCAAGGCTTCGTTATGGGCGAGCCTTCCGGTCTCCTCGGTGTTGATAAACCCTCTTGCACACTTTAAAAACTCCTGGTAGGAATAAGCACTATTTCGGTTCAAGTCTTCCCTAAATGGGATGTCATGCCTTATGCTACTAAGGGCTCCCATGAGCACTTCTCTATCAGTTAGGTCCTCCATTGAGGCAACTTCAGTGGTATATCAGTGAAGCCAATCTTTCAGTGACTCATTACGCTCCTGGTGCATGAATTTTTCTTGACGTTAGGAGTTTGCGAAGTCCAATGAATTGACTCTGGAATGCCTTCCTAAAATCATCCCAGCAACATATGGAATCACAAGAAGTCATTTGAAGCATCTTCTCGTTGCCCCGACAAGAGTAGTCTTAAATGCTCTACATTGAATTGCTTCAGGGATTCCATAGAGGTTCATATGCCCAATGTAGATTTCGATGTGGTCATCAGGATCCGTCTTCCCTTCATAAAGAGCCATATGAGGCATCTTGAATCTCTAAGGTAATGGAACATCTATTATCTCGAGTGAATTGATGAGTGTGCTTGGGTTCAGCCTTGTTTTCTATATGCATGGCGTTTTCTAGTGCCCCAAGGTGATCACCATATTTTTGCATCATCTACTTGGCTTCTTGGACGACTATCCTTGAATCCTCATTACGCACCTCTATTTGACGAGCCTTAAGGTGCTCTCTCAAGTCTCCCTCAGGGTGAAGAAATTGACTAGTTGTAGATGCATTGTCAAAATACTCATCTCTCGAGAGATATCGATGAGGCCTAGGGGGTTTCCCTCTATTTTTCATCTCCTCTAGGAGGAGAGTTTTCTCCAATCGTTGCTCGTACTTGAGCTCACTTTTCAGCTCTCCTTTGACGACTTCCCTCAAATTGCTTCACACAGGCCTTGCGGGAGGGGGATGTTTGTTGTCACCGCCAGTCTCTTTTGTTGCCTCTGCTTCCACCCTTTGGTTCTCCTCGTTAGGGAGATTATTAGGATTCGCAGGGTCTATTGGGTCATCACCCATGTGACCATTGGGTAATTGCCTTCCCACCAGATGTGCCACACTTTCAGCAAGAGTGTGGACTAAATTCGTCAATTCTTCGACACGTTGCTCTAAGGCAGTGGTGTGAGAACGTCTCCCTCTACCCCTAGCGGGATGGGCCTCTCGCAAGGGCTGAGGATCTTCAGCTTGTCTTCCTTGGACCATGGTGAGGACTCTTCTTCTACAATTATGGATGTGAACAAGATGATCGGAGGTTTGGGCCCTTCTTCTAGCTCCAATTGTTGACGGTGAAAATTAGTTAACTTGAAATTATCCTCACCACGCTCCACTCATGATGAACCGTAAGTAAATTTGCAGAAAAATAGAGAACGCAAGAGATTTTATAGAGGTTCGCCGGAATCTCTTAGGCTACGTCATCTCTTGGTGCCAGAGTTTCACTATTTTCAGAGAGATTACATGTGTTAGCTCTTGGATATGGAGTGTTGAAAAAGCACCGTTGGGTTCCAAAGGGGAGAATGACCATTATTTATAGCCCCCCTTTGGATAAGTACAATAAATATAAATAAATAAATAAAATTTAGTGAATATCTCTTAATTTGTAATTTGAACTGTTTCTAATATCTCCGGGGAGAATAATCCGCGGTTTATTGAACTTGAATTTCAAATACTAAAGATTCTCTAGTCTAAATCCCATAACTCTTGGGATTTTGCAGACCTATCACATTGCCTCATCCGTGATGCTCTTGGCGTAGAGCTTTGAGAAGACCTAATCCACTCCTCTCCCGCTTGGCTAAACTCTACCTCTTCCTTTAAAAAAAGCCTCTCTTAATAGGTGTTGGACCTAATCCATTCCGAGTTGATAAATTTTCACCGTCAACATGATCATCACATGATGATGATGATCATCTACGAAATGGACTCGAACTATGTTCGAAATTGATTTTAGAGACCAAATGCTTTTGTCTCTGAACCAGAAATTAGAGATAAAAATTATACTTATTTTTTACGGTTTTTTTTTTTTTTTTTGGGTCTCTAAATGGTCTTTTTAGAATTGGTCTTTAAAGGTATAAATCGTAATAGAAGAAAAAGTTAGTCTCTGAAAGATGACAAGTTTGTAAAATAAAATTTCCAAACGATCAAGTTTTCGTCAAAAAAGTTGCCCTTGGAGACGAACTTGCATAATTGTAGAAACATAATTTCCCTATAAATATTGGATTATAAAGACTAATTTACTTGAAGTCTCTTATACATAGAGGTATCACTTTTTAGAGAAAATATGACAATATTAATTTTTTACCAATAACAGTTTTAGAGACAAATAAAAGCATTTTTAGTGACAAAAAAATTTTGCCTCTAAAAGTGTGCTTTGTCGTAGTGACTATAACTACTGGAAAAAAAAAAAAAAATGATAACAAAATGATACATTGGTTTCCTAACTCGTTATAAACTAAAACATTATCTAAGAGCTCCTTGTGATATATCACAGCTTGGAGATCCAAACCAGCAACTTTAATCCACTATAAACCATATTAAGGACATGTATAGTACACAATTCAAATAATGCTATATTTGACAAAGTCTACGTATTATATAATTTAATACGATTAAAAACCTTTTATATTAGTCGGTGTAGTAGAAATTAACCTAAATGATCATATTAAAAAACATATGAAATATTTCAAATAGATCAAATATGATACCCAAGTCAGTATTTGGGAACGTGACCAAAGGCAAAGTTTGGGTCAAGATCTGTGGTTAGGGAACCCTGGTTGGAGTCGAGTTTCAGGATGGGCCTGGGGTCGGATTTTGGGACGGGGTCGGGGTCAAGTTTTAGGATAGGGGTTGAGCTTAGGTTCAAGGACAAGGGCTTGGGTCGGGTGGGGTCGATGTCAGGTTTCTGAACAGGGTTAGGGTCCAATTTCATTATTGAGGTTGGGCTTGGGATTTAGCACTATGGTCAACTTCCGGGACAAGGGTCAGGGTTAGGTTTTGGTATCGAGGTTGGTTTTGGTATCATGATCGGGTTTCGATATCAGAATCGGGATCGAGATTTGGAACCGGGGTTGGGACCAATTTTTAGGATGGGGTAGGGGTCGGGGTTTAGTATGTGGTCTGGTTCAGGATTCCACACTACTGTTGCGGTTGGGTTTCACGACAATAACAGGGTCGGGTTTCGGTAACAGGGTTAAAATTGGCACTGGGATAGGTTTCGGGATGAGCGCTTCATTTGGGTCAGGTTTTGGATTTCTCAACCATGATCCCGACCCTAGTCCAAAAACCGGATCCCATTCTCAACCTTGGTACTGATACTTAACTGCGGCCCCATCCCAAAAATCAACCCCGGTCCTAGTTTCGAAACCCAAACCCGACCCAGGTACCGAAACCCTTTCTGACCACCATCCCAAAACTTGACCCAGACCTCAGTACTGAAAGCCGACCCCAATCCCGTCCCGAATCCCAACCTCGACTGCAGTATCGAAACCCTACTCCGACTCCGACTCCCTTCTCAAATCCCGACCCCAGTTCTATCCCAAAACCCAACCCTAACTCCAGTACTAACCCGTTCTTGACCCCTTCCCCTATCCCAAAGTCCAAAACCTGATTCCATTTCAAAACCGGATCCCGACCCCGACTTTCATCCTAAATCCTAACCCTAGCCCCCGTCCGAATCTGGACCTCGACCCCAACCCAAGTCATGAAACCCACTTCAACCTCCCGTCCTGAAATCCGACTCTGGTTCTGGGATCATAACCTAAGTTTAATCTTTTAAAAACTCAATTCTTAATATAATACATTTTGTGGTATATTTTTAACATTTTAGTCCTTTTATCTTTTTGATCTTTTTTCATGCCTCATTTTTTTTTTCCACATACTTTGTTGAATTTTTTGGGCGAAAAACTTTTGTTTTTTTTGGTCCTTCAATTTTCTTTTCTTTTCTTTTCTTTTTATTTTCCTTCCGGCCCAATTTTTTTTTTTAATTTTTGTTTATTTTGGTCCTTTTTTGTATTGATACATTTTTAGCATTTTAGTTATTTTATCTTTTGGTCTTTTTTATACCTCTTTTTTATTTATTTATTTATTTTTATAATAATTTTCTGGTAGTTTGTTGATTTTTTTGTCTATTTTTTACTTGTGAGGAGAAATTTATTTATTTTTTGGTCCTTTAATTTTCTTTTTTTTTCTTTGGGCTTTTTTTTTTTTTTTTTTTTTTTTTTTTTTTTTTTGTATGGGTATATATTTAACATTTTAGTTTTTTTTTAATCTTTTTTTAATGCCGTTATCCTTATTTTTATTTATTTATTTTTTTTTTATTTTCAAGTACTTTATTATTTTTTTGGACAATTTTTTTTTTATTTATTTCTTTTGATCCTTCAGTTTTTTTTCCTTCGTTTTTTTTATTATTTTATTTTGGCCCATTTATTTGTTCATTTTAGTCCTCTCTTTTTTTTTTTTTTGGGTATATTTTTAGCATTTTAATCATTTTATTTTTTTAGTTTTTTTCATGCTTCCTTTTTTTTAAGTACTTTCTTGATTTTATTTATCTATATTTTATTGAACATGTTTTAAACTAGCATATCTATACAAATATGTTTGTATATGTGTGTATATGTGTATACATCATCTCAGAATGTGACATGCGAAAAGATGAGTTTGGTAACAAAGCTGTACTCAAATAATGGCTCATTCACCCAGAAAAAAAAAAAAAAAAAAAGCTGCACTCAAATAAGAGCAATTGTTTTTCACTTTTTCCCCTTCATTTTTTTTTTTATAAGTTTTAAAAGGGAATTTGAACTTGGAGACTAACCTACTAAGTTCGCATTTGCAGAAGAAAGTGACTTTGTTTGCTTTAGACCCAACTTTCTTTATCTTGCTCTTCAAGCATGGCATTTGTCTTGGATTTATTTGTCATCTTGTTGGTGGATCAAAGTCATTTGCACCAACATGAATTCCTCTTCCTGAAGAAGTCAAATTTTGGTATGATAAAAATCCCAAAATGGACAAAAGAAACTGTCATGTATTGAAATTTTCTTCCCAAAAAATAAAATAAAATAAAATATAAAAGCAGTTTCTGTCACAAAAGTTGGCTTGCATTGAAGGTAATTGGGCAGCTAAAGGTATATGACTTTTAGGTAGGGATTATGAGGTAGATTCGACTATTTAATTCCTCAATTTTTGCTGGAAAAAAAAAAAAAAAAAACTCATGAATACTGGCTAGATTTTATTTTTGGAAGAGACCTTTTAAGGAAAGTTCATTTTAGAAAAGAAATTTCTAGAAAATGTTTTTCATTCTAACCTAAGTAATATATATATATATATATATAGTTTAATATAATATGAGACATGTAGCTTTCACTTATTAAAAATAAATGAAAAAAAAAAAAACTCACAGCTTTTAAACTTGAGAGTTCCTGTACAAATTCCTTTCTCCACACCAATTGAAGGATTTTAAATTTCTTGCTAGGCTAGATATTCTCCATCTTTTTATTTCTCACTAGTACAACAAGAGAACACAACGACCGTTTTTAACCGTCGTGGTATCTTTTCCACGACGGTTTTCTAACCGTCGTGGTATCCAGGGTCGTGGAATCTATTTGGATTCCACGACGGTTTTTTAACCATCGTGAAATAGACAAAACTGGCACCAAATGATGGGTAAAATAGTAACTTTACATGACAGGTTTTTCAAAAAAACAGTCGTGAAAAGTTATCTAACCACGACGGTTTTCTAAAAAAACCGTCGTGGAATAGTCACCTACCACGACGGTTTTTTCAAAAAAAAAAACAGTCGTGGTAGCACCGTCATGGTAGGTCATTCCACGAAATTTTTTTTTACCCAATTCATGTGATTTCCCACGGGTGACAAATACCGTGTGTTATCTATTGCACAGCCCAGATTAAAATAATAGCTAATCTTCAATTGATTTTTTGTCACAATGTTCAACAATTATTACAAAAAACATACACTACATTACAAAACCTAATCCTCACCCAAATAATTTAAATCAATCTAAAACTCAAAGCGAACCCAAACACATAAAAATTACACAATCTAATCAAACAGGCATTTTGTCGAACATGTAATATGCAAAAATATCACAAACACATTCAAAATTTTTTTCAAGAAAACAATCACCCAAAATCACAAACACGGTCAACAATAACCCAAAATCATGTTTACAATAAACTAAATGAACTTTCGTAATATGTGTGGTGCAAGAGAGAGCAAGAGAGAGAGAGACTTACCAAGTACACGGCCGTGGGTGTGGTCGGCTTCATAGCGGGGTAGTCGGCGGAGGATGGGTTTCGAGGAAGAGATTGGAGGGAGGAGTTGCGGCGGCGAGTAGAGACGAGAGGGAGAGGGAGAGGCGCAAGAGAGAATTAGTGGTGGAGTCGCGGCCGGCGGAGATGAGAGGTGGCAGAGAAAGGGAGAGGCCCGAGAGAGAATGGAGGCGAGGTAGGAGAGAAAATGGAAGGAGGGGTCACGGCTGAGGAGATGAGTTTCGAAGGAGAGTTTGGAGAGACGAGAGTGAAAGAGGCGCGAGAGTGAAAATGTGGAGGGAATGAGGGGTTCTTATTTATTTGTTTTATAAGTGGCGGATTCAAGCTACATTTAAAAAAATATATTTAAAAATTCACCACATACCACAACGGTTTTTGACATGCCGTAGTTTTTTTTTATTATTATTATTTTTTAAAAGTGACAGATTCACGCGAAATTTTGAAAAAATAAAAATTTTTTTTTTTAAATGCAAGACATACCACGACGGTTTTTCGGAAACGGTCGTGGAAAGCCTAAGCTTCCACGACGGTTTCCAAAATCCGTCGTGGAAGCTTAGGCTTGCATGACTAATTTCAAAAACCGTTGTGGAAGCGCTTGGCAACCATGACGGTTTTCGGAAATTCTATTCCGCGCCGTGTTTTTGACATACTTTCTACAACCGTTTTTTAAAAACAGTCGTGAAAGCTCCGTCTTAGAATCTACGACCGTTTTTTAAAAACAGTCGTGAAAGCTCCGTCTTGGAATCTGCATTTTATAGTAGTGTCTTGTGGCATATTAAATTATAGCTATCTAGATGTTTTTACTTGAAATATTATTATTATTATTATTATTTTGAGGAATTTTGCTTGAAATCTTAAGTGCTCGTTTGTTACGTATGTTTATCTAATTTCAATGCATTCTCATACTCAAAAACGTGTTTAACTGCACAACTTAGCTATCCATTCTCATTTCATTTCAATTTAAAAATAAAAAATTTGGCCACATTTACCGTTCTTGTATTCTCATTTCATGTGAAGTTTATAAACATTTTTGGCCGGTTAATTTTTGTTGTCTTTTGGAGTTCTTTTTTATTTTTATTTTTATTTTTTTTTCATTTTTATTTCAATAAATTATGAGGTTTATGTGATGCCAGTTGTTCCCCTAACGGTGTTGGGTTCGGGGTTAGTTGCTCTGGTCCCCCCAAACAATTTATTTCTATTTTTTTCAAATGAGAAATTTTATTAAACTCACTAAGGAGATATAAAAACGTCAAACATAACAAACGATCACATATTATATGAGACAAAGTCTTTTAATACAAACGGATCTATCAGTAACGTCTGATGTCACTCAAAGAGAAAGATAGATTTTTTAGGCCCGATAATGGGTATGTATCTCGTCACACTAAAATCGAGCACATGTAAGGATCTTCTTTTACAAGTCCTTGCAATTGATGGGATTTTCCCAAACAATCGTGGGTCAAGATTCAGCAGCATTAAAGTCACTACTAACTCTGCATAGAGCAACTCAAGCGGGACCAAAAGATCACCAAGACTCAGATTTGACGGACGATAACAAACATGGAATATGGAGAAACAACCTCGTTATTAAAAATAATAAACAGAAATAAAACACTCAGAGAATGTACGATGAATACATCCCCATTTTTATACACAAACCTACACACCACAAGACAAAAAAATCAATCACACAAAAAAAGTCCTTGTCGATAAAATGATCCATACCTTCGGAAGAAACAAGATTGTCGAAACTGAGCTGCTGCAAGATTCCAGAACATGATGATCACGCACTATTATCAATGATCTCATTTTAGCCCTACTCCTTGCAATTGGCTCACCTAAATCAAGACCCTCACTATATGATTCTCACCTCTATTTCTAGGGCCGGGAAAACCAAAGATTGGTTCGGCCACCTTTGGAGTCCGCCATCAAGAGAGGAAAACGATCGAGAAACACTAGCTCTCATGCGTTAGAGAAAAAAAGAGAAGAGAGAGAGAGCCTTTAGTCACTATAGTTAGCTTTCCTATTTCTTAAACAAACATTACTCTAAAAACAAAACCAAATAAATAAATTTAATAAATAAATTTTGTTGGTAATTTGGTGTGTTTAGTTTTTGTGGTAAATAATTAGGTGTGTTTAGTTGTATAATATTGCATAGTTTTGACGATGTTATTGCATATTATATTCCATGCCCTGTGTGATGATGTTACATATTAAAAGAAGTGGGTTTGTAATTGTCAAAACCAACTTATATAATTCAAATATATACACACTACCATGTATAGTCTGTAGTCACCCTCAAGAAATCCCCAGACGTAATCACAAGTTGATTCCCTAACCTTATAATACTAATTTAAGTGACGAACACATAATTTGGTATGTTTAATTTAATTATTCCGTGCAAACAGTAAACTAGTCCCCATATTTGGATGCATTTAGTACAACATTTTTTAGGGGTTTTATAGGTACCACATTTTTGGTTCCTAACACTTCATCACAATTCACAACCCTATAAATTAATTAAATTATAACGTATTAAATAAAATAAAAAACAACTAATTAGGGTACCCAGACAAAAAAAAAAAAAAAAAGGGGGAAACAGAAAAACTTTGGAATATGGAGCTTGATAATGTACGCTTACGCCAAGACTTTCAAATATCGAGTACCTTGAGCAATCAAAATTCTACTACACATAATATATACAACAAAATCTAATCACATAGCGTGGCGCATAATTATTTGTAATTTTTGACAATTTTAACTTGAGTTTAACAAGTGTGATAATCCAAGACATCAAAATCAAATGCCTAAAGAATTCAAAATTATCAGATAATCTTATTATTCAATATCTTGCCAAACTACTCACAAATTCAACAAAATCTAATAATTAGACTGACGTCATGGGACGCGCTCTATCACTAAGCTAATAGCCCGTCGTGCGGGCCTCACTAGGACCCACGATTATTTGGGCATAGTACAAAATATTTCGCAAATGATAATTATATACTGTTAGATTTTTGAGCTTTTTACTGTAAGGCATCTGATCATGGAAATTGACGATTAAGAAGAAATTTTAGTGCCCTGTAATCCGCTTAGAGAGTATGATCAAACTTATGGCTACAGGTGCCATCAAGACTCTACACAACATTTTCTCTCACACACATAAGACTTCTACGATAGCGAAATCTTGTGTGTTTCTAAAATCATTTTTTGCAAATAAAATAAGAAAATGTACGCTACTTAATCATTTCCCATTTCTCACCTTTATTTTCAATATTTTATAGAGGTACTACTCAATACATGCTTCTAATAATATAGTATACTCCCATAAAAAAACGATCAAACACAATTTTCAGAAATGGTCTTTGTATTATTTCTAAAAAAACTTCTCATTTTCATTTTCATAATCAAAACCAGAGCATTTTGAACATGCTTCCACGCGAGCACAAAAGTTTAAAAACCAATTTAAGAAGCATTTCCTTGGAACTTAATCATATATAATTTATCCAAAAAATCACACTCTTAACACGTCTCAGTTATAGTAATAATGTACGATTTTAATATGGGATGGCTATATTCAGTCGCGGAGCCAGTGAGTTGTTTCAATGTGGGTGTATATTAGAAGATAAAGTTTTCAGTGAGGTTTATGTAAAGATAATCAAATTTTAAATGAAGACAAAAAATGTTATATTTTTAAAGATAAAATTGTTAAAAAAAAAAAAAAAAAGAAGTTCCGATGTAATCATGGATATCTCCGCCCCTCATTATATTGACCTCCAATATGACGGCATCGATGACTAGAAAGAACCATAGAAGAAGCCCTTCTCTAATCACTCTTAGCATTGCAGTGATTGATACAAAATTAACATGGTAATAGCTATATTAACTTCTCTAATCTATTGATTTTTCAATATTAAAAAAATAACAAAAATAATTAATAATTAAAAAAGATAGAGTGGTAGACACCTCTTTTTTCCTTTTTTATATGTCATTTTACACTGGAAAGCATTTCTCTTTTTATTTTATATTTTATAACTACTAATAATGAATTAGCTTTCTTAGCACTCAGTCAAAGAAGGAGGTAAATAGGCTAAAAATTCATTTAGTAATTAAAATTAATAGCAGAAAAGATTTTAGGTGATGATATAATAGATTGTATATTTATGAAACATATTCACACTTAGAATTATCTCAAAAATATTATAGTAAATATATTTACGATAAATATTATATTTATAATAAATAATTTATTTACAAAACGTATTTACGGTAAAATTACTTCAATTATTTTCATAAATAAATTTTTATCGTAAATATGTTATTATCTCAAATATTTTTAAAATATACTATTTATTTTAAATATTTTTTTAAAATATTTACTTTCTGTAATTTCCCCTTTTTTGGCGATCCGTGAGGTCAAAATAAGCCACCAAAAAGGAGCCACACATCCAAAATTAGTATGGACAAACGACTAGAATATTTATCTCGGGTCAGTCTATGCTCATTGACCCGTAAAAGATTCACAATATAATCCAACTTAATTAAAATAGAAGAAAATAAAAATGGAACTCAAAATAAAAATGCGAATTTAGTGACGGCATGCATTAAAAAAAAAGAAGGGGTAATTCTACGATTTTACCCCATCGACGGGGTAAAAATTGTAAGCCATTAGATTGTAATTCAAAGGCTATAAACTATGCATATCCACTTTGGAGTAATAGACCACATCACAACAAATTATTCCACCAATTCAGTAAAGAAAAAGAAAGAAAGAAAAAAAAAAAAAAAAAACTGTTGGAACTCCGGCGAGACCCATGGCCCACAGTAGCCAACAACAGTGAACTCTCCGCGATGGGCATGGTGGAACAAGTCCCCGACAGTGATGAGGGCGACGGGAGGCCGAGTGGCGATCCCTGTAGGCACCAAATATGAAATCAAAACCCTCAATCGAATTAAAAAACAAAAACAAAAACAAAAACAAAAAACCACCGTCGGCGAGAACGTCGGTGAAACCAGGGGCTAGTTTCGATGGCGTCAACGAGTAAAAAGGCCGAGAATGGATCTGGAAAATCGGCGAGGCTCACGGAGGGGCTCCGAGCTTGCGAGATCCGAGTCCGGCGTCATCTCTGCAAATCTCATCATGCCTCCAATGGGCTAAAACGTCGACAAGCCAGCCTGACCCTCCAACTGCCAAAATCGCGACCTTCGGTTTCGTTGCCTAGAACACGAGCTCGCTCTTAATAAGTGATGTTAAACATCACTAAGATAAAATAGAAAACTAAAAAAAGTAGACAACTTCGAGAAACACATTTCTATATAAATATAGTAGAATATAGAGAAGTGCGAATGTGGTGTACTTTTTTTGTTCTTCAACTTCTTGCTTGCATGCTTATACACTTCAATGCCTGCTAAAGTTTCAATATGCTTACTTGTTGACGATTTTTTTTTATATTTAAAATCTTGTTTTAATTGTTTCTCATCAAAATATTTTTTAAAAAAATTCCCTTTTTCATGTCTCTTCTCAAATATAGATATATATATATATAAATTCCTATATGTATTTATATATATATATATATATATATATTACTATGTAGATACTATACGTGTTCATGAAGTCAATTCACATTACAAGTTGAGTTATTAGCATATTTACTTACATATTTTCATTTTTCATTTGACTTGAACAATTGTAATTTAAGCTTGCCGTTTGGTTTATCAGTTGAAGATAGAATATATAAGTTAGAGTTGATTGACTTTTTAAAAATTAATTATATATATTGTTGAGTTTTCAGAAAAAGACAAAAACTGAGATGAAAAAGTGAAAAGTACAGTTTAATTAGAATTAAACTTATACGTCAAACGAAGTCTTAAAAAAAAATATTTAGATGAAAAAACAAATATTGTTACCAAATGGACATGCCTCCCTCATACTAGTATAAAAAAATAAGCATTTACAAAGACAACATAAATTGTCTTTCTTACCACATGCAAAAGTAAAAATTATAAAAATACTGCTTCGTCATTTGTCACACAATAAAATAACAAGCTTCAAGTCTTGCGACAATCTTAATTAAAAATAGATTAAAAAAACTCAGGATTGCTAAAATTGAATCACGAATCAATTTTTTAAGTAGTAAAAGATTTCGGCCACACGTGCTCCACACGTTTTCAAACTAATAATAATAATAGTAATAATTTTATTATATTAACATATATAAAAAATAATATTAATATTTATTGAGTTTTATTATTATATTAATATTAATCTTTATTACATTACATATATTATATTACATATATATATATATATATATATATGAAAAAGACAATATTGCTCTCTTTAATTACAATAAATGGTGTCAATACATGAGTTTTTTGGGCTTTTCCTTTTTTTTTTTTTTCCACTTTTCCTGTTATTTTAATTTTATTTATTTTACTATCACTATTACTATTATTATACTTTATACTTTAGTATATTAAAAAAGACAAAATACTACCTTATTTACTTGACATATAACATCTTCTTCTTTTTTTTTTCCTTTTCTTTTTTATTCTGTAATCTTTTTTTATTTTTTGGCCTTAATAAAAATTATTTTTCTCGAATACATCCCTATATAAAATTTTTTCCATGTAACCAATTCAACTACTTTCAAAGCACTCCTTTATTTTCCCCCTCAATTGTGCATCTCAGTCCATGATTTCTTGGTCTTATTTTTTTTTTAGCTTCCAATTATCTGCTTTTCTCTTTCCCTCTCCCTCTCTCTCCCGCTATCCTCTTCTTGCTTATTCTCTTCTGTGTGTGTGTGTGTGTTTTTTTTTTTTTCCTTTGATTCCTTCCAAGCTGCTCTCCAACCTTTGTTTTTTTTTTTTTCGTTTTGTTTTTTTTTATTTTTCTGTTGAATTTGAAGCCCAAGGTGTTCTTCTCTTCTGTACTTTTTTTTTTTTTTTTTTTGCTAAACTTCTTCTCTTCTCCATTGATTCCTTTCTAGCTGCTCCCAAACTTTCTTTTTTTTTGTTTTTTTTGTTTCTTTTTTGGGGTGGAAAATCTAAATCCTTGACATCTTAAATCCCTGAAATCCCAAACCAAATCCTGGCTGCTCGCAAACTTTTGTTTTTGTTCTGTTTTTGTTTTGTTTTTTTCTTGTTTTGGTTAAATTTTTTTTTTTTTTTTTCCACATTCGATTGCTAAATCGTACAATTATTTATGTTTCTTTTGTTTAATGCGAATAGTGGTATTCTTCTTTCAGAAGTATTTTCAGTTGATATATTCTAATTAATTTCTTATCAATGTCATCTCTCGATGTGTGGAGTGCAAGGTTATGTCTGCTGGAAGCTTATGTCTAATAATGAAATTTGTTGTCGAGCTTAATAAGCAGTTTTTTGTTTTTGCAATTTGTGTTGCTTTCTTTTGTGTTTTTTTCCCCCTATGTAGAATGTAATTTTCATATCAAGAATAACTGTATGGTGTGTCGATTTTGTCACATCAATTACTACAAAAATATGCAATCAGCTTGATCTGTCGCGAAATTTAAAAGCAAACATATAGTCACATGCGATATTCATACATTTTCCTTCTCTCTCTTTTTTTTTTTCTTCTCCGTTTTCGTTTTAGGATTTGCTAGAAATTCTTAATACTCATCAGCAATTGTTTGTTTTTTGATATTATTTCATTAACTTTTTAGCTCTTTTTTTTTTTCCCCTATGTATTAACTCTCAATGAGAGCATTTACCCTAAATTTTTTAAAAAGAAAACTGTACACGTAATTATCAAAATTTTTTTTTTCCTTTTTAATTAAGGATGTCCGTTAATGAACTCATCAAATTGTCATTAGAAAATATAAGATTTATCATACAGTTTTCAAAATAGTAGAATAAAAGTAGAACTCATTTCCTTAAATAAAAAAAAATTTGTAAAATTCATGAATTTGTTGTAAGTTCTTTTTTGATGAGAATTATGAAAACACCCAAGAAGGCACTAAAAATTGAAGTATCAATAAATTTTGTAAAAGAAATATCGGTGAGGTAACTCTAACATGGCAATATTATCTTAGGCTCAACATCCACCATAACAGCCATCTATGAGCCTCGTGCCCGGTACCATCCTTTAAAGCACCTCGCAGTCCGGTGCCAAGAGGGACTCTTTCTGATACACGTCTCCTAGACATCTTTTATTATAAAAAGTTCTCATATTATATATCTCTTTTGTAAAAACAATAAGGTACATAATTTTTAAAAAATCATCTTACATCACATATCTCAAGAAAAATCTCATTGAAAACAAATCTTATGAAGAATATCCATTGTCAAAAAGAATGTCATTAACAACATTTTAGGTTAATATTTGTGACGACATGTCGTCGCTAATAATAATTTTTATAATTTTTTTATATATTAAACATGTATTTAATATAATCATTATTTATTAAGAATCAAAAATAATTTGAACATGATATTAAATAATCAGATTATAGTAATCAAATTTTATATGAAATTAAAATTAAAAAACAAGTACCCACTTGTATCATTGATTAAATAAAACATAGCAAAAATAATGTAATACCAGTCTAGATAAATGCATATGAAATATACAAATATATAAAAGAACTATCAATAAAAAAAGTAATGCTTTAAGCTCGCAGCATCATCATCATCTTCTTCGTCTTCTAGATTTCTTGGAGGAGGTAAAAGGACAAGTTCTTCAAGAGGAGCAACGGGCTGGAATGTGAAGTTGGATTGATTTGAGACGTCACATGCATTATTTTCATCTGATTGTCATATATCCCATCTACAACTGATCATTGTACATCCTGTTCATCTAATCTAATGACGACCCATCCGATTGGGATCTGGAGGAAGTATAAGAGCTTGATCCGGTCCTCCATGGGAGTGTGGGGCCTACTCCCATCCTATGCCCTCTACGTGTACCCAAGACGTACTATAGAATTCCCTCTTCGTTAACTGTCGGTGCAGATGAACCAGAAGCAGACTGTGTCAACTAGGCTGTTTTCTTCCCGTCCATCAAAGTCTTCACAGTTAGTTTGAATACCATGTTACAAAAATACATACACATGTCTGCTCTGATTGTGGGTTAACCGAGTTGTCCCCGTGACGGTGCAAGTCACTCTAGTCATCTATTACTGATCTTGGCTGCTGGGTCTCTGTATTGAATTGTTCAATTTGAAGGTGTTAGAATAATATTTTATTTGATTACCAAAGTTAAGCTTATAAAGCCGGAAATATCGAAAAAAAAAAACAAAAAAAAAATCTTTCTTATGGGGGGAGTATGAAACTCTAACATGCAAGCTTGACCATTTCTGATTGCTACGATTATGTTTATTTGTTAACGACTTTTTCTGTTTATGATTATATTCAACAATAGTACAATTGAAATTATTAGTAATTGAGTCACCAACAATCAAATATAATGGATAATAACCTGAAATCTATTAGACATGAACCTATCGGAGCATGGACCCGGTGACATTTGTTCCTAAAGTTGTTTAGGAGTTGGCTCTAACAAATGCCTCCTTTTCTTCCTCACCAAGATTTTTGACGTGGGTATGCAAGATTTTCCGACCGCACTATCGAACTACCGACCGTTTGTACCAATTGTTTTCTGTACCCCCAGTCTCATCAAATACGACATTTATCTTTCCTTCTTTCACCACCTTATTGGTGATATCATGATCTTTGGCCTTCCCC
This sequence comes from Ficus carica, assembly GCA_009761775.1. Lineage (NCBI taxonomy): Eukaryota > Viridiplantae > Streptophyta > Magnoliopsida > Rosales > Moraceae > Ficus > Ficus carica. Next base: position 22,485,299 of record CM019745.1, read on the forward strand.
TTACCTCTACGTCAAATTTCATGAATAAGTTTAATGGAATAAATTTAAAAATTTTGAAAGTAAGATACATGGTTGGAGCATACTCGACTAACAGTGAGATATGAGTCTCGTTCGGATCAGCTGGAGGCTGCGCTTCCTTTAAAGAGCCAGTAGAAGTAGCTACTGGATTGGACATGAATGCATATTGACAAGTTAAAATTATCATTAGATCAGTATTGAAATTTACGCATTGTTCTACTCATCCCACAACGTCCATTTTCCATAGAAATTTTGACATCATCTCCCCTTAGTTGTTCTAAGTGTGCTATCAGAGCACTCTCAAAGAACAAAGAAAGACATACTGAAAGATCTATCAAAGATGCGAGTGAAATTGAATGACAAACACGTAAATTACAATACCAATCTATCCAAAGGAGACTATTTAACCGATCCTCGAATGGGTCTACGGGTAATTCATGAATGCACCTACAAAATGAGATCATAAATTAACTCATACGCACGTACGATTTTTTTTGTGACTATCCAGTCACATGTCACAACTTATGCTAGAAAAAAAATATAAATATATGAAGTGTTATCAAAGTTTATCAAATATTTTAACTCATACTATTTAGAAATAATTAAACTACTATTCTACGTTTATTATTACTTATTAGATAATTAAAATATTAATTTATTTAACTATAGTATCTTATATTTTTAATTAATTATTAACACTAATAATTTTAATTTATATTTTTACTAATATTGATTATATTATAATTTAACTAACACTTACTACATTATTAAATTAAAAAATTATAGTATTGCATACTTTTTTTTGAATGGGATATTCTTATTATTTTTTAATGAATTAATAACAGTAAATAATTATATTTTAACTTTTTGTTAGTTTTTTACTAACTTTTTTTAAATATTTATTATTTAATTGATATCAACACAAATTATAACTATTTCGTATTATTAATTCTGCTATTATTTTTACAATATTAGTTTTTCATAATCATTTCTTTTTTATAGTCTAGAGCTTATATTACTTACACAGTTGTTCATATTTTTTCAATTTTTATTTTGTCAGGCAATAATTTTTAAATCATATCACGTATTTTAATTAATTAATGTATTTAAAATACAGAAAAAAAAACACAATATAGTATACTTTGTATGTCCATTGTCAATAATTAGCAGGTTTGACTTTTTATAGAAAAAAATAGCATATTGACCATTTTTTGTGGGTAAAATTCATTTATGTCCCTAACAACATTTGTATTCCCATTTTGGAAGTATCATTGTAAATCACAAACCCTTCATCTCCATCCGGAATTGTCAAGATTGGGACACTTGTGAGTCGTCTCTTTAGCTCTTGAAAGCTCTTCTCGCATTCCTCGGTCCATTCAAACTTCTTTTTTTGTTGGGTAAACATTGTAAGTGGCATGGCAATCTTTAAAAAATCAGCCACAAATTTCCTATAGTATCCTGCTAAACCAAGAAAACTTATGATCTCACTTGCGTTAGTTGGTCTCTTCCATTTGCTAACGGCCTCAATCTTGGTAGGATTCACCATTACGTCATTTTTGGAAATCACATGGCCAAGGAATGCCACATGATCCAACCAAAACTCACACTTAGAGAATTTGGCATACAACTGGTGTCGCTTCAATGTCTGCAAAACTATCCTTAGATGATTCTCATGTTTGTCTCGAGTCTTTGAATAAATGAGAATGTCATCGATAAACACTATCACAAACTTATTAATAAACTCCTTGAAAACTCTATTTATCAGGTCCATAAAAGTAGCAGAGGCATTGGTCAACCCAAATCGCATGATCACAAACTCATAAAAGACGAATCGAGTTTTGAAGTCTGACTTGGGAATATCTTTTTTTTTTTATCTTCAGTTGGTGGTATCCAGATCGTAAATCAATCTTTGAATACACAGTCGCACCTTGCAGTTGGTCGAACAAATCATCAGTTCTCAGTAACGGGTACTTGTTTCTTATAGTCACCCTGTTCAGCTCTCTATAGTCGATGTAGAGTCTTATTGTCCCATCATTCTTTTTCACAACTAAAATAGGAGCTCACCACGACAAAGCTAGGGAAAATAAAACCCTTGTTCAACAACTCTTGAAGTTGCTCAAGAAATCCTTTCAATTCAGGATGTGCCATACGATAAGGTGCATTGGAGATTGGCCCATGCTAGGTGCTAACGTAATCTCAAACTTGATTTCTCTTTCTAGCGGCAAGTCCGACAAGTCCTCCGGAAACACATCACTAAAATCTTGTACAACAAGCACATCTGTAAGTTTCAATTTATCTTCTTTCTTCTTATACACGATGCTGGCTAAGAAACCGATACAACCATTGGTTAGCATCTTCCAGGCCTTCATTACAAACAAGAACAACTTTGTCTTCTCCTTCGCATCACAAATGAATTAAAATCAACCATCTCCATTGGAGAGCAAACACGACTTTACGTCTTCGGCATTCAATAAATGCGTTGTACTTTCCCAAGAAATCCATACTTAAAATTAGGTCATAATCATGCATCTCGAGCACTGTATATCTTCCTATCAACAATCCTCATCGGTACTACTCGTAACCAATGAGTGGACATCATCACTTTCCCAGAGGGTAGTGTCGTATTGAATCCCTGACTTAAGACATCCTAATCTCTTCATAATCTTTTAGCAAAAGTAGAAGATGCAAAAGGAGTGTGTAGCTCTCGTGTCAAAAACAACATTAGTATTATAGTTATTAACAAGTATCTAACCTAAAACAAGAGTAGAGGTCTTAGCAGCATGTTCGTCTTTTGTCATAGTGAAAATTTTTGGCATTGATGGTAGGTGGATTTAGGGGCAATTCCGTTGTCAACAATCATTGTAATCTAGGGCTTAAACATCCTGATCATTTTCCAAAATGGCTTAGCAGCTTCAGTCATAGATAACTTCCCTTGGCAGAAGTAATTGAACTCAACATAGTGTTCCTTGGCCACAGACATGTTGAAATACTACTCGTTAAGTTCTTGAAGGAGATCTTGCCTTGCCATCCGATTCACATCCCCTGCTCAGCTTTATTCCTTCCCACCAGATTCTAGCATCGTCCATCAAACAGTATGAATCATACTTCACTTTCTCATTCTCAGTTAAGCCCATGAAATAAAGTACTAACTCGATAGATTTTAACCATCATCGAGCTACCAAAGGGTCATTTGAACTGTTGAATTCCTTAGGTTTCGTCCTTGATAAGTGAGCTTTTACTCACTTATTTAATGTCCTAAAATTGGATAATTTGCAAAATCTCAAGATTTTAGGTTGGTTTAATGTGTTTGTAAGTGTTTCAGATAAACAAAGAAAAATTGGATTTTGGTAAAAAAGGAGATGAAAATCAAGTTTTTAGCCCGCAGCAGAGGCGCGGGTGCGCCTCCACACGCCCACTCGACCAAGTCAGAAGGGGGGGCGCTCGCACAACCCCAGCTCGCACCTAGCCAGCGTCCGCGCGTGCCCCACCAGCGCACTGCCTGTGTGCGCTTGGCGCGCCCACCTTAAATTCCAAGCATGCGGCCGCATGCTCTCAGGCATGCTCTTGCGTGCTGAGGCGCGCCTGCCCTTTTCTCCACTTGAAGCCCCCATGAACTAAAGAGAGGAGTTTGATGCGAAAAAGAGGAGCTTTTGGAGACCCAAAACACTGAGACGAAAAAAAAGGGAGAAAACTTCTAGGTTTTGAGAGCTTTTCTTGGCTCAAGGAGATTGAAGACTTGGGAGCTTGTTCTTCAACTAGTTCTTCTTCTTTTTACTTTTCTCTCTCTTTGTAGCTCTTGAACTTGCTTTTACTCTTTCATTTTGTGTTTGAATATGGGTTCGATGTTTGTTTCAAATTTGGTTATGGATTTGAGAATTTTGATGTCTAGCTAAAATTTCTAAGCTAGGGGGTATGATGCAGTTTGATGATGACTTTGTTATGATAAATTTAGTGCTTGTTGATTGAATTCCATTCCGAATTGTTTGTGTTTCTCTATGCTTTTTCCTAATTTTATTTACCATTAAATTAGAGTTTTTAGATGTGTGAAATTGGGCTCGGGAGAGTTAATTTCATATGTTGAGAATAGGGGAACACAACCCATAGTAATATTAAGTTCGGGAGGCTGATATGACTCGGGTAATCACTAGAGTAGGGTTGCGTAATGAGTGCTTAATTGGTTGAGTTAATAGGAATATTAATTTGATTAATTTTTGCATATTATTTTACTCGGCACTCGGGAGAGGGAGTGAAATTAAAATTTGTCGACTATGATTAATGATTTGAATGAATTCGATTAATAAACCTTGAATTGGATAAGCAAAGTTAATTCAAGTGAAATCAAAACCCCCTAGCCTTACACACCATCGAGTTCCCTTCAATCCACATTTTTGATTGCTTTTAATTTGCTTAATCTTAGTTTAATTTAATTGCTTAATTTAGTTGCTTGTTTCAACTCCCTTTAATTTTGATGGCTTAGATAAAATTGAGTCATTTTAATTGTGGTACTTAGTTAGTTTTCTTAATTTCAATTGCTGTGGGATGATACTCAACATTTTGTCACTTTATTACTTGTGGCGATTTGTTCATTTGCGAGCACACACGAAGATAGACACGCAACAATTCTCTTGAACCTCGATACATGGGCTTGTGATTTGTTGCAACTTGAACTCCTCTATATTGCACTGATTGTTGAACTAGAGGGTTAACTGGGACTTCTTTTCTTTTCTTGTTAACTTGCAAGTTGTTGATAAGAGTTTGTTATTCCAGAATTTGTCTCTGCAAACGTGCCACCACTTTTATGAAATTAGGTTCTGCCATAACCTCAGTATCATCTTGCACTTGACCCATACCACGGATACGACCTTCTTGCTTTTTTCTAGGCTTCTTCACATCTTATTGGTGTGTGAGTTACGAAATATTAGTAATAAGGAAACTTTCTCTTTCAGGATATCGACTCAGGATTCAAACTTTCCATAAATAGAACATTACCTCATAACTCTTATAGTTTCTATCTAAGGAACTTAGTTAATCACTTACTTGAAAAAGTTTGAAGTGGATACGTGGTGATACATGACAGAAAATAGGAAACCGCTCTGATACCATATCTGTAATGACTCATCATGGACAGTTACAATTGACTTTTTTTTTCAACATTCATCTCTCATAAAATTGTGAAAAATAATAAACTTAAAATAATCATCTTGACTTATCGGAAAATTTTTACTTAGATAATTTTAGAAAACTATCAAAGTTCTTTTTTTTTTTTTTTTTTTTTTAAACCTTATCAAAATAATTTTGTAATTAATATAAATTCTTAAAATCATATCACGAAATAATATTTAAGAAAGTCCACATAAATCCTTCAATCAAAATAATAATAAACAAAAATTTAAAAACTGTATTTGAAATTAAAAGTATTCATCCCATGATTGTTCCTCCCATTTTCCTATCATACATCGTCTCACTTCCACTCCAAGCTCTTCCAATACTACATCTTACCCTTTTCTTTATCTGCAATATGAATTAACTTATATTAGCAAATGCTTAGTAAGATACTTAAATATCACAAATGTAAATAAACTTTTTTTCTTTTATCATCATAAATATCATCATAAATATAAACATCATTTAAAAATTTTTGGGCCCAGTGTTGTACCATCATAGCGCGCTAGCCACTATATAAATGGGTAGCAAATCCCAAATCAACAGTGACAAAAAGTCCAGTCACCAGACAACATCATCATCATCATTATCATCATCATCATCAAGGGTGTACAACGTCATTTTAAAACATACAAATACATATACATACATATATATGTACTTTTCATCAAAACATCATCACAAGAAAAGTATTAATTAAGAACATTATAACATCATCCTCAACATCAAAACATACACTTGTCAAATCTTTAATTCATGTTGCAGGTGAGAGTGTACTTACAATAATGCCTTACTTAACCTTTTTTATTTTTTTTATTTTTCTGATGGTGACACGCGATTGAGGTCTTGAGTGCTTACCTTTGGAACCGTTCATGCCATAATAATAAATATTAAAAAATTACCAAAAGGCCATAATTATTTATCAAACACATCCATTATATCATAACAGCGCCTAATAGGCCTATTTCATCATTCTATAACATCCAAATACAAAAACCTAACATTTACATAAAATTATAAAACTTTACAAAGACTAGCAGTTAGATCTATGTCCCTTCCAAAATTTATAACAGTTGGTATGGGACTTAAAATGACTTGAAGCTTGTTTTATATGAACATTTTAATGGTCTATAATTCGTTAAAAACGGAGACCGTTTAGACTATCAAAAACAGTTTCGAAATCTGGTCACCAAAATTTTACAGAAACTAGCAGCCGGACCTCTGTCCCTTTGAAAACTCGTACAAATTTGTACAAGTCTTTAAATAACTTGAAACTGGTTTTAAATGAAATTAGAAATCTGGAACTTTCCAAAATATTAAATTTGTTAAAAACAGAGACTGTTGACCCTTCAAATATGATTTTGAAAACAGATATTTAAAACTGAAAATTTCTAGACAATGTCCAATCCGAAAATTTCTTATAAATTTCATCAAAAATAAAATTAACACCAATTACATGCACAAACCACATACACATAATAACCAATCTTAAGACATATTTTTAAAATATTCAAATCATAAATTTTACAAAAATCCTTTCGGCAAAGTGAATAAAGAAGTCAATATGACATCCGAAACATACAAAACAACAATAGGATCAAGCATGATTGTCGAAAATAAAAAATATATGTGGTTATGGACATCAAAACCTTACCTAAATCATATATCCTCCCTCAATCATCAATCCGTGATTATTCTTTGTTATTATCTCAAACCAACACAATCCAACCCAAAAGAAAATCACCTATACACTCATGAAATTCCAAACTAAAAACGAATCATACCTTGAATTCCTCTTGATTATGATTTAAGAACATAATTTTTTTTTTCTTCATAATTTTTTTTTTCCTTCGTTTCCTCCATTTCCCGTTCGGATTACCAACTTTCCTCTTCTTTATTATTATTATTTTTTTTTGACCGCTTATCTTCCTCTCATTGCCCATTTTTTGTAAAATAAACATGGACTTCACTGCAAATACTACATACTCTATATATATATATATATATATATATATATAACCTTCATATGTATAAAACTAATTATATATATACGTATAGCATAAAATAAATATAATATATTCATATTCAAACAAAACATAACATATATATAAACTCTCAAAACATAACATACCTATGTACTGTCCTAATATTACATATATATATATATATATATACACACACACACAATCTATTTATATTATTAAACCATCCACATATATTAATCAAATCATTTAATAAAATTAATCAATTTTGACATAAACTTTATTATAACACATCGAGTTCTCGTCGTGTTACCTGTGAAAATAACTCAAAGTAATGTTAGAAATAACTAAACATATTATCAGCACATCTTTTATGTTAATTTCTAATATCAGATTGGTAATTTATAGTTAGCTAAAAGTTGGGGCATTACATTTTCTGTGTACTCCGAAAAGTGAGGTATGACGTTGATGATGGGGAAGAAGTCGCCCTCGCTACAAGATCACGACGCCGACGGGATCGTGACGAGATCCTGATGCCAACAGGATCGCGACAGACGTGTGGCCGTCATCTTTGTCATCGTGTGGCCTTCGCCCGTCGTCGAATGTCCGTCACAGTCATCTTCTCTAGTAGCAGCTTTGTCTGTGACGGCGAGACTCGCGATTGCCACAATCGTGAGGATGAGATCCTGTGGTGGTCGGAATCATGAGTGTCGTGATCTCACACGCAACGGTTTCTCGTCCTTTCGACGAAGACAATTCCTCCACGAGACAAACGTCGCGTTCACAACCGTCAATCTATGATCCCCTCTCTGACAGCATCTGTGCTGAAAAATGATTTAGGGATTATGTTTGTTGAATTTTGGGTTGATTTGTAATTTTTGTAAATAGAGATAATATATGGTAAATATAGATAAAATTTGATAAATACAATATCTATTGATTTATTTGTAAATAGCTGGATTTCTTTGGGAGCAAATATCCGGATTTGTATAATGTCCGCATTTTTTTAGAGTAATTCAAAACCTGATCTATAATCTGGGTTCAATTTGTGGTTAGAGCTGGGAATTCGGGCCGCCCGGCCCGGCCCGGCCCGAGCCCATCGGGCTATTTCAAAAAATCGGGCCGGGCCGGGCTTAGAGAGGGTCGGGCCGGGAGCGGGCCGGGCCAGGCCCGGCCTAATTTTTATTTTAACTTTGTATATTTTTGATAATTTAATAATTTATCTTAATATTTTATCTTAGATAAAAAAATAAAAAATTTTATACTTTGTTTAAAAAATTTTATTATACTATTTCTATTAATTTTTATATTTATATTTATATTATAATTGCTTAGTTAGTACTTAATAATTATAATGTTAGTTAGTTAGTTAACTTAATATTATAATTAAACTTTTTAATTATTTTTTTTATTTTTTAATAACGGACGGGCCGGGTCGGCCCATCGGGCTTAAATATTCGAGCCGGGCCTAAAAGGAGAGCCCAGCCTGCCTATTACTATCTGGCCGGGCTTTTACCGGGCCGATAGAATGCGGGCCGGGCCTAAATTATGGGCCGCGGGCCGGCCCGTTTGGCCCGGCCCAAATTCCCACCTCTATTTGTGGTGGCTTTTTATTTATTTATTTATTTATTTATTTATTAATAATTTAGAGTAAATACTTTTATTTCCTTAAAATTAGATATGTAAATAAATTTATTTGCACTTGATAAATACTAATAAATCCATTTTAAAAAAGAAACAACAATACTAATAAATCATATATTTGCTGATAAATATTAGTATTTACCGGTAAATATTAGTATTTCCTAGTAGAGTTTTGATTACTTATTACACTAACAATTATCAAAACAATACAAATACTGGTAAATAATGATATTTACTTATAAATACTAAGATTACTAATATTTTTTATTGAATTTATAAATTGATAATTTTTAATACAACGTAAACATTGGTAATTACTAGATTTACTTAGTATTTATTAATAAACATTTTGATTTACTTGACTACTTGATAAGTTTTAAAACAACATAAATTACTAGTAAATACTAAAACTTACCAGTAAATAATTTGATTTACTTGGGAAATTGACAATTTTTAAAACATCATAAATATTGATCAAACTAAAATTTACTAGTAAATACTAAACTTTACTAGTAAATATTTGGATTTACATGATTATTTAATAAAATACATTATTTTATGTAATAAATATATTATTTGAAAAAAATAATTTATTATTGATTTCTTTTCTTTCTTTTGAGAATTACAGATTAATTATTAATTAAGAATAAACCTTTTTTTTTTTTTTTTGAGAAAATAACCCTAATTTTAATGAAAATTCAAAAACCACACAAAAACCCATTACCCAAAAATTCATCTTCACCTGAGAAGACAAACATTCTGGTGAGTCACTACTGTCGGAGAAACCATCGCGGTGAGGTTAAGGATATGATACCGACTGGTGGCAAGTACGGACCGTGATTTTTCGACAATTTCCTCGTGACTTTCATTGATTTTGGTCGTGATTTCGTGATTTTTACTAAAGAAACCATGACCATCGGCGCTCTCCGGGCTCGAACCAACCCAAACCACACCCACACCCAACAACAACCCAGTGTAGATGCTGGGAATCTACTGTCAAATTTTAAACAGAGTTAGTAAATGAAAAGAAACAAACAGATGATTGGGCCCTTGAAAATCGTTATTGAAATTCATAAAACAACATGATATCGAAATAATCAGATATGAAAAAGAGAGATAGAGAGAGAGAATCAACAACACCAAATTAGAGAGGTTCGCCAAATGATGTGCTACGTCCTCTGTGAGTGATTTTTTTCACTATGTATGAATGTTTCGAAATACAGTGTCGATTATGTATGCTAGGTATATTTTGACAGCGTAATAGTATGTCAGAATTAGGCCAAAAGAGGTCCTTTCTCAAGAGGGATCTTCCTCTATTTATAGAGGAAGAACCGTGGGTTTAAATCAGTAATTGATGATGAGCGGTTTTCGCTTGTTGTCCTTTAGGGACACGTGTCACGATGTGAAGTTAGTAGTTACCGAGAGGTGACGTCATTGTCAATTATGGGCTTGTCAGTTATCATAAAAGATCTGACATGTCATTGTTGACAATGGACTTGACGGTTATGGGGAATGTCCCTTGTAATTCTCGTCGAGCTCGAGCGACGAACGCTGATTAGAAAACAAGGCTTAGTTTTTGTGATCGCACCGTACGTGGCTTAAATTAGATTCGATGTATGTCCAATCATGTTTGAACTGATTAATTCGAAACTCGAATGTGAATGATCGTTATTCATGATGAAATGAATTAGGACTGTAAATTGGGTCCAGCCCAATTATACAAACGATCGTTGTCCACTAATGGAATGAGGAAATACCATAAGTTGGGTCCGGCCCAAATATATAATCATATTGTAGATTTTAACTGAGAGTTCATCGCTCGTTTGAATCAATCGTTTGACATGTCTGAAGTCTAACGATGTAATGAGAAGACGAAGTCTGACCCCAACAGATAGCCCCCCACTCTATCGAGCGATGATTCCTCGATAGAGTGTTTGATTATTAGCGAGAAAGTCGCATCAGTCTTTGTTACATCAGATCAGGAAGATCTGAACGGACTGACGAATCAATTGATGGAAAATCTTGAACCCGGCGAGAAACGTAATTTTACATTCATATGGCATGCACTGAATGGGTACTTCGAAACGGCATCATTGTTTCATTTCAAAATTTGTACCGCTGTGACGTAAGAAGTCTGAGCTGTAATACGTGAAATTTTGGGATTCGAACCGTTGCGACGTACGATCTCTTAAGCGGGAATACGAAAAGTTCCGTGACTCGTACCGTTTGATCAAGCATTCCCTGAAAAATCGGGACCGTTGGATGAACTGTGAAGCTATATAACGCTTCACATCCCCTCATTTCCCCTATATTTACATTTGGAGCATTCGAAAACTCAGGACCCGAGCGTTTCCGAAGACCTTCGAATTTTCAGGCAAAATTTATTTTCTTCTCCTCCTCCATTTTAAGTCATTTTGGTTTGATTAAAGTAATTTTCGTTTTGTTTCCAAATCTTTCTGGTTGGTTTTTCTACATTTCTTTGGGTGAGAGATTTGGTAGAGGGGATTTTTTTTGAGTTTTTTCTTGGGTTTTCTTGGGGTTTTAAGTCTATTGTTCTTTGTGTTCATCCGGAACTTCATAAGGTTTTGATCGAGTAAAAGCTTTTAGATCTAAAATTATTCCATCGTTCGTTCAAAATTTGGTTTGTGAACCCATGGATAAGAAAAAACAAGTTGTCGAGGACATGGATGTAGAATGGACGAGTACCGACTCCATTGATAGCAATTCCGACGATGATGAACTGGCATCAACCATCCGTCGTTCGAGATTCGAATATGAATTCGAACACAAAAGAGCGGACACTGGGACCAGTAACGAAGCATCGGAGAGGAGTTGGCTAGCAACAACATCGGGAGCCGAGGCTTTATCGATTCCTCATGTCGCTTGATTAACCAAGCCCCCACGCCGTTTGAGCGTCGAATAATTTCTTTCGAACGTCGAATTCTCGTTCGGTTTTGACGGAAGAAGACTTGTCCGATATCAGGGGTCGATTCGGATTTCCTAATGAAGTCCAGCTTCGCCTCCCTTTTAAAGATGAACGAGTGGACACGGTGTCAGAGGGATGGATATGTATGTATACCATCTATTTCGAGCGCGGACTTCGGTTCTCTCTTCCTCATCTTCTCGTTCAGTGCATGCATCACTATCAACTTGCCATTCCACAGTTGATGCCAAATGGGATGAGGGTTTTCTTGGGATTGATTGTACTGGCGGATGAAGCGGGCGTCGAGCTATTAGTAGACGACATACTCACAATTTATTACCCCCAAGAAAATTCCAAGGATCGTGGTCGATACTCGATATATCCCAGAAGGAAGAAGCAAGTTGTTGGCGAGATGAAGAACGCCGACAGATACTGGCAGGACCATTACTTTTTCATGCATGTGAATGAAAAGTCAATGGGAGGACTCGCCAATGCATTTTACCCTTTATGGGGAACTCTTCGTAAGTGTCGAACGAAGAACGTCGAGAATTGAGTAAACTGTTCAAATTCTTACGTGAATTTGTTGTTTTTATGTTGCAGGTAAGGAGTTGAAGAAGCCACCTCCGAAAGCTCTTTTGTTTGAGGAGAAGCTCGAACGCTTACTTGCTCAGCTAAATCGAGAGTGGGACGAGATCAACGTTCCAAAGAGATTCAGGGCATCGAGCCTTTGGAAGAACTTCATCGAACTCCTATCAGGTTTTGCTAAACGAGTTCCTTCTTGGGTCGATTGGCCATTTGTGAATAGGGGAGCGTTGAGGAGACACTTCGGCCCTCCACTGTTCATCGAGCCCCTTTCTGACGAAGAGGCTTTAATCACAGACTTTGCCTTGGACACGATGGTCATAAAGTTCCCCAACCCCAAGGATCTGCTAGCCAAGCGAAAGGCCAAGAAGGAAGCTAAGAAGGCAGCTGCAGCTGCAGCTACTGCTTCATCACAAAATGTTCAGGGCAACGAACCCGCGCCCTTTCCTATCCTTGAATCTTCTCTGGAACCCCATCAAAGCTTGTTTCACCTCCTGCCAAGAAAATGAAAGCAGTCGAGAAGGCTAAAAGGAAAATTCCGACGAAGCGGAATAAGAGATCGAAGGTTGCGACCCCTGAGCCGGACGTCGAAGGTCCGAGAATTGAGGTGGATTTGCCTACAGGGTGAGACTTCTGCAAGATCAGCAGACGAGCGTTGAGATTATGTGGCAAAAGTTATCTGAAGCGGCGCCGAAACTTGAAACCATGGTCCACTTCAAAGCCATCTTGATGATCTTCTATGGATGGCTTAAGGTACGGACATGTATTTAAAACTGTAATTTGTAACCTATAAATTTATATCTGTACTTGTTTTTAAAGGTACTATAAATTTACATTGCAGATTAATGTTCGAGCAATGGGTCTCTTCTATCGAATAATTGATAAAGTTGCCGAACAGAAGGTTCGAATAAAGGAGCTCGAGGACATTAATAAAGAGCTCGTGGAAAAAGACAGCGTGCACGAGGAGAAGTTGCTAGACATCGAACGAAAGTTCAAAGATGTCAAGTCGAGCACCGAGGGGTTGACGTCAAAGCTTCAAAAGATTATGCATGAAGCGAAGGAGGCACGGACATGATGGAAATCATGGTCAGAAGGTTTGACGAGGCGCAAGCCAAAATCAAAATCACGATCCTTGATGCATTCGAGAAGGCAACTCTCAAGCCTCGATACGATCTTCTCAAGGAGTATAGGCAAGGACTCCTTGTTGATGCTGAAGTTGACGAAGAGATCGAGCTATATGAGGATACCCTTGACGATGCTGGATGCTCATCGTATGCTCCTATTGAAGCCTTACCAACGACGAACGTCCAATGACAAGTGTGACGTGCCAGCATCGAATGACCAAGGGCCAAGTGGAATCGAGCCCCTTGTCAACTCCGATCCTTCAGAAAATCGCGAAACGCGGCAGTAGCTCTTATAATATATTTTAATGTTTTTATATCAATTTTTTATTTGGACATCAAGTTTGTGTACAATGACGATTCATTAATTTAAACTTGGAATTTTTATTCACATCTATGTGTAATGATTGATGCGAATGTCAAATGTTTACGACGAGTCGAGCATCGAACGAGATGCGATAAGTGATGAGTTGCCGATAATGAATAGTATAGTTTGTTGATCGAACGTTGAGCATTCAAACCTTGACAGTTGCATTGAAAATGTACGTCCATAATCAAATATGGGAAAGTGTTTATCGTATGCATGTTTTTCGTTCAAAAATATGTTTTTGATTAAGTGTAGCTGAACTCGTTCATGTGCGACGAGCTACCTACGTACCCAATGTTTAGGGATCAAGCCATTCGTAGTTTGATTATACAATGTAGTGTCTGATTTTTGTGACTGGACTCGTACAAGCATCTACAAGCTACTTACGTACCCAATGTTTAGGGATCAAGTCGAACGTAGTTCATATGCGGAATGTAGTTGTGGGCGTAGACCTACAGGTTTGATGTCGCATCAAACATTGGCTGTAATGGATCTAGCCTTTACAAACAAAGTTAAAAGAAATTACAAAGCCTCGGTAAAATTCCAAAAGAAAATTACAAGTAATATTTGTGAAGGTGATGCAAGTTCCAACTGCGAAGAACTTCTACTCCATCGTTCATTTCCAGACGGTAGACACCTGGTTGAATAACCTTCAAGATCCTGTAAGGACCTTCCCAGTTTGCTCCCAACTTTCCTGCGTTTGGCTCGACAATGTTCTAGAAAACTTTATGAAGTACGAGATCTCCTTCATTAAAAGTTCTCGGTCGAACTTTCGAGTTGTAATACTTCGACACTAACTGTTGGTAGTTCACCATGCGAACCAAGTCTTGATTTCATTTTTCGTTAAGAACGTCCAGACTGTCTTGAGCATTTCCTGATTCCGACTTCGTTTTCAAAAGCCAATTCATGCCGGAGTGTAGGGACACCGATTTTTGCTGGGATAACAGCTTCTGCACCGAAGGTTAATAAGAATGGAGACTCACCGTTCACTCTGCGTGGGTTTGTTCTGTACGCCCAAAGTACGCCATAAAGCTCATATGCCCATCACCCCTTCGTGCTTCAGTTTCTTCTTTAGATTCTGTACTATCATCTTGTGGTTTTGCTTCAGCTTGTCCGTTCCCTTGTGGTATCTCGGGTAGAGAAGCTGAGCTCGATATTCCAGCCTTGACAGAATTTTCTGAAGTTGCCCGAAATGAATTAGGATCCATTGTCCGTGACAATCTCCTGGGGCAGTCTTAATCTGCAAATTATATTCTTCCAGATGAAGCCTTCAACGTCTGAATCCTTTATATCTGCATATGCCTCTGCTTCGACCCACTTTGTGAAGTAATCAGTGAGTATAAGCAGGTACTTCCGTTGACCGCTCGCTCTTGGTAATGGCCCGACTATATCCATCGAGTACTTCATGAAAGGATAAGGAAATCCAATGCTCGACAGTCATTCTGCTGGTTGATGGAATACTGGAGAATGTCTTTGGCATTTGTCACACCGCTTGACAAAGTCTTCGTTATCTTCGAGCATGGTAGGCCAATAATAGCCCTATAGCTTCACTTTGTTGCAAAAAGACCTTCCCTTAGAATGATTCTCACATTCGCCTTCATGGATTTCTTTCAGTACGTATGCAGCTTCTCGCTCGTCTAGACATCGAGCATAAGGGCCATAAAAGAACGTCGATAAAGGATATCGTTGATCATCAAAAATCTTGCAACCTTCGTTCTGGGTTTCCGTACCTCTTGCTTGTCTTCCGGTAATAATCATTCCTTCAAATAAGCTACAAAGGGCGTTCGCCAATCTTCCATTACCTTGTCTGTCGTGATTGTAGCTTCAATTGGATGATGGGCTCTTCAATAAATCCGACTGGAATGCTTCGACGTAATTTTGGCTTAGATGTTGAACCAAACGAAGCCAAGGCGTCCGCTTGTGTGTTCAAGTCTCTCGAAACTTGCTGTATTGTGTACTCCTCGAAATGCTGTACAAGCGAATGAACAACGTTCAAATAAGCTTCTATTCTTGTATCCTTGGCTGTGTATTCTCCAAGCACTTGGTTCACAACGAGCTGTGAGTCGCTATGAATTTTCAAACGTCGAGCCCCAGTGCTTTCGTCAAACGTAGCCCAGCGATTAAGGCTTCATATTCAGCTTCATTATTTGAAGCATTGAATCCAAGGTGAAACGACTGCTCGATTATCTCACCGTCAAGGGACTTACAGAATACTCCTACTCCAGATCCTTGACATTTGATGCTCCGTCCACCATGAGCATCCACTAGCATTCTTCTTGAGTGTTTGACGTTGAAAGATCTGGAGTAAGTTCAGCTACAAAGGCGGCAAGTACTTGTGATTTTAAGCTGGTTCGGACCCGGTACTTAATGTCGAATTCGCTCAACTCGACCGCCCACTTTGTCAAGCGTCCAGATAAGTTTGGACTATAAAGAATGGCTCGTAGGGAATAGGTTGACATTACGACGATTGAGTGTGATTGGAAATATGGCCTCAGCTTCCTTGCAGCGGTTATGAGGGCAAGGGCTAACTTCTCAACCACCGGGTATCTTGTCTCCGCATCAAGTAGTGCCTTGCTGACGTAATAAACTGGATGTTCGTCGTTCGCATCTCTTACTAGAACGGCGCTGACTGATTCTTCCTTTACTGCTAAGTATAAAAATAAAATTTCACCGGTTAGAGGTTTGGCTAGAATCGGAGGGCTTGACAAATACTTTTTCAGTTCTTCAAAAGCCTGTTGACATCGATCGTTCCACTCGAACTTCTTGTTCCCTTTGAGTAGCTTGAAAAATGGCTGGCACTTATCAGTGGATCGAGAAATGAAAAAGTTCAGTGCTGCTATTCATCCAGTCAACTTCTGAATCTCTCGCTTGTTCTTCGGTGAAGGCATGTTCATTATCGCACTTATCTGGTCTGGATTTGCTTCGTTCCCCTCGCTGCATGACGATATAGCCCAAAAACTTACCAGATGAAACACCAAACGAGTATTTGGAGGGATTCAAACGCATGTTGTGTTGTCTAAGTACTGAGAAGCACTCTGACAGGTGTCCGATATGATCCGCAGCCTTCAGTGACTTGACCAGTATATCATCTATGTAGACCTCCATCGTTCAATCGAGTTGGTCGGCGAACATTGTGTTGACAAGCCTTTGATAAGTTGCGCCAGTGTTCTTCAACCCGAATGGCATAACTTTGTAGCAATAAATTCCCCTTTCCGTGATAAAAGCTGTCTTTTCTTGATCGTCGGGATGCATGAGGATCTGATTGTATCCTGAGAACGCATCCATGAATGAGAGCAATTATATCCTGCGGTTGCATCGACCAATCGATCGATATGTGCAAGGGAAAGCTATCTTTCAGGTAGGCTTCGTTCAAATCAGTGAAGTCGATACAAACTCTCCATTTTCTATTTTTTTTCTTGACGATAACAACGTTCGCTAGCCAATTTGGGTATTGTACCTCCTTTATGAATCCGGCCTCAATCAACTTCTGCATTTCTTCGTTAATGATCTGGTTTCGTTCGATCCCAGGGTTTTCTCCTTTTCTGCTTGACAGGCTTATGGCTAGGATCGACGTTAAGTCGATGTGTTGTTACTTCTGGGTCGATGCCTAGCATGTCTTTGTGTGACCATGCAAAGCAGTCTTGATTATCTTGTAGAAAACTCAAAAAGCTGAGTACGAACAGTGCAATCGAGCAATGAGCTAATATTGATGACTCGATCTGGATGCGCTGGATCGATCTGGATTTCGTTTAGTTGCTCCACGTCCGGCTGTACTTGATCGCTCGATTCTTTCTTCTTCTCTAGTTGCTATAAGTGATCAGTTTGTTTCATCTTAAGAGAATGGAGGTAGCAAATCCGCACGACTTCTTGGTTCCCCTTGATCTCCTTAACACCCCTCTTCGTTGGGAACCTGATTCTCTGATGATACGTGGAGGGTATTGCCCTCATTGTGTGAATCCACGGCCTACCGAGAATGATGTTGTAGGCCGACGGGCAATCCAAAACTAAAAAACTGGTTAATTTGTTCTCTCCTGCTGCAAACACAGGAAGTTTAATCTTACCTAAAGCTGCAGTCGACTCTCTATTGAAGCCAGTTAAAACGGCCGTCGAACTTTCAATGTCCGACTCAGATAACTCAATTTCCCTCAAAGTCGAGAGGAAAAGAACATTCGCTAAACTCCCATTATCAACGAGAATCCAACCTACTTCACAGTTCGACACGTTCAAAGTCAGAACTAACGCATTGTCGTGAGGTCGGCTGAGGCTGGTTGCTTCGCTGCTATGGAAGCTGATGGAATGTTCGTTGGGATCGTCGGGGAGGATGGTCACGATCGGCTGCGTGGCTTTCTTTTGATGAGACTTGATAGCAGTTACTGTCTCTCCATTGTAAATCGAGCATCTGTAAATTACGCCTATCGTCTTCCAAACTGGCGGTGGTGTGACGGTGTTTCTTCGATCTGCTGCACTATCTTTCATTCCTTGGACTCGTTGCCAAGTCCGTACGTCTCTCTGCCCTTCTCAGTGAGGAATTCTCAAAGGTGACCCTTCTTTAGCAGCTTAGCGACTTCTGCCCTTAGCACCCTGCAATCAATGGTCTGGTGACCATGATCTTTGTGAAATTCACAATACTTCGTTGTGTCTCTAACAGGGTTTTCTGGCAGCTTCTTTGACCAGGTAACAAAGTCCTGGCGCTTAAGATGAGCGATTAGTTCTGAAGGGCTGATGCCAAGCGCATACTTTGGTGGTGAAAGTGGGCACTTGTGATCACGCCTTGCCGTTCACTCGACTCTGTGCTCTGTTCGTTGAAGTGGGCGCGAGCGTTCACGCCTAATTATATTCTCTCGCTCTTCGCGGGCTTTAGCCACTTCATCCATTGTTCGAGCCAAATCATGTTCCACACGTTCGTTTTCTTCCCCCAGTTCGATAAATCCTTGGCTCTGTGCAGGGCATCCTGGATCGTAGGTGGGTATCTGGCGCAGATCTCGTTTTTGAATAAAGACTTATGCCTCAAGCCCTTCTTCAATGCTTTTCTTGCCGTTCCGTCATCCAACCCTGAGATCTCGAAAATCGCTTTACTGAAACGCTTGATATAAGTGTGAAGCGATTCATGTGGTCCTTGAACGACGCTCCATAGGTCCTTTGTCGTCTTTCCAGATCGTATATGAACTGAGTAACTCCTCATGAATTCGAGCAAAAGCTCGTCGAACGAATCAATGGATTCTGGAGGTAGAATGCATAACCATTTCAATGCTGCTCCTTTCAGGCTCTGCGCGAACAGCTTGCACATCATGTCATCAAGCATTCCTGTTGGAATGTTCATCGACTGTACAACGTGTTTGTACTGCAGTAGATGGTCATGCGGGTCTGACATTCCGTCGAACCTCGGAAAAGAAATGCTTCCGAACTTGGGAGTGATGGTGTTGGTAATGCGGCTGGTATGTGGCATTTCTCTGACACCACGAGCGAGATCATCGAACCCGGGTGTAAAATTTGCCGCTCAATGTATTTGTGAGGAGAATCATTGCTCCATTTGTGCTTCCAATGTCCTTAGTTCTTCGGACATTATGCTTCTCATCATGTCTTCGACATTCATTGCCTCTTGTGGAACGGTACCTTCTGGTGTTGCTATTAGGCCGGGCGTCGAACGCCGTGATGGAGTGGTGCTTCTTCTTGAATCAAATCCATGTGATGGATGTTGTTGTTGTTGTTGTTGTTGTTGTGCTCATCTTTCGTTGCTCGTCGTTGGGTTTCCAGGTGTGTTCAGGGGTTTCATGGGAGCCACGGGGCTGTGAGCAATGTTCCTCGTCCCGTGAGGATAGTATGGTGTGGCTTGCTACCAGCCCCCAGTGTTCACACTGCGAGGATTCTGGGACGTGGCTGGTTGCCAGCCCTCAGCGCTCGCTCCTGCTGAGTACCCACGTATGGGTTGTAGTAATATGAATAGGCAGCCTGGGTGTTGAGAGCCATCAACTGATTCTTGAGAACTTGGTTCTCAGTGCTGATGTTTTCCATCTGACTTTGTTGAGTGCTGTATTTCTGGGTAAGTTCTTCCACTAATCACGTCAGATTGGCGATTTGAGTGTTTGCTCCTGACGTTGAGGCTTCTGGGTGATGAACAGGGCTTCCTGTGAAAGTTCCTCCTGATGTTCACGATCATCTGCCATTTTGCTCTATGAATCTCCGATGTAGGAAGACTAAGGGCCCCACGGTGGGTGCCAAACTGTAGATGCTGGGAATCTACCGTCAAATTTTAAACAGAGTTAGTAAATGAAAAGAAACAAATAGATGATTAGGCCCTTGGAAATCGTTATTGAAATTCATAAAACAACATGATATCGAAATAGTCAGATATGAAAAGAGAGATAGAGAGAGAGAATCAAGAACACCAAAATTAGAGAGGTTCGCCAAATGATGTGCTACGTCCTCTGTGAGTGATTTTTTCACTATGTATGAAAGTTTCGAAATACAGTGTTGATTATGTATGCTAGGTATATTTTGGCAGCGTAATAGTATGTCAGAATTAGGCCAAAAAAGGTCTTTTTTAAGAGGGATCTTCCTCTATTTATAGAGGAAGGACCGTGGGTTTGAATCAGTAACCGATGATGAGCGATTTTCGCTTGTTGTCCTTTGGGGACACGTGTCACGATGTGAAGTTAGCAGTTACCGAGAGGTGACCTCATTGTCAATCATGGGCTTGTCAGTTATCATAAAAGATCTGACATGTCATTGTTGACAATGGACTTGACGGTTATGGGGAATGTCCCTTGTAATTCTCGTCGAGCTCGAGTGACGAACGTTGATTAGAAACAAGGCTTAGTTTTTGTGATCACACCGTTCGTGACTTAAATTAGATTCGATGTATGTCTAATCATGTTTGAACTGATTGATTCGAAGCTCGAATGCGAACGATCGTTATTCATGGCGAAATGAATTAGGACTGTAAATTGGGTTCGCCCAATTATACTAACGATCGTTGTCCACTAATGGAATGGGAAAATACCATAAGTTGGGTCCGGCCCAAATATATGATCATATTGTAGATTTAAACTGAGAGTTCATCGCTCGTTTGAATCAATCGTTTGACACGTCTGAAGTCTAACGATGTAATGAGAAGACGAAGTTTGACCCCAACACCTAGTCACCGGAGAAACCACAACAGGGCCTAGATCTGAGCAAGAGGAAAGGTCACGCCGTCACTGGAGAAGAAAAGAATTTGTCGCAACAAGATCTGAGCCAGGCGAATTTCTTGGTGATGTCGACATCGAGCAGAGAGAAGTCATGAAGACAGTGGGCCGGAGGAGAGGTTCTCGACGGTGACGGAGATGACACCCGAAACGTCGAGGAGTTTAGATTCAGAGGAGAGAGAATTTGGTTTTTGATTTGAGGTGAGGATTATTTGGGGAAGGATTTAATTGAAGGGATTTTCATACTTCCACTGTTTTAAACCTAATTATGTTATTTGGTTTCAATTATAAAAATGATAGTCAAATATATTATTTTGATCTTTCTCTTTTAAAAATATTATTGTATCAATATAATAATTTCTTATTTTATTAATTTAATAAATTTTTAACATGAAACAAGAACCTAAACAAATCATAATCATAACACCAAATATAATAAAATTCCCCAAATCAACCTGCAAAAATAACAAAATAAAAAACACTATAATCATTCAAGCACCAACCTAAACAAATCATAATCATGGTACTAAACATAATAAAATTCCCCAAATCAACCTGAACATAATCATCATCCATATAAAACAATAATAATAATAATAAAAAGAAAAGAAATCATTGAACACCAATCATCAGACGTAATCATTCAGACACCAACCATCAACCATAATCATTCAAAAACCCAACTATGTACAATACCCACCAACAAAACAAACAGAATTTAACAAATTCTCACACAAACCAATACCCACAGAAAGTAAATAGAGTTGGTGATCGGAAAGCGGCGCGGCAGCGGAGGGAGGAACCGGTGTGGAAGAAGAAAAATGGTTTTTTTTTTTTTTTTTTTTTTTGGGGGGGGGGGGGGGGTTAATTTCTTTTTTCTACAAGAAATTATAAAAAATCTGATGGATTAATGGAGTTTGGGATGGTTTTGGAGTGATCTAGGACGGATAGACGAAGAGAGGCCAAGAGGAGAATCAGAAAAAATGGGGAACAATGGTTCTGTTTTGGGTTTATACCCATCACTTTTTAGGACGACAATTTCGTCGCAATTAAGGAGCAAAAAGAACGTCGTTTCGTTAAGGCTCATTAAGAACCTTTTGGAACCACTATTAGCGACAACAAGGCGTGCCTAATAACCTGGTCGAAAACTTTGAGAAAATTAAAATAATTGCCATTTATTTGGGAAGCTTATAAAAATATTATTTGTGACGATAATTTCTCAAAGTCTTTGCAAAAATATTTCGGGAAACGCCAAAAAGTCCGCTTTTTTATGGCAAAAATTAAATGAAATATTTTTTCAAAATGTCGGTACAAAAAACTTCCTCAAAAATATATTTGACACGTCCAACTAGCTACATACACATTAGTATTTGTGAGAACACACGTCGTCACAATTAACCATAATTGGCACCAATTGTTATGTGCCAGATTAATTATGATAAGCAACAATGTTCAATTCTCTAATTTGAAATGAAATATTGTCTCAAATAGTAAGTAACAATGTTCTAATCTATTACGATGACATGTCATCACAAATATTCTAGTTCGTGCCCCATTCGCGTCTGGTGAATAGGCTCATCCCCCTTCGCCGATCCCCACTCCAACTCCCATCGTGAACATACACTAGAGCTAGATGCCAAATGCCAGACATCGTCGTTGCTATCAGTCTCTACTCTAATGCTGGCCATGGCTTATCTCATGTGGTCACCGATGTTAGACATTAGCTCTTTGCATGGGGCTACATGGAGGAGGAGATCCACTCTTCCGATCCCAGATCTAGTACGTAGGAGGAGATCCATTCTTCCGATCTCAGATCTAGTCCGCTGGAGGAGATCTACTACTCCACCCGTGATTTGAGGTGCTTCATTCTGTTTATATGATTTTTCTTGTTTTTAAATAAAAAAAAAAAAAAAAAAAAACTATTTAAGTGTATGTGCTTGGTGATTGGGTTTTTATGATTTTTGTGGAATTTGGTTTGAATCTTTTAGGATTATAATTATAGATTTTGGCTTCTTTTTTTTTCCCCTTTAAATATTCTAGTGACAAAATTTTAAAAATCTTGCAGAGTCATTAGTTTCTAGTCAATAACTAAGTGATTACTGGTTGGTAACTAGGCGGTTACCGATTGTTAATCAAATGCCAGCTGGTTACCAGTTTGTAACCAAGTAGTTACTGTTCAGTTACCAGCCAACGAAGAGCGTTACCAGTCGGTAACTAGTTGGTGTCAACATAAGTACTAATTGATGTTATTTGGTCACTTAATGGTATAATAAAATAAACAAATAAATAAATATGATGTCATATTATGGTATTTATTTGCAAAAGTTTTTCTTTTTGTGGCACTACTGACCGCATGATGATTGGAATAATATCGCTTTTGCTGAAGGGTGGAGTCCACCAGGTGGTTCACTCCGGTGCTATCCAGCTTTGGGGAGCCAGGCTGTGGTGGTTTGGGAGGTGATAGCAGTTCTGTTGTAATGAGTGAGTATTTTACTCATAAATCAAGTATTTTTTAGCCTAGGTAATTGTGAAAACCTCAAACATTTGTGCTATTTTGATATTTCTTTGTGATATTTTGTAGGATATTAAGAATTTGGGACTTAGAGGAATTGTGGAACAAAAATCGGAGCATTTGAGCACTTAAGACCCTACAGCCCTTAGCCAGGCCGAGAAACCTGTGCGGCCAAGCCGGCCAGGCACGCGCCTCCAAGGCCTTGTGGCCCTGCGTAGTTGTAATGATCCGAATTTTCAAACTGTTAACTAACTTACTTATTCTTAATTCATTTATTCTTAATACTTATTTATATTAGGTACCAAATATATGGATTATTATTATTATTTTTTTTTTTTTACATACAGATTATACTTGTACTTGAAGAGTTTAATAAACTAAAATTTTTAACTTAGGAAATTAAAATCCTTTAGATAATAAATATCTTATTTAAATTCGTACTTAGAGGACATAAAAAAAGCTATAACTTCATGTAAGTTAAAAGGAAAGACTCTAAAGTATTTTTCTCGTAAAGTACTCCTACTAATTTAGTAGTACCAAAATATTAGAAACATAATTATAAATATAACCGATACAAAATAATTTAAGAAGTCTAAATGCAGAAATTAAATTCGTGGTAGTATCCCACTTCCTTCCTTCATCGCCTCCACACAGCTTCGCCAGTCTAGAAAATATCTAAGTAGCGGGCTACCTACCCCCATTACCTACAGCACGAACACACACGTATGAGTTTTCGCTCAGCAAGTACAAATAATATCTCACAAAAAAATTTCATAAAATCATATCATCACACGTAACATCAGGAATGTTTAAAAATGCATTGATCTATGTGTGTTCAATTATTCTTCATTATATACATGTCTTGTCTACTTAAGGGTCCCTATGTCGTACCCATATGCGCGCAACCAATGGGGAGTTAGGATCCAACAATCTCTAAGGTCATAACTTATAATTGGTATATACCCAGTAATCCTCTAGTGTACTTTATCTTAGTCTATATAAAAACTTGTTATTCAACTTTATAAAATTAGGATCTTTCGCATTATTTGATCATACACTTAGTATCAACTCATTTCATAACTAAATATGTCCATATGTTATGACTTACCCTTATGTCACACTTTAATATTTAATTGTTTTGTCGGTGTAGGATTTTAACTTGTAAGATTTATTTAAATTTAAGTATAATCCCGTTTTGGACATTTGATAATTCGTTGGAAAGTTAAAGTATCTAGTTTTTGTCTCTATAATTTGTTTTCCAAGATTTCAAACAGTTCAAACATTAATGTGGGCGTTTTCCTAAGTGTCTTATGGTGAATTCTCAGTTTACCAGACTACAATACAATATTATGTGATTTATTAAAATTCATGTACATATACGTTTTAAACGCATGATATCTCATTTCGAAACTTGAGATGTCTACTTTACAGCCGTAAAGTTATTGTCTTAGTGTGTGAGTGTTTCATACCGTAAACTTAAGTTTTGTTACTATTGGTCCCACATATGTACCACAAGTCCAAATTTATGGGTAAACTTAGAAAAATCATAATAATTCACTTACAAGCCCAAATAAGGCAAGAGATATGTCATTGGAAAGCTTATGTTGTCTAGTTCATACACTAAGAACAGTTTTATAAAATATTATGTTTTACTGATCCAAAATATACAAAATCCCGTGGCTAGTACAGGGTTCCATCAAAGACTTCCGGTTCATTGCTCACAGCTTCGATCTTGGATGGGTCGATAGATAATCCGTCCTTAGAGATTACATGTCCGAGGAATTGAACTTTTTTAAGCCAAAATTCACACTTAGAGAATTTTACATAAAGCTGGTGGTTTTTTAGAGTTTTGAGAGTGATTCTCAAATGCTCTTCATGCTCTTTTCAGATCTTTGAATAGATCAATATATCATCAATGAACACAATGATAAACTAGTCTAAATATTCCTTAAATATTCAACTCATCAAATCCATGAAAGCTGCAAGTGCATTCGTCAATCCAAATGGCATGACTAAAAACTCATAGTGACCGTAGCGTGTACGAAATGCTGACTTTGGAACATCGCGTTCTTTGATCTTTAGTTGGTGATGACCCGAGTGTAAGTCGATCTTGGAGAAGATGATGCTCCTTTAAGCTGATCGAAGAGGTCGTCGATTCTTGGAAGAGGATATTAATTCTTGATGGTCGCCTTGTTGAACTCACAGTAGTCAATGCACATCCTTAACGTGCCGTCTTTCTTCTTAACAAACAAGACTGGTGCACCCCAAGGTGAGTAACTCGAGCGTATGAATCCTTTGTCCAAAAGTTCCTGAAGTTGTGTCTGCAATTCCTTGAGTTCGGGTAGGGCCAAACGGTATGGAGCCTTTGATATCGGTGTTGTGCCGGGCATCAATTCGATTTCAAATGAGATCTCACGATCAGGAGGTATTCCAGGTAAGTCTTCTTGGAAGACCTCGACAAAGTTTCTGACTGCTGCCACATCTTCCGGTTTGGATCGTTCTTTTTTCATTGTATCTATGATTGGTTAAGTATCCAACGCATCCTCTATGTAGCATCCTTTGCGCCTTCATGGCAGAAATCATTACCCTCGGATGTTTCTAAAAACTGTTGACATATTCGAACTTTTCTACTCCATCAGGTTTAAATGTCACTTTACGTGCCCACTAGTCAATGTTAACATTGTATTTTCCTAGGAAGTCCATCCCTAGGATGATGTCGTAGTCAAATATTTCTAGAATAACTAGATTAACGAACATTTCTCTACCAACAATAATTATTGGCACATGACGTAACCAATAACTTGACAACAAGGTTTGTCCTAAAGGCAAGACCGTTATAAAGGTCTGATTGATTCTATCCCTAAATTGAATGAGATTCCTAGCAAACGTATGTGATGCAAAGGAATAAGTTGCTCCAGAATCAAATAAAATATGTGCATCTTGGTTGGCCACAGAAAGCTAACCTGTCACCACATTCGAGGTTCCAGCTTCAACATCATTCTTGTGTAGGCGAAAATGTGAGCATTCGATTCTGGCGGGGCCTACAAACGTCCATGGTTAATCTGCGGACCCTTGATCTTGGCTTGCATGTTATGGAGTTGGGTCCCTTGTGGCTTCAGGTGATTCTGCCTAGTCTGATTCAACTTGTTGGTATAGCAATTCCTGACAAAGTTACCCTCCTTTCCACATAAGTAACAAGTATTTGAGCCGAGTTTGCATTCACCTAGATATTTCTTCCCACACTTGGGGCATGTAGGGTAAACAGTGTTATTCTTCTTCTGTGGATGGCTCTTCTGGTTGTTGTTTCTACTGAAATTCCTTTCACTTGTTGATTGGAGTGATTGCCATTAAGGTTGGATCTGTTTCCCTGACTGTTTGGTTGATTTCCTTGGTTCTGCTTCGATTGCGACTTCTCTTTCTTCTTCTCTTCAAAGAACTTAGCCTTCTCTTACTTAGCTTGAGCAAGATGATACACAGCACGTAATGCTCTTTCGACACATTTAGCAACAGTCATAGGCGGTCTGTCGCCACTATTGATCACTACTGCTATCTCAGGGCGAAACATGTCCAACATTCGCCTAACCCTTTCATCCTCAGTTAGCACAAGGTGAGGGCAAAGTTGTGCCAATTGATCGAACTTGCGGACAGCCTCAGTTACTGACATAGAGCCTTGCTTGAGTTGTTGAATTCATTCTGTTGCACTTCATAGCCATCCGATTGTAGAATTTCTCATTGAATTCCTGAATGAAATCATTCCATGTTATCTCAAGTACATTCTTCCTCATTTGCATAGTTTCCCACCAATAACGAGCATCTTTCTTCATGACATAGGAAGTACAAAATACTTTTTCTTGTTTAGTGAGGTCCATAAAGTTCAAGATTATTTGAATGGAGGTTAAACATTCCTCAGCCTCCAAAGGGTCAGTGGATCCTTCGAATTCTAGTGGTTTCATACGTCGGAACCTCTCAAACAACGGTTCTTGTCGGACCATAGATTGGACGACTTGTGCTGCAGGCATAGTTGGTGCTGCAGGTTGAGTTGGAACAGTTGGTGGAGGGGGTAGTTCTTGATTTTTTTGAGCAAGCTGCACGCGGAGATTCTGCATTTCACGCTCCTGGTCTTCCAATCTGCACTGTAGGTTAATGACCATTTCAGCTAGGTTCGCTTCTTGTGGTCGTCTTGCTACTGCTGCTCGAGGACGTGTCATGGCTCTATATATAACTCTAGTGTTCAACCTAAAGGAACCATGTTTGTTTAATATCTCTCACGCAGTTATTTTAGCTTAAGCATAGTCTTATGACGTGAGTTTCATTTAAACATAAATGACATATGTACGACCCATAATTCATGACATATCATCTCTTAAAAGCATCATGTCATCACATCACATAGTCGTAAGTTCACGTAACAATTAACCATACTGGTCATAATCAGTCATAGAGAATACATAAACCATAAGGATAACACAAGCGTCACCAAATACATAAGATAGATAATATATAAAACATCTACAAACAGTAGGTAACCTATTCGATAGTAAACTACTACACTCAATTTTCTACCAATACTCATGGACTATCCGTCTCGTCATCTTCTCATTCAGTGAAAACCTCGGTGTGGTCCTCCTCTTCTAGATCAATGCGGCATCATCATCTCCTACAACTTCTGGTTAGTGCGGGGCCGGTGCCTCAACATGGCTGTTAACATCCTATGCATTCTCCAATCCTTTCGTTGGAGGAGTGTCTACCATTTTCGCTCTCAGATGTATTTCGGCATAAATGACCTCTGAACATAAGTGATCATAATCCGGATAGGGTCGGGGAAAGTAGACAAGTGTCCGTATCTCGTAAGGAACTCCCTGCCAAAACAGCTCACATGCATCCTCTCGGTGTAGTTCGTAAGGGCACCCGACTAGGAGATCCTCCTCGAATCGGTGTTTGTACTCTTACATGCTCTCACCCTGTGCAAGTGCCCATCCCGCCGCCCGAGTGAAAAAGCAACGTCCTTGTGCATACGTCGAGTCAGCCATCCTCTCTATGTAAAGCAAATGACCTATAAAGTGCTTAGTAATGTTACGACGGAAATCCCTCCAACGTATGAGGTTCAAGTCTTACCCAATAGACTCCCACCAACGCCTAACAGCACCCCTCAGCTGGATTACTGCTAGTCTTGACCATGCCTCCCATGTGATGCCACACGAGATGCATAAGGACTCTATGTGATATAGCCAATCTCCGAGATAAGTTCCTCCGTAGTAGCGTTCTGGTCTAGCTTTTCGAAATGCAATCGATATTTTGGTACTGAGTTCACTAAGAAGTGTGTATTCGGATGATGATCCTCTAATTGGTGGCATAATAATAGTACAGAGATACCTACTTTATAAAATTAAGGTCAATAACTACCACCAATTGTAAAAATAGTTCTAACTTACTTGGATAGGCTGAAACTGATATGGAAACAACATAAGGTAGGATGGCAGGATACCGACTCTGATACCAACTGTAATGACCCAAATTTTCAGACTATTAACTAACTTACTTGTTCTTAATTTATTTATTCTTAACACTTATTTATTTTAGGTTCCAAAAATATGGATTATTATTTTTTTTTTTTTTTACATACAGATTATACTTGTACTTGAAGAGTTTAATTAACTAAAATTTTTAACTTAGGACATTAAAAATCTTTAGATAAAAAATATTCTAATCAAATTCGTACTTAGAGGACATAAAAAAGCTATAACTTCATTAAGTTAAAGGGAAAGACTCTAAAGTCTTTTTCTCGTAAAGTACTCCTATTAGTTCAGTAATACTAATATATTAGAAAAATAATTATAAATGTAGCCGATACAAAATAATTTAAGAAGTCTAAATACGGAAATTAAATTCGTGGGGTATCCCACTCCCTTCCTTCATCGCCTCCGTACAGCTTTGCCAGTCTAGAAAATATCTAAGTAGTGGGCTACCTACCCGCGCTCCCTACAGCACGAATACACACATATGAGCTTTCGCTCAGCAAGTACAAATAATATCTCACAAAACATTTTCATAAAATCATATCATCATACGTAACATCAAGAATGTTCAAAAATGCATGTGATCTATGTGTGTTCAATTATGCTTCATTATATACATGTCTTGTCTACTTAAGGGCCCCTATGTCGTACCTATATATGCGCAATCAATGGGGAGTTGGGGGAACGACCCTCCAACAACCTCCAAAGTAGCGACCCTCCAACAACCTCCAAGGTCATAACTTATAACTTTCATTCTTATCATATCCTCTCACTAATTGGAGGTTGGAACAACATTTAATCCTATCTTTCGTTAGCTTCATTCTTATTACTTGTGACAATGTGTAGATTTACATGTCACTGTACATCTATAATTACGGTATACATATCTGTGAAACATGTTGATCATATCAGTGCAAGAGAAACTATGCATGTCAAATGTTTAATCAACGCAATACATATGACTCATATACTCATCACTTCATCAAGGCAAATCATAGAAAACATAGAACATCAACAACGAAAAATATTTTGTTCAATGATGTAGGTGAGGTTTGCACTTATTTGTCTTATGTACTTAAACTTCCGGAGATGTACCTTCTACTACTCAAGTTTGAGAAATTGTCCTGATTTAATAATATCTCATTATTAGATAAAATCATAGTTATATAACTTTATTTATTTATTTATTTATTTTATAAATTAAAGTGAGTTTAATTTACTTATATCATAATTAACCTTAACACTTAATTCAAATTAATTATTAAGTGTTAAATAAGCTCCTGTTTGGGGCTCCGGTTCAAACCTTGTTTTCCTAGTTTGATGTAACGACCCGCCTAACGTGGCCGTTACAGTTACTTATCTTATCTTATCTTACTTATTTACTTGGCGGAAAAATGGAATAAATTTTTTTTCTTTATTATTTTATTTATATAACTTAAATCTTGAGAACTTACTCATACTATACTTACTGGCATAAATATGTACACATATACATATATATAGATGAACTAAATACCAAACTCATTTCGGTACATACAACATTTTATGTTATCGGTCAAACATAATTAAAATAAAACGCGTAATGGTTTCCATCCCAAGATTTCACAGGTAGCCTTGCCACGCTCCACCGCCTTGCATCAAAGATTGCTGACAGGTTGCTTACCTACAGCATAAACGTAAGACATGAGCTTTCGCTCAGCAAGTACAACTATTAACCCGCAAACATTTCATAATGGAACAATGCATGAACCAATCATGCTTTCATTATGATGTCTTATGCTTACATATCCTGGGCCCTTACATAACATAAGTGTACGTACCGTGGCGCGCTGCCATGGAGTGGATGGGGCGGCCAACCAGATCCAACTCAAACCATGGACCAAACCCGACTTAACACGGGTCGGTATGACACAAAGCAAGCTTGCTTGCCATCATACTTAAAATCTTTCTTTAACTTGTTCTTGAACATAATTTCTTATGAATAGTTTTCATTCTTGAAAACGATTCCTTAAACATAGTTTTCTTTTTGAAAACAGTCTTTTAAAACAGTTTCATACTTGAAACTGGGTTCTCATTCTTACCAAGTGATTTATCTTTAGTAAGCATGCTTCATGATGCCATAGTAATAAAACATAAATCATAACATAGATCATATCACATATCATAACATGTGCACTACAACATGTTTACATGAGCTTGGAAACACACAACAATTGAAAACATTTTCCGTCTATGCTGTAGGCGAAGTTGTACTTACCTCTTATGTGTGTCCTGAGTTTGTTGCTCCTATTGATCGCAACAACAGGTTAACTACCTGTTATCAATAAAGACGTAATATAAGAATCATCATATCTTACTCTTGACCATAATATTAGATGTTGGTATCCTAACCAACATCCATGAGAAATCCCTAGTTATATGTCCCCCCTCACACACTCTAATAATATCATGTTCGGTTACTAAGTGTAACCCTAGGGCACATGTCCCAATAATAATCAAACGGTATCCTGTTTGATTACTGAACGAACTTTGGGCTCAAAGCCCAATAGTACTTGGTATCTTATTATGTTACTATTAGTAACCTAAGGTATAGACCCAAATTATGTTTAACTTAAAAAGCCTATTGGGCTATTAAGGCCCAATCATTAAAGCGGTATCCTATTTGGTTATCATGAGTAACCTTGGATCCAAAATCTTACATATAAAGTTTGTAACCCATTGGGTTACTACAACTTGGCCTAGTTAATTTTTAGTAATCTTTCTGATTACTATTTGCCTTATTAATTTATTGCCTTCTGTACTAAAACTGGGTTTGATTAACCATTTAAAAACTATTCTGAGTAAAACTGTCTAAGTTTAGAAGAGTTTACTGAAAAACAGTCCCATAATTCCAGTTATTCGTGCATATGCAGGAATTTCCTGTGCATGCACTATTTTGAAAATCCTGCGCAGGAATTTCTTATTTCCTGCCCAATTTTTAAGATTCAGTTTCATTTTAAAATTTGTTTGGATTTTGAAAAAGTTTTCTTCACAAAAGTTTTAGATCTTGAAAAACCCTACAACTTTTGTGTTTTTCTCAAAACCCAGTTCTGCCTCTAACTTATACTTTTTCCCTATTGAACCTGCCTGACCGTGTACATAGGTCTGGGTGGTCCAGGCTCGGGTTTTTGTAAAAATGAAGGCCTTTGGAGCCTTATTTTCAAAAACTGTACACATTGCCCCCTATAATTTTTAATTTCCTACAACTTTTCAGTTTTGAGTTTTCTCAAATTTGGCATCTAAAGGCCTCAAAATACCATTTCCAGATCACTGCCCAGTTTTCACCCGAACTGGCAGTTTTGATTTTCGGTTTGTTCTTACGTACAATTACGCACACACTACCTCAAACGGTCGTAACCATGAGCCTATATCCAGCATGCAGCGTATAATCTAACGTTCTTATGATCATTCATTCATTCTTAAACATTCAATCATTCTTGTAAACCCATTTGGTGAAATTCACCCATTTGGGTTTTTAGGGTTTTCCACAAACCCTACTTGCACATCATTCATCACAATCACATAATCAATCACACCATACAACCTCTTAAGTGTGTGGGGACATACAACAAACATATACAAGGCATTTTTACATACCTTACATACTTAGCACATAACATCATAAACATACATCAAAATCATAAATCAAGATCACAAAACCTAAATCAAGCACATGCTAGATAAACTATCTAGAACATAAACATAAATGGTGAGCTTATGCTCTTATAAACAAACTGAAAATATGCTTAAACTTTGCTTAAACTTCAATAAAAAGGCTTAGGAAATTGAGAGAATTACCTCTAAGCCTTAGAGATGAAACTCAAGCTTGGGTTCCGAATTTTTTTCTAGCTTTCCTTCACTAAAAATCCGACCACTCTAGCTTGGTTTTTCTTCCTATGGGGTTCGGCTGCTATGGGGGAAAAGAGGTTGAGGAGAAATTTTGCAAGAGCTTTGGTAAGGTCACACAAAATGAACTAAAAAGCCTCCCCCCCATCACCTATTTATAGGTGAAAATTATTTTCTTTCTAGATTTATTTTTATTCCATAAATTGCACATAAGTCCTTATGAACAAAATATTTGCCCAAAAGGACCATGAGGTGGCCGGCCACTTGGAGGAAACTTGGAGGCCAAGTTTTCAATTCTTTCCTAATTTCCCAAAAATCCAAAAATTATGTAATTATCTTATGATGAGGTGTCCCACTTTTAGGGCCTTGTTTGGCTTATCTCCTAAAATGCAGTTCATTTTCATGTTAATGCAGATATTACAAATACTGTTTTCAACTATAACAGTATTGTCATACTGGACTACAGTCCAGAATTCATCTGCGTAAAATTTTGACTGCGTAAACTTTTTCATTTGACTTCGAGCTACTTGACCATTATTGTTCTAAATATTGTGCTTGATTTTTCTAAAGTGATCTTGAACCTTATTCTTACTATTTCATCCGTGATGATGGTTTTTCGCAGTATAATTCTCATACTGCTTGCTATACTACAGTACCGTCATAGTCATACCTTTGACTTTTTTGGTCAAACTTTGACCGGTCAAGGTCATAAATTCTAATTTTTGCCTTTTTCCTTAAAAGGCATCATGCATAGCTAAACAAGCTGTTTTGAGTCTTATTATGCTATAAGAACTCAAATATATATGATAGAATCATATCAGACATTTCACACAAATATTCATTTTTTCCTCAATGAGGAAATTATGAATCAATAAAAAGGGCGGTTATTACATTTGAATTGAACTCTTGTTGTTTGGCACCCTTGTTCAGCTTCAGTGCTAAGCTGAACCGTTATACAGTGACTCGAGTTATGTTTACTGTTTCTCGAATCTTCCCTGTTTCCTCTATCTCCTCCGTGCCTGCCCCCTCTGGTCGATTCTCTTCCTCCTCAACTCCGGCGCCCATATGCTGCTGTCAGAGGCTCTGTGCGCTGTGCACCCATCCTATCGGCCATCTGCTGCCCAGGGGTAGCTCCGGTTAGTGGTCCTCCTTCCTCTCTTCCCTTCGCTTATATCGATTAGGGTTTGCCTTCGCCCAGCCCCCTTCAAGCAGATGAGGCGCCGAGTGAGGCTTGGGAGAAGAAGGTGAGCAGGTGTCCGGATAACCCAGTATTTTGAATTTCGAAAATCATATCGTCGACCAGTCAACTCGTGCCCGAATCCGACTCCTTCCACTGGGTACTCATCCTCGGGCTCCAATTCGGTAACCCTAGTATATATTCTTCCCCTAAATCGCACTATATATTGTCTGATTTCGCCATGTGTTTGAGGTTTCGAGAGCAATTGTAGTGGTCAAGCTTTTGTCTTGCACTTGATTGTATTATGTGCTGCGTTGGACCTGTGTTGATTCTCCATTTTATGATATTGCCATTGCAGTGGTCAAGCTTTTGTCTTGCACTTGATTGTATTATGTGCTGCGTTGGACCTGTGTTGATTCTCCATTTTATGATTTTGCCATTGTGCTACCTTGGTTTGCATTATGTACGTGTGTTTGAGCCACATTGATGCCCTTGTGCTGCCTATGGTGTGATTTTGCCATTGTGCTGCCTTGGTGTGGGATATATTTGTTAGTTTGAGCCACATTGATGCCCTTGTGCTGCCTATTGTCTGATTTTGCCATTGTGCTGTCTTGGTGAGCATTATTGTCGTGTGTTTGAGCCACATTGATGCCCTTGATCTGCCTATGGTCTGATTTTGCCATTGTACTACCTTGATTTGCATTATGTACGTGTGTTTGAGCCACATTGATGCCCTTGTGCTGCCTATTGTGTGATTTTGCCATTTTGCTACCTTGGTGAGCATGATTGCCGTGTGTTTGAGCCACATTGATGCCCTTGTGCTGCCTATGGTCTGATTTTAGAATTGTACTACCTTGATTTGCATTATGTACGTGTGTTTGAGCCACATTGATGCCATTGTGCTGCCTATTGTGTGTTTTTGCCATTGTGCTGCCTTGGTGTGGGATATATTGATGCCCTTGTGCTGCCTATTGTCTTATTTTGCCATTGTGCTGCCTTGATGAGCACTATGTACGTGTGTTTTGTTGGGATCTAAATGTGCCCTAAGGATATAAAATCAATATTAGGGATTTTCTGTAAATATGACATTTTGATATTAATAAGAGGAGGTTATTCATGTTTAATAAGATGTGTCCTATTTACTTTCATTTGTTGATTGTATGGTTACTTTGAGCAAACATAAAATACTCCTTGACTGTTGGTAATATATCAGATTACCATATATATACGGGGTATACATAGAAGACGTGGTAATTTGATAACAGTCTAAATAAATAGTCCGCAATCGATGGAATAAGATTTGGGGATCTTATTCATGATAAGATTGTACAAGTTGTCTACTTCCTTGGAGGGATGATTTGTCTTGACCATCGAATAGGTTCCGAGTAGAAACTTTAATGTATACCAGTATTGAGGTATGACATTGGACTGGACCTAAAGTGTTAATTGATTCGGTTTAATAATTCCGTTTATAAGAATCAATGACACTTTGATTATCATCCTGCATTAATCTTAATCCTGAAATGATTACTTGAATTCGCATCCATGACTTTTGTACTTTAATGCACTACAGGTGAGACACTGTTAATTCATGGTCAATATACTTGTGTTTTGGGTGCATGACTTATGGATGGAGAAATCAAGATTCATAGATACGGAATCCATAGCTATCTTAACGATAGTAAATGTTATCTACTTAAAGGCATTATTCGGGGATTGAAAGATAGTATAACAAGATCTTGGCCATCGGTTTAGTTTGTGTTCTCTGGTGGTTTACCAATTGTATGGTTTTATAATTGGTGATTCTTTCAATAGAGAATAATGAAACTTTAAGTTAAAATGATTGAAAAGGTAAAACGGAAAAAGTCCTTAATTCAATCATGGATGACATATGGGGATTAAGCAAGCGATGAATAAATCATGGAAGAAGCACTACGTGAGAGAGCTTTCGTAATACGGTATGTAAACAGGAGTTCAGCTTCAAACTTTTAGTGGAATAGTTTTGAAGTTGATAATTGATGAATAATTAATCTGGGATTAATTTTTCACAATTATAGGAGCCTCTTTACATATTTCCATCGGGTCCCTCTATTAGCTCGCATAGTTCCATAAAGCGTCTCGGGATTTGTTCCTTATGAGATCGGTAAATTTAAATAGAATTTAGTAATGTCTATTAAGACATGTTACTCTCTAACATGCAATCCAGAAAGGATTGGACATGTAAAATTTGTAGACAAATGATTTGTCAACATGTGATTGGTTAATTTGAATTTTGGAAATAAGATTGTGTTTGGATTATTTAATTTTTGGAAAAACAAATTTTTCTCTCCTAATCTCAATAAGGTGCACGGTTTTTAGATAGGTGGAGGGAAGAAAAATTTTGTTTCAAAATTATTCAAATAAAATCCTAACATTAAATTATTAATTTATTTAAATAATGGAGATTATTTCATGTATTTTTCTTTCCTAATTAAAAGTGGTTCACGTGTTTTTTGAGGAAAGGAAATTTGAAATATTTCATTGATTTAAATTAATTAATATGGTTAATATTTATGGAAAATATTAATTCAAATAAGTGAATCTTATTTAAATTTAAAAAGGTTTAAAAGGAATTTGAATCTAGATAGGACTAGGATCTTTTGACTAGTCTAGATTCTTGATTTAAAATTTGAATCA
Organism: Ficus carica; assembly: GCA_009761775.1. Lineage (NCBI taxonomy): Eukaryota > Viridiplantae > Streptophyta > Magnoliopsida > Rosales > Moraceae > Ficus > Ficus carica. Next base: position 22,522,049 of record CM019745.1, read on the forward strand.
CCAATCTAGCTTAACAAACTCAATGTGGCCGAATTTTTTGAGGAAGATTTCCTCTTTGAAAAACGTTTTTAGGTTCAATGAATCTAGCCCTAAAGTTGTATGATCTTTTGATTCAAAATTTATTCAGAAAAATAATAATAATAATTTTTTTTTTTAGATGAATTTTGAAAAAGGATTGGACTTCTATATAAAGGCTAGGGATTCATGAAAAAAAAAATTTGGTAATTTTTCAAGAGCAAAAAAACGTTTTTGGAGAAAAGGAAAAAATTTAGTTTTTCCGGAACATCAAAAATTCGGCTATCTTGTAAGAAAGAAAAAGAGAGAAAATTCTATTGAACCAAAACTGAGAGGAAGGTTAAACCGAGTGATTATTTTCATTAGGAGGTTAACCGGTTCCTGTTTTGCAGTTTTGAAGGAAGAAGGTTGATCATATTCTCAACGAGGTACATCGGAATTGAGAAGGAGGGATCTAGACTTCGAAAAGCATTACCGGTCGCTTGGATTCATAGAACGTGTGCCCACACATACTCTGAGACGTGGAACTCGAGAATAATAGAGAAGACACGTTGGTCAAACGCTCTAGTAATTCCGGAATCCAAGAATAAAGGTACGCTTGATCATAAATTTAATTTATTGTTATATGCATCATGAGATTCTTTTCCGGAAACGGCATAAAATTTTTAAAACTTCCGCTTCGCCGTAACTCTGATTACCGATCCGATTTTTCCAACAACTGGTATCAGAGCCAACTCATGATCATGTATATAACATAAATTATTTGATCAAATAAATTTCTCTCTATGCATTAATGAAATATTTTAGAGAGTTGGCACTCTAGGTTTTATTTTGAGTATGTTAAATATATTATAAATGGATGTATGGATGAATGAATGCTTAATATTATTTTTATAATATTTGATGCTTGTTCAATTTTGCCGGTCATGATTCCATAGAGGTTATAATTTGTATCTAGGTTTTTCAAGTGTAATAGATGCGGTCTATTATCACCGCTAGGTCGTTCTTTCAATTCCTAGAATTTTTGTAAGCCGGAAACGGTGTAGGAATTTTTTGTAAAATTCGGGCTACAATGGATTCGAGGAGATTGAAGATGAACGAAGGTATGTAAATTTTCAAAGGATGTGATTTTTTTATTTTTTGGAATTTTTTAATTAAAAAAAATCACAAAATCTTTTTGAAAATTTAATTTTCTAATGATATGTGATCTTACTAATTTGGAAATCAGAATTAAAAATTTAAATTTAAATTTAATGGATATTATTATGAATTTTAAAATTTTGAAATTTAAATTTGAAATTTTGAAATTTCAAATTTTTAAATTTTAAAATTTAAATAACCGGATTTTTTATTTAAATTTTGAGATTTTATAATTTTGATTAAAATTAAAAATCACATATAATCTTTTTTTAAATTTAAATTTTAAATTTAAATTTAAAAAGATGTGACATTGGAGAAGGAAGACACATTGAAGAAGGATACAAGGCATGGATCTACAAATGAAGGCCGATATATGTTTCGGTTAATTTTTGTAAATTTTGCAATTGTCTTTTCTCTAGGATGGAATCATGATCCACGGCTGTTTACATATTTTGCAAACCATAGATGATGAATTACTAGATGAATATGTTATACTATTTCATGATGTATTGATAACATGCCATATAGACTAGGGAGTGTCACTCAATAAATATTGTTTATGCATGAAAAACAAAAACCCTAATTTAAAAGATTGAGTGGGAGAAGGTTTTACACACTAAGACCTACAGCCTCCATCGTTGGTCCAATAGTTATGTAAGAACCTGAAATTTCGATGAACTTATGATTTCCTTAAAAATAAGGAAAATTTAAGTCTGAACCATATATGTCGATATAAAGCTCATGATCTGAGTTAAATATCGGAATATATTTGAGTTCTCGTTTAATTAGCTACGAGACTCAATAATAAGAGTTGTACTTACCATAATAGGTTGTTTTGTCAAGAACGGGGCCTTTTGAGGAAAAAAGGACAAAATAGAAATTTATGATTTTCTTCGGGTCAACTTTGACCAAGTTGACTTTTGTTTTGCTTGGGCGCGTTTGAGTTGCATGTTTATTCACGTGGGACGTTAGAATACGCTGCATGCTTGCTATCTAAGCTCCCACAAGCTCGGTTGGGGTAGTTTGAGCGAAATAGGACGTAAAATGAAAATAAGAACAAAACTGCCAGTTCGGATGTGAACTGCCCAGTTTTGTAAAAAGTGGAATTTGAGGCCTTTGGAGGCCGAATTGAGAAAAACGTAAAACATAAAAGTTGTAGAGAACGATTTTTCCTAGAGGGTAACACGGACGGATTTCCAAAATGAGGTCCCAATGACCTCCGTTTACCCCAAAACCCGTGGCTGATCCCCAGACCCAGTTTTCACTCAGTTTTTCGGGGTCAGCCAGTTTCAAACAAAAACTGGGACGAATCTAGGCCGAATTGGAATTTTTGCAAAACATGAAAGTTTTAGCATTTTTCGAGAGCTACAACTTTCGTGAAGGAAGTTTTTTCAAAATCGGAATGAATCATAAGGAGAAGAAAAGAAACTACAAATATATATATATATATATATATACATAATATGTGTGGTCAAAGGTCAGTCCACACGTACAAAGAAAAAGAAAAAAAGAATTTTGTGTGTGTGTGGTCGTGTGGACTTAGTGGTCAGTCCACTACAGAGAAGAAAAAAAAAAAAAAAAAAAGAAGGGGAATAATTATCAGCCCATTCTTTGGCTTTTCTCTCTCTTTCTCTTCAGTCTCTCTCTCTCTCCTTCTCTCTTTTTTCATTCTTTTTCTTTCTCTTCCTCTCTATGTCGCACGGCTGCCATCACAAGGAGTCCCAACTCCGGTCAGCCACCTTGCACACGCGCCGGTGACCCTTGCAGCCCATCACCCGAGTGTCCAATAGTCGGAGTTTGGCCGCGTCACTCGCCGCCGTTCGCCGGAAAAATGCTAGGAAAGTTTCGGTACCATAAACTTCCAAGTAAGATTCCGGTGTAATCCGAGCTCTATTTTGCGAGCCGTTGGTTTCGTTGAGTTCCACTCGTCGAGAGGAACAAAGCCCAGTCCATCACTACTCCGATTGTTGCCGGAAATTTTCCGATCCACCGCCACCTTCAAGTACGTTTTCTTGCTTTTTTTGAGAAAACCGAACGTCGTTTGAAGAAGTGGACACCAGAAATGGGTTCTACTCGTCGAGATCTTCGAAACGGTGCCCATCTTTGTCCTTTTCACCGCCGGTCAACGCCGGTCAACGTCGGTCAAAGTCGGTCAACGCCGGTCAAAGTCGGTCAACGCCGGTCAAAGCTGGTCAATGCCGGTCAACGCTGGTCAACTGTCGCCGAATTTTGGAAGATCGCCTTCCGACCTATTTTCGATGTTCCGGACATGTTTACAACCTCAGATTTGCGAAATGGAATCTCGAAGGTTAAGAATGGCGATTAAAAGTTTAGTCGCGCAAAATTTAAAGGTGTTTGGAACGCCGACCAGGAATCGTTTTACTCACCCGAACGTCGTCGAACGATCTCGGTAGTATTCTTGACTGCTTTAAGTCATTTATTGGATTGATTACATGCCTATTTATATGCTTTGAATTGAATATCAAAATAAATATATATATATATATTTGATGTTCAAGTTAATTAGTGAAATTGAATTATATCGAGATATGTTGTATGTTAATATGATGAATGTGTTATGGATGGCACATCTTGCAGTTATGGTGTGCCAAAACCTTCTATAAATTGGTTTTATTGCAGGTTTAAATTTTGGACATTAAGGAAAATAAGCCGTTATGCTGTCGGATTTTTATTAAATCCAACCATAATTGATGATTGAACTTATAATTAGTTTTATAAGTTCCACTCTCAAAATAATTTTATAATCGAGAGCTCATATCTTGAGCCTTAAGTGGAAATGATTTATTAAGGATGTGTTTTCTAAGTTCGACAGTTTTAACTGTCTTTATTTATAAGTTATGGTTGTGTTAAATACGGTTTGTATTCTTGTATAAGAATTAATGTAAATGATAACCGTTAGTAACCGGTTAGGATACCCAAGCTATTGGGTTTTGGCCTTAGTAATCAAATGAGTTATCATTAGTAGTTGTAGAGGGGACACATAACTAAGGCTATTCATATATGTTGGTTAGGATACCAACATTTAATAATTATGATTTATGGTAAGATAGAATGTAAATGATTCTTATCTTACACCCTGTTTGGAAACAGGAATAGGAAGAGTTGTCGTGCCAGGTTTGGATAATAGACCAAGAGCGTAGGAGGAGAGGTAAGTACAAATCCACCTACAGCATGGACAAAATATTTTTGTTGCATGTTATGTTTTTAAGAAATCATGTATTGATTTACATGATTTACATATGTTTATGTTGTGATAAGTTTAAGTCATGATAAGTTTATGCTATGATATGTTTATGTCATGATAAGTTTATGTTATGATATTATGCTATGATATGTTATGTTATATTATGTTATGTTATGACAAGTTATGTTATGATATATTATGATTGAGAGTATTTTATGTTGTATGTTTGTATACGTGACATCATGAAGCATGTTCACAAATATTAAATCACACGGTAAGAATAAGTTAAGTCACGAGATAAATAAGACAAGTTAATGTTATTGTGTCGTACCGACTTGCCACGAGGGCAGGTTTAAATGGTTTTGGTCTATGGTTTGAATTGGATTGGACTGACTGCCCCAATCACTCTATGTAAACGATTAGATTCATGGTTTGGTTTGGTTTGGACTGGCCGCCTCCAACCACTCCATGGCTATGTACCACGGTACGTGCACATATGACATGACATGTTAGGGATTAGAACTAAGTCAATGAAAGCATAATTAATTTACAAGAAAACATAAACGGTTCACGCATTCTTGCACGCAAATGTTTTGTGGATTGAATATTGTACTTACTGGGCAATTAGCTCATTACTTACGTTCATGCTGTAGGTAAGCAACCTAACGGCAGTACTTGATGCAATACTGTGGAGAGTTGGTGCTGCGGACTGTGAAATGTGGAATGGACACCGCCACGAGTTTTGAAAAATATGTTTTTGTAAAATACGTTTGTAAAATGTGTTTTGTTATGTTTAAGAAAAGTTTCAAGTATGTATGGCAAGCAAGTTGCCTCGTGTTGTACCGATCCGCGTTAGGTCGGGTCTGGCCCACGATCTTGGTACTCAAGTGAGTACATATGAATATGTATGAAGATAAGTTAAGTTTTATGTACGAGAAAAAGTATAAGATTAAGTCAAGTTAAATTTCAAAGTAAAAGAGTTTTAAAATAAAGTTTTAAAGAAAAAAAAAATTTTACTCCGAAATTTTCAGCAAGCTTAAAACTTTTTAAGAATTAAGTTAAGTAAGTAAGTAAGGTGACGACCCGGCCCACGTCTGCGTAGTCGTTCCCCTACGTAGATGGTGTAAGTCGGGGCGTTACAAGTTACGCATGGTAGTTCCTACTACTCGGTTTTGACCCGGGAATTCCCTTCGGATAGGTATCTTACCTAGAGCGCACACTGATTTGGATTTCCGAAAGGATAACGGTTTTGGGCATATTTTATGTTTAGATCACCCCTCGGTGGCGGATGTAAAATACGGATTCAAAATTGGAAACGATGGTTACACACTCATGCTGCTTTATTTATTAACCCTCCCTCGAGGCTCTGTTATATAAAGTAGTGGCCAAATAAACGATAGTTAATATATATTCAATGGAATTTGTTTCATGGACAAATATGTATTAATCGGAAGGGATCCGTGTTCTTGGCTAGTTATTCTATGACTACCCCTCGGTAGCTTAGAAAGCGGAAGCTAGGAATTATCGTTGTAAGGTATGTGTTTTAAGGGTTTTACACATAAACATTTAGATTGCATATAGATCTTTTTGTTTAATTACAAAACCATATTTTATAAACTAATAGGATGTTTGCTCGTACTTATTACATGTTTTCTTATTATAGATCAAAATGTCGAGCCCTTTATCTGTGATACTTACGCAAAACAAATTAACCGGCGAAAATTTTAATGACTAGAAAAGGAACTTGCTTATCGTCCTAAACTTTGAGAAACACAGTTTCGTCCTAACCCAACCTAGACCACCCACGCCTGCGATCAATGCTCCTGATAGGGATTTTGTAGCGCTTGAGCGCTGGGACAATTCCAACCTAAGTGCTATGTGCTATATTCGGGCGAGCATGTCTAACGTGCTCCAGAAACAGCATGAAGAGCATCAAACTGCTAGGCAGATCATGGATAACCTGGAGGAAATGTTTGGTGAACAAACTATCCAGGCTAAGACCGATGCTATCAAAGGTCTCATGAACTGCAGGCAGAAGGTTGGAACTCCCATCAAGGAGCACATGATGAAAGTCATGGCTTATTTGTCTGAAGCTCAGACAAATGGGGCTGAGATCGATTCTGCAACTCAATTGGTCATGGTTTTCCAAACCTTGTCCAAGGATTTCGATTTGTTTCAGGCATCTTACAACCTTAACAGGAAGGAGATGTCTTTAACGGAATTAATGAAAGAGTTGCAAGCCTTTGAGAACATTTTTAAGGGTTCTGGATCTAAGGCTGAGGCGAATGTGGCTGAACCTAGTTCGCCTGCTCCTAATCCCAAAAGGAAGAAGGAAAAGGGGAAGAACAAGGGGAAGAAACCTGCTGTGGATGCACCTGCTACTAAGAAGTCTACTAAGACTAAGAAGCGGAAGGTGGATCCCAAAAAGGTTAAGTGTTTTCATTGTGGGAAGAAAGGACATTTCAAGAAGGATTGTCGAGAATACCTGTCCATGCTAAAGCAAAAAGGTAATTTCGATGTTCTGTATCTTGAGGGTTGTTTAGTGGAAGAATCTAAGGACAATTGGGTTATAGATTCTGGAGCTACTAACCATGTTTGTATTTCTCTACAGGGGTTTAAGGTAACGAGAAGTCTGCATGAGGAGAACTTCACGTTAAGAACCGGTGATGGGACGTTGGTGCGAGCTGAAGCAGTGGGAGAAGTGCATCTTTATTTTGATGAATTTAGGTTTATTGTTTTGAGACATTGTTTTTATGTTCCTAGTTTCAAGAGGAACCTAATTTCGGTAGCTTGTTTGATTAAAGATTCTTATTCAGTTTCTTTTAATAATAAAGTTGTTATTAGGAAAAATAATTCTCTTATCTGTAATGGATGGATGCATGGAAATCTTTATTTTATCAAACCTAAGATGCACTCATTGCTTGATACAGAATTGGAAAAGAACTCTAAAAGACATAAGTCTTCTCACTCTAACAAATCATATCTTTGGCATTTACGACTTGGTCACATAAGCCTTAACAGAATTCAAAGGATGGTAAAGGAGGAATGCCTTGACTTGTATGAGGTTGAACCTTGGCCATAATGTGAATCCTGTTTGGAGGGCAAGATGACTAAACGGCATTTTGCTGCCAAGGACAGTCGTGTTGAGGAACTTTTAGAACTAGTGCATACGGATGTTTGTGGTCCCATGAACATAGAAGCACGTGGTGGGTATGAGTATTATATCACTTTTATTGATGATTACTCGAGGTATGGATATGTTTATTTGATGATCCACAAAAGCGAAGCCTTTGACAAGTTCAAAGAATTTCGGGCTGAAGCGGAGAAACAATTAGGCAAGTCCATTAAGACACTTCGATCGGATCGAGGTGGGGAATACCTATCGGATGAGTTCTTAGGATATTTGATAGAGAATGGGATACAATCCCAATTAACTGCACCTGGTACTCCTCAACAGAATGGTGTAGCTGAGAGAAGGAATAGGACCCTATTGGATATGGTCCGGTCTATGATGAGTTACTCCACATTACCTTTGTCATTTTGGGGGCACGCCATACAAACTGCATGCTATCTTTTGAATAACGTTCCCTCCAAATCGATTCCTAAAACTCCTTACGAGTTATGGACGAGTAGGAAACCTAATTTGAATCATATTCGAATTTGGGGTTGTCCAGCACACGTCCTGGATAAGGAAGCGAAGAAGTTGGAGTCGCGATCAGAAGTGTGCTTGTTTGTTGGCTATCCAAAAGGGACAAAAGGTGGTCTGTTCTATAATCTGAAGCAAAATAAAGTCTTCGTTTCTACACATGCAACATTCCTAGAGGAAAGTTACATAGAAGACTTTAAACCTCGTAGCAAAGTAGTGCTTGAGGAGATGACTTCGGGTTTGGATGTTCCTAAAGTCACAGAAACCCTGTGGAAAAACTGCTAAAGAATCAACAACCAGGGGAGCTTCGTCGTAATGGGAGGATTATCAAGGAACCTGATAGGTACATGTTCAATGGTGAAGTTTTTGAAGCAGAATCCATAGAACATGATGATCCGGCTACGTACAAAGAAGCTATGGAGGATGTTGATTCTAGTCTTTGGCAAATAGCTATGAACACCGAGATGGAATCTATGGATTCCAACGGGGTCTGGATACTTGTAGACTTACCCCAAGGCATAAAACCGATTGGGTGTAAGTGGGTATACAAGAGGAAGAGAGGTGTGGATGGGAAAGTGGAAACTTTCAAGGCAAGACTTGTAGCGAAGGGCTATACGCAGAAAGAAGGAATCGACTATGAAGAAACCTTCTCGCCTGTAGCAATGCTCAAGTCAATCCGCATTCTTTTATCCATTGCGGCTGCTCTCGATTATGAGATCTGGCAAATGGATGTCAAGACAGCTTTCTTGAATGGCTCTCTTGAAGAAGATATCTATATGATACAACCAGACGGGTTCAAGGCAAAAGGCCAAGAAGATAAAGTATGCAAGTTGCTTAAATCCATTTATGGATTAAAGCAAGCATCTCGTTCTTGGAATATTAGGTTTGATCAAGCGATCAAAACCTATGGATTCGAACAAAACATTGATGAACCATGTGTTTATAAATGTATCAAGAATGAGAAAGTGGTTTTCCTTATACTTTATGTGGATGATATATTGCTTATTGGAAACGATGTGGCAATATTATCATCTGTCAAAGTTTGGTTAGCCAAACAGTTTGACATGAAGGACTTAGAAGAGGCTAGTTATGTTCTTGGTATTCAACTCTTTAGAGATAGAAAGAACAAAACGATAGCACTCTCTCAAGCTTCATACATTGACAAAGTACTTGAGAGATTTTCTATGAAAGATTCCAAGAAAGGTGCCCAACCTTTCAGGATTGGAATCAAGCTTTCTAGAGATGACTGTCCCAAGACATCGGAAGAAAGGGAGCGTATGAAAAATGTACCTTATGCATCAGCAGTAGGTAGTCTTATGTACGCTATGTTATGCACTAGGCCTGACATTTGTTTTGCGGTTGGTATGGTAAGTCGATATCAGTCGAATCCGGGACCGAACCATTGGGGTGCGGTCAAGCATATACTCAAGTATCTACGGAGAACGAGGGACTATATGCTTGTGTATTCCGGTCAGGACCTTGTTCGTAGAGGATACACTGATTCTGATTTTCAATCAGATCAGGATTCAAGGAAATCGACTTCAGGATCTGTTTTTACCCTTGGAGGTGGTGCCGTTGTGTGGAGGAATATTAAGCAATCTTGCATTACTGACTCGACCATGGAAGCCGAGTATGTGGCAGCCAGTGAGGCATCAAAGGAAGCGGTATGGCTCCGTAGGTTCCTTGGTGATTTTGAGGTCGTTCCTGGTATGGATAAAGCTATAGTGCTATACTGTGACAACAGTGTAGCAATAGCTAATACCAAGGATCCTAGGCATCATAAGAGGAGTAAGCACATTGACAGAAAATATCACATCATCAGAGGCTTTGTTGAGAGTGGAAATGAGACGGTTTGCAAAATCGCATCAGAGGACAATCTTGCTGACCCGTTCACGAAGACTTTGGTGGGCAGAAGATTCGAAGAACACGTTGAAGGCATGGGGATGCGTAATATGTCACATTTACTAGCTTAGGGCAAGTGGGAGATTGTTGGGATCTAAATGTGCCATAAGGATAGAAAATCAATATTAGGGATTTTCTGTAAATATGACATTTTGATATTAATAAGAGGAGGTTATTCATGTTTAATAAGATGTGTCCTATTTACTTTTATATGTTGATTGTATGGTTATTTTGAGCAAACATAAAATACTCCTTGACTGTTGGTAATATATCAGATTACCATATGTATACGGGGTATACATAGAAGACGTGGTAATTTGATAACAGTCTAAATAAATAGTCCGCAATCGATGGAATAAGATTTGGGGATCTTATTCATGATAAGATTGTACAAGTTGTCTACTTCCTTGGAGGGATGGTTTGTCTTGACCATCGGATAAGTTCCGAGTAGAAACTTTAATGTATACCAGTATTGAGGTATGACATTGGACTGGACCTAAAGTGTTAATTGATTCGGTTTAATAATTCCGTTTATAAGAATCAATGACACTTTGATTATCATCCTGCATTAATCTTAATCCTGAAATGATTACTTAAATTCGCATCCATGACTTTTGTACTTTAATGCACTACAGGTGAGACACTGTTAATTCATGGTCAATATACTTGTGTTTTGGGTGCATGACTTATGGATGGAGAAATCAAGATTCATAGATACGGAATCCATAGCTATCTTAACGATAGTAAATGTTATCTACTTAAAGGCATTATTCGGGGATTGAAAGATAGTATAACAAGATCTTGGCCATCGGTTACTTTGTGTTCTCTGGTGGTGTACCAATTGTATGGTTTTATAATTGGTGATTCTTTCAATAGAGAATAATGAAACTTTAAGTTAAAATGATTGAAAAGGTAAAATGGAAAAAGTCCTTAATTCAATCATGGATGACATATGAGGATTAAGCAAGTGATGAATAAATCATGGAAGAAGCACTACGTGAGAGAGCTTTCGTAATACGGTATGTAAACAGGAGTTCAGCTTCAAACTTTTAGTGGAATAGTTTTGAAGTTGATAATTGATGAATAATTAATCTGGGATTAATTTTTCACAATTATAGGAGCCTCTTTACATATTTCCATCGGGTCCCTCTATTAGCTCGCATAGTTCCATAAAGCGTCTCGGGATTTGTTCCTTATGAGATCGATAATTTAAATAGAATTTAGTAATGTCTATTAAGACATGTTACTCTCTAACATGCAATCCATAAAGGATTGGACATGTAAAATTTGTAGACAAATGATTTGTCAACATGTGATTGGTTAATTTGAATTTTGGAAATAAGATTGTGTTTGGATTATTTAATTTTGGAAAAACAAATTTTTCTCTCCTAATCTCAATAAGGTGCACGGTTTTTAGATAGGTGGAGGGAAGAAAATTTTGTTTCAAAATTATTCAAATAAAAACCTAATATTAAATATTAATTGATTTAAATAATGGAGATTATTTCATGTATTTTTCTTTCCTAATTAAAAGTGGTTCATGTTTTTTTGAGGAAAGGAAATTTGAAATATTTCATTGATTTAAATTAATTAATATGGTAATGTTTATGGAAAATATTAATTCAAATAAGTGAATCTTATTTAAATTCAACAGGTTTAAAAGGAATTTAAATCTAGATAGGATTAGGATCTTTTGACTAGTCTAGATTCTTGATTTAAATTTGAATCACCAATCTAGCTTAACAAACTCAATGTGGCCGAATTTTTTGAGGAAGATTTCCTCTTTGAAAAACGTTTTTAGGTTCAATGAATCTAGCCCTAAAGTTGTATGATCTTTTGATTCAAAATTATCCAGAAAAATAATAATTTTTTTTTTTTTAGAGATGAATTTTGAAAAAGGATTGGACTTCTATATAAAGGCTAGGGATTCATGATAAAAAAATTTTGGTAATTTTTCAAGAGCAAAAAAACGTTTTTGGAGAAAAGGAAAAAATTTAGTTTTTCCGGAACATCAAAAATTCGACTATCTTGTGAGAAAGAAAAAGAGAGAAAATTCTATTGAACGAAAACTGAGAGGAAGGTTAAACCGAGTGATTATTTTCATTAGGAGGTTAACCGGTTCCTGTTTTGCAGTTTTGAAGGAAGAAGGTTGATCATATTCTCAACGAGGTACATCGGAATTGAGAAGGAGGGATCTAGACTTCGAAAAGCATTACCGGTCGCTTGGATTCATAGAACGTGTGCCCACACACACTCTGAGACGTGGAACTCGAGAATAATAGAGAAGACACATTGGTCAAACGCTCTAGCAATTCCGAAATCCAAGAATAAAGGTACGCTTGATCATAAATTTAATTTATTGTTATATGCATCATGAGATTCTTTTCCGGAAACGGCATAAAATTTTTAAAACTTCCGCTGCGCCGTAACTTTGATTACCGATCCGATTTTTCCAACATGTTTGTGCTGCCTTGATGCCCTTGTGCTGCATGTAGTCTGATTTTGCCATTTTGCTGCCTTGGTGAGCACTATATTTGTGCGATTGTGCTGCCTTGATGCCCTTGTGCTGCCTATGGTCTGATTTTGTCATTGTGCTGCCTTGGTTAGCCCTATATTTGTGTGTTTGTTCTTCCTTGATGCCCTTGTGATGCCTATGGTCTGATTTTTTCATGTTGGTCACTTCAGGCTTGATTTTGGGATGATCTTGGCACCTTTTTGATCATTCATAGGCTGCCGAGATGATCCATCCGGGGTTTTGGCTATGATGATAAATGCCCATCGGGTCAGATTGTAATTTCATCAGACTGGTGCGTCATTAACCCGATATCATTTAGGTAGTTACCGGCGGTCCAAGCCATGGTAGTTGCCATGTTATCGTGTCATTGACATGCCTCAGATGCACTTTTTGATCATTTCATTCTGAGCCAACATTTGTTGCCAATACATGTTGCCTTATTTGTATGATTGATATTTTGCTTTTTCCTGCGTTAAGGAAATGCCTCGCAAAGCATCCGATGAGTCGTACGTATGGACCGACGCCAAGGAAAAATTATTCCTTGAAAAACTTGCTGATCACTTGGCGGCAACTGGCGGGAAGCAGCCCACAGGTAGTATTCTGGAGCTATGGGCCAATGAGTTCAACACTCATTTTGGCGGTGTGCAAGCTTTGGCATCCATTTTATATACAAAAAAAGAGCGCATGAGAAAGATTTATAGGGGTTGGAGGGTGTTGCAAACCCGCACCGGCCTTGGATATGATCCGGCGACAATTACGGTTGTTTGCTCGGACGAAACGTGGCACAACTTCATCAAAGTAATCCAACTTCCTAATTGCCTTCTATAATATTATGTAGAATACCAAAGTGACCAGTACACGCAAATGTAAATCGTTTGATTTTTTCAGGATAACAAGGAGTGTACCCATCTCTGCTACGAGGGACTTCGCAATAAGGAATTGTATTACAACATTTTCAAAAAAAACCATGCAGCAGGTGCCTCGGGTTTTGGATCTGTTACAATGGGAGGTGGAAGTATGCCATCGTTCGATTTTGATTTCTCCATGGACCAGTCCGAACACAGCCGGGTTTAGAGGAGGAAATTAGTCCGAGCATTGGTGCGCGGAGGCAGGCTAACACAAGAGTTGTGAATGACGAAGGTGGTCCATCCCGGTCACGGGGGAGTGCTGGGAAGCGGAAACAAAGGGACGCAACGGATGAGATGACTTTCAAGGCGATGCAGGAAATCGCGAATCATTTCCGCGGTCGCTCCCAATCGGGAACCAGTAGGGACCAAACCAGCCAGAAAGATCACATCTTGGACTGCATAAATATCATAAAGGAGATGGGTATTCCACAATATCAGAGAACGATAATGTGGCACTACTTCGATGCTCATCCGCGGCTTCAGCGTCCATTCTATTTGCTTGACGACAGCGACCGAAGGGGCATTATTGCCTCAGTTATGTCCACCCAGATGCCACCGCCGAATTGATTTTTATGTTATAGGAGCATTATTTTCCCGTTTCATTTCAGTTAGATAAAACATTGAGAGTTAAACTTTTTTCTTTTCGTTTATTGGTGCCTTGTTTACGTTTTATATGTATTAACCTTATTTGACTGATAATTTGCCCAGATTGTTTGCTAAGTCAATTTATGTTTAATGATTACATTAATTTCCATTATGCATAATTGCGTGCCTATTAACTACGGGTTTGTAATTCGTCAAACAATTATATTAATAGATGGACACAATCGGAAAATATAGTCAATACATGTGTGCCATGGTGACTAATTTAAAATTGTACTCGGATAATTGATCTACAACAGGTAAAATAATGCATTTTCAACGACAACAAAATACAGGAATGAACTGGTTCGGATCCGCACCTGATAATGAGGAGGACGCCCAAGCCGCAACAAACGAACAATGCGACGATGACGATTTGCTTGTAAAGACAGTGGTATCTGTGGCAAATAGTCGGCGTAACAGGCGACGAGTAACACATCCAATGCATAATTCAATCCTAACTGGCAGCATGCGTGTGGAGGAGATACTAAATGGCCATGACGACGTAATTCAAGGAATGATCAGTATGAAATCATCAACCTTCAGAGTACTAAGTGGCTTATTGGGTAGTCAGGAATTGTTGACGCCAACTAATAACATGAATGTGAACGAGCAGTTATTCATTTTTTTAACCATTTGTTCACAAGGCGCTACAAACCGACACGTTTCGTATTTATTTCAGCATTCTAAAGAAACAACATCACGTTGGTTCTTTAAAGTGTTGAAGGTTATTTGTGCGTTGAAGGACGAATTCATCCGACCACCTGACTACACGGCGGTGCAACATTTGATAAATGACCACGCGGAAAAATATCGACCATGGTTTGATGTACGTTAACGATGTTCTCTAATTTCATATCGAACGGTTTTCGATTAATAATATCCCCTTACTGTTCATGATGTTACGCTTACTGAATATTCTAATGGGTCATGCGGGGTTGTATTGGTGCTATTGATGGGACACACGTCCCATGTGTCCCAAGGCGCGAGAATACTGACGGTTGGATTAATCGTAAAGGGTTTCACTCGCAGAATATTTTAGCGGCCTGTTCGTTTGATATGAAATTTACATACATGTTGGCCGGATATGAGGGATCATGCCATGATGCCAGAATGTTGGATGAGGCAATATCATTCCATGGTTTCCCACTGCCCCCACCTGGTAATTGTAATTGTCCTATTATTGCATGATTTAAATATACGAACTTAGGTTAAAAATATTGGACTTCTCCTAATGCCGTGTGTTTATATGACAGGAAAATTTTATTTAGTAGATTCCGGCTACGCCAATAAGGATGGTTTCCTGAGCCCATTTAGACGGGAGACGTATCATTTACCAAAGTATCGAAGACGTCGTGCCGGGCTAGGCAACCGAAGGGAGGTATTTAACTACACGTATTCTTCGCTGCGAAATTGTATTGAACGGACGTTTGGTGTCTGGAAGGTGAGGTTTTAAAATACTTAAAGGGATGAATAGCTATCCGATGGACAAACAAGTCATGATTCCCGTGGCGTGTGCGGTTCTGCATAATTTCATAAGGATGGTGCAGATTGGGGACCCATTTCTAGAAGAGTATGTAGCTGATTGCGTGCCTGTACGTAGGAACGATGACGTTAATGCGGATTACGTGTTGGATGACGGGGTAGATGATACTGAGCCCAGTACAGGAACATAGCAACATGGCTCAAGTACGAGTGCGATGAATCAGATGAGAGAAAGAATTGCGGATGCAATGTGGGAACGATACCAATCATATCCATGGTATAGAACCATGTGAACGAAAACAAATATTATCCGTTTGGGCCAGAGTCGGAATGTAATAGTTACTTTATTTTGATGATTCTTACATTACAAATAATGTACATTTTGTTGGGGTATAATATTACAATAAAAGGAATTTTGTGACAATTTTTGTTGTCTCAAGTTGATTGGTTTTATAATTTGACATATTATCATTTTTTTCCAATTTTATTTACTAAAATATACGTTAGAATGTTAAAAAAAATTAAAAAAATTTATTCCCCTCATTTTCTTATCATCCAAACAAGGCCCTTGTTTTTTTAATTTTCAACTCAACTTAAACTTTTTTACCAAACACTCAACTCAACTTCAATTTTTCAACTCAAACTTTTTACCAAACACTCAATACTTAAACTCAACATAACTTAACTCAAACTCAACTTAAAAATCTTAACTCAAACTTGTGAACCAACAGGCCCTAAATTTCTACTATTATTATTTAATGAATTTAATTTTACTTAATTTAATTTAATTGATTAATTAATTAATTAATTAATTAACTAATTAATTATATAGTAGTTAATTATTACTTTATTTAATTGTGAAGTTATAATTAAATTACATAATTTTAATTGACTAATTAATAATTTTATCATTATTAATTTAATTATGTTACTTAAATATTTTTTCTCATATAATAATTATCAATTATTAATTCTTATATTAATTATTAATAATTAATAATTAGATTATTCTAATAACTAATATTTGATTAATCTCTAATTAATCGTCCATAATTATATTAATAATTATATCAATGATTAATGATTATGATTAATTATCATGTATTATAATTATGTAGTTATTTAACATAATAATTTTACTTACACAGCTAATTATCACTTATGAACTCTTATAATTAATTAATTACTTTATTAATTACTAATTAACTTTTTTAGCATAATTACATTTTGTTATATCTTTATTAGTTTATTTATTTATTTATTTATTTATTTCTTATTAATTAATCAATCAAGGTGACAAGGAGTCACCTAAATGTATACTTTCCATCTAGTATTGGGCTTGTATGGCTCAATCCCATTAGTTATGATCATTTAGTTGGGTTAAGGTAGTTTCTTGGTATATGCCCAGTAATCATCTAGTGTACTTTATCTTAGCCCATTTAAAAACCTATGATTTGACTTTGTAAAGTTAGGATCTCACATTATTTGATCATACATTTAATACTAACTTATTTCATAACTAAATATGTTCATATGTTATAACTTACCCTTATGTTATATTTTAATGTTTAATCGTTTTGTTAGTGTAGGATTTTAATTTTTAAGATTTATTTAAATTTAAGTATAATCCCGTTTTGGACACTTGATAACTCGTTGGAAAGCTTGAAGTATTTAGTTTCTGTCTTTAAAATTTTTTTTCTAATATTTCAAGCGTTTCAAACATTAATGTGGGTGTTTTCCTAAGTGTCTTATGGTGAATTCTCAGTTTACCAAATTACAATACAATATTATGTGATTTATTAAAATTTATGTACATATCTGTTTTAAATGTATGATATCTCATTTCGAAACTTGAGATGTCTACATTACAACCGTAAAGTTATTTTCTTTAGCATTTGAGTGTTTCATACTGTAAACTTAGGATTTGTTACTATTGATCCCACATATGTACCACAAGTCCAGATTTATGGGTAAACTTAGAAAAATCATAACAGCTCACTTACAAGCCCAAATGAGGCAAGCGATATGTCCTTAGAAAGCTTACACTGTCTAGTTCATACCTTAAGAACCGTTTTATATAATGTAATGTTTTACTAACTCAAAATATATAAAACTCATGGCTAGTACAGGGTTCCAGCAAAGACTTTAGGTTTGTAGTCCAAACTTTTTAAAATTCACCAAAAACTGTACATTTATCTGTTTAAGGCGCAAGATATCTTGTTGGAAAGCTTAAAGAATCTAGTTTTTAGATATATGACTTATAATCCAAAATTTTGAGATCAAAGGGTTCAAAGTACATAAAATCCGAGACTTGACTGTACCCCAGAGTTTCATTTTCTCTCTAGTTTTGTGTCACAACTTCAAATGCTCATAACATTAGACATACAAAAGCAAACTAAGTGATTTCAAAGCCTAAAATGAAGTTTATTCTCTGTAGAATCTTATCATATAATTTATTTTTCATACCAAAGTTTCTAATGCATGCCATATTACCACAATAGCTACAAAGCTATAACGAAGTTCGTAGATCTTACCGAAATGCTCCGTGGATCCTTTTAGATCTTGGACCTCCAAAGTTTTCTCAAAACCTTTTCCTAGGTAAGAAGAAGTCTAACATTAAGATTCCAACTAAACATCATGCTTTTGTTATCCAAAAATGACTAAAACACAAAGAATACCACTAGGGTACCTCTAGTAAAATGTCCTCTAACTCCTTCACACTTCTTCGAACTTGGTAATGGGGTTGCTTAGAGCTTGAAAATGGAGGGAGGAGGGTGCTAGAGGGGTGTTGGAGATGGAGAATAGTATTGTGGTTATGTTTTCTGTTTTGAGCTTAGTGGTGGCTAGAGAAGCTAGGGTTTTTTGAGCTTAACTTGTGTGAGAATAAAATGAGATGTTAGGGGCTTGTCTTCAGCCAATATTTACTTTAAAGAAGCTGTATTTTGAGGGGTAAAAATGGAAAATTTTTGGTTGATCCTCCCCTTGCATTGCCGCCACTTATGGGAGAGTGTTGGGGTGAAAATTTTGTTTAACAAAGTGAAGACAATGGACCACTTTCACTTGTCTCTTCTTTGGGTCAAATTGCCAAAATAAACCATGTTATTTCTTACATGAGGTTGCATGCATGCACTACTTTCTTTTTCTTTTCTTTTCTTTTTTTTCATTTGTTCAAATTTCTTCTTACTCTTTGACTACAAAATCCGGATCCCTTTGGTTATTTTATCATTTTCATTTTTTTTTTCTTTCTTCCAATTTTTCCACCATTGATCAAAAGTTGTCATCCTTATTC
Organism: Ficus carica; assembly: GCA_009761775.1. Lineage (NCBI taxonomy): Eukaryota > Viridiplantae > Streptophyta > Magnoliopsida > Rosales > Moraceae > Ficus > Ficus carica. The sequence goes on from CM019745.1 coordinate 22,540,796, forward strand.
TCATCCATTGGATCTTCTATCACACCAATCCTTACCTTAAGCTCTCATTGGTCACTTATCATCTAAAGCTTGGCCATTGATTTGCCTAGAATTCTTTAACATAAAATCTACACCATTAATTTCAAACTTAAGCAAAATTCTTGATCAATCTTCCACCTTTGGATTTTCTAAGAATAAATCCTAATTATACATCTTCTATTTATGTGACACATTAATTTCCCAATCATACTCTCAAAACTTAAATATTGATATGATCAAAATAAATGCTAAGATTATTAAATTGACTCACTAATAAAAATTGGAGTTTTTTCCGAAATTAACATTTATCCCTCTAATACGACAAAATATATATATATTTTTTTGTATAATATTATATGTTGTTCAACTCTTTTTCTATATATCTAAAATTTCTCATGTAAATAGAGAAACTCAACATTGCTAAACCATCGACATCATCATACTGATAATACATAAACAATCAATTATGATCTTGAAATTTGATATTCATCAAAATAATTCATTAGAAGTATATTAATGAAGGAAATCCATGATAATAATTCAAGAATCAAGTTTATGAATTTCTAGGGCGCCACAGCAGCTGCACCTCCCAAGTGTACACCCTGCGGCCCTGCGCGGCCGCGGCTCCACGCCTCAAGCCCGCGCAGCTGTGCCCCGTCCTGTTTATGGCCCAGATTAGCTCATTCTTGACAATCCAACGGTTCAAATTTCACCTGATTTGAGCCTTCTTAAGGGAAGCAAACCCTACTTCCAAATTGGAGAGGAAGAGATGCACAAAATGTCTAGAGAGAATGAGCGCTTGGAGGCTCAAACTCCATGGGGTATTTCTTGAAGATCTTGAAGATTTCTTGGAGAATTAAAGTCCTTGAAGATTTCTCCTTCCAAAATTAGTTTATTCTTCTTCCTTTATTTCCTTTTCAGTTGTTTTTATTTTTATTGGATTTATATTTGTAAGAATTGTCTTGAACAATATTTACATTTATGAATCGTTTTATGTTTTGATTATGGATTTTTCTATGTTGAGTTAAATGTCATATTTTAGGGCTTGATGCAACTTTATTTGAACTATGTTTTCATTATTTTATTAATTGTTAGTTTAAATCCATTTTCTATTCATTTATGTTTCTTCATACTTTAAGCTTCTAATTTGTTGGGAAATGAATTAATTGATTTTTGATTTGTGGATTGATACTCGGGAAAGTTTAGTTCATATTTCAGAATTGGGAATCATAATCTATGTTGTTGTGAGACCGGAAGGAGATCAACACTTAGATAATCTATTTGAGAATCTTGGTAATTGTGAGACCAGGAAGCAATCGATGCATTGATAATCAATCTTGGTAGATAGGGATATCTACTTGAATATTTATGGATATTATCTTATTTGATGTTCGGGAGAGATAATAAGGTTAGATTAGGTCCCCTAATTAATAAATTGAGTGAATTTGGCTAGTAATTACTTGATAGGATGTAAAATAAAGATAGTTTAGTGATAACAAGACCCTAGAATCTTTGTAAATAGTATAGTCCATTGCCATTTTCTTATTTGTATTTATTTTATTTTACTACGGTTTGCCTAGATAAAGTTGGGATACGATAATCATAGTACTCAGCATCAATCTAAGAATAATCCCTGTGGATACGACACTTACTCACCCTATACTATCAAAACTTAGCGACCTCGTGCACTTGCGAGATTTCACGCAACACGTTGATCCCTTTGGTTTGTAGTGGATTTGCTGATCTTGATCTGTTTGATCTTCTCTTGTAGCTTAGCTAAATCGGGCTCTCTAATCTCTTGTGATTCTGTTAGTAAACAATTAGTAATAATTGTAATGAGAAAAGTAGTTTTTATTATGTTTCAAAAAATATGTTATATAAAGAAAGAGAAGAAAGTAAGAGATATTTTACGTCAGAATTCCATGGGGAACGGCTAGCTGATGGGCTTGGTAATCTTCAGCGTGGCCAGCGGGGTCGGCGGTGCAGTACGGTGTGGAGGCCTAGCCGGAGAGCTTTAGAGGAGGAGAATAACCAGCTGGTTGACCTTGTAGCTATTCCTAATCTTGAATAATATTGCATTGTCTGATATACTGAACTTGACTAAAAAGTTATTTTTTTTTTTTTTTTTTTTTTTTTTTTTTTTGGGTTGATCTAAGGCAAGAAAGGGATAGTTGGTGTGGGGACAAAAAGAGTACTTTGGAGGGAAGTTTCTGCAGGCTACTTTGGGATGACACGTGTGATATCTGATCTTATATGGCAACAGTTTATTATGCCTTGGTGTCCTTTGCATGGCAGCTTCTAGTTCATTCTCGGATTCTATCAGAATGCGTTTTGCCTTCTCGAATTTTGATACAATGCGTTTTACATTCTTATAAAATCATTTTGCATTCTGATAAAATATGTTTTGCATTCTACCGGAATCCATTTTTCCTTCTCGGATTCTATCAAAATCTGTTTTGCTTTCTATCAGAATGCAATTCGCCTTCTCGAATTATGATAGAATCCATTTTATATGTTGATAAAATCTGTTTTGCATTCTATCAGAATCCGACTATTTTGCATTATATCATACTCCGTTTTGCTTGTTTTGCATTCTATTAGAATCCATCTTGCATTCTTTTTAGATTCTATCATAGTTTATTTTGCATTTTATCATAATTCGTTTTGCATTCTATCATAATGCAAAACGCATTATGATAGAATGTGTTTTGCATTCTATCAGAATACATTTTACCTTCTCGGATTCTGGTATAATCCATTTTGCATTATGCTAGAATATGTTTTGCATTCTATCAGAATCTGGCTATTTTGTATTCTATCGTTATCCATTTTGCCTCTTTTGCATTATATCGGAATACATTTTGCATTCTTGGATTCTGGTGGAATCCATTTTGGATTCTAATAGAATCTCTCTATGAGCAGAGTCGGATACGTCCGACTATCTTTGTTGAAATCCAAAAAATATATTCTGTCATAATCCATTTTGGATTCTAATATAATCTCTCCGGCGACCAACATCGACGTCAATAACCGAAGTCAGATACATCCGGTCATTTTTTATTGAAATATGGGAAAAAAAAAATTTCTGGTGACCGGCGAGCAAAGCAAGATACATCTGATCATTTTTGTTGAAATAGGAAAACAAAATTCTGACGACCGAAGATCGATCGGCAACCGGCGACTGGCCGATGAACGGAGTCGGTGATGTATAAAAAAATATTCCAATAAATAAAAAAGAAAAATTTTAAAAAGATATGGGTATTTTTGTCTATTTACTATTTTTTCATTTAATTGTTTAATTAAATGTCATGAAATGGTGAAATTATCTTTACTCTTATAGATGACAAAATTATAAAAAGGTGTCAAATTTAAGACATTCTTGCAATTCTCCCTAAATCAATACACCAAAAAATAGGAAAAAGTAAGATTAATAATTAGTTAATTTATTAAAGAAATTCATCGTAACTTTTACCACTTTAGTATTTAAAACTCGCATTTTTCTCATTAAAATGTATAAGTTATATTTCTTCTTAAAAGTTTAAAGCCTATCGCAATTTATGCAATTCTAATATTCTAATTTTACAAATTCCAATGTAAAATATGCAAACAATTGTATCCCTAGTACGTTATTGTCTGGAATTCTTCTCCGGACACCATTAAAAAAAAAAAAAAAAAAAAACTATATACATATATATATATATTTATTTATTTATCTCATTCCTCTAATTTTCCTTCTGTATTTTACTCCATCTATTTCAATGCCAAAAACGAGCTTATGTAACTTTGTTGCAAGTCATATTTTCGTTCTATTATTTTCTATTTAACATTATTTTTCGCTTCAAAATTTAAATTCAAGGAGCTATAATGCGCTAAACCTTTTTTTTTTTTTTTTTTTAGAAAAATTATTTTATACGATCTATAGTATATGATCCTTGTGCGTTTTTTTTTTTTTTTTTTTTTTTTCACAACAATTTCTCTCTTTTTTTGGGTGGGGTGTGGGGGAAAGATCCTAGATACATCTGTTTGATCAGACATTCCCAAGTCTTGATGGCTTTTATATACTACGGTATAATTGCCGTCGAAAGGGACAGTTTATATAGCGGCTTAAGCCACGTTTTTTCCCCCAAACAACTTGCCAATTTGGTGCAACTGGGGTAGCTTCCTTCCGCCTTCATACCCATTTGCTAAACAGCTCTTAGTGTCTAGAGCACTTATATGTCAGTTTTCACGAATTGAGATCCAATCTAATCCATTTATAAAATCAGTTATTAAAAAAAAGAATTGAATTGGATCGATCCATTCGATCGGATTATTGAATTCCATTGATACCCCTTGGCTTATCAATGTTATAGAGCTGATTCATGATTTTACAGTTAAATTTGACTTCAAAAAACAGACTACGGCTTGATTTTTTTGTCCAAGAAAACCTCTTCTTGACCAATTGCATATTTACTTTGCCCTGAAAATTGATATTAATAACGAAGAAATCTCTCTACTAATTATCTAATCCACGACTATAGCCTTTATTTTAAATCTTTTAGGTAAAAATTACGTATGGTTCTTACTATAGAAAACCAAAAACCAATTTGGGAACAAGAGCAAGTTAGAGTTTTTTATTCCAATCAATGAGTCAAAATAATACATCAAAAGAGGTTTATATAGGCTAATTAGAAATTATAGAAAATACTAATCTACCATTAAATGTTGAATAGAAGGAAACTTAATAATAATAAGAAACAAGCAATAAGCAATAAAATAAATATAAAACTGTATTATTTAACATCCTTCCTCAAACTCATGATGCTGATGCAAGTAACATTGAGAGTTTGCCTAATAAGAAATGGAAACGTGAAGCAGAAAGTGCCTTGGTAAACATGACAGTAATCTGTATGGAAGAAGAAACGAAAGGCAGTGTGATGGTGTCAAGTTGATAGTGATGTTGAATGACATGACAATTAATCTCAATATGTTTGGTCCGCTGATAAAACACTGAATTGCGGGCAATCTGAATAGCACTCTTACTATCACAATATAAGGGAGTAGGTCGATGAAAAAAAATACTCATATCTGCAAGCAACCAACGTAACGAGACTATCTCACAAGTAGCAGAAGCCATAGCACGATATTCTGCTTCGGTGGAGGATCAGGAAATAACATGTTGCTTTTTATTCTTTCAAGAAATAAGAGAGACACCCAGAAAGATACAGAAGCCAGTGGTGGACTTGCAATCCGTCGGATTACTAGCCCAATCAGCATCAGAGTAAGCACACAGCTTTAAGGGCGAAGTAGATGGAAGTAAGAGACTTTGAAACTGAGTGCCCCAAAGATACCTCAAAATGCGTAGAACAACAGCCCAATGAACTGTGGTAGGTGCAGTGACAAACTGACTAACTATATGAACCGTATGTGCAATAACTGACCGAGTGATAGTGAGATAAACCAAGCTGCCGACAATAGTGCAATATAAACTAGGATCCGGCAAAGGAGGACCATCAGAAGGAGTATATTGAGCATTAGTCTTAAGAGGTGTATCAACAATCTTATTATCAGTAAAAAGTGCAGACTCAAATATATCAGCTATATACTTTGATTGGGAGAAAAGATAACCTTTCGGAGAAGAGGTGACCTTAATGCCCAAAAAATAACGTAGTGAGCCCAGATCTTTCATAGCAAAACAACGAACTAAATCAATCTTCAGTGCTTCAATACTGTCAACATCATCACCAGTAATAATCATATCATCAACCTATAAAGATAGTAGAATACGACCCACACCAGTAAATCTGACCAACAAAGCTGAATCATGATGACTAGAGCAAAAGCCAAGCGAAGTAATTACCGTAGAAAACTTCTCAAATTAGGCTTGAGGTGCTTGTTTGAGACCGTAAAGGGCTTTTCTGAGCCAATAGACGTCACCAGGTTGATGAGAAACACTAGGAAGAGGTACCATGTAAACTTCTTCATGAAGATCACCATTCAAAAAGGCATTTTTAACATCCATCTGAGATATGTGTCATTGACTAAAAGAGGCAACTGCAATGAGATTGCGAACAATAATCATTTTTGCAATTGGGGCGAAAGTCTCCTCATAATCGATACCATACTCCTAAGAGTAAACTTTAGCAACAAGTCAGGCTTTTTATCTTTCAATAGAGCCATCAGACTTGGTTTAGAATTTATAGACCCAAAAAGATCCTATAGATCTTTTACCTGGTGGCATAGGTATCAAGTCCCACGTATGTGTCTGATGCAAAGCAGTAAGTTCCTCAGCTTTAGCATCTTGCCAAAATGGATCACAAATAGCCTCTTTATAGGACAATGACTCAGAGAGACGATGAATATAAGCTAAAAAGGAAGTGAAAGAGCTAGAATAACAAGAGTAAGTAAAATCTGGTAGCTTAGTAGACTTACGAGAACACGTAGAGTGACAAATGGGAGGAGGAGGAGGAGGAGCCGTAGTCTCAGGAGGTGATTGGGCAGCCATAGGAGGAGAGGGAGCAATGGCAGCATCAGGAACCAGAGTACCAGAATCTGCTGAGCTATCAGTGGAAACTCTGCAAGAAACATTATCTGAAACTAGAGCAGGTGCTTCTGAAATAGATGGTGTAACTGTGTTACTGTCAAGAGTGAAAGGATTTATATGTATGAGATCAGACATGGTCAAATTATGAGAACTAGCAGGAATAGAAAAGAATGATATATGTTCAAGAAACACAACATGACGAGAGACGTATAGTTTTTGACTAGCTGGATCAAAACAACGATATTCTTTTTGACATGCACCATAACCCAAAATGACACACATAATAGACCGTGATGACAAATTAAGACGCTCGACATGAGGATGAAGGACAAAACAGGTGGAACCAAAAACACGTAAGGAAGAATAATCAGGAGTATAGTCATACAGCTTTTCAAATGGTGACAAACCTAAATTGTGTGAGGTTGGAATCCTATTAATCAAATGAGCAGTAGTAAGAATTGCTTCTCCCCAAAATTCTCTAAGAACACTTGAATACAATAAAAGAGAACGAGCAGTTTCAACCAAATGCCTATGTTTCCTTTTGGCAACACCATTTTCTTCAGGAGTATCTGTGCAAGAAGTTTGGTGAATGGTTCCATCAGAGGCAAGCAAAGTAGAAAATCATTAAAAGTATATTCTCCTCTCAAATCACAAAAAAAACACTTTATGACACCGAATATTGAGTTTTTACAAGAGCTCGGAAAGTATTAAAAATACTAAGGAAATCAGAACGATGTTTCATATGATAAACCCAACAATATCGAGTGCAATCATCAATAAAAGAAACATAATATCGTGAACCCCTCTTTGTGATCACTGGATAAGGTCCCCAAGCATCAAAATGAACGAGATCAAATGGAGCAAGAGAAAAAGAAATACTTTTATAATATGATAAAGTAGAAAATTTTACCAGTTTGCAACCATTACAATTAGAAATATCATGAGATTTTAAATTTCCTAATGCTCCTGTAGAAGCTATATACTATAAACAAGATGCCGAAACATGACCAAGACGAGAATGCCACAAATAAGAATCAGAAGACAAACGATTCAAACGAAACAACAATAGATCCATACTAGAAGCTGCAACTTCTGCTACTTTGAGCTGATCCAAAACATAAAGTCCCCCTCGCCTACGATTGGTCCCAATCAGCTTCTGAGATTCCAGGTCCTGCACGTAACAAGTGGAAGAAGAAAAAGAGACTAAGTATCCTGACTAACACAATTGACTAACAGAAATAAGATTTAAAGTAAGACTAGGAATGTGATAAACATCAGAAAGAGACAGAGATGGTGTGACAATTAAACCAACACCTACTAATGGCATAGGAGTACTATCAGCAGTCATAACTGACATAGAGGAATTGGGAGATAAAGAAACAAAGGATGATAGATCAGGTGACATATGATGAGAAGCTCCAGAATCTAAGAGCCACAAGAAAGAAGATATACCTGAAAGACTGGAGGATGACAAACCTATATGAGTGGAGGTAGACATAGCTTGTGGCTATGTAGCAAGAAACTTTTGAAACTGCTTGACCAGTAAATGGATCTAATAACGGTGCAGCCATTGCATTATTTGGTTAAGGAGATCTGTATGTCGACTGTGGTGGCTGTTGTTGCTGCTGAGATCGTTGTTGTTGTTGCTGCTACTGCTGTTGTTGGGGTCGATGTTGCTACTACTGGGATTGTTGTTGCTTACCTTTGTTCAATAACATCGAAAACTGAGCCTTCCAGTTGACCTTTTTGCTTAATGAAAGCACACTTATCAGGAGAAACCTTAAAGTTCGATCTATTCTGATTACTAGCCGGGGGTCTTTGAGGGGTTCTAAAAACAAATAGAGTAGGCGTTGGGATTATCTCCTTGTGTGCTTGAAACTTGAGACGTATCTCCTCAGCCAAAAGTTCATTAACAACTGAATCAACAGAAGGCAGTGGACTACGATGCAGAATCGTTCCACGCAATCCCTCAAAATCATCACAGAGGGCCATTAGAAATTGTACCAAATGCTACTCTTCTCTACGGGCAATGTAGGGCGTAAATGCTTGCAATTCTGCTAGTTCTGTAAGTGCCAACTGATCCTATAAATCTGACATGGAAGAATAAAACTCCTGAATGCTCATATGCTTCTGCTAAAGGGCGCGGATATCTATCTCTAACTGATATTGTCTTGCAAAGTTGGACTGCGTGTATAGCCTCGCCAAATGATCCTAAACCTCCTTGGCAGTCTCAAACTTTGCCAACTGAGCACCTATCGAATGCATGACAGAATATTGATCCAAGTAATAATCTTTGAATTATCGGCTTCCCAAGCATCCAACGATTCTGCATAATCAGTAGCTTTCTTGTCTGTAGGTTTAATTCTTGTGCCCATAACATAACCCCACATCGATTTGCCCCGCAAAAAATTCTTCATAGCATAGCTCCAATATGAATAATTTTTCCCATCTAATTGCACACTAATCAACTGAAGAGAATCATCTTTACATCCAGTCATGATGAGAAAATAAATAAAACAAACCAATAATCACCAAACAAGAGAGAACAATATTGCGATGCAAAATCAAACCAATAAACAATCAAGACGTGCAGAAGTGAACGATTGTACAGATGATCCGAAAAAAGTGTACGGACGGCGGCGATTGTATGGATTGTGGCGATGTACGGACAGTGGTTGTTGTATGGACGGCGGTGGTTGTACGGCTGCTTTGATACCATGTAGTAAACCAAAAAACCAGTTTGGGAATAAAAGAAAGCTAACATCTCTTATTCCAATCAATGAGTCAAAATAATACATCAAAAGAGGTTTATATAGGCTAATTAAAAAATATATAAAAGATTAATTTACCCTTAACTGTTAAATAGAAGAAAACCTAATAATCATAGGAAACAAACAATAAGCAATAAAATAATTATAAAACTATATTATCTAACACTTATATGTTTTATTTCCCCAATAAATCACATATTAAAATCATAAAAATCAATGAAGATATACATTTTTGTTTTTGTTTTTTTGTTTTTTTGTTTTTTTGGTTAAATTACAGCAAGTTAAGCTTCCTTCATTTCCAAGATTAATAATCAAAATTTTATATGTCAAAAGTCAAATAATACTTATCCAAGATGTAGATGAAAGCCAGCAAGCTCCAAAATGTACAACTTGCTCATAGTGACACAGCAGATACGGATTAGCATCATGATGTAAAGAAAATATTTTTTCAAGAAACAGATAGTTACGTCTGCTTAACCATATACGTATATATGTGTAAAAATATATATGCGCGTGCGTGTGTGCGTGCGTGTGTGGGGTTGACGAATGATACATCCCCTAAAAATGTGATAAGCGATACAGATGAGTTAGGTAGAAAAAAGCTGTACTCAAATAAGAGCAATTGCTTTTCACTTTTTCCGCCACCTATTATTTTTTTAAGTTTTGAAAGGGAATTTGGATTTGGAGTCTAACCTACTAAGTTGGCATTTTGCTGAAGAAAGTAACTTTGTTTGCTTTAGACCCTCCCCAAACTTTCCTTACCTTTTTATCTTTCTCTTCAAAGCATGACATTTGTCTTGACTTTATTTGTCATCTTGACGTTGAACCAAAGTCATTTGCATCAACAAACATGAATTCCTCTTAGAAGGGCATTTTGGTATGATAAATTAAAATCCCAACTTGCACATAAGAAAGTGTCATATACAGAAAACAAAATAACAAGTTTGAATATTAAAGCATTTTTCCGTCACAAAAGTTCACTTGTTTTAAAGGTAATTGAGCAGCTAAAAGTAGATGACTTTTAGGTTGTTGGAATGCAGAAAATTGTCACTATCTTTCACACGTAAAAGGGATGAGGTAAATACGACTATTAATTCGTCAATTTTTGCTGGAAAAAAACTCAATTTTGGGAAAGTAGATTTTATTTTGGAAGAAACTTTTTAAGGAAAATTCATTTTAGAAAAGAAATGTCAAGAAAACGTTTTCATTTGAACCTCAGTTTGTCATCTCTATATATCAATACGAAATGAGACGTTCGATGTACAGATCTCACTTATTAAATAAAAATGAAAAAGATGATAAATTTTGAATTTGAGAGCTCCTATCCAAATTACTTTCCTTACACCAGCTGAATAAGATCCAACAGGTTTCGCATCTATATTTGAATATCTTGTAGCTTCAAAATTCTCATGTTTTTGTTTCTTAAATTGTTTGTGCGTAATTATAAATCAGAACTATCTAGATCTTCTTACTTGGAATCTCAAGTGCCTATTTATTTTGTTGCGTAGGTTGATTTCATTCAATCCATTTTCAAACTCAAAAACACGTTTGGCTGCACAAGTTAGCTTTCCATTCTCCTTTCATTTTGTTTTGGTAATAGAAAATTCGGCACCCCCATTTACCGTTCATGTTTTCTTTTCATTTTATGTGAAGTTTGTAAACAACCGTTTGATTTTTGTTGTCCTTTGGAGCTCTTTCTTCTTTGTGTTTTGGTCATCTACACTACTATTCAAATTCACAAGTTCGGATTTTTTTTTTTTTTTTTAAGCCTAAATAAATTAAAATACAAAGTTTTCGTGTAAGGAAAAAAAAAAAAAGATATAAAGTCGAACATTTTTTTGATTCAAAATTTAATGTAATTCATACCCCCTAAAAAAATTTATGTCTCTACCATTGCCCCCTCCCTCTTATTTATTTATTTATTTTGCTTAGCAAAAAAGTGAAATGCAGCTATTTAGAAATTAAAGCATGTCTTTAGTATATATACTTAAGACTTTTGTTCTTTTTGATAAGATATTCAAGATTTTTGTTGGTGATTAGGTGAGTTGAGTCGTATCATTTTATATAGTTTTGATGATCTTGTTACAAATCATATTCTATGCCCTGTAGGGGTGATGTTACATATCAAAGAAGTGGGTACATAAATATAATAAGTTTAGGTCTAGATTTATTATTAAAAAAAAAAAAAAAAGTTTAGGTCTAGTGAATATCATTCATATTTATGTGTCATTCTTTTTCCCTCCTAAGTCCGATCTGTTGTTTAACTTACCCGGAAAATAAGTAACATGTGATAAAATAAAAACGATATTCTTTTGGGGTACGTATGGTTGTAATTGTCTAAACCATCCTATTTAATCAATATATATATTTATATATATATATATATGTATCTTCAAGAAGTCCCAGACGTAATTGTCCCTTTTAATTAATTAAGTGGCAAACACGCATCATTTGGTATGTTTATTTTAATTATTCCGTGTAAACAGTAAACTAGTGGCAATCTAATTTGGATGCATTTAGTGCCACATTTTTTTGGGAATTTAATAGGCGTACCACATTTTTCAAATCTTAACACATCATCACTATAAATTAATATAGCAAAGGTATTAAATAAATGAAACAACTAATTAGGATTAAAAAAAAAGGCCAAAAAAAAAAAAAAAAAAAAAAAAACTTGGGAACGAGCTGCAGTTCAAAAGACTTGAGAGCGAAATTTATGGTTTGGTTTGGAATTTGGAACTTGGAAATTGGAAATGTGCTTACGCCAGGACTTTCACTTTTCAAACGTCTAGTACCTAAAGCAATCAAAATTGTCAAATAAGAATCTTATTGTTTAATGCTTTGCCAAACTACGTATACAACAAAATATAATCATATAGCGTGGCACATAATTATTTGTAATTTTGGACTATTTTTAATTTGAGTTTAACAAGTGTGTTAATCCAAGACATCAATATCAGATGCCTAAAGCAAACAAAAGTTATCAAAGAATCTTGTTATTCAATATCTTGCCAAACTACTCACAAATTCAACAAAATCTGAATAGATTGGTGACGAAACATTATAAATATGGATACATATTAATTTTTAGGATTACTTTCGGTATAGTACAAAAAACTTCACGAATCATTATAAACTATTAGTTACTTTAGCGTTAACAAATTATAAAAACTTGTGATATGATTTTAGAGTACTATCAAATTTATTGCCGCAAATTTCATCGTAGCATTTTCTCTCGCACACATTAGATACTTCTAAGATAGAGAAAATCTTTCAATCTTGTGTGTTTCTCAACACATATTTTGTTAAGAAAATAGGAGAACGTATGCTACGCGATCATTTTTCATTTCTCACTTTTATTTTTAGTTTTTTATATGCTCGATACATGCTTTTGGAAATATAGTTTCTTATAAAAGCGATCAAACACAATTTTTAAAAATGGTTCCAGTTCTAAAAAACTTTCCTTTTCTATTTTCATATCCAAAACAAAACCATTCTAAACATGCATCCAAGCGAGCACAAAGGTCTGCAAGACAATAAAAAAATAAAATAAATAAATAAATAAAAAAGATTCGCTTGGAACTTAAGCATAATTTTCTCTATATCTATCTAATCCAAAAAATCACACTTTTAACACGTTCCTATATATATATATATATATATATATATATATAATATGGGATGGCTATATTGACCTCCAATGTGACAGCATTGATGGCTAGTAACGAACCTTCTATAATCGCTCTTAACATTTCATACAAAATTAACATAATGATAACTAGGTTTATCCTCTAATACATTGGGACACCAATATTTAAAAAACGAAACAAAAAAAACAAAAAAAAAAAAAAGATTAAAAATAAGAGTGGTAAGCACTCTTTTATCACGCTGGAAAGCACTTTACAATGAGAGTGGTAAGCACTCTTTTATCACACTGGAAAGCACTTCTCTTTTTATTGTAAATTAACTAATAATAAATAGCTTAGCTACCACTTAATCGGCCAGTAAGCAAGCCCAAAGCGGCTGCTGTGGAGGAGCATTATTTGCGATCCACGAGGTCAAAATAAGCCACCAAAAAAAGGAGTCATACATCCATAAATATGGACAAAGAACTAGGAATATTTTTGTCGGGTTAGTCTGTTCTCATTGGCCCCATTTTAGATTCCCAAATCTCCCACTTAAATAAAATAGAAGAAATTAAAAATGGAAGTCAACATTAAAATGTGAATTTAGTGACAGTGTGCATTTTTTATTTATTTTTTTTTTATACAAGTGTGTGCTTTTAAATATGTATATTTATAAATCTCCCAATAAAAATTATTAGTAAATCATAATTACATCAAAATAAAGGTTGACAATCTGATTTGTTTAAAAAACATATAAAAAAAATAGTTACATCTGAATTAGTGGGGTTTTTTTATTCTTGAAAACAAGAATCATTGATATGTCTTCTTATTTCTATTTCTTTCGTTTATAACAAAAATCCTAAGATGCATGCACTAATTCCATTAATATATATATATATATAATATAATTTGTTCAGTTTCATCCTTATCTTAAGTTTAGTACCACACTGTCTATTGACTACGTAAGGATCTTAAAGTAAGGCTCTAAGATATCAAACCTTAGGGTCCGTTTAGTGAATGAGTTTAAGTTGAAAATTTTTATTGACTTTTTAGAAAAGATAAAAAAAAATTTTAAAAAAAGACAAAAACTGACATGAAAATTTTGAGTTTGAGGTTGAATGCCAAATGAGTCCTTAAACTTATTCCGTTTAGAAAAGAATTTAAATATAGACAATATCTTAATTGTTGCACTATCTTTTTTTCTTTTTTCGCTGGTTAATTGTTGCACTACCTTGTTAGTGGTAGATTGGTACGTTAGTTCTATTTAACCCCAAAAAAAAAAAAAAAAGATTGGTACTTTGTACTTGGAAAAAAAAAATTATACAACTAAAATATCTCGCATTAATTTTAGACAAAATATCTTTATGTCCTTTAAAACAAAAACTCCAAATCAACTTCCTTATAAATAAGTACAAAAAACAAAAAAGAAAAATAAATAACGAGAAAGTTTATTTTTAAAATCTAAAATACTTATGACGATAAGATTTCATTAAAAAAAAATCAAATTAAAAAATAAAAAGAAAAGAAAAATCGATTAAGAAATTCAACAAAAGACATAGTAGTACCATGATATAATTTTAGAGAGAGAGAGAGAGAGAGAACCTGTCAAATGTGTCAAAATCAAAGACAACCAAAGCACAACCCACTCAAAATAAGTGGATAGATCCCAATAGACTAAAAGGACTAAGAGACAGCTGCAGTGTATTCACCCAAAAAAAAACAAAAAACAAAAAACAAAAAAGAGACAGCTGCAGTATGACCAAATTGGAGTCCCGAGTACAACTCTGACTGTAATCCAACCTTACCACGGTTTTAATCTCTCTTTTTTTTTTTTTTTTTTTCCTCTTGTCTGATGTCTCCCAATATTTTAATTATTTTAATCCTCCAAAATTATTAATATTCTTATTCGAAACATTGTTGTTGTTTTATGTTTGCTTCTAACTCCTCATTCTTCTCGTGAAATGAAAATAATTATTGTACTGTATATAACTTTTGGCTCTAGCTAGGGAGGTTTCCTTCTCTTCACCTTCCACACGCAATGTCAGCCGTCCAATAAATCTTGCCATTCCTCCATATATACCTCAGGCTCTAGACCTCTCTTTCTCATCACTTCCACTAATAATATTTCTTCTTCTTCTCAAAGTGCCTTCCTTGCTTCTAGCTCTCTTGAACTCAAATATCCCCCTATTTTGTCATAATTTATTTCTTTCGTTCTTCATATCATAGCTGTTCTAGCTAGAGGGCTCATAATGGCTTGCTTGAATATTTGCAAAGCACAGGTATATTTCGGAACTCTACTACTTTTCTATCTAGAAAGAAATGAACATAAGAGGAAGCGTTATTTATTTATTTTTATTTTTATCTCCCTAACAAATTTACGTAAACATGAGTGAACACATGTATATATATGTGTGTGTGTGTGTGTGTGTATATATTTTAATACATATGTAAAATGGTAAAGACGTTGGAGAGTGTTACTGCGAAAAGAAGTGCAGATCGGCTCGTGTATCTATTATGTAATGCAGAGATCGTGTGTTTTTGAAATATGATACCTATGTATGTATGAGTGTGTATGCAAACATATTTTTCTTAAAAACGAAAAAATTGTAAGTATGGTTGAGTCAGATAATATATATATATATATATATATATATAGCTATGGATATTAGCAATTGACAAACAAGGAAAAAAAAAAAAAAACCTTTGTGATTTCAGGATTATGACGATGAACCTAGATATTACTAATAGATGCACCCCTTTTCACGTGCTGTTGAAATAGTAAAGGTGTTTTCTGTGTCTGTACATGTCAGTGTCTGTTTGATAATATACATGTATCGGAAACAAAATGTAAAAGCCCAACATTACTTTTCTGAACTTCTTTTATTTTTCTTTCTATTTGTTTCCTTTTATTTAAAAAATAAATAAAATTGAGTGGGGGAATTAGCTCCTCCTCTCCATTGATATTAAAAAAAAAACAAAAAACAAAACTCAAACATTCTGAAAAATTAACCAATACTATATATATATATATATATATATATATGTATGTATGTATGTATATACAGAGATAGTTAATAATAAAATAAAAATATGAGCATGGCATGGTTTGAGCAGGACTATGAGATTGCAGAGGAGATCACGACCAAGAAGCAAAAGAAGGAAGTACTAGAAGTGTACACCAAGGATGGAAGCGTTGATAGACATGGCCAACAGGCTGATCGAGGGAGGACTGGATCTTGGGTCTCTGGGATTCTTATTCTTGGTATGTTTCAAACTTTCACTTCGTTAGCTAGGTTCCTTACCTTCCCTTAATTAAGAGCACCATATGCAAGTATGGGCATCAACATCATTTCAAGTTGGGTTCTTTCGTTTTTACGAAAAAAAAATTAAAGTAAATAGCAAGATTTTGAAATATTTTGAAGTAATTAAATTGCATATTTACTAGGTAATTAAATAGCAAACTTATGGCACATATAACATATATATTTATGATAAGTACTTCTAACAAATAAACTATTTACTTCTACTTGTTAAATAAATTACTTACCAAGTAAATTTGCTATTTGTTTTACATATTTTTAAAATATGTTATTTATTTCAATTATTTATTAAAAATTTCTATTTATACTTCTTTCTCCCTGATCATTATTGCATATCAAGAGTACTTGTATTTCTAAGCAATTAAAATTTGAAAGTTGGAATATTTGGGTCCTAAAGACACAATCTTTATTAGGTAGTTTTATTTATTTATTTGTTTGTTTGTTTGATTGATTGTTTGTTTGTTTGTTTGTTTATTCGTTTTTAGGCAGCTAGATCCCAGATAATTAATAAGCTTCGTTCATGCAACATGATCTTATGTTGCCTATATATTTTTTTATAATATATACCTATGTTGCTCTCTACAATCACTAACCAGTCAAATGTATGACTTATATTTCTCCCTATAAATCACTAATCACTTGCATCGGTAATATTAACTTGTTAAAGCATCATAGAGCTGTCATTCTTCTGCTTCGTTTCTTCCGTTTTTTTTTTTTTTTTTTTTTGGGTAAATCATAGAGCTCTCATTCTTGCTTTATGGATGATAATGAAATTTACAATAATTATTAGATCATATTTTCTTCTTTTGATTTATCACTTTATTATGACACATGTTTCAATATTATTGGACCAGTTTTGGTACTTTTACATTTCGTATTGACAAGGCAAAAGTAGTGGCGGAGCTACCTTGGTCGGAGAGTAGCAATTCCTCTGACCTAAGGGGCTCCATTACTGTAAAATAAAAAGTTCTACAATTATTTTCTTAATTTTCCTGAAATTTTCAAATTGCAATATTTGTTTTGAAGTTTTAGAAAAGTTTCAGTTATACTGTAAAAGTTGACAATTAGTATACTTATATTTAAAACTAGAAAAATACACAAAATAAACCAAAAAACAACCATATTGATGATCTATTACAAAACTCCTAGTTTTATTAACCATATATAAACAATAAAAAGTTACACTATTATTTTAGTTGAAAATTGTGATTCAATTCATGCTCTTAAAAAAAAAAAAAAAAAAAAAGTCATGACTCTATCACTGAAAAAGATGTGGAATTAATTAATATTAATTTTGCAGTGAATCAAGGGTTGGCAACGTTGGCATTCTTTGGGGTGGGAGTGAACTTGGTGTTGTTCTTGACAAAGGTGCTGGGGCAGGACAATGCAGAAGCTGCAAATAATGTAAGCAAATGGACAGGAACGGTTTACCTTTTCTCACTAGTCGGCGCTTTCCTAAGTGATTCCTACTGGGGCAGGTTCAAGACTTGCGCTATCTTCCAAGCCATCTTTGTCCTTGTAAGTCTCCACTACTACTATTCACCACGACCAAACCAATTATCAATTATTAATTGTCCTTACCACTTATTTAATATTTATATTATTCTTGTTATGACATTAATATTAGGTATATACATAGGTCCCATGATGAGATCGGTCAATAATTGATATCGAGTATGGAGTAAATAGGAGTTTTCATAGAATAATTAAAGTAAATAACATATTTTTAAAATATAAATAGTAAATAGTAGTAAATAACTAATTTAGCATATAAATGATTTATTTACGTCATAACAAATGTATCTAATAAATTTTCTACTTACCTAGTAAATTGACTATTTACTTCAAATATTTTAAAACCTTGCTATTAACTTAAATTATTAAAAAAATATATATACTATTTACTACAAATTTCGTGATTAATGTAATCCCATTTAATGTGCCCTTTTTTTTTTTTTTTTTTTTTTTTTTTTTTTGCGATAAAGAATCCAACGTAAATCCATTTCTATTTAGAAACCTACCTTTTTTAAGTTCACACTTGTAAATAGATCTTAAATTTTATGTTAAAAGATGCCAAAAAAGAAGTGTTTTAGAACTTATAAAGCCTTGACACATATATACAGTGTTTCTACTTAGACAAATAAAACTGCTCTTTTAAGAGAGAGAACAATTTTAGACGTATCATATGTTGTGTCGAATAATTAATTGTAGATCGAAACACTTCATAATGGTGGATTTTTTTTTTTTTTTTTTTTTTTTTCACATATATGCAGGGTTTGGCATCGTTATCACTAACGTCATACATATTCTTACTCAAGCCTAGAGGGTGTGGTGATGGAGAGTCTCCTTGTGGACATCATTCGTCGATTGCGATCGCATTGTTCTACTTCTCGATATATCTGATTGCCCTAGGAAACGGAGGGTATCAACCAAACATAGCCACATTTGGGGCAGACCAGTTTGATGAGGAGGACCCCAAAGAAGGGCTCTCAAAGATAGCTTTTTTCAGCTACTTCTACTTGGCCTTAAATCTTGGCTCTCTCTTTTCAAACACAATCTTGGGATATTATGAGGACAAAGGGATGTGGGCACTAGGGTTTTGGGCATCTGCCGGGTCGGCTACCTTGGCATTGATTTTATTCCTTTGTGGTACCCCAAGATACCGGCACTTCAGCCCAAAGGGCAACCCGCTTTCTAGGTTTTGTCAAGTAGTCATCGCTGCAGCGAGGAAATGGAAGGTCGAGATGACGCCCGGTGGAGCGAATCTGTTTGAAGATGATGATAAAAAAGAGTCCTCTCAAAATGGTGCTAGAAATATACTCCACACTGAAGGATTCAAGTAAGTGTCCTAATTTTCAGCCAACCAAAAAAAAAAAAAAAAAGAACTTTTATCAATTTCTCATAAAGATCTGTTTTTCAATTTCCATCAACTAACAAAAAGTCACTACAAAACACATACACACACACATGTATATATATAATTGCTTTTTAGCCAAGAGAATATATAAACAACATAAAAATGACATTTGACAAACACTGGCGCAACTTTTTGTAGCACTAAACATTAAAGCCCTTTAAAATATTGTTCTTTTGCTTTTTCGGTCACACGTTTGGCTTACGTGGATGGAAGCCAAACTTTTTGTAGTGCTAATGTTGTCGGATTAGAAAAAGAATATTATATTGATTCCTTCTTCCTTTTATTCTGTGTTAGTGGGGTTAAACGTACCAATAGTTCACTAATTAAGTTTTAATGACTTAATAATATTTATTCATGTTTTGTCTTCAGATTTTTGGATAGGGCTGCAGTCCTCACAGAGAAAGAGCTCAACCAAACGGGGAAGAAGAATCCATGGCGTCTATGCACAGTGACACAAGTTGAAGAAGTGAAATGCATCCTAAGACTACTCCCCATTTGGCTCTGCACTATTCTCTACTCCGTGGTGTTCACCCAAATGGCTTCCCTCTTCGTGGAGCAAGGCGCCGCCATGAAGACCACTGTCTCAGGCTTCCACATCCCCCCCGCGAGCATGTCGAGCTTTGACATCCTCAGCGTCGCCGCCTTCATCTTCCTCTACCGCCGAGTCCTTGACCCTTTGGTCGCCCGCCTCACGAGAAACCCCAGAGGGCTTACCGAGCTGCATCGCATGGGGATTGGCCTTGTCATAGCCATATTGGCAATGGTATCAGCCGGAGTTGTCGAGTGTTTCAGGTTGAAGTATGCAGTGGAACATGAGGGTGGTGGTTCTGGTCATGGCAGCCCTAGCTCTCTAAGCATTTTCTGGCAAATTCCTCAGTATGTTCTCATAGGAGCTTCTGAGGTTTTCATGTATGTTGGGCAGTTGGAGTTCTTTAACGGACAAGCCCCGGACGGCTTGAAGAGCTTTGGGAGTGCACTTTGTATGACTTCTATATCGCTTGGGAATTATGTGAGTAGCTTGTTGGTGACAATTGTCATGAAAATCTCAACTAGAGATGATTTGCCCGGTTGGATCCCGGGAAACCTCAACAAGGGCCACTTGGAGAGGTTTTACTTTCTCTTGGCGGGTTTGACGACTGTCGATCTTGTGGTGTACTTTGTGTGCGCCAAGTGGTACAAGTACACCAAGTTTGAAGGAAGGAGTGATGAAGAACATGGCCGCAATGGCAGTGCTCAATTAGCGGCCGAGCTTCGGGTTTGAGTGGAGATTTTTCAGTATTGGATCGCTCTTATAAGGTGGCTCCGATGGTCGAATTGAACAAAGGTTTAGGGGTTCTTTCTTTTTTCATGAACTTGTGCACAAGATGTTAGGGAGTAAGTAAACAGGGCAAAGTAATGGAAGAGAGAATATGCATACATATTTAAGCAATGAAGCTAGAGAAACTGCCCATTTCTCTAAGCCGAGCACACGCAAGAAATTTGTAAGAATCTGCAGCTAATTAAGTATGTTTAAATTTGAAATTTGTGGCCGGGTACAAAAAAATTTACCTTATTGCATTGGTAGTATGTGTATCTGAACGCTTCTATCAGAGCCGGCTAATATTCAAAAACATATACTACCAGTGACTACTACAAAAGTCCCTGATTCAAATGTTGTATATTATGCAGACTTTGTATCTTCCAATTATTAGGGTACTAAAACAAGATCCAATAACTAATGTGTTTACGGCTATAAGCTGATCTTTTGTTGTACTGTACGTACCTTAAATTTTTTACTACTATTTAGTTTTTCAAGTTGTGGATAATTTAGTTTTTTATTTAATTTTTATTTTAGCAGTTTCCTTTGAGAGGTTAAACCAAAAATAACGCCGTAGTGATCAATTGTATTAACTAATAAATACCTTGAAACAAACAATAATAATAACTGAATATATAAAATGTTACTGTACAATAAGGTCTAGAAAAATGTGGAATAAGGGAATGTTATTTTGAAAATGGGGCCAAATGTTTTAGTTCCAAACTGCAATTAAATTACAATGTATAACTAACTTGTGCAGCCAATCACGTTTTTTCGTATGAGAATGGATGAAATGAAATGGACCTATGAAATAAACAGGCGCGATGGCTCAGCAATGACCAATGCATGACACTGTCCTCTTTTCATTTGTATGTCTGAAAATAACTACAATGATTGATCCTTATTAAGTTTTTTTTTTTTTTTTTCCAAGTTTCAATCCCATCTAAAATTGTGCATATATATATATATATATATATATATAGCAAATATCAAGATGTTGTATCTCTATAAGAAAAACCACTTTTTGGCCCCATTGGGTTAGACGGGTGGGAATGGCATTCAGAGTCGATTACAAGTTTGAACACTGACAATGTTCTGTTTTTAAGTCTCATAAAAATGAAAAATAAAATAAAATAAAAGAGAGAGAGAGAGAGAGAGAGAGAGAAGAAGAAGAAGAAGAAGAAAAAGGAGAAAAAGTACCATTTTTTTAAGGGAAGAACGCACAACTTGTACAATGAATAAAAATAAGCAACCTACCTATAACATTCGTCACAATTCTTTGTACATGTTAAAATGTATATGTGATTATATATTTGTCACCATAATGTGACATTATTCGTTATCAAAATTTTAGGCCCTTCCATAAGAAAATCAAATTAACAACCTTGAGAAAATGAGTACTAAATAATAAATAAAAAAATAAACAATAACCTATCTGTTAGACCTAATTTAAATTAGTAATACTTTCAAGATTTTTAGTGTCTTACGTTTCCTAAGCTATTAACATTTTAAAGTCCTCTACATTTTTATATGAAATTAAGTCAAAAGTTCCTATCCATCTATATATCGCATTTGTATGTCATGATATCGAAATGTGTTTGAAAAGCCACAGAAAAAAGCAAAATTTCTACTGCTAAATGAAGTGACGTTTAATTAGCCGCCACACACACACAAACACTGATGAAGCATGATTCATGCATGAATAAATCTAAATGTATATATTTGGTGCATGCATTCACGGTACGTGCATAAATGATCAAATATAAATTAGTAATTGCATTCCAGCTCATGTTGCTTTCCACTTACTTTATGAAAGAAAAGTATTGCTCATAAATTCCTCAAAAATATAAATAACTTGCTAATAAATCAAAGACACCATTGGCGATTCGTGCTCATCAGGACAAATTTTTTTATTACCATTTTACATCAGCATCTATAGCCTTTTCGTTCGACTATAATTAAAATTGTTACAGACTTCAAATGCTTATAGACCTTATTGATTGTAAGAAAAACCAGTGACAATTATATAAGCAAATAAGATAAACATGTACCTTTCAATGTTGCTATGTAAGGAAAACTGCAAGACCAAATTTATATTAAAATGCTCACTTTGCTTTTATTTCCAAATGAGCTAACGTCTTTAAAATGAATCATACATAAAAAGAGGGATAGAACCTAAAACTCATCCTTGTAAAATCCACTATTTGTAAGAGAAAACGACTCAGAGGGATTATAAACTCATCAATAATTTTTATAATCATACTTTGTGAGATATCTAGTATCTAGCAGCCATCATGTCTATGTTCTCAGTTAGGTGATTCCGCGGGTCCTGCCTTCTATAATCAATAATGAGGATCCCAAAATCATAGTCCATAATATGTCCAATCCCATACTTGACATGGTTTGATGGCTGATGTGCATCTTAATCTAGTCTATAATATAACTAGTTTTATTTCAATCTGTAACGTGGTGGGCTAACTCCGGTACCAATTGCCATTTACCGATTTGGTATATTTATTAACAAAAGGCTTAGAAAAACTGTATTATTGTCAACATAATTGTCAACATAATGTACTATTGTGGGTTCATACATAAGCCGATAGCTGTGCTCAATTGCTTCACTTCATAACATCATCTTCACTGGGCATATACTACCATCCATCTCCATTCTAATAGTATTCCCAAAAACACATTTCATATTAGTTAAATAATTAAGCAAGGCATTATTAGCATTTCGACACTAAACTTTCCTCGATAATTATTTACTGCAAATAGAAAGTGGCATTAGATGTAGGAGGAAGAGGAAAAGAAGTTTTTAAGTTCTAACAAAATTGGTAAGCAGAATTACAAAAAGGCCAGTCCTATAACAGTATTCCTCTTTGCCCACATGACGCAAACTGTATTTTTACTAGTGTAGTGGTACCTCGTTTTTGTGTCATATTTTGATAAAAGTCTCTAAATTTGAATCTTTCAAGTGCTTTCCCCTTGATACATTCGCGTTCTTTAGACCGTAAACTGCGTGAAATTAGTCCAGGTCCGATGTTGGGAAATTTTATTAATACTTCCTGAAAATGGATTAAATGAGAAAATTATAAATCAGTTAAAAAAACTCTAGCACATCCAATGCAATAGCAACACGAAACTCACAGCCACTTGAGAAAAATCAAACAATTGATCTTTACAGATACAGCAATTGAAACTCACATTTCTGAGACCTCATTTACAGACTACAGCTACACAACAGAGCAATTTTTTTCTTCGTATTTATTTATTTATTTATTATTTCTCATTTCTATCCCTTTTTATTATAAACGTAAGATTTTGCGAAATACAAGTAAAACAACAGTGCTATTGAACTGAGGGCAGTGAGCAGCCAATAGTAGTAATCAAGATGAGCCCGGTTTAGATTATTTGAAAACCAGCTATCTCGGCCATCCCCACCGGTTGCTTCCTCGATTATGGAGATCAAAAGGCTGCTCAGGAAACTTCCCACACCAATAATACTGAGATAGAGAGCGAGTCCTACACTCTTTAGTTCTTTTGGGACCTGATCATAGAAGAACTCTTGCAGACCAACAACGGTGAAAACTTCTGATATTCCAAACATGAGATACTGAGGTACCAACCACCACACGCTCATTCGGATAGTCACAACCGGAGTATCAACAAGGTCATATTCACGTGCCATCTGGAGCCTCTTAATCTCGACTAGAGCTGCAATTACCATGGAGACAATAGATAAAATTATCCCCGTTCCTATTCTCTGTAGCATTGTTATACCAGATGGTTTGCCAGTGAAAGCTCTCGCAAACGGAACAATAGCACGGTCATAAATTGGAATGAAGACAATAATGCCAAGCGAAATGAAAGATTGAAGTGAAGCAGGTGGAATGTCGAAGCCTGGCACAATCGTTCTATCCATCGTAGCTCCTTGCTTGGTATAGAAGGTTGTGGTCTGTCCATACACAATGCCATACACCAAGCATGTTCCCCAAATCGGAACAAGTCGAAGTACGGCCTTTGCTTCTTCAACTTCATCCATGCTGCAAACCGTCCCTTCTTCATTCCAGCCATCTGGTGCAGTTAAGGCTTTGTTGAGGAACCTGTAAGATTACAGGTGCCGTATTAATTGAAAGAAACTTAGAATTTAGAGCATAAGGTTACTGTAAAATAAATCAAGGGTAGCATTTTACTATGAAGAGAATGGTAGTTCCATGGTAGTTGAGTTGGCAACTACAGCAAGGGCAACCGTGCATCCTTGAACAATTACCAGTATATAAATAGCATATCCGACAAGGATAATTTATATCACGGGGTTCTTGTTCACTCGGATAAGCCGAATGTTAGATACACTTATGCGAGGCGTCATAAGAAGGTGAATTAGAAGGCTAGTAATACCTGTTTTTCTGGTCATGCCTCCAAGTCCATATCTGTTTTTTGTTTTTATTTTTTCAAATCTACTTTTTTTTTCCCTGTTCTGATGCTACACTGTATATCAAA
This sequence comes from Ficus carica, assembly GCA_009761775.1. NCBI lineage: Eukaryota > Viridiplantae > Streptophyta > Magnoliopsida > Rosales > Moraceae > Ficus > Ficus carica. The sequence goes on from CM019745.1 coordinate 22,565,768, forward strand.
ATAAAGAGCTTATTGACAAAGCGATCAAAATTGTACATTTCAAAAACATTGGGGTAGATAGACCTCTAGAAGTGAATGGCAGGGACCAAAATGATACAAGTGGATACCCATTGGTCTAAAAATAACATGTTAAAAAACAGCTTTAAGAAACCTGTATTGGGCTTTAACATTTCAATAGTGTTAACAAATGTTGCTCTTCCTTCTCCCTAATCACAAAGGTTAATCACTTACTTGAATTGCTCATAGCTTTCACGAGGCATGGCTCCACGTGATTCCCCTTTAGTGGCTATTGCTGATGAGCTTGTGTGCCGGTTCCTAAATGCTGTAAAAAACACCCTACCGGTACGCACAAATGCGTTTTTGTCATCCCGCTTTACGCTATACCTGTAAGTTCTAGTTCCAAACAAGAAAACAACCAGACCAAGAATCATTGCGATGCAAGGGATTCCAAACCCCAGAGCCCAACTGATGTTATCTTGCACATAGCTTAAAATTGTGATAGTCACCAAAAAACCTAAGCATATACCAAAGATCCACCAATTAAAAAATGAGCTTCGGGCTTTGCACTCCTCTGGATCTCGTCCATCGAATTGATCGGCCCCAAAAGCCTGAACACAAGGCTTGTGTCCGCTCTGTGCAACCGCTACTACATATAGAGAAAAGAAGAATAGTATTACTTGGATTTGAGAAGGAAAACACGAGATGATTTTGTTGGTTTGGCAATGAGAAGCACCAAGAGAAGGCAGAATGGCAGATAGAGACAACAAAGCCAGTGCCTGCAATTCATTTTAATTAGGAATAACCTAATTAGTATCATTTCCAACAAATACACAAAAACGTCTAATGCAAGAGCAGAGACAGAAAGAGAGAGAGAGAGAGAGAGATCCAAGTACATGGAGTAGAAACATATTACAAACTTAAATATATTGGATTAAGGATTTTCAGTCAATTAATCTAACTTAAATATATTGGATATAGGATTTTCAGTCAATTAATCTGATTTAAAAACAGTATAACCAGAGCAAATTACAACATTAATTTGGATGTTATATTTGTCTCCTGTTATGTTTCAGGAATTTTTATTCTGTGGAGCTTTCGGCGACTTCATTGTCTTGGTTCTTAAAATAGAGACAACTCATGACACATCACCTGAACTGACAACATTCCATAATCCCGAGCTTTCACTGTAGAAAAAAAAAATCAAACTCGTAATCTATTTTTAATATTCACTTATAGCCTTGCTTCTACCACAACTCATACAGTCATTTCCAACTCATTTTTATTTGTCTCATTTGAGATAAAACACTCTGTCATGAACGATTCATCCCAGCAAGTACGAACAAACAGAATTGGCTGTGGCATTTCGGCTAACTAAATGAGTTCCTCATAAAGCCAAAGACCAGAGTGAGGGTGAGCAAGACCATGAGCAGCGGAATTGCCATCCCTATGAAAATGTTGAACTTTAACTCCCAGAACGTAAGACAATAATCATTTAGCATCTAACAGTAAATTCCCCAATTAAGAAAAAAAGTAGGGGACTGTACTAAAGGCCACCAACACCACCTCCTATGCAAAGGCTAATGACAAAAATGTGTGAAAATGACCTATTTGAAAATGCCATTTTTAAGTTATTTAAGAAACATTTTAAATTGTTTTTTTTTTTTTTTTTTTTTTTTTTGAGGGAAATTGTACTTCATATATGAAAGGCAATACAATCACCAATTCACACACAAAGCCTCTTATAACAGAAAATTGACACCTATAGACAATCGGTTCCATCAGTAAATCTGAATAGTGCACAAGGAGAAATGTGTATCAAACTTCATGAAGGGAAGACACCCAAAAAGGTACACAAAACATCAAGCATACATATGGCTCTTTAGCAAATCCTCTCTTCATGAAGGGAAGACACCCAAAAAGGTACACAAAATATCAAGCATACATATGGCTCTTTAGCAAATCCTCTACAATTGACGGAAATATCCAATCAACTGATTACAAGAAATCAGTAGCATAAAGGCCACACAAACAACTGCAAAGAAACAGATCTTGAGAAAGAGAAACAAAATCAAATACTAGGGGGGGGGGGGGGGGGGGGGAAAAAAGATAAGATAAATACCTAGACTAATCGGGGTAAAAACCACTGTTATTATAAACCAAAAATGACTAAAACTACAATCAAATCATCAAAACACCAAGGAGAGCGAGGCCCCTCAACACCAGCGGAAGCCAGCGGAAGAAAATGGCAGAAAAGGCAAGCACTTGGCAAACACAGGTCTCCAACGGCGGAAAAGACCAATACACGCACCACCGAATGACTCGCCTCCTCCCGCAAACCAAAACCTCCAAAAAGCAGACTGAGATGATGACCAACACGCTGAAAAATGCCTCACCACCAACAATAACCTAACCCCATTCCTAGCTTTAATAAGATATCCCTCTCCCTCCACAAATGGCACGAACCCTACTCAGCATCTGAGACGATTTGTAGATTAAATTTGATGACCAGAGGCACGATGATGCGCCGAACCTCCGGCCAAAACACTTTCTTTTATCTCTCTCACTCACTCTTATTTTTCTTAGGGCCGGCTCTTAAAACGTTATAAATTCTTAAATAACTTAAAAATGGCATTGTTTAATAACTAATTAAAAGTCAACACACAAACAAATAAGCAACCAAACGCATTAACTAGCATTGTATTGGGGAATGGTTATGCCAGACTTTGGCAATGGCACATAAATTTGGCAATTTACTAGAGATGCTAAAACTAAAATCAGAGTATCTTATCACAGCGATAGTGCCATTCGATTTTGCGAATTTTGCAATTAGTTTGATTTGATATTTGAATCCTATGGACCCGATTGAATGTATCAATAAACAAATACAAGATAAGAAAAGGGAGAAATTACCAGAATGTAAAGCAGATTAGCGAGAATGATGGTGCGGTAGCGGCCAAGAAATGAATCGGCGACGAAGGCCCCAAAAATCGGAAGCAACAACGCCGCTCCGGCCCATGCATTGACGTTGGCCGCCGCCGCCGCCGTGGACTGTCGGAGCGGCCCAGTCAAATAGCTTATCAGGTTCGCTTCTATTCCATAATACGCGAATCTCTCCGCAACCTCCACTCCTAAAATATACCAATTAATTCAACCTTAAAATTCCCAAAAAAAAAATCAGAAAAAAAATTATGGGCATGAATTTACCAATGATGAAACCGGCGGATCTCCAACCGCCGGAGTTGGAGCGCAGGGCAGGCCGGCCTTTGTTGTCAACGACGCCGTCGACGGTGTAATCGAGAAGTGGGGTTTCGTCGTCGGCCATTATCTTCTTGACAACATTCACAATGAGAATGTTCAAAAATAGAAATTGATATATATATATATATATATATTTTTTTTTTTTTTTTTTTGGGATTATCTTCCACCGAATGGGCCAATAATTGAATTTGTGGGGGTGCTCTTGTTTGATTTGGAAAGTGTACGAATGATGAGCAGGAGGATTAAAAAAAAAAAAAAAGAAGAAGAAGAAGAAGCTAGGTGAGGTTGACCGGACTGTAACGTAAACAGTCACGTGAGGATGATAATTTAGTTGTCACGTGACAATTAGAGAGGTGATGGAAAAGCAAATTCTAGCTTTTAGAGAGTATTCATTACCCATCTCTTTGTAATAGTATTTACGAGTCTAATACCCGTGCGATGCACGGTGTGGGAAAAAAAGTTAAAAAATACAGTATAAAAATAAATAATTTACATTAAGGGCCCGTTTGGTGCGCAAGTTCAGTTTGAGTTGAGTTGAGTTGAGATTTTTAAGTTTGCATAGTAAATTTTGTTGACTTTTTCAGAAAAGACAAAAAACTTTTTCAGAAAAGACAAAAAACATGATGAAAAAAGTACAGTTTAATTTAAAATGAGATGGAGAACCAAACGGGTCCTAAGGATAATTAATTAGGAAAGATAATATAATTATAATAAATTTAAGGATTTAGTTTGTTTTTTTATACATGCAAATATATATTACAATATCAAAAGTATATATATTAATATGGATGTATATTTATATTTATATATACATAAAGTTCTCAAACATATAGTTTTTTATGCTATAATTGAGTACTGCTACTCATATTTAATTTTCTTCAATTTCTCCTCCGATCTGTCATGATAAAAACATAATTAATTAAAATGTTATATAGTAATATATATATATATATATATTTCATGACGATTTACATTTTGTAAAATAAATAATAAATAAATTATTCTTATCCATTATGCTCAGTTATGGTATTTAAACAAAATAAAAATCTATACCGAATAATAAATTCCAGATACAATAATAAACATATCTAATTTATGAACATGTTATTTACCACCCTTTATTCTTTTACATGTAATTTTTTTGCTTCAAAAAAACAGTTAGATTTATCCAATAAAATAATAGATACATAAATTATCTTTATTTATCATTAGCAATTAATTTGTTCAATTTAGATCCAAACAAAATAAAAATTGATAAAACATAAAAATCTGTTCCTATACTGCAAGATTACATTATAAAAGATTTTAAATCATACATATATGATTACAATCATTTACAATTGTAAAAACATTCAAATACAGTAAGTATTTCTGTAAACTTAAATATTACAATAATGTAATGAATAGGAAAAACAAATCCCCCGGGGTAATACACACTAAAAGAAGAAAAAAAACTTATAGAACAAAAAACAAAAAAAAAAAAAATTATAATAATAACACAACATATATAAATCAGAATCTTCAATCTTTAACTATATACAGTAATCTAGATAAATAACAAAATATATACATATATACTATAAAAAATATTTCATAAATTTTTATTAAATATTTTGTGCTAAGATCTCTTAAATACCTAAGAATATCTGTTAAACAATAAGTAAAATACAATTCAACGTCATCTCTCACAGCTACCAAGTGTAATGTCCGGAATGTGTTCCAACAAAAAGGGAAGAGGAAAAAAGTTATAAATATTCTTAAGCAAAACAGAGAGGGAAGAGCAACAGAAAATAAGGAAAAAAAAAAAGGTAACATAAAAAAAAGGAGGGGGGGGGGGGGGGGCGGGGGGATGGTGGAAGGGGCAGGAGAAGAAATATTATACCAATATAAAAACAATAACATAATTACTATGGATATGTTGAAAAAAAGATATAAATATTCTTAAGCAAAACAGAGAGGGAAGATCGGCAGAAAATAAGGGAAAAAAGGGTAACAAAAAAACAAAAAGAGGGGGCTGAGGGGGAATGGTGGAAGGGAGCAGGGGAAGAAATATTACACCAATATAAAAACAATAACATAATTACTATAGATATGTTGTGAAAAAAAAAAAAAAAAAAACATATTCCAAACATCCACAACAACATTTAAGATGGTCAAATAGTATATAACAGCTATTTAACAGATACCACCAATAATATGATAGTCAGCAACATACACCAAATTAAACAAAAAATCTGGTATATGTATTATTACATATTTCAATAGAGATCATCATAGCATGGGAAAATTCTAAGGCAGGAATTTTTCTCAAAATCATCTACGACAGCACAGAGAAGTGGAGGGAAAAAAAAAAAAGACAGAGAAATAGAGAGGAAAATAACAAAACACTTTTAAATCTGTTTACAATAGTATTGTCATAATAATAAACATGTTCTAATAGTATAAAAGCATACCAAAGACCATTAAGATAGAACAAAATAAAAACAACAATCAATACTAATTAACAGCTTTAAATAACAATAGTACCTGGGAAAAAAAGCACGGCTGAAGAGGTTTCAAGAGAAATGAATGAAGGTTTAAACCAAGAAAGGTAAGAGAATATTACGGAAGCATTAAAATGGTAAAGAGTAAGAGAATATTACGGAAGCATTAATGGTAAAGAGTGGTGATAGAGCAATAAATGAAGAGAGTTTATGTATAAAAGGAAGTCGGCAAACAGCAGAAAACAAAAATTTAAAAAAAAAAAAAATCGGTGCAAGAGGAAGTAATAAAGTTTTTTACAGGCACAACACATAAAAGATAAGAAACTTTAAAAAAATCAGATTCATTAATGATAAAGCTGCAATTAAAAAAAAATCTGAGTCAAAACAATCATGAGAGAGTAAATCACATATTTATACCAACTAATACAATTACAACACAGAGAAGGAAAATTCAGAAACATTAAATGTAAAAGACAAATCACCTAATATGATTACAACTACAAAACTAAATAGTAAAAATGTCTAACAATCCATCCAAACCCAATTAAATGATACAATACAGTTACTAAACAGATATGTTACTAACGGATAGTTAAAAACAACACAAACACTAACCTAATTAAAATCAACCATTAAAAAAATCATATTTAAAACAAAATCAAACCACAAAAAAAAAAAAAAAAACAAAAACAAAAACAAAAAACAAAACCCATCAAATAAAATTTGGTAATGTATCACCCGGGGGGGGGGAGGAAACTTACAAAGATATAAAGATTAAAAAAAAAACGGCTCAATTCTCCACTAAATACTTGCATTCATCCATTTTGTCACCATCCATACTACAATCTGCAAAAAGAAATGAGTAGAAATCAAATGTAATAAAAAAAAAAGGACCAAAAAAATCTTAGAGGAAAGAAAATACATACCGTTTATTTAGTTTAAGGTTGCAATTGTTTCCAAAACTGAGCCAAAAATTGATGAAACAAAAAGAAAAAAAAAAAAAAAAAAGAGTTCGGACAAAGCAGAGAAGAGAAAACCAAAGAAGAAAAATATGAAGAAAGAGAGAGAAACCGGCAAACAGAGAGAAAGAATTAAAGCAGCAACAATAAACATACACTATGGAAGAAAAATATGAGCGGCAGAAGCAAAAAGGAGGAGAGAAAATTAAATTTTGAAAGGCAAAAATTTAAACAATAAAAAGAGGGAGAGAGAGAACGGTAGAGAGAGAGAGCTAGAACATCAATAGTAGCGAGAGAAAAAAATACCACACAATGGGCGGCAGAAGCAACAAACAAAAACCCAACAACATCAAAAAAGGGGGAAAAATCTAGGGTTTGAAGACCAAGAGACCGAAAAATAAGGAAAGAGAGAGAGAAAAAGAAACAGGCAAAAACAGAGAAAAAAATCCAACTAATGAACAATAGAGATCAACATGAGAACAAAAAACTGGATTCAAAAAAAAAATTACAGTTAGGACAAAACCGGATTTGAACATCTAACATTCAACACAAAAATCCAACAATAAAAAAAAATAAAAAAAATAAACTAAAAAATCCTAGAGGTTGAACACCAAAAGTCGGAAAAATATGCAGAAAAAGAGAGAAACCAGCAAAGAGAGAGAGAGGGTTAAAAAATCAACAATAAACAACATTCAACACAAAAATCCAACAATATCAAAAAAAGGAAAAAATTTCTACAGATTAAACAGCAAAAGTCGAGAAAATATGAAGAAAGAGAGAGAAACCGGCAAAGAGAGAGAGAGAGTTAAAACATCAATAATAAACATACACAATGAAGCACAAATCTGAGCGGCAGAAGCAAAAAGGAGGAAAAAAAAATTAGGGTTTGAAAGCCAAAAATTTGAAGAATAAGAAGAGAGTGAGAGAACGGTAGAGAGAGAGAGAGAGAGAGAGAGAGAGCTAGAACATCAATAGTAGAGAGAGAAAAAAACACCTCACAATGGGCGGCAGCAGCAACAAAGAGAAGGAGACATTAGGGTTTTGAGGGAAAAAAGTTTGAAGAATAAGAAGAGAGAGAGAGAGAGAGCTAGAACATCCATAGTAGAGAGAGGAAAAAACATCACATAATGGGCGGCAGCACCAACAAAGAGAAGGAAGCATTAGGGTTTTTAGGGCAAAAAAGTCCACCCACTATGCAAAGATGCTTCATAGGCTAACCAATGAGGGCAAAAACATCCTCACAGTGAGCAAGGACAAAACCGGCCATTCCCTGTGGGCAGCCCAACCGGCAGAGGGGTGAGGAAGGGTAGAAACGTCATTCTACTGTAGTAGCCGAAATTTCACATGGGGGGAGGGGCAAAACCGGCATAGTACTGTAGAAGAAATAGTGAAATTCACCTTTCCTTTAGTATATTAGTATAATTATCTTAGTAATATTAATTTTATTAATGTAATTATTAAAATATCTTTCACATAATAAAAAACATAAGGAAATTTATCAAGGATGTATAAGTGAATTTGATAATTATTTTTTTTCACAAAGAATTAATACCAATGGGATATAAGGATTAATATTCCCCTTTTTCATTCCTTACATTATGTGGAGCTCATTAAAATATCATTCCACATTTATCAGTAAACACATGATTTAGTGAGAAAGTAAATAATTATTCACTTTTATTTTCCTTCTGATGCAAAGTAAACATGTCATCTTTGTATTTATACAAGCAAAACAAAGTAAATAACAAAAAATAAATATATAAATAAACAAAAATGCTTTTATTTAAATGTCACGTGATGTATGTTAAATCCGACACATGACGACCAATGGGACTAAGATGAAAAGGTCTTCTTTTAATAGAGGTAAAGATAAGGAAAGATGTAAAGCTAAAGATAATCAACTTCTTTTTTTTTCTTATTGACACATTGGTCATTGCATTCTTTAGTTGATAATAACCTTCCTTAGGTGTGTGGACGCTTAAGTACCCAAAAAAAAAAAAAAAAAAAAAATCAACAACTTTCTATGGGTGTCGACACAAGCTTTAGTCATCCAATGCATCTAATCGAGCCAATTCAATCTATATTTAAAAATAATAATAATAATAAAAGGGATATCTAAATACAATTGGATTGGATTTGGATGGTAATTTTACTTATCCAATTGGATTTGATTGGATATTAGATGTAAATTTTGAAAATCCAATATAATCCATTTACTTAAATTTAAAAAATTAATTATGTTTTATACATTATACGAAGTTCTTTCTTCCAGAGCATAAGATGTTTGGTTAGATTTGTATCCACAGTTGTCTCTGAATCCACATTTTCTACTGGTGGTCGTGCTTTAGATCCACAGTCGTCATGATTGTGAGCAAGTTGATGTGTGTGAGTCATTGGAAAAAATTGAATCGTTAGAGACGAGTAATATAAATGTTTTCCTTTGGTTCATGCATATGTTTAACCTTTTATCTTCTTTTTTTAATCTATTTTTTTCGTTTTAATTTTTGTAAAAATTCTTAGCTGTAATTGAAGAACCCAAAAAAGATTGACAAATTGGAAGAGGCCTGTCCTTGACGCGCTTGTCATGCCAATCGTGTGAGGCTATATATATATATATACACACGCATATATATATTTGTGTTTATCTTTTTTCCTACTGGTTTGTTTTTTTAATTAGGATAAGGATTGTGCTTTCTTAACTTAAGCATCGATTGGCGTTTAAGTTTAAGTCCAACTAATCTGTACTTTTTTCATATCAGTTTTTTTTTTTTTTTTTTTTTTAAGTCAATAAAATTTATAACTAGTTTTTGAAAAGTCAACCAACTCCAACTTAAAAATTTCATCTCCAACCGGCGAACCAAACGCAAGCTCAAAGTTTTTACTTTATTACTAGTTGCGTGATTTTGGTTAGGACTGGTAATTCGTGTTCGCAAGCCGGGTTCGGACCAGCCCAATTACAGCACGACATGATAAACATGAATACGAACACGTACCGTTTATTAAATGTGTAACATGACACAACACGCAAACAATATTATTAAATGGGCCACGACGGGTTGGCATGAAAACAAACCCGTTTGTAACCCATTTAACACGAAAACCGGTTTACGACCCATTTAACACAAAACTGGTTTCTGACCTATTTAACACGAAAATTTTGGATTAAAAATCACTTAAAATTTTGAATTCATTAATACAAGAAACTCATCATATTCATATTCATTTAAAACTAACAATTAGAATTATCAAATATCTATAATGATTAAGGCAAGCATATTGTTATTTTTCTGAGAGAGTTAAAGTTCACGTTTTTCTGCGGGAGCTGGGAAAGGGTGTGCGGCTGATGAGGAGAAGAGGAGAAAAGAATTAGGGTTAGGCTTTTATATGCTGTTATTTTTAGGATTTATTTTTAAATACATATATATATATATTGAGCAATTTTATATATATGGGCTTTAAACGGGTTAGGTCGTGCTAGCTCATTTACGATCAATTTACATAAACGGGTTAACCATGTTAGCCCGTTTCTAGCCTGTTTATTTTCGTGTTAAACGTATCGACCCAATTATTAAACGTGCAATTCAAACCCATTTATTTCGTGTCGTTCTCATGTCGTGTCCAAAATTGCCGGCCCTAATTTTGGTCTATTGTTATATGATGAATGGATGATGGAGAATAAAATTGATGTCTATAAATGTGATTTGCCTTTTTGAGTAGGTTTTAATAAGTTCTTATGAAAACATGAATATCTGATTCAATGGATATAGGACTGAATTTGATTGGATTGGATTGGATGGTAAAATAAAACTGGATTGAACTGATTCGATTTGAAAGAATTTTTTTTCATAATTTGATAGGGGCGATGTACGCTGAAAAAAAGTTGGTTTCGATCTAACGCCCACCACTAACTTTCCCAATTACTTTAATTCTAGTTTTTGACTAGTATCTCATGTAATCGAGACTTGTCATGTTTTTAATGATATGACAATCATATCAATGAAAAATAACAACTGACATATTACATAAGATAGCATAGGAATTCAAAAATTAGGATTATGATTGTTACCTCTAACACTTTTTTTATTTTAACTCAATTACTCTCAAACTATTTAAATAATTGAGAATTTAATGCGTTCTGTCTAGTTTAGTTAACAATTTAACATAATAAGTCATGGAGTAATGTTAGGGACATCAACTCCAATCCAAAATTTTTGAGTATTAACTCATGTGTCATATTTTCTTTGGTAAATGCAATCAATTGATGTGGTAATGCTTTAAACACTTACCAATAAAAAACTGACAACTCAAATGCCACATAGGATAATATTCAAAAGTTGAGATTATAGTTGGTGTCCCTAGTTTTTTTCTAAGTCATGTGTATTGCACCTCTTCCTTATCAAAAAAAAAAAAAAGGTCAGGTGTATTGCACATGATTGATTGGTCAAGTATATTTAAGTAAAGGGTGGCAGTATAGGTGCTAACGGCGAATTAAAGGGGGACAACAAGGTCAGAATAAGATAAGTGATTAAGGTGTATTAAGAAATGTGATTGAATTTGTTTAATTTTTTATTTAAATTGGAATCTCTTTAATTTTTTTTTCATCAATAATTTTAAAGGTATTTCATATATTTTTAGGTTAAAAATTAAATGTTGATTGATAAAATTATATAATCATGATTTAAAATAATGTCTAATGATATAAAAATGCACGACTTCAAAATGTGGTGTGCGAATTCTGAATAAAAACAAAACTCAGGATAAAAATGTAAATAACCTCAATTTTTAATTTTTTCTTTTAAGGGTATTTTGAATATTTTTTAGGTCAAAGTTAAATGCTGACAAAAAAAAAAAAAAAAATGTATAGATTGTTATATGAAATACCATATGATTATACAAATATGCAGGATTTTAAAGCGCATGGTCTACTTTTTAAATAAAAGCAAAGGACAAATTTTATTTTGGACCTTGAAATTTTGTACCCTTTTAACTTTGCCTCTCAAATTGTGAAAACTGGTGCTTTTGCCATTCAAATTTTAAACGGTTAGCGAAAATACTCACTCAAACTTTAAACCATTAGCAAAAACATCTTTTTTCTCATACTATGGCCACTTAAGGCAAATAAAATTTTCCCCCCTAAAATTTTAGTATATTTGTCACTTTACACCGAAATTTGAAAATTGGTGCTTGCACCTCTCGAACTTTAAACTGTTAGTTAAAGCACTCGTTCTATTATATTTGATCCACTTAAAGTTGATTTGACACTAGTTGAAATAATAAATTTGAGCTAAAATATTTATTATTACAAAAATAAACCTTACAAATCTATCAAAATTCAAGGTTTATGCTAGTTCGTTTAAAATTTCTTTGTTTTTCTTGTAATGAATCATTTTTAGGCTTTGACACATCGCCTCTATGTTTGTTTTATATATATTTTTTAAACCTTCACGGTATAGTTAGTTTGTTTTAGTGTTTAGGCTCCGTTTGAGGTCACGTTTAGAGACGGTATATTGGAGGTTGGAGATGATTTGATTTTTAGAAATGTTTGTTTAGTGAAAAAAACTGTTTGGAGTGAAAAAGTGTAAAAACTTAAAATGTGTTTCAAAAAAAATTAGCAATATGAATTTTGTTTTATTCGTCTCAAAATTCTATGCAATTTGAGAAAAAAAATCATCTCATTTCAACTTAAAATGATAAAATTATGGATTTTTAAAGTTTGAATTTTTTGAACATGTTTAAAAAAGTAAATAGTAAAATTGGAGAAAAATGACAAAATTATGTTTGGAAAAAACTTTTGAAAACTTGTCCCAAGCGGGCCTTAGTTTGTTAGCCCCTTACCCTCACGAATCCAATCTTCTAGATTGGTTGGTTTGAAACTTGGATCTGTTTATTTTTTTTATTTATTATTATTATTATTTTATTTTATTTTTATTTTATTTTTTAATCAGAATCAATTTCACAGATCACCTAAAATATATTTTTCAGTTGGTAAAAAATGGAAATTTTCTTGTCAAAAGTAGTGTGTAAAAGGCCGCTATTCCTGATATGAGTAAGGAATAGAGTAAGGCCTTTAGGGTGTGTTTGTTACATAGGATTAGGACTAGGACTAGGATTATTTATCCTAGTCTAATGTTTGGCGGCAGAATTGAATTGAATAATTTATCCAAGAGTTTAAAAATAATCCCACTCCCATGGGATAAATCCCTAAAAAAAACATGGGTTTATCAATCCTATGAATTGGATTAGAATAAAATGTTGCAAGACGCACAATCCCTTCGTCCAAACCCATCCATGCCCGAGAATGAGGTCTATCGGAGTTCGCCACAAGCAGTGCTGAAGGTTGCCATGTCCACCGTCGGAGCTCGCCTAAGCTCTCCATCGCGTCGGCACACGCCCAGATCCCATGCGGCCTTCACCCCCGAATGGAATGGTGTCCATCGCAACCCCCCATTCTTTGTTGCTGAAGCTCTCCGTTGCCGCCCGATCTTCATCTCCCCCAATCAACCTCGCGCTCCGCTCCCCACCCTGGAGAAGCCCGGTCACCGCGCCCCTTCCCCTATTAAACCCAGATGTCGAGCCTCCTTCCCCGCGAAACTCAAGCATTGCCTCCACCGAGATTCTCCGCTGCCGCAGCCTCAGTTCCCTTTGATTGCTGTCACAGTAACATTGAGAGAGAGAAAGTGGCGGAAACAAATAGAAAGAGCAGAGAGAAGGAGACTCTTTCAGGAACAAAATTTTTTTTTATTTAAAAAATGCTAATACTTTTAATTTTTTTTAGAGATAATATTCGAGTTATGTAATCGTGTAATAAATGTTATTATTAGGATGAATTAACTCATCAAACTAATTTTAATATTATATTTAATTTAGTCAAGTTTAATGATTTATCAAATATTGTTTTTTCAAACATCTTATCCGACAGTTTACCAAACACATGATAGGATTGAAAATACTCTAATCCAGTCCTATTCAATCCAATCCGATCCCCTCAATCCAATCAAATCCAATCCGGCACACCAAACATGGCCTTACTTTTTTTTTCTTTGGCTAAAATCAGTAAGGCCTTCAATGATTTACTAGTTGTATTGCATGTGTTTCACACGAGTGGAATAAGCAAACAAAGTAAAGCAAAGCAAAAATTAAAAATACCTTTTAAAAAAAAATTTCACTTGCCATACTTAGGACCTGTCACGTGGTGGGATGGGAGACAAAGACGAAAGACTGTTTATAATAGTCACTGTTTATAATTTTTTTAATGCCTTTCATCCTTTTTTATAACAGGTTATACATAAGAGTGTATAAATACACTTTTGGGTATCCTTTTATTAAAGAACATAAAGTGAATTTGGTGCCAGAGGTAACCATAGCCAACTCAGGTTTTCAAGTAATTAAAAATTCATGAAGATGAATAAAACGAGAAGTATAAAATCATTAGGATGGTATTCTTGTACTGTGGTCTTGTGTATAGCATCCAAATGAATAACTACTTTTACAAGTTCCACATTGGAAATTCATATTTGAGTCCACATACCCATAAATTGCATTGCTTTATTATTTACAGACTACAGTTACACAAGAGAGCAATTCAAATTTTATTTTATTTTTTACTTTTATTTTACCCCATTTTTATTATAAATGTAATATCTTGCAAAATACAAGTATAAAAAGAATGCTATTGAACTGAGTGCTGTGAGCAACCAATAAAAGTAATCAAGATGAGCCTGGTTTAGATTATTTGAAAACCAGCTATCGTTGCCATCCCCACCGGTTGCTTCCTCAATGATGGAGATCAAAAAGCTGCTTAGAAAACTCCCGACGCCAAAAATACTTAGATATAGGGAGAGTCCTATACTTCTTAATTCTATTGGAACCTGATCATAGAAGAACTCTTGCAGACCAACCATGGTGAAAACATTGGAAATTCCAGACAAGAGGTACTGAGGTAACAGCCACCACACGCTCATTGGGACAGTCACACCCGGCGAATCAACAAGGTCATACTCTCGTGCAGTCTGGAGCCTCTTAATCTCGACTAGAGCTGCAAATACCATGGAGAGAACAGCTAAAAACATCCCAGTTCCTACCCTTTGTAGCATTGTTATGCCAGATGGTTTACCAGTAAAAGCTCTTGCAAACGGAACGATAACACGGTCATAAATTGGAAGGAAAACAAGAACGGCAAGTGAAATGACGGATTGGAGTGAAGCAGGTGGGATGTCAAAGCCTGGCGCAATTGTTCTCTCCATCGTAGCTCCTTGCTTAGTATAGAAGGTTGCGCCCTGTCCATCCACAATGCCATATACCAAACATGTTCCCCAAATCGGAACAAGTCGAAGTACAGCCTTTGCTTCTTCAACTTCTTCCATGCTGCATATTATCCCATCGTCATGCAAACCATCTGGTGCAAGCAAGGCCTTATTGAGGAACCTGTAAGATTACAAGAGCCAAATCGATTGAGAGAAGCTTAGAGTAAGCTAAGCAATTGTAGCTTATAAAATAAATAGGAATTCATTCATCTGGCAATTAGGGAGTAGTGGAGTTAGTTATGCTAGAGTTTAGAGCACAAGGTTACTACTAAAAAAAATCAAGAGTCACATTCTAATATGAAGAGAATGGTAGCTCCACGGTAGTTAAGTTCGACAACTACAGTAAAGGTAGCCGAGGATCCTTAAACAATTACCAGTATACGAACGGAATATCCGAACATAGATAATTTTTAAATCACGGAATCTCATACAATCTGATAGGCCAAGTCACTTATGTGAGCCGTCAAGGGTACTTTTAATAAATGAAGTACCATAGTCATTCATCATGAACAATTATAGTTGTGTGATCTATACTTTTTAGATCAAATAGTTACTCTTAATAAATGAAGAACTACATTCTGCTATATATAGCTAATGGTAGCTATACTGTAGTTCAAGAAGTACCATAGTCAAAAATTTCGATCCTAAAGTTCAAACAATTACAAGAAGTAGAGATACATACATACATACATACATATACATACATACATACATACATATATATATATATATATATTCTAATGGTATGGCTCCTATGGCTCCCACTAATTAAAGAGAGATGAAAACTCTCACGTTTCGAACCTAGGAGCTCCTCCCCACCATCTCCTCCCACGAGCTAGCCCCAGCGGGGTTAGTAGCTAAAATAGAATGTTATTAGAGATTTACAAACACAAAAACTCATGTCAGATGCAGCAATTAGTAACTCACTTCGCATAAATTCTCACTTAGTAAATTCTCATAAAGGTTAACCACTTACTTGAATTGTCCATAGCTTTCATGAGGCATGGTTCCACGTGATTCCCCTTTAGTGGCTATTGCTGATGAGCTTGTGTGCCGGTTCTTAAATGCTGCAATAAACACCCTACCAATACGCACAAGTGCATTGTTCTGATCCCGCTTAAGGCTATACCTGTAAGTTCTAGTTCCAAAAAAGAAAACAACCAGACCAAGAATCATCGCGATACAAGGGATTCCAAACCCCAGAGCCCAGCTGATGTTGTCTTGTACATAGCTTAAAACTATGACAGTCACCAAGCAGCCTAAGCATACACCAAAATACCACCAATTAAAGAATGAGCTTCTGGCTTTGCACTCCTCTGGATCTTGTCCATCAAACTGATCAGCACCAAAAGCCTGAACACAAGGTTTGTGTCCGCCCTGTGCAACTGCTACTACATATAGAGAGAAGAAGAATAGTATCACTTGGATTTGGGTAGGAAAACACGACATGATTTGGTCGGTTTGACAATCAGAAGCAGCAAGAGAAGGCAGTAGGGCAGACAGAGTCAACAAAGCTAGTCCCTTCAATTCATTTCCATTAAGAGTATCATGATCAGCATTTTAATGTTTAAGCTATTGAATCATAATCATGACTTACACAATAAATAGAATAATATAACTAATGCAAGCTTTAAACTACTTCAATTTGCTAGAGTTTATTGCTTTTGTTTTTAGTCAATAGAAGAAGAGAAACAAAAGCTGTGGTTTTTCAATTATGGTTTGGAAACTCCATTTCTAAAAAAGCTTTTGACGTCAAATTGATTTTAAAGTTTTCTAATAAGTTATAAAAATGTTAAAATAAAATTTATAAGGTAATTTAAACTCTGATACAAGTTTTAAAGTCTACTCAGAAAAGTTTTTTTTGAAAGTCATATTTTCTGGCTTTGACAGAAAGTTCGTTCGAAAACTGGAAGCTCTTCCGACAGATCATCCAACCACTTCCACAAGCAGCTTTTGGAGTCAGCAAGCTAAAAGCAGCTTTTAAAAAACTCTGCCAAATCGCCCTTAAAGTCTATTCAGAGAAGCTTTTTCTGGACAGAAAGCTCCTCTGGAGACCAAGAACTCTTCAGGCAGATTATCCAACACTTCCAAAAGCAGCTCTTGGACTCAAGAAGCCAAAACCAGCTTCTAGAAAATTCTACCGAAGAGGTCCTGAATATATTAGAATGACAAACTTCAGTCAATTAATCTGATTAAGAAACAGTTTAAGTGAAGCTAATTAGAACATTAAGTAACTTCTACTTTACATTTACCTGACAATGATTACTAATCCTGAGCTTTCACTTTAGAACAATTATCTAAATGTACCTATATATATATATATATGTACGTATACGTGATGTATGTATGTGTGCGTGGAGAAAATAACCAGAATGTAGAGGAGGCTGGCGAGAATGATGGTGCGGAAGCGGCCAAGAAAAGAATCAGCTATGAAGGCCCCGAGAAGCGGCAGCAACGTGGCCGTTCCGTCCCATACATTGACGTTAGCCGCCGCAGCCGCCGTGGACTGTCCGAGCGGCCCGCTCAAATAGCTTATCAGATTTGAGACAATCCCACCATACGCGAATCTCTCCGCAATCTCCACAGCTATATTCACAATAAACCAATAATCAGACCAATTATACATACATATATATATATATGTATGTATAATGAAATAACCAGTTAATTCAATCTCAAAACTCGGAAAAAAGAAATGATGGTATGAATATAATCGCGAGTATTTCCTTTACCGATGATGAAACCGGCCGATCTCCAACCGCCGGAGTTGGAACGCAGGACAGGTCGACCTTCGTGGTCAACGACGCCGTCGACGGCGTCGTCTAGAAGTGGGGTTTCGTCGTCGGCCATTATCTTCTTCAAGTACTACCCACACACCAGTAGAGGCAGAGGAACCCGAAACGATAGTCTGAACTGGGTCATCCAAAGATCTTTTGCCTATATAATCTAAAATTGAGGAGGAATTTGTCAAAATGACATAACATTTCCCTTTTATTTTGTATTTTTTTAATTCCGAAAATGCTGATTGTGTATTTAAAATAACAAGAAACCAAACTAAAATAATTAACTTCCCTCTTTTTAGTCTTCCCTTGACTTCCTTCCTTCGAAAGTCCCTTTCCTGCGCTTCTTCTTCTTCCGAGTGCTTTAGTAAAATGGACTTTCAACATTTTTTATTAGTAAAATAACCTTTAAAAAATTTTAATTAGCAAAATAACCTTTCTTGAAAAAAAATAATGTAAAAAAAAGAAATTAATATAAGAGAATAAAAAAAACTTAAAAAGAAAAAAAACTTCTTGGGCACAATCGGACAGGGAGTCATTTAGTAAAATAACCTTTTCACTTTGTTTATTTTGTAAAATAACCTTTAAAAAATTTTAATTAACAAAATGACTTTTTGTTTTTAAAAATAATGTAAAAAGAAAAGATATTAATATAAGAGGTTAAAAAAACTGAAAAACAAAAAAGACTAGTCGTCTTCTTCTTCTTCTTCGCACGCTTCTTCCTTCTTCTTCTTCGTGGTTCCCTCCCCCCAAAAGAGTCTCCCCAAGTCCGCCGCCTCCACCTCCGGCGCCGCCGCCACCCTAAACGACGCCGTCGAAGATCCAGAGACCGCGCCACAAGCTCTCTGACCACGCCTTCTTCTTCCTCTTCTTCCCCTCCAACCACCAGAAGCTCCGCCGCCACCTCCACCACGCCTTCTCCTTTGCCGAAAATGACCCTGCTCTTCGCGCCGATTTTCTCGCCGGCCACTCCTCCTACATTCAGATCCCTTCTTGAATTCAGATCAAGTAATATTCTTGAGTTCAAATATGTATTTTCTATATATATATATATATATATATATTTGTTATAATTACATTAGCCGTCCCCTTATAGAAGAACAGTCTACGAGAATACACAAAAAATTGTATGTATAATTAGCCAGATCATCTGAAGTTGGCGAGGTATGAAGGTGACAGGTACAAATGGTGAAGCAAATCGGCGACAGTGAACAACGCCGGACGTGGACGGTGGCATCAAATGAACTACGATAGGCCAACGACGATGAGGGATGCCGGTGATAGTGTCGAAAATCCCATATCTGCTTTTTACGCCCACACAGCAGTAGCTTCGCAAATCAAAACTCTGGCGGAGCAGCCTCGGCGAACAGTGAAGCAAAACGGCGAAAGGCGTGGACTTGAGCTAACGACGTCAAGTGAATTGCCCACAGTATGCTGCTATATATATATATATATATATTTTTTTTTTTTTCCTTTTTCTCCCCTGGTTTTATTAAAGTTTGTTAGGAGTCCACGTTGCAGTTTATATTTCCTTTGTTCTCTCCTATTTATGCTCAGACCGTTTGGTTATTAAATTGTATTTTAACATCAGGTCATTATTAAATAAAGGTAAAGGTCTGCAACTTAATGCAGTTTTGGTTTAAATGTTGTTTCAATGAGGTGTATTATTCGGAAGCAAAGAGTGCACGATCTTTTTCTAAACCAACCTTTTAATCTCTTTGCAAAGCTTCGACTCCGGCACCTTCGACATCTACTTCATTTCTTGGCTGTTTTGTCTAATGAATTTCCAAGTATAGAAAGGCGAAAAAAAAAAAATTAACTCTATGTTTGGACGGAACGACCATACGGTTGTTCCGTAAAATTCCGTGGTCGTTCCGGAACTTTTGTGGTCGTTCCTTGGGTTTTAAGTCTAATAATACATGTAGTGAGAGGATTATATGGTTTTTTTTCATTTTTGGAACGAAAAAAAAAAAATTAACTCTATGTTTTGACGGAACGACCGTGTGGTCGTTCCGTAAAATTCCGTGGTCGTTCCGGAACTTTTGTGGTCGTTCCGTGGGTTTTAAGTCCAATAATACATGTAGTGAGGGGATGGTATGGTTTTTTTTTCATTTTCGGAACCAAAAAAAAATTAACTCTGTGTTTGGACGGAACGACCACACGGTCGTTCCGTAAAATTCCATGATCGTTCCGGAACTTTTGTGGTCGTTCCGTGGGTTTTAAGTCCAATAATACATGTAGTGAGGGGATGGTATGGTTAGCGAGAGAAAAAAACGTGATTAAAAACAAAATAGAGACGAATCTCACACATGCATAATGAATTTCATTTATAAAACAATGTGTCCATGGTTAGTGAGTGAAGTGAGTTAATTATTTTTTTTTTTCGTTCTAAAAATCTCTCGCTAACCATACCATCCCCTCACTACAAAAGGGGAGTATGACAAGCCTCGAAACCTTCGGAACGACCAGGAACGACCACGGAACAACCATCGAAAAGTGCGGAAAGACCACTAAGAATGACTTGGAAATGTTGACTTTTCTCAAATTTTTTACCGTTAAATGAAAAAAATTAAAAAAAGTCCCCAATGACAATAGGGGAGTATGACAAGCCTCGAAACCTTCGGAACGACCAGGAACGATCACGGAACGACCATCGAAAAGTGCGGAACGACCACTAAGAATGACTTGGAAATGTTGACTTTTCTCAAATTTTTTACCGTTAAATGAAAAAAATTAAAAAAAGTCCCCAACGACAATAGGGGAGTATGACAAGCCTCGAAACCTTCGGAACGACCATCGAAAAGTGCGGAACGACCACTAAGAATGACTTGGAAATGTTGACTTTTCTCAAATTTTTTACCGTTAAATGAAAAAAATTAAAAAAAGTCACCAACGACAAAAGGGAAGTATGAAAAGCCTCCAAACCTTCGAAACGACCAGGAACGACCACGGAACGACCATCGAAAAGTGCGGAACGACCACTATCTATGACTTGGAAATGTTGACTTTTCTTAAATTTTTTACCGTTAAATGAAAAAAATTAAAAAAAGTCCCCAACGACAAAAGGGAAGTATGACAAGTCTCGAAACCTTCGGAACGACCAGGAACGACCATCGAAAAGTGCGGAACGACCACTAAGAATGACTTGGAAATGTTGACTTTTCTCAAATTTTTTACCGTTAAATTAAAAAAAAATTAAAAAAAGTCCCCAACGACAAAAGGGAAGTATGACAAGCCTCGAAACCTTCGGAACGACCAGGAACGACCACGGAACGACCATCGAAAAGTGCGGAACGACCACTACTTTTTTACCGTTAAATGAAAAAAATTAAAAAAAGTACCCAACGACAAAAGCGAAGTATGACAAGCCTCCAAACGATCGGAACGACCAGGAACGACCACGGAACGACCATCGAAAAGTGCGGAACGACCACTATCTATGACTTGGAAATGTTGACTTTTCTCAAATTTTTTACCGTTAAATGAAAAAAATTAAAAAAAGTCCCCAACGACAAAAGGGAAGTATGACAAGCCTCCAAACCTTCGGAACGACCACGAATGACCACGGAACGACCATCGAAAAGTGCGGAACGACCACTATCTATGACTTGGAAATGTTGACTTTTCTCTAATTTCTTACCGTTAAATGAAAAAAATTAAAAAAAGTCCCCAACGACAAAAGGGAAGTATGACAAGCCTCCAAACCTTCGGAACGACCATCGAAAAGTGCGGAACGACCACTATCTATGACTTGGAAATGTTGACTTTTCTCAAATTTTTTACCGTTAAATGAAAAAAATTAAAAAAAGTCCCCAACGACAAAAGGGAAGTATGACAAGCCTCCAAACCTTCGGAACGACCAGGAATGACCACGGAACGACCTTCGAAAAGTGCGGAACGACCACTATCTATGACTTGGAAATGTTGACTTTTCTCTAATTTCTTACCGTTAAATGAAAAAAATTAAAAAAAGTCCCCAATAACAAAAGGGAAGTATGACAAGCCTCCAAACCTTCGGAACGACCAGGAACGACCACGGAACGACCATCGAAAAGTGCGGAACGACCACTATCTATGACTTGGAAATGTTGACTTTTCTCTAATTTCTTACCGTTAAATGAAAAAAATTAAAAAAAGTCCCCAACAACAAAAGGGAAGTATGACAAGCCTCCAAAACTTCGGAACGACCAGGAACGACCATCGACAAGTGCGGAACGACCACTAAGAATGACTTGGAAATGTCATTTTTAGTCATTTCCAAGTTTTTTCAACATTTCCAAGTCATAGATAGTGGTCGTTCCGCACTTTTCGATGGTCGTTCCGAAGGTTTGGAGGCTTGTCATACTTCCCTTATGTCGTTGGAAACTTTTTTTAATTTTTTCATTTAACGGTAAGAAATTTGAGAAAAGTCAACATTTCCAAGTCATAGATAGTGGTCGTTCCGCACTTTTCGATGGTCGTTCCGTGGTCGTTCCTGGTCGTTCCGAAGGTTTGGAGGCTTGTCATACTTCCCTTATGTCGTTGGAAACTTTTTTTAATTTTTTTCATTTAACGGTAAGAAATTTGAGAAAAGTCAACATTTCCAAGTCATAGATAGTGGTCGTTCCGCACTTTTCGATGGTCGTTCCGTGGTCGTTCCTGGTCGTTCCGAAGGTTTGGAGGCTTTTCATACTTCCCTTTTGTCGTTGAGGACTTTTTTTAATTTTTTTCATTTAACGGTAAAAATTTTGAGAAAAGTCAACATTTTCAAGTCATTCTTAGTGGTCGTTCCGTACTTTTCGATGGTCGTTCCGTGGTCGTTCCTGGTCGTTCCGAAGGTTTGTAGGCTTGTCATACTCCCCTTTGTCGTTGGGGACTTTTTTTAATTTTTTTCATTTAACGGTAAGAAATTTGAGAAAAGTCAACATTTCCAAGTCATAGATAGTGGTCGTTCCGCACTTTTCGATGGTCGTTCCGTGGTCGTTCCTGGTCGTTCCGAAGGTTTGGAGGCTTGTCATACTTCCCTTATGTCGTTGGAAACTTTTTTAATTTTTTTCATTTAACGGTAAGAAATTTGAGAAAAGTCAACATTTCCAAGTCATAGATAGTGGTCGTTCCGCACTTTTCGATGGTCGTTCCGTGGTCGTTCCTGGTCGTTCCGAAGGTTTGGAGGCTTTTCATACTTCCCTTTTGTCGTTGAGGACTTTTTTTAATTTTTTTCATTTAACGGTAAAAATTTTGAGAAAAGTCAACATTTTCAAGTCATTCTTAGTGGTCGTTCCGTACTTTTCGATGGTCGTTCCGTGGTCGTTCCTGGTCGTTCCGAAGGTTTGTAGGCTTGTCATACTCCCCTTTTGTCGTTGGGGACTTTTTTTAATTTTTTTCATTTAACGGTAAGAAATTTGAGAAAAGTCAACATTTCCAAGTCATAGATAGTGGTCGTTCCGCACTTTTCGATGGTCGTTCCGTGGTCATTCCTGGTCGTTCCGAAGGTTTGGAGGCTTGTCATACTTCACTTTTGTCGTTGGTGACTTTTTTTTTAATTTTTTCATTTAACGGTAAAAACTTTGGGAAAAGTCAACATTTCCAAGTCATTTTTAGTGGTCGTTTCGCACTTTTCGATGGTCGTTCCATGGTCGTTCCCGGTCGTTCCGAAGGTTTGGAGGCTTGTCATACTTCACTTTTGTCGTTGGTGACTTTTTTTTAATTTTTTCATTTAACGGTAAAAAATTTGGGAAAAGTCAATGTTTACAAGGACCGACCATACGGAAAAGAGAAGAAATTTTAGTGGTCGTTCATTTTTTTTTTTTGGATCGTTCCAAAGTTTTCCACAAAAATTATGCATGCACAAATACTCTAAAATGGAAATTTGCGTTTATCCTGTAAGGTATAAAAAGCTAACGTCAATGTTTTCAAGGAATGACCAAAGATAAAGTATGATTTGTTAATTTCTGCTTTCGGTTAAAAAAAAAAAAAAATTGTGTAGGTGAGGGGGAAAATAAAAATAAAAACAATGAAAGCAAAAGTCATGAGTTAAAAACGACATGTTTTGTGATAAGTGACTTATTGACTTTTTTTATTTTTTCGGTTACACGAAAAGCAAAATTAACTAGAGTAGTGACTTCTGTGATGAATGATTTGTCTCAAAAACGTCAGACCAAGAACAAAAACTAATAAATGAAATATTAATCATCTAACATTCATTTAAAAAATAAACTGAATTAAACAAAAAACAAAATTAATAACATGACAAAAGTCATTGGCATAGTTTTTTGGTGTTTTCGCTTAACGGAAAAAAATTAAAAAAAAGTCAATGTTTACAAGGAACGACCGAGCGGTCGTTCCGCAATTTTTAGTGGTCGTTTCGTGGTCGTTCCGAAGGTTTTTAGGCAAATCATACATGACAAAAGTCATTGGCATAGTTTTTTTTTATTTTTTCGTTTAACGGAAAAAAAATTAAAAAAAAGTCAATGTTTACAAGGAACGACCGAGCGGTCGTTCCGCAATTTTCCATGGTCGTTCCTAGTCGTTCCGGGAGTTTTGAGACAAATCGTGCATGACAAAAGTCATTGGCATAGTTTTTTTAATTTTTTCGTTTAACAGAAAAAATTAAAAAAAAGTCAATGTTTACAAGGAACGACCGAGTGGGCGTTCTGCAAATTTTAGTGGTCATTCTGGAAATTTTGTGGTCGTTCCGAGTGTTTTGAGGCAAATAATACATGACATAAGGTGATAGGAAAGTTAGTTTTGCTTTTCGCTTAAGGGGGGAAAAAAAAAAGTCACGGTTTTGAAGGAACGACCGTGGTCGTTCCTGAAATTTTAGTGGTCGTTCCTTATTTTTTGTGGTCATTCCGTATGTTTTGAGGCAAATCATATATGCCATATGGTAAAAGTAAAGTTATTTTGTGTTTTCGCTTATGGGTAAAAAAAATTTTTAAAAAAAAGTCACGATTTGGAAAGAACGACCATACGGAAAACAAACGAAATTTTAGTGGTCGTTCCTTATTTTTTGTGGTCGTTCCGTGTGTTTTGAGGCGAATCATACATGACATAAGGTGATAGTAAGGTTATTTTGTGTTTTCGCTTATGGGAAAAAAAAAAAAAAAAAGTCACGGTTTAGAAGGAACGACCATACGGAAAACAAACGAAATTTTAGTGGTCGTTCCTTTTTTTTTTTTCTGGTCGTTCCAAGGTTTTCCACACAAATCATGCATGTACAAAGACTCTCATAAGGAAATTTGCGTTTATCCTTTAAGAAAAAAAAAATCTAACGTCAATGTTTATAAGGAACGACCGAAGATAGACTTTGATATGTTAATTTTTGCTTTGAAATCATGCAATGAAATATAACTTGACACATGCATTGAAATCACCACCCATGACAATGTATTCATTTTCGTTCAGTTGGTATGGCGTCAATAAACCAGCTTCATCAAATCTTCTTCTGAGTATTGCTTCTCTCTTTGGTGTAATTGGTGTGGTCACTAAAACTGATTCTCGACGCCGACTGAAGAACCGTTGCCCCATTGTGAAGAAAGCACAATTTTTAAAATATTTGACGTGAAGTCTTCTATAGGGCTGGCCGACCATGAGTCGAGAAAATCTTCTACGTACACGAGTAATTTTATAGTGTTCTCTCTCCCCTTGGCACTACCATGTACCAGGTGTACATCGAGGAGTCTGAGATGGTTGGTATTTTATTCAAGCACCCAAATTTAAACATGATTTGGAGTCACTTTCAGACTGTTGAAAAGCACAACTTCCACTTTTAGTAACAGGAGAAGCAAAACTAGAAACCCAAAAGCTATAAAAACTACTCTGTAAAAGTGCATTAGTATCTGTCTAAAGAACTTTGATGCACTTTTTACCAAATACGATAATCGCATCGATTCATATGCAAAGGTCTTACAAGGACTCAAAAGAGATCCTAAACTGGCTCTTCACAATGTCTGTGTTCTTTTATATGTTCACTAGCTAGCCACAAGCAAAAAAATTTTGTTGCTAAGTTACTAACCACAATAGACCTTACACAGGTAGTTTGGTAGGAAGGAGAGAAATAGGAAGGACGATTCTATATTTGTCATATATTTGACGTGAAGAAACCACAATTTTATAGTGGAGAAAGCACAGCACAGCCCTACAGAAGACTCCGCTGCTACCGCGCCACCGCCGAAGCCTGGGCCAGTGAGCCCCTCACGCCGTCGCCGTCACGTCACCGTCGAGACTTTCGCCGCCACTCGCTGCCCGCCGAGACTCTTTAGCAGCTTGAGGTCAGCTACTCAAGTGCCCACTGCCCAGACCTTTTTTTTCTTTTTCTGGTGGTGGGCTTTGGGGTTTGGCAGAGAACAATGGGAGGAGAGCGAAGAACAAGGGTGATTTTTTGCTTTTCTCTTGCGGGAGGTCGAGGGAAGATGGAGATGGAAGATGCCCTTGTTTCTTTTATTTTCAAGCTTTCTTTCTTCTCCCTTTTTTCAGAAAAATTTGGAGGGAACGAGGAAGAAGAAGAAGCGCAGGAAAGGGACTTTCGAAGGAAGGAAGTCAAGGGAAGACTAAAAAGAGGGAAGTTAATTATTTTAGTTTGGTTTCTTGTTATTTTAAATACACAATCAGCATTTTCGG
This sequence comes from Ficus carica, assembly GCA_009761775.1. NCBI lineage: Eukaryota > Viridiplantae > Streptophyta > Magnoliopsida > Rosales > Moraceae > Ficus > Ficus carica. The sequence continues at coordinate 22,592,149 of CM019745.1, forward strand.
AATTAAAAAAATACAAAATAAAAGGGAAAGTCATTTCCCTAATTTAACTTTGTTGTTATGTCATTTTGACAAATTCCTCATCGGACAGGAGTGACAGAGACTGAACAAAGGAGGAGGAGTGACATTGTTCTGTTCTTCTTGAGTTCGTTCTTCTTCTGATGTTCTTCTTCTTCGCTTCTTCTTGTTCGAACTTCTTCTTCTCTTCTGAGTGCCTCCTTCTTTCTTCGCCCAAGTTCATTGTGAGTCTTCTTCTTAAAAAAAAGCTTGGGCATCAGACAGAGTGACATTGTGGTGATGTTCTTCTTCTTCTCGTTCGAACCTCTTCTTCTCAGTGCCTCCTTCTTCTTCGCCCAAGTTCATTGTGATTCTTCTTCTTAAAAAAAAATCTTGGGCATTGGACATTGTTCTTCTTCTTCTCGTTCGAACTTCTTCTTCTTTCACTACCTCCTTCTTTCTTGCCCAAATTGTGAGTCGACCATTGTTCTTAAAAAAAACTGAAAAAGAAAAAAAAAATCTTGGGCATTGTTCCATTGTTCTTCTCGTTCTTCTTTCACTGCTGCTTCGCCCAAATAGTTCAATCTTCGACCATTCTTCTTAAAAAAAACTTAAAAAGAAAAAAAAGATATTGTGCATTGTTCCATTGTTCTTCTCGTTCTTCTTTCACTGCTTATTCGCCCAAATTGTTCAATCTTGGACCATTCTTCTTCTTCTTCTTCTTAGTCGAAACCAAACAAAATCTTTGGAGGTTCTTCTTCGACCGTTCTTCTTCTTCTTCGTCCAAACCAAATTCTTCGCCCGTTCTTCTTCGTCCAAACCAAAAAAAAATATTCAGAGGTTCTTCGCTCCCATTTCCACTCTGCCAAACCCCAAACCCCACCAGCAGAGAACGAGGTTTCTCCCAGCCTCGTTCCGCCCGGCACGTGACCTCCGTCGCTGGCGACGCGTCAAAACTCATTTCGATTACGAGTTTGAGATTCCTCTTCGGCGTTGATCCAGCAAGTTCATAGGTAATTATGGTCACATTTTTCCACAAAACTTATCTTTGAGATTTGCTGTGTTTGATTATGGGAGGTGGTCACCGATGAGGTTGTGGTGGGTTTTTTATAAATTTTATTTTGCCCAAAGTTGTGACGACGATAATGAATTGCTAACTTTCAACTATGAATCAAATAAAAGCTTTTAGTTGGTGGTAGTTACCGTTGAAGAATGTGAACTTTGGCTAATTATGTGGTTTGATTTCTGATCTATTTATAGTGTGAAATACTAACGAATGTTCATATATGATAATTATCTGAAATGTTTTTTTTTTTTTTTTTTGTATTGATTGATGTAAAATTTGTAGTTGTATGCTTTATATTGTTTGTTAATTGATAATGTCAAAATCTATGATAGGTATGAATCAGATCTACATTGTCGTGGAGTATAATGGGAAGTGGGAAAACGTGGATGGCAGATTTTGGAGGTGGTTCGGAGCTGGTATAAGCAAGGGCTTTGTGGTTGATAGGAGTATCAAGTTTTTGGAATTGGAAGAGACAATCTACAACAAAACAAGTATTGATCGAAGTATGTATGCAATTGAGATAACACATAAACCTGTCGGTGACATTAAGGTAGCAGCGCCAAACGTGGAAATGTTTAGAGGGAGGCCAAGATTAACTCGCTTTCCTTCACAAGGAGAATATATAGTCAAGAAGTATAAATGCGCGTCATGCGGTCAGAAAGGCCATAATTCAAAAAAATGTCCCAACTTAGCAAATCCTTCCGATGTTAGCAGCAACACCTAATAATGACAATTATTTGTTTGACAGTTTATTTTTCATTAATTCCGTTTTACGAATGCTTGTAATTTGTGAAATTCATGTATTATGTTCGAGGAATTCATGTACTATGTGTTTGTTTTTTGTATTTTGTTTTTTGTTTGTTGTTTTTTGGTTTTTGTTTATGGTTTTTTGGTTTTTGTTTAATGTGAAATGTTTGCTATATCAGTTATTAGTTTGTTTGAAGAGCCAAAAATCTGACGGTTCGAAAGCAACGAACAAGTGATGTTGTTCTTGAATGATATTCATTACGTGTTGTGGTCGATGCGTAGGTTTTTAGGCCAATAATACATGTAGTTAGGTGAATGAATGACTTTTTTAATTTTCGCTTAAGTGGAAAAAATTAAAAAAAGTTTATGTACCACAGGAACGACCACACGGTTGTTCCGTCCAAAAACCCGGTCGTTCCTCAACTTCCGTGGTCGTTCCTTCAGGAAAAAGTCCACAATTACATTTTCACATTTTCTGGTGTGGTTATTTTTCATTTTCGGAAAGAAAAAAAATTTTTACTCTATGTACCACAGGAACGACCACACGGTTGTTCCGTCCAAAAGCCCGATCGTTCCTCAACTTCCGTGGTCGTTCCTTCAGGAAAAAGTCCACAATTACATTTTCACATTTTCTGGTGTGGTTATTTTTCATTTTCGGAAAGAAAAAAAAAATTTAACTCGATGTACCACAGGAACGACCACACGGTTGTTCCGTCCAAAAACCCGGTCGTTCCTCAACTTCCGTGGTCGTTCCTTCAGGAAAAAGTCCACATTACATTTTCACATTTTCTGGTGTGGTTATTTTTCATTTTCGGAAAGAAAAAAAAAATTTAACTCTATGTACCACAGGAACGACCACACGGTTGTTCCGTCCAAAAACCCGGTCGTTCCTCAACTTCCGTGGTCGTTCCTTCAGGAAAAAGTCCACAATTACATTTCACATTTTCTGGTGTGGTTATTTTTCATTTTCGGAAAGAAAAAAAAATTTAACTCTATGTACCACAGGAACGACCACACGGTTGTTCCGTCCAAAAACCCGGTCGTTCCTCAACTTCCGTGGTCGTTCCTTCAGAAAAAAAGTCCACAATTACTTTTTCAAATTTTCTGGTGTGGTTATTTTTCATTTTCGGGAAAAATTTTTTTTAACTCTATGTACCACAGGAACGACCACACGGTTGTTCCGTCCAAAAACCCGGTCGTTCCTGTGGTCCCATGGTCGTTCGAAGGTTTTTAGTCCTCTAATACATGTGGGCAGGGTATGGTGTGGTTATTTTTCATTTTCGGAAAAAAAATTTAAAGGTTTTTCCCAAAATAGAGATGACTCAATAACCTAACCACATGCCTAATGAAAAATTTGGGAAAAACCTTGTGACACATTGAGTCATCTCTATTTTGGGAAAACCTTTAAATTTTTTCTTCCGAAAATGAAAAATAACCACACCACACCCTGCCCACATGTATTAGAGGACTAAAAATCTTCGGAACGACCACGGGACCACAGGAACGACCGGGTTTTTGGACGGAACGACCGTTGTGGTCGTTCCAGTGGTACATAGAGTTAAAATTTTTTTTCCCCGAAAATGAAAAATAACCACACCAGAAAATTTGAAAAAGTAATTGTGGACTTTTTTCTGAAGGAACGACCACGGAAGTTGAGGAACGACCGGGTTTTTGGACGGAACAACCGTGTGGTCATTCCTGTGGTACATAGAGTTAAATTTTTTTTTTCTTTCCGAAAATGAAAAATAACCACACCAGAAAATGTGAAAATGTAATTGTGGACTTTTTCCTGAAGGAACGACCACGGAAGTTGAGGAACGACCGGGTTTTTGGACGGAACAACCGTGTGGTCGTTCCTGTGGTACATAGAGTTAAATTTTTTTTTTCTTTCCGAAATGAAAAATAACCACACCAGAAAATGTGAAAATGTAATTGTGGACTTTTTCCTGAAGGAACGACCACGGAAGTTGAGGAACGACCGGGCTTTTGGACGGAACAACCGTGTGGTCGTTCCGTCCAACATAGAGTTAATTTTTTGTTTTTTTCCGAAAATGAAAAATAACCATACCATACTCTCACCACATGTATTAGTGGACTAAAAACCCACGGAACGACCACAAAAGTTCCGGAACGACCACGGAATTTTACAGAACGACCGTGTGGTTGTTCCGTCCAAACATAGAGTTAATTTTTTGTTTTTTTTTCCGAAAATGAAAAATAACCATACCATACCCTCACTACATGTATTAGTGGACTAAAAACCTACGGAACGACCATAAAAGTTCCGAAACGACCACGGAATTTTACGGAACGACCGTATAGTCGTTCCGTCGAAACATTGACTTTTTTTATATTTTTCACTTAAGCGAAAAAAAAAAAAAAAAAAACCATTCCTTCATCTAATGTCATGTATTATTGGCCTCCAATCCCACGGAACGAGCACAAAAGTTTAGGAACAACCACGGAACGACTAAAATATTGAGTCTCTCACACACACTTAATGATATCATTCATAAAACATGTCCATGGATGATGACTTAATGAGTTTTTTTTTTATTTTTTCTCTTAAACGAAATGTAAAAATAACCATATCAGTACCTTACTTCGTGTATTGTTGGCCACCAATCCTACGGAACGACCACAAAAGTTTCGGAACGACCACGGAATTTTACGGAACGACCGTATGGTCGTTCCGTCGAAACATTGACTTTTTTTTATTTTTTTCACTTAAGCGAAAATTAAAAAAAAAAAAAAACCATTCCTTCACCTAATGTCATGTATTTTTGGTCTCCAATCCCACGGAACGACCACAAAAGTTTAGGAACGACCACGGAACGACCAAAATATTGAGTCTCTCACACACACTTAATGAATATCATTCACAAAGCACGTCCATGGATGATGACTTAATGAGTTTTTTTTTTTTTTTTTTTCTCTTAAACGAAATGCAAAAATAACCATACCATACCCTCATTACGTGTATTAGTGGACTAAAAACCCACGGAACGACCACAAAAGTTTAGGAACGACCACGGAATTTTACGGAACGACCGTATGGTCGTTCCGTCGAAACATTGACTTTTTTTATTTTTTCCTTTAAGCGAAATTTAAAAATAACCATACTATCACCTTAAGTAATGTATGATTTGCCTAAAAAACAAAATGCAAAAACGAACAATAATCAACATTGACTTTTTTAAAAATTTTTCAATTAAGCGAAAAGCAACAAAACCAACATATTTGTAGTAGTTCCTGATTATACATATGTGATTTTTGATTTTTTGATTCGTAAACAAAATAACTACAGTTAACATTAACACGTTAAAAACCAAAATAATTTTTGAATATTGTCTTTACATATTTATATATAACCATATTGTTAGTCAACGTACTGATAGTACTAAATTTCTTGATTCTTTAAAGTGTTTTTGTGGGCTTAGAAGCAGCTTGCAACCTTTTTTGAACATCAGAAATCGAGTGCTGCATCTTTTTTGGCAACTGTACCACATAAAGCGAGAGTAAGACTGTCGCTCTTTTCCGCTGCCTCTCAGGCCGGCCCGCGTTCTTTTTAACATTTTTGATATTGGCATCGGCTTGCATAGCAACTACCCTGTCAGGGTATATTCGCCACCATCTCTTATTTGTTCGTCTTGTAAGAGATGTTGCTGGCAATCAAAATTAAAAAAACAAAAAACAAATTGGAACCATTGCATAATAATCGTAAATAAAACAAGTGGCTTATTATTTCATCACCTCGACATCTACCTCTTTACGTACAACATAGGAATATCATCATAATTTTTATAAGAACAGAAAGATTAAAATAAAGAATAACTACGAAAAATTTACATTTAATTACAACGCCCATATTACCTCTCTAAAATTCCTACAGAATCCCGGAGGTGAAGACGATAGCAGCGACGTGGTTGGCTGCAATGACGAAGCCGACGACATCATCAAAGACGACTCCGACATCCCAAGCTTCAAGTGTTGGCTGTAGGGAGTATGAGGAAAACTAGCTATGAGACAAAATACTCGAAGCTGAGAAGGCCAAACTACTGAAAAATTGACCACAATGAGTTAAAGGATTAATGAAGAATGGCAGCTACTATCAAAAAAATAAAATAAAGTTAAAAAGCAAAGGACTATATATCAGCATTATGTCATTCGAGAAACGATGATGAAGTCTAAACAAACGGAAAGCTACCTTTTACGTGCATCCTTTTCTCTGTGATTAAGAAAAAATATTGACAGAAAATATTGAATTTTCCTCGATTAGTTTGTAACCAAATAAACATCAAACTTTATGCAACCCACAACGCCGAGGATATCAAATTCAACAAATCCCCAAATTACTCTAAATCCAAGTTCCAAAAAACTCCCAAACAGAGAGCTAATTTCAGATAATCATGTTAAAGCACTCAAGTTTAAGGACATATTCAAAATCAAATAGAGAACAGTGAGAGCGAGAGAGAGAGAGACAGAGCTTAATTACATCTGAAAAGAAAAGTGAAATTTAGGGGAAAATTGAAAGAAACCTGGAAACTGTGCTGCGAGGGAGTAGAAACGGAAGGCGGAGCCGGAGCCGGGGCCAGAGGCGGATTTAGGGGCGGCGGAGCTTGTGGTGGTCGGAGGGAAGAAGAGGAAAAGAAGGCGTGTCGGAGCTTGTCGCGCGGTCTTCGGATCTTCGACGGCATCGTTTAGGATGGCGGAGGCGCCGGTGGTGGAGGCGGCGGATTTGGGAGACTCTTTTGGGGGTAGGGAACGAGGAAGAAGAAGAAGAGTAGAAGTAGAGGAAGGAATGAAGGAAGGGAAGAGGCAAGTTCGAGATGGCGGTGGAGCTTGTGGTGGTCGGAGGGGAAGAAGAGGAAGAAGAAGAAGAAGAAGAATTTGGGGGTCTGATTTAGGGAGAACTCTTTTGTGGGGAGGAGAACGAGAAGAAGAAGAAGAAGAAAGAAGAAGAAGAAGAAGCAGAGGAACGAAGGGAAGGGAAGAGCTCGAAAGACAAAGTTTGAGGATAGGAGAAAATTTGTCCGTTGGTTTCCCTTCTTTTATGAATAATTTGATTTTAAATAATTTTATCTATTTAAAAATGAAAATTTAAAAATCAGCATTTTTGGGAATAAAAATAATTCAAAATAAAAGGAAAAGCCATTTCCCTAATAAAACTTTGTTGTTAGGTCATTTTGGCAAATTGTTCTCTTCTTCCTCGTTCCCTCCAAATTTTTCTGAAAGAAGGGAGAAGAAAGAAAGCTTGAAAAAAAAGAAACAAGGGCATCTTCATCTCCATCTTCCTCGACCCTCCCGCAAGAGAAAAGCAAAAAATCACCCTTGTTCTTCGCTCTCCTCCATTGTTCTCTGCCAAACCCCAAAGCCCACCACCAGAAAAAGAAAAAAAAAGTTCTGGGCAGTGGGCACTTGAGTAGCTGACCTCAAGCTGCTAAAGAGTCTCGGCGGGCAGCGAGTAGTAATGGCGCGAAAGTCTCGGCCGGTGGGGTTGACGTGACGGCGACGGCGTGAGGGGCTCACTGGCCCAGGCTTCGGCGGTGGCGCGGGCAGCAGCGGAGGTCTTCTGTAGGGCTGTGCTGTGCTTTCTCCACTATAAAATTGTGGTTTCTTCACGTCAAATATATGACAAATATAGAATCGTCCTTCCTATTTCTCTCCTTCCTACCAAACTACCTGTGTAAGGTCTATTGTGGTTAGTAACTTAGCAACAAAATTTTTTTGCTTGTGGCTAGCTAGTGAACATATAAAAGAACACAGACATGTGAAGAGCCAGTTTAGGATCTCTTTTGAGTCCTTGTAAGACCTTTGCATATGAATCGATGCGAGGTATCGTATTTGGTAAAAAGTGCATCAAAGTTCTTTAGACAGATACTAATGCACTTTTACAGAGTAGTTTTTATAGCTTTTCGGTTTCTAGTTTTGCTTCTCCTGTTACTAAAAGTGGAAGTTGTGCTTTTCAACAGTCTGAAAGTGACTCCAAATCATGTTTAAATTTGGGTGCTTGAATAAATACCAACCATCTCAGACTCCTCGATGTACACCTGGTACATGGTAGTGCCAAGGGGAGAGAGAACACTATAAAATTACTCGTGTACGTAGAAGATTTTCTCGACTCATGGTCGGCCAGCCCTATAGAAGACTTCACGTCAAATATTTTAATAATTGTGCTTTCTTCACAATGGGGCAACGGTTCTTCAGTCGGCGTCGAGAATCAGTTTTAGTGACCACACCACTTACACCAAAGAGAGAGGCAATACTCAGAAGAAGATTTGATGAAGCTGGTTCATTGACGCCATACCAACTGAACGAAAATGAATACATTGTCATGGGTGGTGATTCAATGCATGTGTCAAGTTATATTTCATGCATGATTTCAAAGCAAAAATTAACATATCAAAGTCTATCTTCGGTCGTTCCTTATAAACATTGACGTTATATTTTTTTTTCTTAAAGGATAACGCAAATTTCTTTATGAGAGTCTTTGTACATGCATGATTGTGTGGTGGAAAACCTTGGAACGACCAGAAAAAAAAAAAGGAACGACCACTAAAATTTCATTTGTTTTCCGTATGGTCGTTCCTTCTAAACCGTGACTTTTTTTTTTTTCCCATAAGCGAAAACACAAATAACCTTGCTATCACCTTATGTCATGTATGATTCGCCTCAAAACACACGGAAACGACCACAAAAATAAGGAACGACCACTAAAATTCGTTTGTTTTCCGTATGGTCGTTCTTTCCAAACCGTTGACTTTTTTTTTTATAAATTTTTTTACCCATAAGCGAAAACACAAAATAAACTTTACTTTTACCATATGGCATATATGATTCGCCTCAAAACATATGGAATGACCACAAAAAATAAGAAACGACCACTAAAATTTCAGGAACGACCACGGTCGTTCCTGAAAAACCGTGACTTTTTTTTTTCCCCCATTAAGCGAAAAGCAAAACTAACTTTCCTATCACCTTATGTCATGTATTATTTGCCTCAAAACACTCGGAACGACCACAAAATTTCCGGAATGACCACTAAAATTTGCAGAGAACGCCCACTCGGTCGTTCCTTGTAAACATTGACTTTTTTTTAATTTTTTCTGTTAAACGAAAAAATTAAAAAAACTATGCCAATGACTTTTGTCATGCACGATTTGTCTCAACACTCCCGGAACGACTAGGAACGACCAGGGAAAATTGCGGAACGACCGCTCGGTCGTTCCTTATAAACATTGACTTTTTTTTTAATTTTTTTCCGTTAAACGAAAAAATTAAAAATACTATGCCCAATGACTTTTGTCATATATGATTTGCCTAAAAACCTTCGGAACGACCACGAAACGACCACTAAAATTGCGGAACGACAATTAAGCGAAAACACCAAAAAACTATGCCAATGACTTTTGTCCATGTTATCAATTTTGTTTTTGTTTAATTCAGTTTATTTTTTAAATGAATGTTAGATGATTGATATTTCATTTATTAGTTTTTTTCTTGGTCTGACGTTTTTGAGACAAATCATTCATCACAGAAGTCACTACTCTAGTTAATTTTGCTTTTCGTGTAACCGAAAAAATAAAAAAAGTCAATAAGTCACTTATCACAAAACATGTCGTTTTTAACTCATGACTTTTGCTTTCATTGTTTTTATTTTTATTTTCCCCCTCACCAACACTATTTTTTTTTTTTAACCGAAAGCAGAAATTAACAAATCATACTTTATCTTTGGTCATTCCTTGAAAACATTGACGTTAGCTTTTTATACCTTACAGGATAAACGCAAATTTCCATTTTAGAGTATTTGTGCATGCATAATTTTTGTGGAAAACTTTGGAACGATCCAAAAAAAAAATGAACGACCACTAAAATTTCTTCTCTTTTCCGTATGGTCGGTCCTTGTAAACATTGACTTTTCCCAAATTTTTTACCGTTAAATGAAAAAATTAAAAAAAGTTGCCAACGACAAAAGTCATGTATGAAAAGCCTCCAAACCTTCGGAACGACCGGGAACGACCATCGAAAAGTGCGGAACGACCACTAAAATGACTTGGAAATGTTGACTTTTCCCAAATTTTTTACCGTTAAATGAAAAATTAAAAAAAAGTCACCAACGACAAAAGTGAAGTATGACAAGCCTCCAAACCTTCGGAACGACCAGGAACGACAACGGAACGACCATCGAAAAGTGCGGAACGACCACTAAAAATGACTTGGAAATGTTGACTTCTCTCAAATTTCTTACCGTTAAATGAAAAAAATTAAAAAAAAGTCACCAACGACAAAAGGGAAGTATGACAAGCCTCCAAACCTTCGGAACGACCACGGAACGACCATCGAAAAGTGCGGAACGACCACTAAAAATGACTTGGAAATGTTGACTTCTCTCAAATTTCTTACTGTTAAATGAAAAAAATTAAAAAAGTCCCCAACGACAAAAGGGAAGTATGACAAGCTTCCAAACCTTCGGAACGACCAGGAACGACCACGGAACGACCATCGAAAAGTGCGGAACGACCACTATCTATGACTTGGAAATGTTGACTTTTCTCAAATATCTTACCGTTAAATGAAAAAAATTAAAAAAAGTACCCAACGACAAAAGGGAAGTATGACAAGCCTCCAAACCTTCGGAACGACCAGGAACGACCACGGAACGACCATCGAAAAGTGCGGAACGACCACTATCTATGACTTGGAAATGTTGACTTTTCTCAAATTTCTTACCGTTAAATGAAAAAAATTAAAAAAAGTCCCCAACGACTAAAGGGAAGTATGACAAGCCTCCAAAACTTCGGAACGACCAGGAACGACCATCGAAAAGTGCGGAACGACCACTATCTATGACTTGGAAATGTTGACTTTTCTCAAAATTTGTACCGTTAAATGAAAAAAATTAAAAAAAGTCCCCAACGACAAAAGGGAAGTATGACAAGCCTCCAAACCTTCGGAACGAACAGGAACGACCACGGAACGACCATCGAAAAGTGCGGAACGACCACTATCTATGACTTGGAAATGTTGACTTTTCTCAAATTTTTTACCGTTAAATGAAAAAAATTAAAAAAAGTCCCCAACGACAAAAGGGAAGTATGACAAGCCTACAAACCTTCGGAACGACCAGGAACGACCACGGAACGACCATCGAAAAGTACGGAACGACCACTAAGAATGACTTGGAAATGTTGACTTTTCTCAAATTTTTTACCGTTAAATGAAAAAAATTAAAAAAAGTCCCCAACGACAAAAGGGGAGTATGACAAGCTTACAAACCTTCGGAACGACCAGGAACGACCACGGAACGACCATCGAAAAGTGCGGAACGACCACTAAGAATGACTTGGAAATGTTGACTTTTCTCAAAATTTTTACCGTTAAATGAAAAAAATTAAAAAAAGTCCCAACGACAAAAGGGAAGTATGACAAGCCTCCAAACCTTCGGAACGACCAGGAACGACCATGGAACGACCATCGAAAAGTGCGGAACGACCACTATCTATGACTTGGAAATGTTGAAAAAACTTGGAAATGACTAAAAATGACATTTCCAAGTCATTCTTAGTGGTCGTTCCACACTTGTCGATGGTCGTTCCTGGTCGTTCCGAAGTTTTGGAGGCTTGTCATACTTCCCTTTTGTCGTTGGGGACTTTTTTTATTTTTTTCATTTAACGGTAAAAAATTTGAGAAAAGTCAACATTTCCAAGTCATTCTTAGTGGTCATTCCGCACTTTCCGATGGTCGTTCCGTGGTCGTTCCTGGTCGTTCCGAAGGTTTGGAGGCTTGTCATACTTCTCTTTTGTCGTTGGGGACTTTGTTTAATTTTTTTCATTTAACGGTAAGAAATTTGAGAAAAGTCAACATTTCCAAGTCATAGATAGTGGTCGTTCCGCACTTTTCGATGGTCGTTCCGTGGTCGTTCCTGGTCGTTCCGAAGGTTTGGAGGCTTGTCATACTTCCCTTTTGTCGTTGGGTACTTTTTTTAATTTTTTTCATTTAACAGTAAGAAATTTGAGAAAAATCAACATTTCCAAGTCATAGATAGTGGTCGTTCCGCACTTTTCGATGGTCGTTCCGTGGTCGTTCCTGGTCGTTCCGAAGTTTTGGAGGCTTGTCATACTTCCCTTTAGTCGTTGGGGACTTTTTTTAATTTTTTTCATTTAACGGTAAGAAATTTGAGAAAAGTCAACATTTCCAAGTCATAGATAGTGGTCGTTCCGCACTTTTCGATGGTCGTTCCGTGGTCATTCGTGGTCGTTCCGAAGGTTTGGAGGCTTGTCATACTTCCCTTTTGTCGTTGGGGACTTTTTTTTAATTTTTTTCATTTAACGGTAAAAAATTTGAGAAAAGTCAACATTTCCAAGTCATAGATAGTGGTCGTTCCGCACTTTTCGATGGTCGTTCCGTGGTCGTTCCGATCGTTTGGAGGCTTGTCATACTTCGCTTTTGTCGTTGGGTACTTTTTTTAATTTTTTTCATTTAACGGTAAGATATTTGAGAAAAGTAAACATTTCCAAGTCATAGATAGTGGTCGTTCCGCACTTTTCGATGGTCGTTCCGTGGTCGTTCCTGGTCGTTCCGAAGGTTTGGAGGCTTGTCATACTTCTCTTTTGTCGTTGGGGACTTTGTTTAATTTTTTTCATTTAACGGTAAGAAATTTGAGAAAAGTCAACATTTCCAAGTCATAGATAGTGGTCGTTCCGCACTTTTCGATGGTCGTTCCGTGGTCGTTCCTGGTCGTTCCGAAGGTTTGGAGGCTTGTCATACTTCCCTTTTGTCGTTGGGTACTTTTTTTAATTTTTTTCATTTAACAGTAAGAAATTTGAGAAAAATCAACATTTCCAAGTCATAGATAGTGGTCGTTCCGCACTTTTCGATGGTCGTTCCGTGGTCGTTCCTGGTCGTTCCGAAGTTTTGGAGGCTTGTCATACTTCCCTTTAGTCGTTGGGGACTTTTTTTAATTTTTTTTCATTTAACGGTAAGAAATTTGAGAAAAGTCAACATTTCCAAGTCATAGATAGTGGTCGTTCCGCACTTTTCGATGGTCGTTCCGTGGTCATTCGTGGTCGTTCCGAAGGTTTGGAGGCTTGTCATACTTCCCTTTGTCGTTGGGGACTTTTTTTAATTTTTTTCATTTAACGGTAAAAAATTTGAGAAAAGTCAACATTTCCAAGTCATAGATAGTGGTCGTTCCGCACTTTTCGATGGTCGTTCCGTGGTCGTTCCTGGTCGTTCCGATCGTTTGGAGGCTTGTCATACTTCGCTTTTGTCGTTGGGTACTTTTTTTAATTTTTTTCATTTAACGGTAAGATATTTGAGAAAAGTAAACATTTCCAAGTCATAGATAGTGGTCGTTCCGCACTTTTCGATGGTCGTTCCGTGGTCGTTCCGAAGGTTTGGAGGCTTGTCATACTTCCCTTTTGTCGTTGGGGACTTTTTTTAATTTTTTTCATTTAACGGTAAGAAATTTGAGAAAAGTCAACATTTCCAAGTCATTCTTAATGGTCGTTCTGCACTTTTCGATGGTCGTTCCGTGGTCGTTCCTGGTCGTTCCGAAGTTTTGGAGGCTTGTCATACTTCCCTTTTGTCGTTGGGGACTTTTTTTAATTTTTTTCATTTAACGGTAAGAAATTTGAGAAAAGTCAACATTTCCAAGTCATAGATAGTGGTCGTTCCGCACTTTTCGATGGTCGTTCCTGGTCGTTCCGAAGGTTTGGAGGCTTGTCATACTTCGCTTTTGTCGTTGGGTACTTTTTTTAATTTTTTTCATTTAACGGTAAGAAATTTGAGAAAAGTCAACATTTCCAAGTCATAGATAGTGGTCGTTCCGCACTTTTCGATGGTCGTTCCGTGGTCGTTCCTGGTCGTTCCGAAGTTTTGGAGGCTTGTCATACTTCCCTTTTGTCGTTGGGTACTTTTTTAATTTTTTTCATTTAACGGTAAGAAATTTGAGAAAAGTCAATATTTCCAAGTCATTCTTAGTGGTCGTTCCGCACTTTTCGATGGTCGTTCCGTGGTCGTTCCTGGTCGTTCCGAAGTTTTGGAGGCTTGTCATACTTCCCTTTTGTCGTTGGGGACTTTTTTTAATTTTTTTCATTTAACGGTAAGAAATTTGAGAAAAGTCAACATTTCCAAGTCATGGATAATGGTCGTTCCGCACTTTTCGATGGTCGTTCCGTGGTCGTTCCTGATCGTTCCGAAGGTTTGGAGGCTTGTCATACTTCCCTTTTGTCGTTGGGGACTTTTTTTAATTTTTTTCATTTAACGGTAAGAAATTTGAGAAAAGTCAACATTTCCAAGTCATAGATAGTGGTCGTTCCGCACTTTTCGATGGTCGTTCCGTGGTCGTTCCGAAGGTTTGGAGGCTTGTCATACTTCCCTTTTGTCGTTGGGGACTTTTTTTATTTTTTTTCATTTAATGGTAAGAAATTTGAGAAAAGTCATTGCTGGATCTTTATTTTGCTTATCGTTTAAACGGAAAAAAAGGGAAAAAAAGCAATATTTACAAGGAACGACCGAACATTTTGAGACTTTGATATTAATTACCAATCAAAGCTAGGACAGGTGTCGATGTATTAAAAAACGAGCATCAAAAGCTCGTAAAGAGGAAAACTTCAAGTCATATGTATTCTCAATTTTGCCATTATGTAATACCAGGAAAGTCTGTAAGGACTGAGCACTTGGTATGTCGACACTTGTACAACATGTCAAATGATGAACTCTTTTTGACAAGTTAATAGGGCGGGCATTGTCACCTATATTCACAATGCGACATTCATCCTCTATAATGGATTGAGCTAGATCATAAACTAAATCATGCATCTTGAAATAGTTGATGTCATCAAATTTAACTTTCTCGACATCTTGGATGAATGATCGCCAATATAATTCGTTCACTATCTGATCACCAATTTCTTCCTTATCAAGTCCTCTCTTAGAAGAAATCAACTAAGATGAATCGTACAGAGGGATCAAATTTTTCTCTAAAAGCTTAGCAAACTAAGAGAACAAACACAGAGAACAAATTTTCCTCTAAAAGCTTAGCAAACTAAGAACAAGTGCAGAGGGATCAAATATTAAAAGATGAATCGGGATGATAGTGGTTTCAAAACTTTGTACTTTTTAATCTGAACACAAAATCATTATCACCCAAACAATTTTTCAATTTATCAATAGAGAATTCACAATCACACTTTGTTATTAAATAATAATAATTGGGGATTAGGATTAACAACGAATTTATTCGGCTCCAATTCCAAACACAAATATCAAACAGATGAATCAAAATAACAAAGAAAACTAATATGAAAGGGGATTATTTGCCACCACCAATATTCATTAATGTTCCCATACGGTGAGACGGAACCACGTGAATTCAAACTGAAATTTAGGGCGAAAATTGAAACAAACCTGCAACTGGGCTTAAGACTGAGTGGAAACTGGAAGCCGGAGCTGGGGCCGGAGGCGGACTTAGGGGCGGCGGCGATTGGACGAAGTCTGCGAACTACAGGGGATCTTTGGGGGACGGAACGAGGAAGAAGAAGAAGGAAAACGAAAGCTGATTTGGATGAAGAGGCGGTGAGATTTGGATGAAGAAGAAGAACAGGAAAAGTCAGAAAAATTTGCTCGAAAATGAAGAAGAAGCAGCTCCTGGCTCGCTGATCCTAATGACGAAAGACGCAGACGAAGAAGAAGGAGGAGACGGACTGAGGGGAAACAGTACTCGGGCTCGACGAAGAAGAAGGAGTTCAGGAGAACGAATAGAAAGAGTAGAAGTTTGCTCGAAAATGAAGAAGAAGACGAACGAAAGAGAGACGCACTCGACGAATGAAGGAGACGAAGGTTTCGTGAGTACTCGGGCTCGACGAAGAAGGAGAAGAAGAAGAAGAAAGAAGAAGTTCACTCTTAGTTCTTTCTAACGTAACTTTGGTTTGTTTTTAATGTTTTTTGTTTTTTTTTTTTATCTTCTTATTTAGTTTTTGAATTATTTTTTTCAAACAAAAGTTATTTTGCTAATAAAACTTTTTTAAAGGTTATTTTGCAAATTTTAAAAACTCATTAGTCTATTTTACTAAATCACTCAAAATTGAACCACCGTATATATAACCTTTGTTTTGATTACTTTTTATTTTTTATTTTTTTTACTTCAATTTTTATATAAAATGACTAAGGGCCTGTTTGGTACACAAGTTCAAGTTGATATTTTTAAGTTTAGTTTGAGTTAAGTTAAGTTTAGTTTAAAAGGTGAGTGTTTGGTAAAAAGTTTGAGATAAAAAGTTTAGTTTGAGTTGATTGTTTGGTGAAAAAGTTTGAGTTAAAAAGTTAAAAAAAAAACAATGGCCTTGTTTGGATGTATAAAAATTGAGTTAACCAATTTTTTTACCTTTTGTGTTTGGTAACTTATAAGAATTACATAGTTGTTAACTAAAAGTGTTAATAAAAAAACATCATAATTACATGCCTAATCTGGTTTAAATAGATTAAACTGAAGTTAATTTCAAGTGAATTTAAAAATTAATTATAGATACTTTTTTTTTTCTTTTGTAAGATAGTTAATAAATTTTCTTAAATAATCCATGATTGATCACATAATGGTTATTTGGAGATTCTATAATAAGATAAAGATTTTTATCTCATCAATAGAATAATATCCAACCGATAATAACAAATAGATTAATATGATATACCAAATTAAGATTATAACATAAGATAAATAATAATAATAGTAATAATATTAAAAACACTCTTTCTCTCTCTTCACTTTCTCTCTCGGACCTTTCATTTCTTTTCACCCCCCTCTCTCTTGTTTCTCTCTCTCTCTCTCTCTCTCTCGCGTACCCCCGACCTCCTCTTCACCATCTCAGCGGCCGATCAGTCCGCCGCCGCCGCCGCAGCCACCGAGTTTGACTCGCTACGGCTCGGCTTTGAGCTCGCTCATAGCCACGGTCACTACTTCTCCGACGAACCCCCTCGGCGAACCACCACCACGAGACCCCCCGGCGGCCACCGACCAGCCAAACCCGCGTTCAACCCCGAGACCTTCTACGAGCACAAGTACAGGAAGGAGACCACCTTCGACATCGCCGACGGTCACGGGGTGTCGCATGGACGACGCCGGAGCTCGGAGGAGAAAAACAAACAAACAGAGGAGAGAGAGAGTGGGATTTTTAGAGAGAGAAACAAACAAACAAAGGAGTGAGAAAGAGAGAGAGAGAGAGAGAGAGAAAATGTTGGGCTTCTCATTCGGATCCTCGTCGTCGGCGGCCTCATCCCTGTTTGGACCAAATGCTGCGCAGCGGCACCATTCTTGATGTCACCGCTGTCGACCAAGCCAAGCTCGCAGAGGACCCCGGAGCTTGCGCGATTTCCGAGCTCCGTTCGTCTGCAGGTGTAGCAATCTCGGAGAGGCCCTAAGGAGGGTGAGGGAAGGGGAGGCGATGGGCGAGGAGGGAGGGAGAAGTCGGGCGGTGCAGATGGGCAACAGGGAAACCAAGGGCAATTTGCAGGGAATAGTGTTGCACAGTAAACCCATTTCGGTTTACTGTGCAACGGTTCAATGGAAGGTTCAAACTGGACTGAACCCCCAAACGGGTCCATTTCAGTTTGAGTTGTTATATACCAGCTTGAGCTGGTCTACCAAACACAGCCTAAAAACCCCTTCAGTTTGTCTTCAATTTAATAAATAAAAAAACAATAATCAAAGACTAAAACAAAAGTCAAAATTCCTAGCACTTATCTCTCTCTCACTCAAGATCCCTCCCTCCTCAGGCAAAATATCCCAAAAGGCCTCTGTTTCCCTACTAAAGACGACAAAGGAGAACCTCACTCTCCTCTTATATCTCTCTCACCCAGCCAACAAAGGGGACCCAACACCCAATATCCCCATCTCACTCACTCTCACTCTCCTCTTATCTCTGTCTCACTCAAAGCCAGCAAAAGGGAGGCCCCTTCAGTTTCGCTTAAAGACGACAAAGGGGACCCAACACAAGATCCCCATTTCACTCACTCTCACGCCCAGCCCGCCGGCCGTTGCCATCTCCAGCGACTAACGTGACCGGCTCATCAATTTCTTTATTAGAGGTAGCTTCGAGTTCGATATGCAATGGCATAATTTTGAGTTAATAAATGATGAGATAGTCAAATTTTATAGAAAGCAGATGACAATCAATATTTATCATAATTATTGGGTTCCTTAAACACTTTTATATACGTATTTGGTTTTACTTTTGAACCAATTCTATGAGGCACGTCTTGCATTTATGGCATCCAAATTTTTTTCTACATTATTTTTTCTAGGGCCTAAGTTATGGTGTTTGATTAAAATAAGTTATTATGGTGACCAAATAGGCGGTCAGGTCAGTCCGGGTAAAAAATTCCTAACCGGCATAGGCGGTCAAGCCAATCATGCCGGTCCAAAAAAACAGATTAAAAGTATCATATTACTTCCGTGATAAGACTAACAAGGTCGCTCGTTGGTTCGGGTAAAAAAATACATTACCGGCATATGCGGTCAGGCCAGTCATGCCGATTCGGAAAAACTAATTAAAATGATCATATTACTTCCGAGGTAAGACCAACAAGGTCCCTAGTTGGTTCAGGTAAAAAAATACATGACCGACATATGCGGTCAGGCCAGTCATGCCGGTTCGGAAAAACATATTAAAATAATCATATTACTTCCGTGATAAAACCAACAAGGTCGTTCGTTGGTTCGGGTCAAAAAATACATGACACGTATATGCGGTCAGGCCAATCATGCCGGTTCGGAAAAACAGATTAAAATGATCATATTACTTCCATGGTAAAACAACCAAGGTCGCTTGTTGGTTCGGGTAAAAAAAATACATGACCGACATATGCAGTCGGGCCAGTCATGACGGTTCGGAAAAACAGTTAAAAATTATCATATTACTTTCGTAGTAAGACCAACAAGGTCGCTTATTGGTTCGGGTAAAAAAATACCTGACCTGCATATGCGGTCATGCCGATTTGGAAAAACAGATTAAAATGATCATATTACTTCCGTGGTAAGACCAACAAGGTAGCAAATTGGTTCGGGGTAAAAAAATACATGTCCGGCATATGCGGTTAGGCCAATCATGTCGGTCCGAAAAAAAATATTAAAAGCATCATATTACTTCGATGTCATCACAGTAAAACTGACAAGATCACCCCGGTCCGAGTAAAAATATTCCTGACCGGCATAGGTGGTCAGGCCAGTCCTGCCGGTCAAGAAAACTAAATAAAAAGGATCATACTACTTCGATGTGATGACTGGAAAAACTGACAAGATTGCCCCGATCTGGGTAAAAATATTCCTGACCGACATATGTGGTCAGGCCAGTCCTGCCAGTCAAGAAAACCAAATAAAAAGGATCATACTACTTCGGTGTAATGACTGGAAAAACCGACAAGATTACCCCGATCCGGGTAAAAATATTCCTGACCGGCATATGTGGTCAGGCCAGTCCTGCCAGTCAAGAAAATCAAATAAAAAGCATCATACTACTTCGGTGTGATGACCAAAAAAACTGACAAGATTGTCCCGATCCGGGTAAAAATATTCTTGACCGGCATAAGTGGTCAGGCCAGTCCTGCCGGTCAAGAAAACCAGATAAAAAACATCATACTACTTAGGTGTGATGACCGGATAAACAGACAAGATCACCCCGGTCCGGGTAAAAAATATTCCTGATCGGCATTAATCAGTCAGGTCAGTCTTGCCGGTTAAGAAAATCAGATAAAAAACATCATACTACTTCGGTGTGATGACTGGAAAAATAGACAAGATCACCCTGGTCCGGGTAAAAATATTTCTGACCGGCATTAATCAGTCAGGCTAGTCCTACCGGTCAAGAAAACGAGATAAAAAGCATCAAACTACTTCGGTGTGATGACCGAAAAAACTGACAAGATCGCCTCGGTTCGGGTAAAAATATTCCTAACCGACATAGGCCGTCATATTACTTCGGTGTCATGACCGGCAAGACCAACAAGACCGCCAGCCATTACGTTATATTAATCAATGATTGACAGTAAGTGAATTTTACTTATTGACCATTTAAGATAATTGATTAACCATTTTAGAAGAAAAAAAATGAAATTTTTAACTAATTTTTTAAAACTTCAACCATTTATTAAAAAACTTTTTAAATGGTCATTCTTTTTATTTAGGAAAATGGTCGTTTGTTTTGTTTTATTATTGATTGACTAATGATCAATCAGTGATTGACTGTCAAATTTAGTGATTTACACTATGGGTAATCAGTAATTGGCTGTAAGTCAATCAATGATTGACTATTACGTGACCATTCAAGAAAATTAATTAACCATTTGAGAAACACACTGGTTAATTGAGAAAAATTTGACCTAGAAGAATGACTCAATCATTCATTAAACGGAGTATACAAATCACGAATAATTCAATCAGACTGAGATAACCGTCTTTAGTAGACCATGCAACCGAACGGATCAGTCTATAATATTGAGTGGACCAAGAAGACTGACATGATTGGCACCATTTTGTTATAATATTCTTTTTTTAAGAGGGTTTTCAATATTTATCATAATATTATTCTAATTTTGTTAGTGTGACAACAATATCTATTTTAATATCATTCTAATTTTGTTAGTGTGATAAAAAAAAATCATGAAGTCATAAGTAATATTATTAATTTATACTACGTCATATAAGGTAAGCGAGAAGATTGGTCTGTTCTTTCACTAAATAGAATACATGAGTTATGAACATACAACCGATAGTTTGATCGAAATAACTGTCATTAGTAGACCACACAATCGAGCTGTTTGGCTCCATAATATTGAGTGGACTGAGAAAAATGGTTAAGCTAGCCAAGTATTTTTTTTTAACCCTAAATGGCTATCAGTCTTGCAAGTCTTTGCGGTCATGACACCAAAGTGATATGAAAAAGCTTAACGATTATTCAAACCAGCCATACCGGCCTGAGCGGTCAGGTGGGTCCGGTATTTATTTATATGGAATGTTTGTCGGTCTTGCCGGTCATGACACCAAAGTGAAATGATGCTTTCGTAACTTGTTTTCCAAATAAATACCTAACCGGCCTAGGTTGTTTGGCCGATTCGGAAAACTAATTAAGATAAAGTATAATTTTACTTTGGTGTCATGATCGGTAAGACCGATAGCTAGTCCGGGTAAAAAAAACCTGACCGGCTTAGGTGGTCAAGCCAGTCTGACCGGTTCGGAAAACTAGTTAAGAAAGCATCATATCACTTTGATGTCATGACCGAAAAGACCAGCAAGAAAAACAGGCGGTCCGGGTAAAAAAAATACATGACCTACCAAAGTGGTCAGGCCGGTTTGGTCGGTTTGAAAAATCTTGTAATGAAACTTCGATGTCCTAACTAAAAAATCAATATTAAAAACTCACACTGTGCAAATTTTGTTATTTTTTATTTCAAAAGAAGAAGACTGGGACAAAACGGAACCGGTCATGCCGATTTTCTTAGTTTGCTTAATATTATCGAGCCAATCTGCTTGGTTGTATGGTCTACTAAGGACCATTATCTCTATCAAATTGAATTATTCGTGACCCATAGACTCTGTTTAATGAAACATCATGCCAATCTCGCTTACCTTAGACCACTTAATGTAAATTGATAATTTTACTTATGACTTAGACTTTTGATCAAAGTGAGTAATTTCACGGGTTCTACTCGATTCACTTATAATGTGTGTTTCTACTATATTTGACACACGAACAATATTCAAATAATACTAAAATCGGGATTGAAAAACTCACACCATGAAAAAAGAATTGTTATTTATTTAACTTTAAAACGAGAAGACCGAAACATAAGGGTACTAGTCATGACCGGTCTTTCGGTCCGTTCAATATTTTGGAGCCGGTCCGCTTGGTTATATGGCCTATTAAGGGTGTTCTCGGTCAAATTGAAATATACATGACTAGTGCTCCCCAATTAACCAAATATTGGGTTGGTCTTCTAAGTTACCTTAGATGACTCTGTATAAATTAATAAGATTCCTTTTGACTTTAGACTTTTGATCAAATTGTGTAATTTCACGAGTTCCACTCAATTCGCTTACGAAGTGTGTTTCTATTATGAAGCCTTTTAAAATATGCAATCAACAATTTCAAAATATTTCACGTTATTCAAATCATCTTATAACATTATGCTCTTGATTTCCTAATTCATTTTGCACCGTTTGTATGACCCGTCAACTTTCTCATTCCATCCATTATATCAATAATATATGACAATATCACTCATTTTCCTATTAAAAAATAGTAATTAAAGAACATTAAAAAAACCGAGCAAACTAGCTCCAGAATTTTGAGCATACCAATCACGATTATTCAAATATTATCAAAAAGACCATCCATATTAGACAAAACAATTAGTAAACCGACTCCAAAATTTTGAGCGAACCAAGGAGACCAGCATGATGGTACCCTTTAAGCCCCAATCTTTTTGTTTTAAAATTAAGCAAATAATACAACTTTCATAATCTGAGTTCGTGAGTATTGGTTTTAATTGTTTTTAGAATTTTATCAATGTGGTAATAATATAGAAGTACATTGTATAAGCAAATCATGTGGAATCTTGTATAAATTAGCAAATCATGTGGAATCTCATCAATTTATATATTTTGATCAGTAAGTCTAAATTAAGTGAAATTTAATAAATGTACAACAAACTATTAAAGGTGACTGACATGAGTATTATAATATTATTTAGTGTCTTCAATCTCTATAAACCCAAGTATTTTCCCACAAAAAAAAAAACACAAAATATTGCAATTAAATAATATAAAAAAATAAAAGGAGTTTGCTTATTTTAGTGATTCAAACCAACAAGACTGGCCAGACCAACCGGACTGATCAGACCGGTTTAATACGGTCTGAACAGTCTAGCCGGTCTTTTCATATACTGTTCATACGACTTTTTTCTTTAAATTTACATGTTTTAAAAGTAAAAAATAATGCGAAATATAATGAATCATTGTTTTTTTTTCCCCCTTCTAAATTAAGCTCCTATGTATGGATGCCCAGTCATTGAACAACGATTTAAAGCGAAAATAGAGGGTTTAAAATTCCAAAATGTGGGATTTCACACACTTTTGGATACTCCTCTCTCCTTATTGCCAGAAATTGATTATTGGATTATGAATTTAGTAGAGGATGATGTTTAGCGAAGTACATTGATGGTGGTTTTTGGGAGGATGATGGTGGTGGGCAATGGTGGTGGAGGAGGTGATGTTTTTTGGGATGGGTTTCTTCAAGAAATTTTTATTTTTATTTTTATTTTTATTTTTATTTTTTTTTTTTTGGAAGAAGAAGAAGAAAAAGCTAGACTTTTAATTTTCTTTTTGTTTTAATTTTCATATTTTTACATTTATTTTATTTTTTTATTTGTAAATGGCATTTTGGAGAAAACAAAATATTCATTAATGAATAAGGTCATCCATGCACCATTTTGTTTTCAGAGGTCAATGATGCAATGCCATGACTATTTTAATCCCATAGTTGCAACGCCCCCCTTCAAAAGGACCATGTTAACGAAAAAAAGAAGGAAATTTTTTTTTCTCTTTAGTCCTGTAATAATATATATTTTGTAATTTTAGTCTTTGAATTTTTACTTTTGTTAAATTAGTCCTTGTTTTTTTTTTTTTTTTTTTTGATAATCATCCCCAACATAAAAATTAATGAAAGATTTTTGATATTTAACTTATATAATCATGTGTGAATTTCATACTAAAATACAACAATAAATTATATTATAAAAAATAATATCGTTTTTTATTTAGAATCCTTCAGAAATATATAATATTGTAAACATAATATAGTAATTTCTTCAAAAAAATTTAATTATTGTACAATAGGGATGATATTATCTCTCTAAAACTTTAGAAATCGTTTGTTAAATTTAACATTAGGGATCAAAGCTGCCAAAAAAAAATTTAGGAACTAATTTATAAGAAAGTTTAAGTACTAAAAACTAAAATATTTATAATTCAAGAACTAATGAGTAAATTGCCCAATTGAAAAAGAAAAAGAAAATAGTAACTTGGGTGGATCCTACTTTTTCTTTTTCTTTTCTCATTTGCTTAAAAAGAAAAGAAAAGAAAAAAACTTGACGTAGAGTTGCGTACGTAATATCTGGTGGCAGTGACAGAGTCATGATTTATTGGTAGGGGGTCAAAAAGTTTTTTAATCAAGATTAAACTAACAAATTTGTTTAAGAATGGTGGAATGAGAAAGTGAAGAGTTGGCTTCCTTTGGAAGATTTTAGTTTATGTGTAGACAAAATATTACTTAGCATAATGGGTCAATTTTTTAAAATCTTTGGCTATTAAAATTATAGTTCATATTTAGATTTTGGGTTATTTACATAAATGTCTAAATTGAAGACTATAGTTTAAAAAATGTCCATTTTTTCTTTTATTTACATGAATGTCTAAATTAATATTTGTAATGACCATATTACCATTTCATCAAGAATTGAAAATAAATAAATAAAGAATTGATAAAAAAGGAAAGAAAAAATTATAAAACATTTCAGATTAAGCAAATCTTTTATAAAAGAAAAAATGATTATTTTACTTCATTTATTATAAAGAAAAAAGAACCATAGCAGATATTAGTTGTATGACAAAAGAAAAACATTCATTATGATAAATAATTAGTCATTAAGATAAATTCACAACGAATATTAAAAATGATATTGTAAAGTAATATTAAACATTTTAAAACCTAAAAATGACATTATAATGATACACTAATTATCATATAAAAAGAACATCATAATGATATAGTAATATCGTAAAGAAAAAATATATATAGCGCATTTAAAAAATTATCATAATGATCTACTAATTACCATAAAGAAACAAACAATTTCATATCACACTTAAACTTTAGAAACTATATTTTATTAAAAAAAAAAAAAAAAAAGAAAAGAAAAAACTTTGGAAACTATTTATTAAAACAATAACAATAATAATATAAAAAATAAATTATCATAATAATGTAACATTTATCATAAAAAAACCTAAATTATACTAAAAAATAAATTGTTTTTAAGAAATCTAAATCATACTTAAGAAATATGATTATAAAAAAAAAACCTAAATCATACTAATACGCAATCACTATAAGTAAAAAAACTAGTCATTAAGACAAATATACAAAAATAATTAATAAATAAGGAAAAAAAATAATGAATCTAATGAGGGAGAATTATGTTAAATATGGTAAAATGACAAAATGAGCAGTACAAATGGTTGTTTATTTGAAAAAGGACATTTAAGTAATATCATCAAAAAACGGACATATTTTAAAATGAGGTTCTAAAAATAAATTTTTTGTGTAATTATTTTTTAGATTTTAAGTTAAGCCATTAGACCCACTAATGTTTATCGATTTATTAAAATTGTTTTTATTTTTAAAATCCAAATTGTTTGTCCAATAAAATATAGAGAACTCTTAATTTAAGGGGGATCAAGACTAATTTATATACGTATATAATTTTTTAAATTAAAAAAAACCACTATATAAAAATTTTTAAAAAAAGTTATGGGGGCCAGGCCCTGGCCACCAGCCCCCTCTCCCTCTGTCATTGTCTAGTGGGGTTTCTCGTCTAAGAAGAAATTTTTACCTTTAACATCTGCTATGTTTGGTAGAGTTGAAAATGAAATAGAAAGGAGGAGAATGGATTTTGGAAAGGCGAAAAGAATTATGATTGTTTGTTGGAGAAAAATTTGAGAGAAAAAAATAAGTTGTAATTCATAAAGACGTTAGCTAAAGTACATCGATAGTGTTAAGTATAATCAACTAATAAAATGTGGATCACATGATATAAAACTCATAAATAGGACTCACATTTTATGTATAGGGGTGCTGAACATCAGTGGTGTCCCAAGTATTTTTCAAATTTATAGGCATACCATTTTTAAATCATTCTAATTTTGAAATGAAATAAAATATTATTAAAACTCAGTATAAACACCAAATTAATTTTACCTTGGACTATTCTCATTTATAGCTTCTGAACTTTAGAGTCATGTTTACGCCCAAACGTGTACAAAAACAAGAGGTGAATTGTAGCACAATTAGGATGGTCGATCTCACGAGAAGGTGATAAAAACAAACAAAAGAGATTAGTGGAACAAAAGCGTTAGAGAAATAAGATATCAAACGAAGAAAAGAAAGAAGTGTTTTTGTGATTTTAAAGCAATTTAATTTAAAGATAATGCAATTTAAAATAGAGAAAATTCAATAATTAAAAGTGGTAAGACATCGAGAATTCTCTATATGCTTCGTTCACCTATTTGGATTTTGATTTATAAAATGACTCAATTGAAAGTTTCACATCCCAAACAATCAATCGGAAAATAAAGATTTGAAAAACTTGCGAATTAAAATGTATTTGAGTAAATAAAATTCTCACGTTAAGAACTAGCAAAAATTATCTTATAAGAAATCCAAAAGCAACAATATACCATATGCAATATTGCAGTAAAAGACTACTTATAAAATAATGCTATCAATATATTATATCATGCAATAATTACATAAAAAGAGCTTGACTAAATCTATAAAAAAGTTGACAACAAAATATATTGATATGAGAAAGAAATAAGATAAAAGAAAATTATTTACTAAAATGTATAAACCATACGAACCATTGAAGAATCAAAATCCAAACAAATTCACTACACATATAGGATCATCTCTAGCCTCACCAAAGAAAATCTAGCCACTCATGTTCAACATTCTCACAAAACTCTTAAAGAAAATATGAGAAAATATTATTATACTTAGACTAAAATTCAACAACCTAAAGCCTTTAGCAAACATCTTATTTATAGAGTTTTTGGGCTGCTAAGGAAAACTAAAAGCATAAAAAAAAAAAACGTTCAGCTACAATAAACTAAAATAAAAGAAAAGAAATGAATTCCAATTAAAGGAAATTTACATGATTTTTAAAAACTTAAACATAAAGATGGAGAAAAACAACAAGAAACGATAAAGCTAAAGATAAATCCTAAGTAAATGGGACACTTGTCGCGCAGATAGAGGCGGAGAGGAGAAGTGGATGACATCTGGGACCCACTGGAACATGTGGTGAGTCAGGGGTGGAGAAGCGCTACACGACGGGGTCCACGCGGAAGGTGAGAAAAAGCTGGCTGACGTGCGGGTGTGGGAAACTCGCCCAGGGAGAGGGCCGTGCGTGCCAAGCACGCGTGTCCGTGGGGTCAACTGGGGCCCGTTGGTCTGGGCGGCGTGCAGACGGTGACACGTGGTGAGGGAAGAGATGGGTGGCTCGGCTAGGCTCGGGAGCTAGCTGATGGGCTTTTCTTTTGGGGCCTTAAATTTGATTTTGCTTGCAATTTTGGCCCAAATGTCTTATTTCCCTACGAAAAAAAATTAAATTAAATTAAAACTAAATATTTTTGAAATATTTCCACACAAAAATATTTTAAATTAAATTCATGAGAAATATTTAATTAAAACTTAATTTATTTGACAATTATGTACAATAAAAGTGTATTTTTGTGCATTTATCACAACCCCCAACTAGCTTATTGTTAGTCCCTAGTAATTCAAGCGAAAGAAATATCATGTCAACCTGATAATTCAAATCAAAACTAGCAAAATCATCCAAACACTCAAACAAAATGTCAGCAAGAAATCAAAAAATGCTATCAAAACCACTTCAGTCATAACTCCAAAGTTTTGTGTGTGTGTGCGCGCCAAATCATATCCTTCTTACCACAAACCATAACACATATAGCATCGAAAAAATTTCATCAAGTAAAACTCTCAACTCCATTTACCTCACGGGTGTTAGAAAAATTTTAAATGCAAAGGATTCACTCATGGAGTTGGCAATATATCAATTAACGCTCAAGTGAGAGAAGGCAAATTTTAGGACAAACAAATGAACAAACATTGATCAAATGATAGGAAAATCAAATATTCAGAACATTACACCACTAACATCATAAACCAGCTTCCGGGATTTCATTCGGATCAAATAGAAAATCACACAAACGAAGAGCCGTAAGATACAAACAAACAAATATATACTTTTTTTACTACTTTTTTTTCACATTTTTTTTCTTTCGCTTTTTTTTTTTTTCTCTTTTTTTTCATTTTTTTTCCAAAGAAGCGAGAGACAACATGCTTAATAAAACAAATGTAGTAATGAATTCTTTTAATTGCTATGTAGCACCAGATGAGAGTATAACCATACTACATAAATATTGATGATGGAATGAATGCTCTTGCTTCTTTTCTTTTTTGCACCACAATTACAAAAGACAAATGACGAATATTTACAAAACAAGGCTTTATTACAAAAGATCAATTCTATCTAGCCAAAAATCATCCCTTTAGCAAAAGTCACAAGTTAAGTAGTGATGTTCTAAATAATGATTTTACCAACTCAAAAGATCAATAAAAGTTCAAAACCTGTTTTCTCAATTCTCAAAACTCACCAAAAATGAAACACTTAAACTCGGGAATTTTTCTCAACTAAATGTGTTAACAACAATTTTACCACAAGGTTTAGCATGTGCACAAAAATAACTCTGGAAATCATTTCTTAATAGTCAAGAGAGCAAAAGCTGACTCAAGCCGAACATTTTGAAATCATACTCAGATAATTTTGCAAAGATTTTGACCCAAATTCTAAAATGGCAAAAATTAAACTCACACATGAATATCCCCCAACCAAAAATTAGACAGTGTCCTCAATGTCTAAAAATATGTGCAAATGTGAAGAGACAGGGAAAGAGAACACCTAGATGATGAACATAGGAATATAGCTGAGCTACCTGATCTGATTCTCCAAAACATAAAAACAAATATAAAAACACACAAAAACAAACCGAAAGTAAAAACACACAAACATAAAAGAAACAAGCAAAACAAATAAACAAAAATATGGTACAAAAAGAGTTGGAAGCAAATTACTCATAAACCGAAGCCTCAAGAGTGATTTCTTCAGCCTGGCTCACTCGCTCAATGTAATGCTTCAGTCTCTGACCATTGACTCTGAAAACTCTCCCATCGCTCGGGTCCTCAACTTCGACAGCACCATTACGAAAGATTTGTTTCACCACAAATGGACCAGTCCACCGCGACCTCAACTTACCTGGGTGGAGATGCAGACGGGAGTCATTAAGATGCACCTTCTGATTTGGCTCGAAGTTCTTCCTCAAAATCTGTTTGTCATGAGCTGCCTTCATTCTGGCCTTGTAAACCTTGAAGTTATCATTTGCATCATTTCTTAACTCCTCAATTTCCGACAGCTTGAGCTTGTGATGTATACATGTAGCATTTAGATCAAAGTTAAGGGCTTTAATAGCCCAATAAGCCTTATGTTCAAGCTCTACAGGTAAATGACAGGCTCACTACTAGAAAAGAGGGATTACACGACGGGTTTTAACCGTCGTGTAAAGTTTTCACGACGGTTCCTTAACTGTCGTGTAATCCAGCGTCGTGGAAGATAACACGACGGTTTTAATACCGTCGTCGTATCTAAGTTTTACATGACGGTTTTGCAACAGTCGTGTAATCCCGGTAAAAAGTTTTGTGGTGAAGCAAAAAAACGAACATTACACGACGGTTCCGGAAGGAACCGTCGTGTAATCTCCAACACATAGGAGATTACACGACGGTTCCGGGAGGAATCGTCGTGTAATTACCGTCGTGTAATTTATTATTTAAAAAAAATTTTGGGTTTTTTTTTTAATTTCCCACAGGTGGCCTAATCTGTATGTTATCCAATACACGATCCAAGATATTAACTTCATTAATCAAACTAAAAATACACTCCAATTATTACATTACAAGTTTTACATCATAATTAATGAATTCCATTACATGTGTAGACCATTCTCCCCTACTCAGATCCAAATTCTCAGAAGTATAAAATTGTTTACTTTCAAGTGCTTCAATTCCATTCAACACTATATCCATCATAAAACCTAAAATAAAATAACCACATTCAACACTTCCCTCTTGGAGAGGACAAGGACGGTTCGAGATTTTGGTTTTACAGTCTCGTCTCCTTCTAATCCCTTCTCCAGTCGTAATCTTCCAATCCGTTAGGGCCTTAGCAAATTGGTAAAATTCAAACTAATTAATATGCATATAATTAAGATTAAAAAAAAATAACATATTCAAATTGACTTACATGTTCATTAGCTCAGTAAAATCGTCGCGCTTCTTCTCCCGAAGAGGATCAAAATAAAGGACGAGGTCCTCCCATGGGTCAATGACACCCAAAACCCAATGTCTCCCTCTGTTATGTGGCACAAGATAAAGCCGTTCTTTGGGTGCGTCACGCAAAAAGCTGAGAAGATTGTCGGCTCGCTCTCTCCTGCCAGCATCTTCAGTATCTGTTCTCACCGGTGAGATCAAGCTTGGAGACACAAACACAAACTTCTCAGCTTGCCCGTTAATTCTACATAGTTCCTCCAAATATCTGCATAACCGTATCAAAAATGTTACTCTACATGAAATATAGAAAATTTTCCAGATAAAAAGAAAATTTAAGATAAAGAATGTCGTACCTCATGTAGACTAATATACAATTCGCACTGATTTCTTGTAAATTAATGAACTCATAAATATCTTCAAAGCTCAAAAAGACAGGCATATCAAAACCCATAATCGTGTATGGTATTGGGACCTCAATCTGATTACCTTGACGCATGGAACTATGTGCATAATAAGCCAAAGGCCTCATTGCCCTGTTAATGTTATTAAAGTCGAACACAAGTTTTTGTTCTTGCGCACCTTGTTGTACCTCAGTTCGAGAGTCGATCGTTTTATTTCCAGCCTTTTTTTGGCATTTTTTGTTGCCAGCTGCTGGGTCGGGAACGTGACTAGGCCCTCGACTTGCCTTGTTCATACTCATGTCGAGCTCTGTTGACGACCAGATCATCTCCGACTACCGGCCATCCTTCTCGGTTCGGATCGTCGCCGTGCCGGGAACAGCCGGGAACACATTTTGTAAACTTATGGAATTGCGCCTGGGTGGCCACTACTCGGAGTACTCGATAGCTGTCGGCTAGAAATAAACCGGCTCCGACCTCTAGATCGAGCCTCGGGAGACCGCCCATGATTTGACATTAATCGTACACCTCACCGGCTGCAGGCGTCGCCCTACCAGCCCCCATCACGTGTCAAATCGCCTGCAGCCAACTACTCTGACAGGCACTGTTGCACCCTTGCCGGTGACGCCCATGGCGTCCTGCTGCTCACTGCACGAAGCCTAGGGCCACGTAGCACCCATCCATTGGGCTAGTAGCCCCTGCAGGCCTACCTATCCACCGGGTACCCTAGGCAGCCGACCCGCCCGGGTCGCCCCGAGCACCTAGGCCCACTAAGAACGCCTATAAATAGAGGGAAAACCCTCACTTCCAGGTATGGTCATTCTTTGCCTTGCCGAAACTCTGCCTCTCCCCTTGCATCAGTACCCTTACTGACTTAAGCGTCGGAGTGCCCACGGCAGACACCACACCGGTGTCCCCATCATTCCGAGGTGCTTCCATTTTGCAGGTGATCAACGGCGGAGTGACCGGCGAGTGTTAGTCGGAATACCCGATCTCATTGGGTGTTGCTGCCGGAACCATTTCTGGCATCAACATTTTAGACACCACACCGGTGTCCCCATCATTCCGAGGTGCTTCCATTTTGCAGGTGATCGACGGCGGAGTGACCGGCGAGTGTTAGTCGGAATACCCGATCTCATTGGGTGTTGCTGCCGGAACCATTTCTGGCATCAACATTTTGGCGCTAGAAGGAGGGCGCCGCGCCTTTCCAGCAACACAAACCTTTTACTGCGAACGCTCCCAAAGAGCCCAATCTCAAGCCATGGCAGAGCAAGATAATCAGGATTTCCAGGATGACGACCAGGCTCCAACAGGTTCACGGGGGACTCAGAGGACCCAGCGTGGAAGAGGTGCCCGAGCACGACGTAGGCCCTCTCAGACAGAGATCCTAGCTGGGAACGTCAGGGACCTAACTGAGCTTGTAAGGACACTGGTGGATAACCGCCGGGACACCAACGTTGTTCAGTTCCCCGAGCAACCACCTGAAGCGGCCGAGTCCACACCGAGCAGAGCCCCAAGGTCGGGCAGCCGACCGCGTAACCCCTCGCCAACGGGCGCCCGAGGAAGTGATAGGACGCGCCGCGAAAGCCCGAGACGGCAGCAGCAGGAGCGGACTGATCCGAGTAGAGTACGGTCGAGGAGTCGCCACTCCCAGGCTACCCGCTCGGCCGCTGCCGAGCCACCGGCCGCGACCGGCGGCATGCCGGGTGGCCGAGCACGGGAGACCATAAACGTCAGGGGAAGCACCACCTCCGTCTTCGACCGCCTGGGTAGGCCCGGAGTCCATCGCTGCATAGGCCGAGAACGCTCTGTCGACAAGCCCACGAAGGATGAAGACTACAACCAAAATAGGCTGGACCAGCTCCAGCGGCAGCTCGACCAGCTCGTGGGCCAGCAGTACGGGATGGACCAGCTCGGGGCGGTGGCCCCACCCTTTACCCCGTTTATCATGGCGTCTCCGTACCCGACCAGGTTCAAGATGCCATCCATGAACCCTTACGACGGCTCCACGGACGCAGATGAGCATATCGAGAACTACCAGGCCCATATGCTGATCCAGAACGCCAACGAGGCGGCCCTATGCAAATCGTTTTGTTTGACCTTAACCGGGGCAGCTCGCCAGTGGTACCGGAGGCTAGCCCCCGGGTCGATAGACTGCTTTAAGCAGCTGGCCGACGCCTTCGCCGCCGCGTTCTTAAGCTCGAAGACGAGGAAGCTAGGAGCGTCTCACCTGTTCGGCATCAAGCAAGGAGAAACCGAGGCGTTAAAGAAGTATCTTGAGCGCTTCGACAGAGCCGTCGTGCAGGTCGAAAGCTGCACTGACGAGACCCTGATGCAGGCGTTCCGAGAAGGCATCAAGGACCCACGTCTCGTTTGGACGCTCGCCTATGACAGGCCACCCACCTTCGCACAACTGAGGGGGATCGCTTGGAGGCACGCCGAAGCTGACGAGTACGTCAGGGGACGTGGGCTTGCGTCCGGAGAACAATCCCGGCCTCCCGGAAGGAGGTCGGAGAAGAATCAAACCGACCAGGGCCGACAAGATAAGGGGAAGGCCGTGGTCGTGGACAACTCGGGGTCCAATCCTAGCCCGAGGATACCAGCGGGGAGGTTCCAGCAGTACACCCCGCTGGTGACAACCATTGAGCATGTCCTCAACTAGGTGACTGGGCGGAGACTGCTCCGAGACCCTCCACCGCTCCGGGCAGATCGCGCCCGGAGAAATCAGAACAAGTACAGCAACTTCCACAAGGACGTGGGCCACGACACAAAGGACTGCATCCAGCTCTGAGACCAGATCGAGCTGCTGATCCGCGATGGCCACTTGCGGGAGTTTGTGGAGAGGATAATTACCCCGGCAGGTCCGAGCAGACCTGCGCAGGCCGCCAGACGGAACCCGAGGCCGAGCGATCAGACTGATGAGCAGAAGCAGGAGCACATAGTCCACACCATCTTTGGTGGAACGGCTACCGGGGACACACCGAGTAGTCGGAGGAGCTATGTCCGCGAGGCACGCCAGTACGCTCGTGGGGAGTACATTAACATGGCTGAGCATATCTCCAAGATATGCCGCCAGGACAGTGCCCCGATCACCTTCACGGATGATGAGGCTGACCGGCTACTCCACCCCCACAACGACGCACTGATCGGGGAGATCCGAGTAGCCGGCAACGTCATCCGTCGCGTCCTGATAGACAATGGGAGCTCGGCCGACATCATGTTCATGGACGCATTCTCGAGGCTCAAGATTGAGGGTGTTGCGCTCACACCCGCCCGAACACCTCTGTACGGGTTCTCGGGGGAATGCGTCCGAGCGGCCGGTACCGTCAGCCTCCCGGTCACGATCGGAGATGGCCCCGAGAGGGTGACGCGGATGGTCGAGTTCATTGTTGTGGACCGACCGTCTGTCTATAACGTCATCCTGGGAAGGCCAACCTTAAACGCGATAAAGGTAGTGGTCTCCACCTACCACCTGGCCATGAAGTTCCCCGCCGAAGGAGGGGTCGGCGTGTTCCGGGGAAACCATGAGGGCGCGAGAAAGTGCTACATGGAGGCGGTCAACAAAGTGTGCCGAAAGGCCCCTGCCCCGATCACTGTGGCGACCATTCTCGCGGTGGACGATGCCGAAACCCCGAGCGAAGATGTCGCTCGGCTGAGTGACTTGGACCCTAGAATACCCGAGGAAGAGATCCGGGCACACCCGGTCGAGGACCTGGTCCCCTACAACCTTGACCCCGAGCATCCGGAGAGGACGGTGATGCTCGGATCGAGGCTCGACCCGGGAACCCGAGCAGCCCTCGAAGAGTTCCTCACGGAACACAAGGAGGTATTCGCCTGGTCGCACGAGGATATGCCCGGAATTGACCCGGCTGTGATGTGCCACCAGCTGAGCGTCAACCCGAGGCACAAACCCGTGATCCAGAAGAGGAGAGCGTTTAACCCGGAGAGGTATGCCGCCATCAACGAAGAGGTGAAGAAGCTGCTCGCGGCAGGGTTCATCCGAGAAGTGACCTACCCGGAGTGGTTGGCCAACGTGGTCCTGGTCAAGAAGACCACTGGGAAGTGGCGAGTCTGCATAGACTACACGGACCTGAACAAGGCGTGCCCGAAAGACTGCTTCCCGCTTCCCCAGATAGACCAACTTGTAGACGCGACAGCCGGGCACGAGCTGCTCAGCTTCATGGACGCGTACTCGGGGTATAACCAGATACCCCTCAGCAGATCCGACCAGGCCAAAACGGCCTTCACCACCGACCAGGGTCTGTATTGTTACCAGGTCATGCCGTTTGGCCTGAAGAACGCCGGGGCGACCTACCAGCGGTTGATGAACAAAATGTTCGTCCCGCTCATCGGAAGGTCTATGGAGGTCTACGTGGACGACATGCTGGTGAAGAGCCGGATCACTGCCGACCACGTCAGAGACCTCGGAGACTGCTTTGCAACCCTGCGCCAGTACAGGATGAAACTGAACCCGGCCAAGTGTGCCTTTGGGGTGGAATCCGGGAAGTTCCTGGGGTTTATGGTGAACCACTGGGGGATTGAGATCAACCCCGCCAAGGCCCAAGCAGTTGCGGATCTCCAGCCGCCGCGGACAACCAATGAGGTACAGAGATTAACCAGGATGGTTGCCGCCCTATCCCGGTTCGTGTCCCGGTCGACCGACAAGTGCTTCCCCTTCTTCCAGGCGCTCAAAGGCCAAGGCAAGATTAGCTGGGATAACAAGTGTGAGGAGGCCTTTGAAGACCTGAAGAAGTACTTAGCCAGCCCACCATTGCTGTCAAAACCGCTTCCCGGGGAAACGCTGTACGTCTACCTCGCCGTCTCCGAGAAGACCGTCAGCTCCGTGTTGATCCGAGAAGACGGAAAGGTGCAGTTCCCCGTCTACTACAGCGGCAAAGCGTTCCAAGGAGCCGAGGGGAGGTATACCCCTCTGGAGAAGTTGGCATTGGCGCTGGTCTCGTCGGCACGTAAGCTGAGGCCCTACTTCCAGGGTCACCCAATCCGTGTACCGACCAGCTACCCACTTCGCCAAGTCCTCCAGAACCCCGAATTATCGGGACGAATCGCCAAGTGGGCCGTCGAGCTCGGAGAGTTCGATATCGAGTACATCCCGCGCACCGCGATTAAGGCACAAGCCTTGGCCGACTTTGTGGCCGAATTCACGGGCACGCCGGAACCGACCCTAGGGTTCCCGGAGAAGTCAGTCGAGGCACCCAGGGGAAACGACCCGGAAACTAGCGGCCAAAGTGGCCAGAGGTGGAAGCTGTTCGTGGACGGATCGTCCAACTCGTGTGGTTCCGGGGCAGGCCTTGTACTCGTGAGCCCCGACCAGTATAAGACTAGCCAAGCACTGCGCTTCAACTTCAAAGCATCAAACAACGAGGCGGAGTACAAAGCTGTCATCGCAGGGCTCGGCTTAGCCCGGGAACTCGGCGTGCAAGACATCGAGGTATTCAGCGACTCAATGCTCATCGTCAATCAGGTAACCGGGGAGTTCCAGGCGAAGGAGGATAGAATGGCCAAGTACTTGGAGAAAGTGAAAATCCTTCTCGGTCAGTTCAAGTACTCGCTCGTCACCCGGATACCTCGATCGGAGAACATTGAGGCAGATGCTCTCGCTCGGCTCGCCTCGGGGAATGACTTAGACGGTCTCGTCTCGTTTCCCATTGAGCGGCTAGCCCAACCGAGCATCGAGCGAGAGGAGGTCCTCTGTTCCGAGAACGTCGCTATTTGGATGGACCCGATCATCCTTTACCTCGCCGAGTCCCAGCTGCCCGAAAACAAGGAAGAAGCCCGGAGGGTCCGGAACACCTCGGCAAGGTACACATTAATCGATGGAAAACTTTACCGCCGGGGGTACTCTGCCCCATACCTACGGTGCGTTGGGCCGACCGAGGCCGAGTAGATCATGAAGGAGATCCACAGTGGAGTATGTGGAAATCACTCGGGGGGGATGCCCTATCGTTCAAGTGTCTCCGACAAGGGTACTACTGGCCGACCATGCGCAGAGACGCCGTGGAGTTTGCCCGAAAATGTATGAAATGCCAACAGTTCGCTAAGGCTATTAAGTCTCACCCCGAGAGGCTCACTTCGGTAGTATCTGCATGGCCATTCGCGAAATGAGCAATCGATTTGATCGGACCACTTCCGATGGCCCGGTCACAGCTTCGCTACTGTCTAGTGGCGATTGACTACCTCACCAAGTGGATCGAAGTGGAGCCCCTGGCTCAACAAACCGAGGCAAAGTGCACGGGTTTTCTATGGAAGAGCATCATCTGTCGGTTCGGTCTCCCCCACACTGTAGTCACGGACAATGGGAAGCAGTTCGGGGACAAGTTCCTCGCACTATGTGAGCAGTTCGGGATTAAGAAAGTCTTCTCTTCCCCTGGGCATCCTCAAAGTAATGGACAAGTAGAGGCCGCCAACAAAACGATCAAGGAAAATCTTAAAAAGAACCTTGAAAAACACAAAGGGGCATGGATAGACGAGCTCCCCCGAGTACTCTTGGCGTATCGGACCACTAAGCGTACAGCGACCGGGGAAACACCTTTCGCCATGGCTTTCGGCGTAGAAGCAGTCATCCCGGTTGAGGTCGGGTTACCAAGTTTCCGGGTTGAGAACTACGGTGAAGAAGACAATTCTGGTCGGATTATGCCCGAGCTGGACCTGGTCGAAGAAAAACGAGAGCAAGCCCTGATCCGAACGGCTGCTCGCAACCAAGTTGTGGCCAGGTATTACGACAAGAAGTTCCGACCAAGAGTCTTCCGAATAGGGGACCTGGTGATGAAGAGGGTACTTGTCCAAGAACCTGGGCTCGGCTCCTTTGGCCCCAAGTGGAACGGGCCCTACACCATCACCGGCGTTGTCAGGCCCGGAACATATTGGCTGTCCGACCAAGATGGTAGAAACTTAGGGCTCCCGTGGAACGCCGACCACCTGACGCGTTTCTACCAATAAGTTTTTAATTTTTTAATTCTTTATTCATTTTTGGTTGACACAATGTAAAAGCCGGGTTGATATATACAACGGTATTTTTTCAATTTTTATTATTGTTCGCTTCAACTTATATGGTTCTCGGACCACAGGTCTTATGACCGGGCACCGACCAGAATTGGACGTGTAAGAACCCGAAATTATGATGAACCTATGATTTCCTTAGAGACAAGGAAAATCTAAGACTGAACCATGTTTGTCGATATGAAGCTCATGATCTGAGTTGAATATCAGTATATGTTTGAGTTCTCGTTGAATTAGCTACGAGACTCAAAAATAGTTTGCTTAGTCACGCATGAGGCCTTTTGAGAAAAGGGAAAAATAGGAATTTATGATTTTTATTACGATCAAAGTTTGACCAAGTTGACTTTTGTAATAACCAACTTGTTTGTAAACTTATGATTTCTTTCGTTAAGAATCAAAGTCTGTTTATGTGATAAGTATGATATGTTTTCTAAGAATGATTGTTGAATCTTTTGATGAAAGATTCGATAATATTAATTTAAGACTCTTTTGTTAAAAGAGGAAGTTGTGATTTATGACTCTATGTTAATAGTTTATAATTTTAAGAAAATCCTATATGCAGTTCAGATAAGTTTTGGACGTTGGTCCAGTTTAATTATACTGTTATCAGTTGAAAACAGTATATGAATATCCATGTTAGTATGAAAATGGACTGCATTTAGGAAATAAGCCAAACAAGGCCTTTAAGGATGACACCTCAGATGACAAGTGTCTTGCCATGATTGGTCACCTTACAGGGAC
Organism: Ficus carica; assembly: GCA_009761775.1. Taxonomy (NCBI): domain Eukaryota; kingdom Viridiplantae; phylum Streptophyta; class Magnoliopsida; order Rosales; family Moraceae; genus Ficus; species Ficus carica. Next base: position 22,630,344 of record CM019745.1, read on the forward strand.
CAAAATGTAAATATTTTATGTTTAGGGGTCATTTTGCAAAATTAAGAAAAGTTCATGATTTTGAACTTTTAGAAGTTAAGAAGTCTTATAAGGCATGATCAAGCAAGAAATTTGATATTTGGAAATTTAGTTGTAATCGGCCAATTTACAGGGACTAAAGTGCAAACATTTTTGCCTTTAGGGGTCAATGTGCAATTTTGGGAAAAGTTGTGGACTTATCAGTAATTATGTAAATTTTTGAACTAAGGACTTTTTAAGTACAGTTTCTTAATTCAATTAAGTAATTGATCCATTTCAAGTTCGGTTAGCTTGATTGGAAATCAAGGAAGACAAGTTAAGATTGAATTGAATGACTCTAGTTAGAACCAATCACATTGCTCCATGTGTCACCATAGGGACCGGCCACATCATGGCCTTTTGAGCAAGGGATCTTGTTTTTGAGGAGCATTATGCAAATTAGAAGAATTTAAGTGTCATTAAAAGTTGACAAATCATGCCCTAAGTTTAGTAACTAAGCACTTTGATTTGCTTGGTTGATTTTGGGTTATGGTTCAACTAGCAAAGTTAGTCCTATTTGGCACACTATGGCCGGCTACCATGAGGGAGAGACACCTCATGCTTCTAGCTTGGATGAGCCACCCTCCTAGCCTTGCTCCTTTGGCAAGCCAAGGCTAGCATACCTCATCACCTAAGGCCGGCCACCACAAGGAAGCAACACACCATGGCCTAGCTTTGGTGAGCAACTCATCTAGCTTGCTCTCTTGGCTAGCTCAAGCTTTGCCAAGTCACTAGCCATGACCGGCCACCATGAGGAAGCAACACCTCTTGGCCTAGCCTTGATGAATCCACACTCTAGACTCCCTAGCCTAGCCTCCATGGCAAGCCAAGGCTTGCACACCTCACCCTAGGGCCGGCCACTCAAGAGAATGCCACATCAAGCTTGTAGCTTTGATGAGCAAGCAATCTAGCTAAGCTTGCTTGGCAAATTGGGACAAGGAAGGCCGGCCAACACATAGGGGCTAAGGGGAAATATTTTGGTTTTAGGGACCAATAGATAAATTACAAGAGATGGAATTCTTGAACTCTTCTAGCTCATGACACCTCATGCTCCATAGGCTAGCTTAGTAAGCTTGCTAGGCTTACTTGTTGGCTAAGCAAGAGCAAGCCCAAAGCTTTCCAAGGCCGGCCACTCTAGGGAGATGACACCTCATGGTTCCTAGCTATCATGAGTAAGCACCCTAGCTTGGCTACATGGCTCTATGGCCGGCCACCTTTGGGTTTTTTTTGAGCAAATATTGTGCTCTTAACTTAAGGACCAATAAGCAATTATGAAAATAAGGGTTCACCAAAAGTTGACACATCATGTTCTAGGTTTGGTGAGTAAGCACATAGTCTTGCTTGCTTGGCTAGCTAGATCAAGCTTGGTTCAACACCTCATGGCCGGCCATCACAAGGGAGAGGCACCTCATGCTTCTAGCCTTGATGAGTCAACCCCTAGCTTTGCTCACTTGGCCATCTAGAGCAAGGATGGCCGGCCACCACTCAAGAAGACAAGACCAAATTGGTTTCTTCCAAGGACTAAGGAGCAATGGTTGTATCTTTAGGGGTTAGTAGGCAATTTTAGAAACTTGTGCTTCATCTATAAATAGGTGAAGGCTCTCTCATTATTTTGGTTAGCCAACACAAACACACAAGCAAAACAAACCCTCTAAACTCTGCCATAGAAGCCGAGACAAGAAAGGAAAGAAAAAGGAGAGAGGAGAGAACAAGAGAAAGAGTTTTCGGTTGGTATTGAAAGTTAGAGGAAGGTTTCAAAACTCTAGCTTAAGGATTTTAATCCGTGGAACTTGAGGTAAATACTTGAATCCTCTAGTTCTTTATTCAAATTTCAGTTAGGGTTTGAGTATAAGATCATTGAGTATGAGCATGAGCTTAGTTTGTTAAGTTTTATGCACAATGATTTAAGTATGCATGAGTAAGGATCAAAACTGAACGGTTTTCCTAATAACCAGATTTTGAGGCCTTTAGAGGCCGAATTTGGAAAAAGTCAAAACTACAAAGTTGTAGAGAAGGGAAAATACTAGAGGCCAAAGTGGACAGTTTTTGAAAATAAGGCCTCTAAGACCTTTGTTTTTGCAAAAACCCGAGACCAATTTATGAGTAATGAATTTGATCGAAAAATCTTCAAAGGAAGAAACAAGTAGGATAAGTACCGAATTGGGTTTTGAGTTAAAAATAAAAGTTGAAGGAGACTTCAAGGTCTACAACTTTCATGAAGAAAACTTTTCTAAATTTTAAATAGATTTATAAGAAAAGGATCAAACCCTATGAATTGGTTTAAAACCCGGTTTTGAGAACTTTAGGGTTTTACTAAAATTCAAAAAGGAGTTGAATTTTGGGACTTATGGTTTAAATTGAGTTAACAACTAGAATCGATATGTTGTTATGATAGGATGATGCTTATCCTATGATTTTCTTGAAAACAGGAAAACGACCTGTTTGAGTGAAGAATTTTTAATTCAAGGCGCAGTAACGGTAAGTACAACTCCGCCTACAGCATGAACAAAACGTTTTTGTTGCAGGGTATATTTTTAAGAAATCATGTATTGATTTACATGATTTACTTATGTTTATGTTATGATAAGATTAAGTTATGTTATGATAAGTTTATGTTATGTTATGATAAGTTTATACTATGATATTATGATATGAAATTTATGTTATGATAAGTTTATGTTACGATATTATGCTATGATATGTTATTTTATGGTATGATATGGTAAGTTATGTTATGATGTATTATGATTAAAATTATTTTATGTTATATGTTTGGCTACGTGACATCATGAAGCATGTTCACGAATATTAAATCACATGGTAAGAATAAGTTAAGTCATGAGATAAGATAAGATAAGTTAATGTTATGGTGTCGTACCGACTTGCCACGAGGGCGGGTTTAAATAGTTTGGCCTATGGTTTGAATTGGACAGGGTTGGCCGCCCCAATCACTCTATGTAAACGATTAGTTTCATGGTTTGATTTGGTTTGGACTGGCCGCCTCCAACCACTCCATGGCTATGTACCACGGTACGTACATTTATGTTATGTAAGGGCCAAAAAGTATGCTAACCTATGAAAACAGTAAGAAAGCATAAATGGTGCATGCATTATGTCATCATGAAATGTTTTGCGGATTAAATAGTTGTGCTTGCTGAGCGAAAGCTCATAGTTCATGTTTATGCTGTAGGTAAGTGACCTACTGGCAATACTTGATGCAATACTGTGGAGAGTTGGTGCTGCGGACTGTGAAATGTGGAATGGACACCACCACGGGTTTTGGAAATTAGGTTTTTGTAAATACATTTGTAAAGTGTGTTTTGAAGAAATAGTATGTTTTAAGTATGAATGTCAAAGTTATGTATGTATGGCAAGCAAGTTGGCTCGTGTTGTACCGATCCGCGCTAGGTCGGGTCTGGTCCACGATCTTGGTACTCAGGTGAGTACATATGAATACGTATAATGATAAGTTAAGTTTTATGTATGGGACTAAGTCAAGTTTACGTTTGAGAGTAAAAGAATTTTAAAATAAAGTTTTAAAGAAAAAATTTTACTCCGGAATTTTCAGCAAGCTTAAAGCTTTTTGTTAAGAATTAAGTGAGTAAGCAAATAAGGTGACGGCCCGCGTCTACGTAGTCATCCCCCTACGTAGATGTTGTAAGTCGGGGCGTCACAGGACGTGCCCGACCAGGACCCACCTGCCCTTGCAGGCACCTAACCCCTATGGTTCTCGGACCACAGGTCTTATGACCGGGCACCGACCAGAATCGGACGTGCCCGACCAGGACCCACCTGCCCTTGCAGGCACCTAACCCCTATGGTTCTCGGACCACAGGTCTTATGACCGGGCACCGACCAGAATTGGACCTGCCCGACCAGGACCCACCTGCCCTTGCAGGCACCTAACCCCTGTGGTTCTCGAACCACAGGTCTTATGACCGGGCACCGACCAGAATTGGACGTGCCCGACCAGGACAAACCTGCCCTTGCAGGCACCTAACCCCTATGGTTCTCGGACCACAGGTCTTATGACCGGGCACCGACCAGAATTGGACGTGCCCGACCAGAGTTGGAGTTGGATGAGAAACACCCAAACCAACTGGGGGGGGAGAGCACACTACAAAAACATTTTATACATTTTATATAACAAACAAAAAGAAAAAACAAAACAAAAATATGTCATTTAAATTCCCAAAAGTCGGAGGGGGTACAAATTGGGCACCCCCGAACCAAAAAAAAAAAAAAAAGGAATTACACAAAATACTTCAAAAAGTAAATGAAGCTTTCACATGTCATCCGGAGTTGATACACGGACGGCTGGGGGCTCGGGCTGCTGTTGGTCAGTTTCCACCTGACCGGGCTCAATCTCGGCGGCCGCGGCTGCCTGGGCAGGCTCGGCTGGGAGTGCCTCGGAGGGGAGTACTGGCTCTGACTCGGTGACCTGGTCGTCGTCGGCTTCCTGAGCGTCTAGGTCGATCACTTCTTCTGGGTCCCGAGCAGCACCAGTGACTTCCCCCTCCGGCGGATCCTCGGCCACCGTCTCCTCGGACTCGGCTGGAACGAAGGACCAGTTCACATCGACCAGCGACGGGTTGGCCGCCGTAAAACCGGCTTTCATGTCCCTCATTCCCTCGCGGTACATTTGGGCTACACGCTCGTTGTAGTCCTCCGACCCGAGGAAATCAGCCACGGCTTGTGCCCGGGCCTCTTCGAGGGCGGCGGGAAGGGCGATCCGAATATATTCCTCGTGCTCGGCACGAGCGGAGGCGAGCTCTTGTTCAGCCGTGCGAAGAGCCTTTTCCGCCTCGGCCTTAGAGAGCTCCGCTTCCTCCACAGCCTGGTCGGCCTTCTGGATCAGCTCCTCCGTGAACCGAAGCCTCCCTTCGGCCTCTTTCGCCCGACCCTCGGCGACCTTGGCACTTTTTTCGGTCGCTTTTCTAGCGTCCTCCGCCGCTTCCCTGGCCGCTTTGGCCTCCTTCTCGGCTCGCCTGGCGTGCCTGGCGTCGGCGTTCGCCGACTTCACCTCGTCCGCCATATGGTTGGCGTAACCTTTGGCCGCGGCGTACCCGGACAGCATGATGCACAAGGCCTCGATCTGCTTGTTCACGCCATCGTTGGCGGCCTGAACAGGGTCCGAGCGCTTCGAAGACTCCGCGAGCTCGACGGTTAGCCGCTCCTCAAATTTGGCGACCAGGGCCCGATGCACCGAAGACGACTGGCCTTGAGCTTGGCTGTGGGAAAGAGACGCCTGGTCGGGTCGCGACTCCCCCCGGGTACTCCGGGGAGCAGGCAGCTGGGGAGGCCGGTCTTCCCTCGTTCGGGCCTCAGGGCGAGCTGGTTGCCGTTCGTCTCGAGAAAAGCCCGGTGGTCGGCTGGTCTGGGAAGCCGGATTTGGAGCAGGGGCAGCTACGGTAGAGACGGGTGGAACTGGCGCCTGCCGAGTTGCCGAGGGCGCCAAGTTCCGGCTAGGCGGAGCGGAGGTCCCAACCTTGGCCTTGCCTTTGCCCAGGTTGGCCATCTTCGCCAGCCTCTCCCTCCTGTCCTCGTCGGTGGGCCTCTTCGTCCCTCGCCTGTCAGCCATCGGTTCTGCGAACAAAAACACGGGTGTCAAAAAACAAACAGTAACAAATACAATATTCGGTTAACGGTTGCTGCGAGTGCTCGGCAAGGCTATGTTGCCAACCTTCGATCCGCAGCCCTCGGGCAGGGCGCTGACCCCGAACGGGACTTAGCCTCCAGATCACCAGATCGAGATCCTCGTCGGCAATGCGCGGGCCCCAGGAACCGGGAGAGGTATCCCCAGGCTGGTCGGGGGTGACCTCCGCCTGTGCAGCGGTGGACCGGGACCGTAAGTGAACAGCCGGTTCCGGCATCTGAGCCACGGTGACAGGCTCTGGCCTTCGGTTGCTCGGCATCCGGGATGTTGACGTGAAGCCGAGCCAATCGTGCTCGGATAGGCTGGACTGGCTTAGCAGCACCCTCTGGTCTCGCTCGTGCTCGGCCAGGTTCTGAAGCTGTGCCACCCTGTCCCTGGTCGTCTCCGGTACATGCGGCACCCTGGTCCACACGTAGCCGTTCCGGAAAGTGATGGGGACCTTCTCGCTCCGGGGAAGCTCATTCCGAGCAAGGTGCCCGTGCAACCACCTGCCACCCGCATAGAACCACAGGTGCTTAAATTGTTTGTCCGAGTCCGGACACTTGGCGACAAACGTTCCCTTGAACCCCTGGAAGTAGTAGGAGCCCGCCGACGAAGGGGCCGACTTCATCCGGTACAGGTTCTGGAACGCTCGGAAAGGTAGCTCGGTAGCGAAATTCTTCGCCCAGAGGATGAAACATCCGACCAGAATGCGATAGGCGTTCGCATTCAGCTGAGCTGGGGCCACATTCAGCCGTGTGAGCGCCCGCCTTAGGAACGGATGTAGTGGCAGACGGAGGCCAGCCCGGAAGTACTCGGCGGAGAGGGCAATGTAGCCGGGAGGTGGTCGCGACGGCAGGTCGTTCTCGCCCGGAACCCTTAGCTCCACCTTGGCGGGGATCTGGAACTCCCTCCTGAGGGCGGCGAGGTACCCCAGGGTCATGGCAGACGTGAAGAAGTCTACCGAGAAGACGGGAAAACCACCCGCGAGCTCCGCCATCTCCTGGTCTGACCGGCGATATACCCGCTGGTTGTTGATGCGCATGGCCCGGCCTTCCGCCCGATCCCGGCCATCTAGCGGCTCCCCGGCAGGGTTCGGACTGCCCGAGCTCTCTGTCCCTTCTCGGCCCGACGTGCTCGTTTGGCCGGCCGACCTCTCTGATGCAGCGTCGGCTGGGGTCGCTTGAACCGGCGGCTCTGGAACAGCGCTCAGTTCACGGATGAACTGCCCATCGGGGCGGGTGCTCGTGCCCACCTGCAGAATTTCTTCTAGACGGACTGCCCCGTCACGGCGACGGCTGGTCTGGGTCACCGGTGTGCTTGACGACGACGATGTACTCGAGCTCGACCCCGAGTCAGAGTCCCCGGTCACGTCCACGCTCTTCGACAAGGCCGCGTTCTCGGAATCTGTTACGTCACTCATTTTTGAAGTTAAGAAAAAGTTCTTTACCTTCTTGGCGTACTCGGAAGCTTTCGGAATTGCGTTGACGGCTCTTGATCTTCGGCAGTTCTCGGCAGCTCTCGGCGATGTAATCTTCTTTGCAAGTGATGGCGAATGAATCACCTCTCCCCGCTACTTATAGGAGCCCAGACGGTCGAGCCCGAATCCCTAGGCGCCGGTTCGACTTCCCGCTTTAATTCGAAATTCGAATTCCCAGGTGCCCGTTCGCCTTCCCGCCAACCACGGAGCGCCGCGTGCAGTCCGAAATCCCGGTTCGCCTTCCCGCCAGCTACCCTGTTCAAATTTCAAATCTTCAGATGCCGGTTCGCCTTCCCGCCAACCGCGCAATGCCATGTGGCGTACCCGGCACGTGGCGAACTCCGCGACACATGGTGAACTCCACGACACGTGGCAAATTACACGACAACCCTTCCGAGAACGTCCGAGTACCCGTGTAGCCGACCACTTTCCCATCTCAGCAACGTGAACTCACCAAGTCCGACTGCGGGCCGGGGCATGCATCCCTGGACTCGACCAGCCCAGAGATGCTGGGGGGCTTATGTTGACGACCAGATCATCTCCGACTACCGGCCATCCTTCTCGGTTCGGATCGTCGCCGTGCCGGGAACAGCCGGGAACACATTTTGTAAACTTATGGAATTGCGCCTGGGTGGCCACTACTCGGAGTACTCGGTAGCTGTCGGCTAGAAATAAACCGGCTCCGACCTCTAGATCGAGCCTCGAGAGACCGCCCATGATTTGACATTAATCGTACACCTCACCGGCTGCAGGCGTCGCCCTACCAGCCCCCATCACGTGTCAAATCGCCTGCAGCCAACTACTCTGACAGGCACTGTTGCACCCTTGCCGGTGACGCCCATGGCGTCCTGCTACTCACTGCACGAAGCCTAGGGCCACGTGGCACCCATCCATTGGGCTAGTAGCCCCTGCAGGCCTACCTATCCACCGGGTACCCTAGGCAGCCGACCCGCCCGGGTCGCCCCGAGCACCCAGGCCCACTAAGAACTCCTATAAATAGAGGGAAAACCCTCACTTCCAAGTATGGTCATTCTTTGCCTTGCCGAAACTCTGCCTCTCCCCTTGCATCAGTACCCTTACTGACTTAAGCGTCGGAGTGCCCACGGCAGACACCACACCGGTGTCCCCATCATTCCGAGGTGCTTCCATTTTGCAGGTGATCGACGGCGGAGTGACCGGCGAGTGTTAGTCGGAATACCCGATCTCATTGGGTGTTGCTGCCGGAACCATTTCTGGCATCAACATTTTAGACACCACACCGGTGTCCCCATCATTCCGAGGTGCTTCCATTTTGCAGGTGATCGACGGCGGAGTGACCGACGAGTGTTAGTCGGAATACCCGATCTCATTGGGTGTTGCTGTCGGAACCATTTCTGGCATCAACAAGCTCAACTAAACTTTTAGGCCAAGCAACAAACCCATTAACAGCATCCTCCACAGTGGTTGCGTCGTACGTCGGTATAGGTAATGGTGATTTTTTTAATTTGGGCACGTTGATTGACACTCGCACGTTCCCTTCCCCCAGTGGAATCCCATGCACCGTATCGGTGGGGAGGCTCTCGAGCCATACTCTTCCAAACGCAACAAGCAACTGTCCACCCTGAACTTCATCGAAGATATAGAGCTTACACTCCTGACTGTCGACCGGCATGGTTGGCGGCTCAGCAACTCCATCTTGTTTTTCTTGTGCAGAGCAACTAGCCTTAAAGCTGTTGTGTTGGTCTACGGTTGGCACATTCTTGGGATCAACCGACGGCTCCACATCTCTATTCGCACATAGACCACGCACCAACGCCTTTAATTCTTCTATTTCACGTCGCATTGATTGTACTTCATTGTCTTTCTTCGAACTTCGACTTAGGTTAAAGTACTGAGACGGCTTTACGAACTTTGATTGGCCACGGACACGGCCTTTGTGTTCAGGTCTAGATAATGCCTGCGACAATACATCATTAGTGCCAACTGACTCGAAAGTGCCTTGGCTCTCCTGTGTGTTGTACTCCATCTACAAGATTATTAACAGAAATCATTTAAGCAAAAGGGTTGTAAGTACGTATAGTAGTGATGAAGAAATCATTGTTAGTTAGTAAACTTACTATCAACTCGCTAGCTTTTTTACATGCTGGATTTTTCAACTCTCCATCAAGTCTCATCTGTTGCTCAAGCCACAAACCATCTCTTCTCTCCCATTTCCCAGTCTTCTTAAACTGTAATTAACATCGTTAGTATAAATGGGATACGATTTAGTACAAATAAAATTTATTGACATACCATTTCCTGGTCGAGCTTCCTATATCCGTCTCGGCCTCCTCTTGATGAGTATTCGTTGTTTGTCCTTATTTCGCTTCCACGATCAGATAGTTGTTGGAATTGCGAGGACGTTCTATACTGAACAAATTTCATCCAATCCTCTTCTTCAATATTGGGGTAGTTGTCAATAACTTTTTTCGGCCGTGTCCACACACTTTCTTCATTTATAAATTCCTCGACAAATGTCTTGTACAGATCGTACCGAAAATTCCTTGCAGCCTTACCACATGATTTTAAACAAGTGTTCCGGAAGCTTTCTTCCACGGTGAAAGAAGTAACAGTTTCTTTCCAAATAATTTCTTTCAATCCGTCTAAATCACGAGATCTCCAATCTTGAATCCATATTAGAACGTGCTCTCTAGCGAGCATGCCAATCCAGCTCATCAATTCGTCATCGTGCTTCCCTTTCAGTTGTCTTTTCTCGTCAAACGTGACTTGAATTCGTTCACCTCTTTTCCTTGCCATATGGACGCGTTTCATTATTGTTGCCCTTCGCTTGCCCTCGACAGTGGGATCCATCGGGTTTCTCCTTCGTGCTCGTCCCTTTTTGGAATGTTCCATTGTAGTCGTTCACCTACATTTATTGGCAAATAAAAAAAATTTACGTTAATGGGTATTCGAACTTTTTTCATCTTTTTTTTTTAATTGTTATTATGTTGGTACAAATAAAATATAGTAGAAAATATAACAAAAGTTATATTTCCACACGGGCGGCAGGCGCCCAAGGGCACCTGGCGCCCCACACGAATTAGGACAAAAAAAAAACACTCGAAATAAAAGCATAAGTGCAAAACGCTGCCATAGGACAAAAATAACACTCGAAAAATTCATGTGTATGCTTTTATACATATATATATGTGATTGCTTCTATATTATTCCTCCAAAAACTCAAGTTGACATTTCATCGAGCATATTGTGGGAGGGAAAAATTCATGTGTATGTAAAGTGTAAAAACCATTCACAAATCATTAATCTACAAAGAGCATCATTATGAACTTAAACACCCATGCTAAAAAATGGATCTTTAGTGACAAACAACAAGATAAAATCCCAAATTTATTTTAAGTTGTATATGAAGTTACCTTAATTTTCTTTGAAGATGAATAGACACTCCAACACCAATAGATTAGCAACGACGGCGCCAACGACGGCGACGGCGGCGGCAACGACGGAGTTGGCGGCGGCTTGGAGGAGGAAGTGGGTACTTGAGAAATTTAGAGAGTGTGAAGAGAAATGAGAAGGTATGTGGAGAGAAAAGGTGAGGAAGTTGTATTTAAGTAATGGGTTTGCGCGCGGATTTCGAAAAACGCAAGTTAAAAATTTTTAAAATTTTTTCAAGATTACACGACAGTGTATTTTAAAACCGTCGTGTAATAGGGAGATTACACGACGGTCCCGTTGTGTAATCTCCCTATTACACGACGGTTTTAAAATACACCGTCGTGTAATCTTTAAAAAATTTTGAAAATTTGTCACCACATTCCGACGACCTCATACCACTGTGTTGTATACAAAAAATTATGCAAACTGTAGCATTGGTCCTGATTCAAATTTAATATTCAATATATATATATAGCAATCAACATAACAAATTAAATATGGTATAGATCATGATGAATTATAATAGAAATTAATTAATGTACTTGTACACAGTAAATGGCATAATGTTCAAGTTTTTTTCTTTTTTCTCTTTGCTGCCTCAACACGTGTCCATTCAATATCTGGTCGAACCAAGTGTGAAACATCATCATCGAATTCGTCAATCTCCTCAACCGGTGGCATTCCCTGTGTGAAAGATGGAATGTCGGAGCAATCTTCCTCATCTTCTTGCCCATCACGGTACAATTTTGGCTTCATCGGCACAACTAAGGACAACTCTGCATTGCTGGGATCCGTTGTATAAAATACTTGGATTGCTTGTGATGCCATAATGAATGGATCATTTTTGTATCCCAATCGTCTAAAGTCCACAACTGTGATGCCATCACTGTCAATCCTTACATAATTATTGTCTGCCCATTTGCACTTAAAAGAGTGCTACATGTAAACCACAGTAATCGAGTTCCCAAATATCTTTAATGAAACCGAAGTAGTTCATAGTTCCATAAACTGGATTCTTGTCCTTTGCAGATGAAATATGCATTGACTTAGCACGGATACTAACACCATTATATTGAACGGGATGCTTCTCATCTCTTTCGCGAGTGTAGAATGTATAACCATTGACAAAGTACGATGTATACCGTGTAACAATCGGCGACGGACCTCTAGCGAGGTTCATTAACTCTTGCGAACAGCCGTCCTTCTGAAAGACATGACTTCGTAGCCACAGATGAAACGTCCGATTGTGGTCATCGTGTATCAACTTTTCATTTCGTCCTCTTCTAGGATATTTACCTCTTATTTCCTGTAGGTGAATCTCGATAAAAGGCTCAACTTCAACCCTATTATGTAAAGTATAGAGACAAGCTTTCTCCCATTCACATCGATTTACCTGCGATGGAACGCCGACGGATAGTCTTTTCCAGTCAATGTTTGTAGTCTTCGGCAACCCAATCGCCTCCGCGGTGGACAAATACTCGGAGCAAAATTCGACCGATTCCTCCGCAATGTAGCTTTCTACTATACATCCTTCTGCCCGATTTCGGTTCTTGACATAACCCTTCAAAACCTTCATGTACCTTTCAAAAGGATACATCCATCTCAAGTACACCGGTCCACATAGCTTCAATTCCCGGACTAAGTGCACCGTTAGATGAATCATTATGTCAAAAAATGAGGGTGGAAAGTACTTTTCAAGCAAGCACAAAGTCTTAACCAACTCTAATTGTAGCGAATCTAGTGTCAATGGATCTATTACCTTAGAGCATATCGAGTTGAAAAATGAGCATAACTTGGTAATTGCGAATCTCACATCCTTCGTTAAAACTCCTCGCAACGCCAGCGGTAATAACTGTTGCATCAAGATATGACAATCATGTGATTTCATGCCAATTAGCCTCAGATCCTTCATAGACACCAACCTTTTCAAGTTGGAAGAATACCCGTTGGGCACTTTTACAGAAGCGAGCCACTTACAAAACTTTCTTTTTTCTTGTCTTGATAGTGTGTACTTCGCCGGAGGTAAGTAAGTTGCATTCCCTTTCTTCGTAGGGATCAAGTTAAGTCTAATCTTCAATTCCTTAAGATCCAACCGTGCCTTCTCACCATCTTTGCTCTTATTAGGAATGTCTAGCAATGTGCCCACTATTGATTCACACACGTTTTTCTCAATATGCATCACATCCAAGCAATGACAAACAAAAAGTGTCCTCCAATATGGAAGTTCGTAGAAGATTGACCGTTTTTTCCAAGGGCCGTCAACCACGGGATCATTGTTACGCCGTTTTCTTTTCCCGAGCACCACTTTCAAATCCTTAACCATCTCAAAAACGTCTTCGCCGGTCAAAACCCGGGGAGGGTTTCTTTCTTCCGTTTTGCCATCGAAAGCCTTTTTCTGTTTACGGTATCGATGATTTTGTGGTAAGAATCTCCTATAACCAAGGTAACGGTTTTCTTACCATTCTTCAATCGAATGGAGGATGTTTCTTTCATACAAACGGGACAACCGATAGAACTCTTGACTGAATAACCAGATAGATTTCCATAAGCAGGAAAGTCATTGATTGTCCACATCAACATTGCACGGAGTGTGAATGTCTCTTGACGGTAAGCATCTCTAACTTCGATCCCCTTTTCCCATAAGCTCTTTAGATCATCGATTAGTGGTGCTAAGTACACATCAATGTCATTCCCTGGTTGTTGAGCACCAGATATCAATAAGGTCAACATCAAGAACTTTCGCTTCATGCTCAACTTCGGAAGGAGATTGTAGTTGACAAGTATGACGGGCCAAGTACTATGCCTACTACTCATATTACCATGTGGGTTAATTCCGTCCGCCGACAAACCAAGACGTAGATTCCGTGGTTCCGCACAAAATTCAGGATGATCGGCATCAAAGGTCTTCCATTGTGGTGCATCGGCTGGATGTCTAAGCATACCATCTTAAACACGTTTATCATGGTGCCAAGTCAAATTCTTGGCATGCTCGGCATTACGGAATAAACGTCGTAGACGCGGTGCCGGAGGAATGTACCATAACACCTTTGCCGGCACACCTTTGCTGCCATTCGTTGGCTTCTTGCCCTTCTTCCATCTTGACACCTTACAAACCGGACATTCATTCAAATTCTCGTACGCATTTCGATAAAGGGCGCAATCATTTGGACATGCATGAATTTTTTCATATTTCAACGTCTTCTTAGCTTCGTACATACTAGCAGGTATTTTATTATCAACCGGTAGAACCTCTCTTAGAAATTCTAAAAGAGCCGTGAAACTAGAATTTGTCCACCCTCCCGATGCCTTCATGTTCCATAATTTGACCAATGCGGACAATTTCGTATATTTACTACACCTGTCATACAAGGGCATCTCGACATCATTCATCATTGCTTCAAATAACTCCGGACGATGCACAAACTGTTCTTCCAAATCATTAACCATATCAAACAAATTATCTCCTACAACTTCCTCAACAACATCATCTTTCGCTTTGTTGTTCGATGATGGATTAAAAAACATTTCACCGTGTAAATATCACGTTTGGTACGAACAAATAATCCCACGCGCAAGCAAGTGTCTTCTAACTTCATCAACTGGATGAGATCTATGATTTCCACAATCCACACAAGGACATCGAATCTTATCATTCTTCATGTGAGTTTCCGCAAATGACAAAAATTCTTCAATCCCATCTCGATATTTTCTAGTGAATCTATTAGCCCACATTCATTTTCGATCCATTTCCAAGAACCCGACCTAAATCGATATTAAATTTATCATACAAATTATTTAATATTAAAGTTTTTGCATTTAAAAACACAATGTATAGTCAACAACTAATCAAACCGAAAAAGAAAAAAAGAGAATATATACCATTTTTGACATCTACAATAAATCGTCCATAAAAATCAAATAAATAAAAAGAAGAGTAAGTAATAATCACAATACTTACAAATATTTAATATACGCGAGTGTTGGTTTCGCAGTGGAGGAGACGTGTGTTCGTAGGTGTCTGTGATGTTTTTCGCGGCTGCGCGATAGATCTGTAATGAGATGAAATGAGAGCTGTTGAAGGGTAAAAAAGTTAGGAATACACGACGGGTTCTTAAAACCCGTCGTGTAAAGTCGCACTTTACACGACGGTTCCAAGGAACCGTAGTGTAAAGTGGCTCCGCGAAGCACTTTACACGACGGTTCCTTGGAACCGTAGTGTAAAGTCGGACTTTATAGTAGTGTAAAGTGGCTTTGCGAGGCACTTTACACGACGGTTCTTTGGAACCGTAGTGTAAAGTCCGACTTTACACGATGGTTTCAAGGAACCGTCGTGTAATCTCCATCGTGTAATGTACTTTTTGTAGTAGTGGCTTTTCCAAAGACAAGCATGTAAGGAGACATCCCAATAGGGGACTTGTACGCAGTACGGTATGCCCAAAGAGAGACTAAGAGACGTGAGGATCAATCTTTGCGATTAGGGTTCACCATCTTTTCCAGAATCTGTTTGATCTCCCTATTCGCCAGCTCAGCTTAGCAATTTGACTGTGGATGAGAAGCAGTGGAAACCTTACGAATGACACCGTAATTGCGCATGAGCCTCAAAAGAACGGTTGCAGAAGTGAGTTCCTTGATTGCTAATGATGGCACGCAGAGTACCAAACCTAGATAACCCATTCTCTTTCAAGAACTTCACAACTGTTGCATTATCATTGGTTCGACACGGCACAGCTTCTACCCATTTAGAAACGTAATCCACAGCGAGAAGAATGTAAAGATAACCAGAAAAAGATAGAAACGGTCATATAAAATCTATCCCCCAACAATCGAATATTTCTATCACAAGAATTGGGTTCAAGGGCATCATATGGCGATGGAACAAAGCACTAAACTTTTGACACCTCAGACAAGAATGACAAAACTCATTAGTGTCTTTGAACAAAGTGGGCCAATAAAGACCACACTGCAAGATTTTGGCAGTAGTATTCTTCACGGAGAAGTGACCACCACATGCATTATTATGGCAAAAGTTTATAATACCATGAATCTCGTCATCGGGAATGCATCACCTCATGATTTGGTCGGGATGGTACTTGAATAGGTATGGATCATCCCAATAGAAATTACGTACCTCGACCAAAAATTTGCGCTTATCTTGAGCACTCCAATCAGCAGAAAGTTCGTCGGTCACCAAGTAATTGACGATGTGAATATACCAAGGTAGCTTAGTGACAGCTAAAAGATGTTCATCAGGGAAGTCATCTCGAATGGCTGGACCATCGACAGAGTCATTGAATTCCAATCGGGACAGGTGGTTCACCACCACATTCTCAACACCTTTCTTGTCCTTGATGGTCAAGTCAAATTCCTACAAAAGAATGATCCACCTAATTAATCGTGCCTTAGCATCCTTTTTGGAAAAGAGATATTTAAGGGCGGAATGATCTATGAAGATGGTAATGGGTGAACCGATCAGATATACATGGAACTTGTCAAGTGCAAACACAACAGTGAGTAACTCTTTCTCAGTGGTTGAGTAGTTCAATTGAGTGCTATTCAAAGTTCGGCTTGTGTAATACACTACAAAGGGCTTCCCTCCCTTCTTTGACCAAGAACTACCCCGATAGCATGGTTACTTGCGTCGCATATAATCTCAAATGGTAAGCTCCAATCCGGTGACTGAATGATGGGGGCAGAAGTCAACTTCGTCACGAGCATTCGGAAGGCATCCTCACACTCTTGCGTCCACTCAAAAACGACATCTTTGGCTAGGAGATTACATAACGGACGAGAAATCGCAGAAAAGTTCTGTATGATCCTCCTATAGAAACCAGCATGCCCAAGAAATGACCGAACTTCTTTCACAGACTTGGGGGTGGGCAAATTAGAAATGAGTTCAATTATAGACTGATCGACCTCAATCCCTTTCTTAGAAACAAAATGCCCCAGGACTATGCCAAATGGTACCATGAAATGGTACTTCTCCCAGTTGAGTACGAGACATTTCTTTTCACATCTTGTCAGAACAGCTTCTAAGTTGAGAAGACATGAGTCGAAGGAGTGACCGAAGACGGTCAAGTCATCCATGAACACTTCCATACATTTCTCGACTATGTCACTTAAAATGCTCATCATGCACCTTTGAAAGGTGGCCAGCGCATTACACAGTCTAAATGGCATGCGTCGGAAGGCATAAGTACTAAAAGGACAAGTAAATGTAGTCTTATCTTGATCCTCCAATGCGATCTTGATCTGATAATAACCTGAGTAGCTATCGAGAAAGCAGTAGAAAGGATGATCAGCCACGCATTCTAGGATTTGGTCGATGAACGGAAGCGGAAAATGATCCTTGCGGGTGGCGGCGTTAAGCTTTCAGTAGTCAATGCACATGCGCCAACCTGTCACAATCCTTGTGGGGACATGAGCCCATTTCTCATTCTCCACCACTATCACCCCCGATTTCTTGGGCACTACCTGAGTTGGACTGACCTACTTGTTATCAAGGACCGGATAGATGATACCTGCATCCAGAAGCTTCAAGACCTCATTCTTCACAACTTCTTTCATCGTCTGGTTCAGTCTCCTTTGGGGATCCCTTCAAGGAATAGCCCCGTCTTCTAAATTGATGTGATGGGAGCAAATTAAGGGGCTAATACCCTTAATGTCAGCAATCGTCCAACCCAATGCAGCTTTTTACTCTCGCAACATGTCGACTAACCGTTGCTCTTATGATGCATCAAGTTTAGATGAAATGATAACAGGAAAGGTACAGCTCCCAGAAAGACATGTTTTAAACCCTTTGGTAGTTTAGCCAGCTTAAGTGTTGGGACCTTTTCAATGGATGGTTTTGGCTTTTCTTTCTCTCGAGGAAGCTCTTAAAAGCGTGGTTGCCAAAACTTGATTCCACTACCTTGTTGGCCAATGGTAGCATTGTTGGCCAACTCACAAGGACCAAAACTCTCAGATTCAGAATTGTGGAGGAGATCATCAGAATTGCTATGCAGTTGAACCTCCTCCGAGATGAATGTGTCAATCAGAAATGTTTGCTGACACTCGTCATCATCATGTGGCTGCTTCGCAATATGGAAAACATTCACCTCCAAAGTCATGTTCCTGAAAGATATCTTCATGAGACCATTCCCACAGCTGATGAGAGCATTGGTTGTAGCAAGGAAAGATCTACCGAGGATAATGGGAATCTTGGATTCCATGCTCACCATGGATTGGGTATCTAGGACAAGGAATCCTCAACTATACCCCGAGGCTTCTTGAGGCACCTTTCCGGCAACGGTGCCAAAATTTGTTTACGCCCAAACGTGTACAAAAACAAACGGCCAATTATAGCACAATTAAGACGGTCGATCCCATGAGGAGATGATAAAAACAAACAAAAGAGATTAGTGGAACAAAAGTGTTAGAAAAAATAAGCAATCAAACAAAGAAAAGAAAGAAGTGTTTTTGTGATTTTAAAGCAATTTAATTTAAAGATAATGCAATTTAAAATGGAGAAAATTCAATAATTAAAAGTGGTAAGACATCGAGAATTCTCTATATGCTTCGTTCACCTATTTGGATATTGATTCATAAAATGACTCAATTGAAAGTTTCACATCCCAAACAATCAATCGGAAAATAAAGAACTGAAGAACTTGCGAATTAAAATATATTTGAGTAAATAAAATTCTCACGTTAAGAACTAGCAAAAATTATCTTATAAGAAATCCAAAAGAGACAATATACCATATGTAATATTGCAGTAAAAGACTACTTATAAAATAATGCTATCAATATGTTATATCATGCAACAATTACATAAAAAGAGCTTGACTAAATTTATATAAAAGTTGACAACAAAATATATTGATATGAGAAAGAAATAAGATAAAAGAAAATTATATACTCAAATGTATAAACCATACAAACCATTGGAGAATCAAAATCCAAACAAATTCACTACACATATAGGATCGTCTCTAGCCTCACCAAAGAAAATCTAGCCACTCACGTTCAACATTCTCACAAAACTCTTAAAGAAAATATGAGAAAATATGATTATACTTAGACTAAAATTCAACAACCTAAAGCTTTTAGCAAACCTCTTATTAATAGAGTTTTTGGGCTGCTAAGGAAAACTAAAAGCCTAAAAAAACACGTTCAGCTACAATAAACTAAAATAAAAGAAATGAAATGAATTCCAATTAAAGGGAATTTACATGGTTTATAAAAACTTAAACATAAAAATGGAGAATAACAACAAGAAACGGTAAAGCTGAAGAAGAATCCCAAGTGAATGGGACACTTGTCGCATGGAGAGCGGCGGAGAGGAGAAGTGGCCGACATTTGGGACCCACTGGAACATGCGGCGAGTCGGGAGTGGAGAAATGCTGCACAACGGGGTCCACGCAAAAGGTGAGAAAAAGCTGATTGATGCGCGCGTGTGGGAAACTCGCCTAGGGAGAGGGCCGTGCGTGCCAAGAGCGCGTGTGCGTGGGGACAACTGTGGCCCGCTGGTCTGGGCGGCGTGCAGACAGTGACACGTGGCTAGGGAAGAGCTGGGTGGCTTGGCTCGGCTCGGCGGCTAGCTGATGAGCTTATCTTTTTGGGGCCTTAAATTTGATTTTGTTTGCAATTTTGGCCCAAATGTCTTATTTCCCTATAAAACAAATTAAATTTAATTTAAAACTAAATATTTCCACACAAAAATATTTTAAATTAAATTCATGAGAAATATTTAATTAAAACTTAATTTATTTGACAATTATGTACAATAAAAGTGCATTTTTGTGCATTTATTAAGTCATTCCCACTTTACTCCATGAACTTTAAAAACTCTTACTCTGCCCTCTGAATTTTGAATTAGCTTTCACTTAACCCATTTCTTTATAGTTTCAAGTAAAAACAGACGAAAAAGTAAGTTAAGTGTAATCATGTTATCTTTTTCTATGTGTTTTTCATATAAATCCTAACATATTGAGTTTTGTATGATTAATTCCCCTTTTTCCGTATGGTTTTAACAAAAATTTTAGTAAAAGAGGTTAAATAAGACAATTCAAAGTTCATGGAGTAAAATGAGAGTTTTAAAAATTTGTGAGGACAAAGGGAAACAACCCTAAAATTCAAGAGACATGCATAACAATATGGCTTTTAGTATGGATGCCCTCCGAACCTTTCAAATCTCATAATTTAATTTGTAAACTTTTTTATTGGTAATCAGCCCATGAATTTGTAATTTTTGACAATTCAGGTTTTTTTTCCCCTCAAATTCGTTAAAATTTCAACGATTTTTTACGAATAGCTTGCACTTACAGCCTAAGGGTATTTTTAATCATATTTACCTAACTTCAATATGAATTCTTTTAAAAACTTTGACCTAATTCAATTATAATTCAAACTTGAACTTAAGGGCTTGTTGGGACCAACTATCCAAACCATACAATTACAATTCAATTTTTATCTTTTTCCTTTAGTTTTACTATTCACACAGTTTTGTAATTCAAACTTTAAAAGTCCATAACTATGTATAGACAAGTTCAAATGAGATGATTTTTTATTTATTAAATTGCATAGAATTTTGAAACGAACGAAACAAGTTCCATATTGCTACTTTTTTCTGAACACATTTCAAGTTTTTACACTTTTAACTCGAGCAATTTAAACACTTTAATAAACGCACAATCAATCCAAATTCAAATTCTACAATCCAAACCTCAACACCAAACGTATGCTTATGTTTTTTAGAAATTTGTATTGAAACTAAGCAAAAATATCAGTAATGACCTTCTTAGACTATGTTGTGCAAATTATGTGAAAATCCATCCAAAGTTTAACGGATTTGAGTAAAGAGGACAGAATTGTTAAAAATTATAAATTACGAAAGTTGATTGTCGAGAAAAAAAATTTAGAAACTAAATTGTCAAATTTAAAAAGTTTAGAGGCATCAACACAAAATGGCAAAAATTGACAGCACGACTAGTGGTGGCGACAGAGGAAACCCCGAAAGCCCTTTTGGAGTACAACAAGTGCCTGGCAAGCCCCATCGCATTTGCTTTTGCCCGCTATTGGGGACCTCTCTCTTTTTTCTTCTTCTCCTAAACTCCGACAAAAATTGATTTCCCAAACCATCTGATACTCTTTGTAGAACCAAAACCCTAGAAAAAAAAAAAAAAACCTCTCTACCTCCTCAGAAAGCCTCCTTCCTCTCGACAAAAATGGCGTCTCTGGTTAACTCTCCTTCCCCTCGAACCGCTCTCCTCCCGCCTAACCCCGCACGCTCTCCATTCCCGTCGCCTTTCCGATTCTGGAGCACCGTCGTGAGCTTCATTATCTTCCTCTCTTCTTCTTTCTTGTACTGGTCGTTTCTTTGTGAAATTTTGAGGTTTTTCTGATCTTCAATTGCATTTGTTTTCCTTGATTTTCAGAGGTGTAAAATGGTCGAGCCTTTGAAGTACGATAATGGAAAGCCGCTTCTCAGCGGCTGCGAAGCGGCGCTGCCAAACATTTTGGCTCCACGAACGAATTTGGAGAATGTGCTTAACAAGAACGACACCAGGCTCCGAATCTTCTCCGGTACCGCCAATCCCGCCCTTTCCCAGGTGAATTTCATAATCCTAGGAAGTTGTTCTGCGTCGCAGTTTAATGCATCTAATTTTTTTCGGCAATGACATAAGTACTGCGAAGTTGAATCTGTCCGTATGAATGCAAATTATTATTATTATTTTTTTGGCATGTCGGAAGCTCTGGCATGATGATGTAGTGGTTTTCTATCGCTCTGATGGGTTCTGTTTCTTGTTCTGGAATTCTTGTCCTCAAATATTATTACTACTATTATTATTAATTTTTTCTTTGTTTTGAAGAATTTACTAGTTCATTACCTATAGTGTGTGCTGCATCTGATTTGTGATTGTGTTTTCGATAGGAAATTGCATGCTACATGGGTCTGGAACTTGGAAAGATTAAGATAAAACGCTTTGCTGATGGAGAGATATATGTTCAGTTGCAAGAGAGTGTCCGAGGGTGTGATGTATTTCTTGTACAACCCACATGCCCTCCTGCAAACGAAAATCTTATGGAGCTTCTGATCATGATAGATGCCTGCCGGAGGGCATCGGCCAAAAATATCACTGCAGTAATTCCATATTTTGGATATGCCAGGGCTGATAGAAAGGTGACTGTATATGAAAATCTTGAATTTAAACTACAAGTAGTTCAATTATCACAACATTGAAGAAATGTTTTCATCAGTTATTGATGATTATATCAGCATATAAGCACACACATCTCCTTGTAGATAGGTAGCTGTATAAGTTGGGTTGGCGTATTCTTATTCATATTTGTTTCTTAAAATTGTTGTTGTTGTTGTTTTTATTTATTTATTTATTTATTTATTTATTTTCCGGTTGAACATTATAGATCTGAGGAAAAAACAAATTTTGGCTAGTAAGTAAGAAATCTTTCTAATAGCCTCGGGTGTTTTGCTAATATTATAGGAAATTTCATCACTTTTGAGTTTAGCTGTTGCCAGGGTAAAGCCTGTGATAATTGGTAAATATTTTCTCCAAATGGTATTGTTTCAGACTCAAGGACGCGAATCTATTGCAGCCAAACTTGTTGCAAATTTGATAACTGAAGCAGGTGCAAATCGAGTTCTTGCATGTGATCTTCATTCTGGACAATCCATGGGCTATTTTGATATTCCGGTGGATCATGTGTATGGTCAGGTAACACTTCTGTGTTTCTTAGTTCTACTCTTTTTAGTACTCATAGAAAAGTTTGTTTGACTATAACAAGCATGCTAACTTTAAATACAGAAATCTGTAAGAAAGTCGGTATGCGACAGTATGGTTTTTGCTAAGAGGCCAAACTAGTATGCATCAACTGTAAACTTCTTGCAATTAATGTTTCAGCTGTCTATACTTGGTATAACCTTTCCAAGAAATTTCAGAAGTTAATTTTGATTAAGCAATCAATGTTCTGAGTAAATTGGTTGAAATATGTGAAGGTGAAAAAATCCTACTTTAGTTGTACAAGAGAACAACAAAGATATGGGTTGTACTTGGTATTATAAAGAACGAATGCGTTTTAGTAAGTATTTTTTACCAAGATAATCGATGCATTGTTATTGTTATTGTTATTTGGAGTTTATAGTGACACACAATTTCATTTTAGTTTTTTGCTAGTCTTTTAGAGGACATCTTGTTCTTCAGTCTTGTATTATATACTTTTATTTTATTTTTTGTTTGCTTATTGGTAACTACTCGATAAGAAGGGTTGTATTTGTTCCTTCCAATGTTCATAGTGTGTGAACTATGAAGTGCTTAATCATATGGGCATGTCTGTAAGAAAATGGTACTGTTGTTGAGTTTCCCTTATAGATGGTCACTGATATGTGATTTTTGGTTCTTTATACACATTCAGCCTGTGATACTCGATTACCTTGCTAGCAAGACTATATGTTCTGATGATTTGGTAGTGGTCTCACCTGATGTTGGGGGCGTTGCTAGAGCACGTGCTTTTGCCAAGAAGTTATCTGATGCTCCTCTAGCAATTGTGGATAAAAGGCGCCATGGGCATAATGTTGCTGAGGTACAATTTGCTCAAATAGAGCTGACTAATATTACAGTTACCTGCATTAACTACTTATGTTGGTTGGGTTTTTATTTATCACAATGGCTTAATATGGGATTCCTTGGGTTCTCATAGTTTTGCAATATCTTGATGTGACAAGATAATGATTTCCCATGGTGGTATTCATAAGGATACCTAAAATAGTATAGAAATTAACAACTTGGACTTGTGATGATATATTAGATAGTCTCTCCATTGTCCTCGCTACTTTTCCATTTCACATATACATGAAAATGCAATACTAATTGTCATTGCAAATGAACGTGGGGAATCATGAAAGAGTAATGTGATGGTTCTTTACTTCTATTTTGTGATTTGAAGGAGTGATAGTGGGGCTTGTTTGGAACATCATCTAATAAGTCTTCTACAAAAGTTATTAATAGTAAACTGTTATGATAGCATGAAATTGGATCAACAATTTCTCAAATATTTACTACCATGCAAGAGAGATGTTTTCTTTTTCAGACAATTTTATGATCTATCATTAGAAACTGGATTGGATCAAGTTATGCTGATCAAGTCAAATGCATATGATCTTGGGTGGTGGTGGTTTTTTTTATTTTTTATTTATTTATTTTTTATTATCTGCTGGAAAAATATTAATGTTTTTTTTTTGGGGGAGATTTGCTTTGGTATAATGATATTATCTACACACAGGATCCAAATCTTCTGTCCAATTTTTGGTGTCCCAAATGGTGTCTAACTAATAATAATATGCCACATCATTTTAAAAATTTTGAAATACCTTATAACTGATTCTTTATATTTGAAAATCTAACTTCATTCAATGATGTGTAAAAATATAATTGGTTAGACACCATTTGAGATGCCAAAATTGGACAGAGGATGTGGATTCCTGCACACATGATTCATTCATGGCCTTGACGCTTTCCTGGAGGACTGCTTTTTCTCCTTGTTTTGTACTATTATATTATAGCTCCTCATGACTAAAGTTTATTTTATTTTATTTTTGTTTTCATTCTAATTGAAAGAGAACAAAAAAAAAAAAAAAAAAAAGTGCGATGGGCATACAATGTAGCCAAGTCTACTTCTTTTTCTGCCTTGGACAAACATTATCTTTCAACACTTACAGTCTAAACCTATTCATTAACTTTGGCATTTCTGTGATTTAAGGCTTTATTTTGTACTTTTCTTGTTTGATTTCACATTAAAAAAATGTCTCCCTAATTGAGAAAACACTTCCAAATGCTATTTCACAGGTAATGAATTTGATAGGTGATGTGAAAGGAAAAGTAGCAGTGATGGTTGATGACATGATCGACACCGCTGGTCAGTTACATATGCTCGAGTCTAGCTTCACTGATTAAGAAATAAAATTCCATCTCTTTTTTTGGCTGATATAAACGAGATAATAAGACAAGTAATTACACAAAATGGCAACTTTTGACCCACCCTTTAACAATATGTCTACAAACCAACTTATTTGCAAATTTAAACGAACTTTGAATTTCAATGATTTTTCTTTCCACAATTGCCCCTCCACAATCTGCGTTTTCATATGAATCCTCCTTATTTTATGCAAAAACAATCTTCCTTAATTTATGCAATTACTTTTAAATTTCAAATTTGAAATAATCAATTATTCCATCATTTTTTCCTATTTTAGGATGGACTTTTTTCATAGTCTTAATTGTCTAGATACATGTTTATTTATTTTTTATTTCTTTCACTAGTTTTATTATCGTATTTCTATTTGTCAGATAGAAAGTGGTTCTATAGTTTAGGATTTTTTCTATTTTCATACTTCTTTATGAATTTATTTATTTTTTAAAGTAATTCTATATTAAAGGGTAGTTACTAAGGATTTGCTTGTTTTGCGGTCCTCACTTTTTTTCTTGTGCACTCACATTCTACTGACTATTGTTGCATGAAATCTCGCAAGTGTACGAGTCGCACAAGTTATAAAGTGATAAGTTAGGTTGTCGATCCCACGAGAATTGCGTTTAAATTTAAGTTAATTACTAAAATTCGTTAACGCTGGGATTATTTGAATGACTAATTAAAAAATAACAAAAATGCAAATTAAACTAAATAAAGTATAATGAAATGATCAAACAAAACCAAAGGAATAAAAAGACACAAACAAACAAGGTTCTAGGGTCTTAGCTTTACTCTATGTTCTTCATATTAAGAAATTGCTAACTAGTTTCAATCAATTCATTAATCAAGGGTTCAAAATTAACCTCATTACCTCTCCCAAGTGTCAAATGAGATTATGTGCATAAGTGTTCAAATTGATATCCCTATCTAACTTGTCTACCTACACATTCATTAAGCACACCCTTATATGATTATCAAAGTGTTAACGGCCTCTTGAACTCAACAACAACTAAGATTGTATTTCCCAAACCGATAAATGAAATAATCTCTCCCAAGTATTAAAATTCATAAATCAAATCAACGAATTCATTTCATAACAAATTAGAAGCATTAAGCATAGAAAAACACAATTGAATTGAAATGAAATTGGATTATCAATTAACTAAATCATTAAAACATAGTTCAAGTAGAGCTACATCAAACCCTACAACCAACAAACTATACAATACCCATAAAGGAAATTAAACACAAAATTAAGCAAATCAAGGGTTCAAGTATTATCAAATTACAAAAATAAAAAGAGATAAGGAAAAGGAATGAAAACCCCAATGATTGTTTCCACAAATCTTCAAGTTCCCCCCAATTTCTCATCTCCTCTTTGCTCTTCAAATGCCATCTCCCTTGAAATTTTATTGAGAATAAAGTCAAACTAAATCCTAAACCTAAAAATTCTACCTTTATTTTTTGGCTTTTCTATTTTTTTTTCCATTCTCTCCTCTCGGTTGTTGGGTTTGGCCCCTGTTTTTCACTTTCGACCTCGCCCTAGACCTCTCTCCCTGCATTCTTTTCCTCTCTTTCTTTTCTACCCCCCCCCCCCCCCCCCCCTTTTTTTTTTCTTTGCTAACGTAGGTGGGGGGGAGCATTTGCTTCCTCGTTTTCTCTTCAGTGCAACAAGCCACGTGGCTGAGAGGGAATGGGTAGCTGCAAAGCAAGGTAGCAGATGGGGCCCACAGGGACGCTTGGCACAAAATAGCTGGGTGAGAGGACGAGCTTACGTGAGGATCCATAGGCGCGCACACATGGGAACTGACAAGCCTATTAGTGGGCTGACACTGCTGATACTCCATGCTCCTTTGCCTGGGGTGAAGCGCACTCGCGCTGTGGGGAGAGCTGATGGAGATCCGATGGCTTGGAGGGCGAGTGGAGTGCCCCTTTCTCTTTGCGCGCGTGGGCTTTGCCTGGCTCCGGCGTAAATTGCATTTTTAATTCGTTCATATGCTTTTGATCAGCCATTTTGCCTCCAATTTCACCTAATTGAATTACACATATGAGAAAATTAATTATTTAAAGAGGTAAATTAGTTATAAACATATTAAAATCAATATTAAACTAAGTAAATAAAATTAAATGAAATTACACGAAATTAAAATAAACTACTCTAAATCAAAATTATGCAAAAATTAAACTAAATTAACCTAAAATTAAGTTAAATGCTCAAGAACATAGTAAATTTAGATGCATAAAAGTGGTAAAATAACTCTATTTTATAGAGTTATCAACTATATATGTAATTCTATCCACATAATGTGTATGGTGATACAGAGATAGTCTATGTGGTAATGATCATGCGATATTACAAATGAATTAACTTAGCATGTTGTTCTAGTCTTTATGATAATGACCCAACTAGGGGTGGCAGTTTGTGTCATCAGGTCGGGTTCGGTTCGGGTCGGGTCGAAAAAAAATTGCCTGTCAAAATCTCTAACCCAGACACAACCCGCAACCCGTCAGATCAGGAAAACCCAACCCTAACATGACCTAAATTTTTGGCGGGTTGACCCGACCCGACCCGTGCAACCCTTCAAAGGAAATAATTAGTTGTTGAGTTCCTAAACTGTGAAAATAAGTCTTCTTGAGTTTATTTAGTCTTCTCAAGATTTAGGATTCTTGAGTTTCCTTTTGATATACTTTCTGACCGACATCATTTGTAGCCTCCTTAACCTGCACTAGGTGCTTATTTGTTAAACAAAGAATTCAAAGTAGCAAGAATGAATAAATCTTGAGCAACAAAAGTTAAGGGACGGATGATCACAATAGATTTATTTAAAAGCCGAAAAGAAAAATTATGCCTTACCCAACTTGACTCAGCATTAGGGAGAGAGTGAAAGAGACGGAGGTAGTAGCTAGATCAGTGAGAGGAGAAATGAGAAGCTGCCGCACAGAGTGTGGCACATAGACTTCAGTTAGGTTTTCTTTAGGTTGATGATGGGCTGCACTTTTTTCTTTAAATTAGCTGGTCCTTTTCTTTATGAAACTCATCCTTCAGGATCTATCAAAACAAACCAACTTATAACAAAATAAGTAGGTATACGGGTTCACTTCAGGTTGGCGGGTTAGACATGGACCTGACACGAATTTTTTCGTGTCAAACAGGTTCGACCCAATTCCGATCTGCACCCTATTTTGTCAACCCTAACCCGCATTTTTTTGTGTTGAGTTCGTGTCGTGTTATCGTATCGTGACCTGAATTGCCACCCCTAAACCCAACTTTATCATATTGAGAATCTTTTCTTGATGTTATCAACTAATCTCACATATGAGTGGAGATAAATCTTCATTGTTGTTTGTATGTCCTTAGGCTTGATTGGATCGTTTCTCTGTATCAATGCATTCCAAATTAATTATACAAAGAAAATGACATGGTCATTTTGCTAATGATCATTAACGGAAACAAATGATATTACACACATAAATACTGAAGAAAAACTTTTCTTAGAATCAATACTCTCATCATGACACAATCTCTTAAACAATGACTAATACATAGTGTACGTTATTACAAAAATTATAAAAAAAAATTCAATTGAGGCCCGAAAACACCTAATATTACACGACTCGACAATAATGACCATGTCGTTATTATGAATTTCAAAAACTTAGAACACCCATTCCGTGCTTTAAAAAAAAAAAAAAAACCAATTATGTGAACCAAGTCAATATCGTAATAATGAATTCAAACAGCTTTAAGTACTGCTTATGAATCTCTGATGTTGTTGCTTGTAAATTTTTAACGACCTGTGACATACAGCAATACCTCAGTCATTTTGGTAAGGAAAGAAAAAAGTTAAAGTTGAATTTGTAGCGAAATTCTATGCATACCCTATATTCGAGATCAAAGTCAATTATCTTCTAATCGATTGACTCAAAACCAATCAACAATTTCAAACAAAATTTCAGTTAGGAATCCATAAACAATCAGTCAATATAACAACGACCTAATCATTTCATAGCAGTTAAATCAGTTGCCATAATATAGTTACCAAACGACCAAATCCCTTACAAAAATTACTTATGGACCTAGTCTATATTTCTGAACGAACAGGGCACAAACATTATAGTTGATGTCAATTTTCATAATGCTCGAAACATTTAAAAAAAAAGGACCCAAACCATATAGACGTAGTCAATATGAAATTTGTATGTAACATAATTGTGACATTTTCCTTAAAAAAAAAAGAATCACGGCTCAAAATGACCACATAGACATAGTCAATATGAAAATGATCCAAAACTTACATACCTGTTGATTTCCGTTAGCATTAGATGAAGATGAACCAGGAAAAAAAAAAAAAAAAAACACATAATGATCAAAACAAAATCGATTTCAAATACCTGGACTGTTATAATCCATAAGATATTGACTCAATACCCAAACATTCAAAAATCCTTGGCATATTGACGGCCTAAATGAAATTCAAAAACCTAGACAATAAGCAATACCTATAGATAATTTCTCAATCCTTATTATACAAAGCATTGATGGGTTTTTAACCCCCAAAACGATTCGTAAGGATCGCCTAGGTGATGAAGATGCCGGCGACTCCTCGGAAGTGTTCACACTTTTTCTTGGTGCCCTTTCTGGATTTTTTTCCATCGTCATCGCCAATTATCGTGGCCTTTTTCCGGTGAGCGCAGATTAGTTGGAGAGAGGGGAGAAATGGAGAAAACGAGAGGTCTGTGGAAGAGTGGGAAAGAGATTAATGAGATGATTTTTCTAATTTGGTTTTTAATCTTCCATTTTGGAAATCCCACAATTAACGGGGTTTTTTTTTGAAATTCTAAAAATAAGGTGCTGATATTTGGGAGGGAATCAGATTTTTTTCCCTTTCCCAATTTGAATGTATGGGTATATTGGTCAATATGAAATATGCAGTTAATTTTTTTGTTTATTTTGCAAATAAGTTCATTGTTGATCTTTAGGTCTTCAATTTGGCCATATATGTAAATGATCCCTAATAAATGTGGAATTAAATCCGAAAAGGTAATTGGATCTTGCTTATGATGGCACACACAAGCCCCACAGAAAAGTGGAGCTAAATTAATAAAAGGTAAATGGATCTTTCTATGATAATACACTTGTGGCCGTGAAGAAAAGAGAGTTAATATGGTTGAAAAAAAAAAAAATTTCAGGATTTATTATTTTAGGCCTCAAGTTTGTAAATAAATGTTTCCCAATTCCCTTCTGCGTAGTAGCTACAGGACACAATATATCTTTGACTAAATAGTTTATTTGTCACGTTGTCGCATTGTCTAAATATATCTTTGATAGTTTATCTTGTTTACAGCTAAATGTTTAGTTTTGTTGGTTCTTGCAATTTACTTTTTCTTTTTTGCTGGTTATAGGTACTATTTCAAAAGGTGCAGTTTTGTTGCATCAAGAAGGAGCCAGGGAAGTCTATGCATGCACAACACATGCTGTCTTCAGGTATGCGGATCTTGACTAACCCATCATATTCTGCTGCAGAGAAACCTTGAAGTTTTGTTAGGAGACGCTGCAATACCTGATGATGCACGATTGTTCAATTAACATCTGTTGATATTAAAGTTTATTTGGTCGGTGAATGATTTGCAGCTGAGTAAAGAATCCAATGCTCTCCCAATTGGTATAAAATCTGGATAAAAATGTTGAAATGTTGTCACTTGTCAGTTAAGAAAAAAATATTCATCATCACTTTGCAGTCCTGCCTTGGTCCTTGGATGTTCTTCAAAAAAAAAAAAAAAAAAAAAAAAAAAAAAAAACAGATTCAACCACTAGGTTTGGCTTCATATCGTTCCATTCTTCTTGACAAATGAAAACAACTAAGAAATTTAAAACATTAAGGCATGCAAGGCACTGTCTTTTATTTATTTAGTTATATTATTTTATCATCATCATCATCATTATTATTATTATCACTATTTTGGAAGGGGTCTAAGATGATATTTAACCAGTCGTTGAACTTGCATAAAGTGGTTTGCCAAACATGTTCTCTTTTTCTTATCGATTGAAGATGACTACTAGTATTATACTGCGTCTATTCTATTCCAATCAAATCCATGATGATTTTACTCAAAGAAATGCCTCAACCAATCCTTTATTTCTCATGTACATTGGTTATTATTTTCGTTCTTTGCAGTCCTCCTGCAATAGAGAGGTTGTCTAGTGGTTTGTTTCAAGAGGTGATCATAACAAATACCATTCCAGTGTCAGAGCAGAACTATTTTCCCCAGCTAACCATTTTGTCAGTGGCAAATCTACTTGGCGAGACAATATGGCGTGTTCATGACGACTGTTCTGTGAGTAGTATATTTCAGTAAAATTGGATTGACGAGATTACTTATGAAATTAATTCATTCTACCTAAATTAAATTAAATTCATTTTTAATATATAATGTGCTGATGACTTGTGGTCAGCCTCTTTAATCCTTCATTGATTAAATAGTTCAACTAGAATATCAAAAAAAAAAAAAAAAAAAAAAGATCAAAACAATGCTTGGAAGTAAGTAGTTCAATCCATAGTGACGTCAAGTAAAAAAATGTTGAAGAACTAGGTGGAGGGGTGAAATTCGAGAAGTTATTACTCTGAAACCTTCTGAGTTTTTTGAATTAGAATTTCTTCGTGCTATCACTTGGCTCCAACGTATCTCCTCCATCTTGGTTTAGTGGAGTTGAGATGATCTTACATAGTTTTGACATTTTCTTGGAAAAGTTAGGGCTGAGAGTTGTTTCGGCTTGAATTTTCTTGTTGTCAGGGTGGCTTTGAACCTTATTCCACCTTGGGCATTGACTGATTTATTCATGACGATGGTGTGCCCCTCCCAGCTTCCGTTCTGCCAAAATCTACCTAGTTGAGTATGATGTTGTCAGTAGCAAAACCAAAAGCTTTCTAGAAAACCCTTATCTTCGTTGGTTTTCAAAACTTTGTAAAATTTTGGGAATGATGAAAACTCTTTTAAGTAGGAATATACATAAAATAGGATGTGATCAGTCCACTGTGGCCCCGTTGGATAAAATAGGTAAGTCATAATATCTGAGGGTGTAATTTATAAATTATGGCATCTCTACTGTATTCTGTTTGCCTCTTAAGTGGTAATACAAGTTCTTTCTTGATTTTGTCTTGTCGTTTTGTACACAAATTGTTGATGAACATGCTTGGCTCCATTTTTATTACAAATTCTCTCTGTTTCTCGTCTGAGGCTTTCTCAAGGAGAACGAGAGCTAACTCACACCCATCTCTCCCACTTTCAATAGTTGTTCAAATTTTATTGCTTGGGGACGTATTGGGAAGGCTTGATTACAGGCATGGACGTTCTTCCCGAACTCGTCTTCTGCATTTGTTCTGTTCCAAGACCAGAAGGTTATACTCTTCGAAAACTTAAAAAGGCGAAGAACTGACTCTCAGCCAGAGAAATTATGAGTTTTTTTGCAGCAACTCTAAACTTGCAGATATGTTGATAATGTGGAATTGGGCTGATTGGATAAACCGACCCATTTTCGGAGGGTAGGGACGCCACTTTTTGCAATTGAAGCAGCACACGCTTAAGAGGATGATTGAGCATGATAAAAGAACTAATATCGGTGAATGTTGGTGATTAGCTGCAATTGTTAACGTCAATGTGGCGAGCATACATCCCAGTTTGCCGGAGTGGCAAAAGGCACAAAGAGCGAATGCAGCAATATCAGTGAAGTGTAAAGGAAACAAAGGAAGAATTACTTGAAATATTAATATTATTTTCGCAGAATCTGAAAGGGCATACGTAGCTTGTTTACTATTCTCATTCTACATTTCTTGTTCTATTGGACTCTTGAATTGCAGTCAAAATTTACACGACACAAGAGAAATGAGAATCATGGAAATTTAGCCAAAACACCTACTAGAGGTGCAGTGTTAACGGTGGCAGGTTCAGCCATTTGGAAGTTGGACCTTGAATCTGTGTAACCATCATTCTCATCAGTGTCATCAACTATCGCTCCAAACAACACGTTGGGATTGAGTTCTTGTTGAACCACAAGTCGTAGCCACCTTTGCAGGTCACCGGCGTCGGGTCACTCTTTATTGACACAATGGAGGCTCCCCTGTGGTGTACTTGGGTCGGGTAGTTTGTCCCGTAACTGACCATGAAGCTCAAGTTTTTTGGATTTGAGCCCAATATGTAGTCCCACCAAACACAATTTAAAAAAAAAAAAAAAAAAAAGGGATAGAGAGAGATGAAGATGTGGTTGAGGTAGAAAAAAGATCGTTTATGATAGTGTGCCTTTTTTTAGAGGTGCAGTGTTACAGTGTCTAAACGTTAAATCTGATTAAATCACTTTAAAATAGAAGAAACATGTAAAATTTACAGTTTCTAAAGTAAAATTTATCTTTAGCTTAGTATAAAAGGCTTCGAAAAACCAGCTGACAGAAATAGTGACAAACGACACAATAAATTGACAAGCAAAGAGAAGGGGAGAAAAAACAAAAGAAAAATTAGGTGAATATATAGTC
Organism: Ficus carica; assembly: GCA_009761775.1. Lineage (NCBI taxonomy): Eukaryota > Viridiplantae > Streptophyta > Magnoliopsida > Rosales > Moraceae > Ficus > Ficus carica. Next base: position 22,663,414 of record CM019745.1, read on the forward strand.
TTTAAACACTTATTAAAATAAGAGTATTTGACCTAAATGGTCCCTGAACTCTTTAAGAAGTGACACTTTGGTTCCTGTTTTTTTTCTTTGACCGTACTGACTCTAAACTCTAAAAAGGTGACGATTTAGTCCTTTCCGTCCACATACGTTAAATTTCTAACGGATAGAGTCACGTGAGCCATCACACGAGCTCAGTTAATCTTAAAAAAATAAAAATACCCTTATTCATATCAATAACATTAAAAAATAAAAAAAATAAAAGAGAGAGAGAGCTAAACTCAAACCCAGCTCCCTCCTTCTCCACCTCCATGATCCGACGCTTGCCTTCACCGTCATTGAGTTCCGCCCCCCGGCGTCTTCACCGTCGCCGAGCTCGGCCCCAATGCCAAACACTGATTTGGGTGCCCCCACCTCCCCGCGTCTTCGTCATTGACCCATGCCCCCTCTCCTCGGACGACGAGCCCCAATGCAAACCAGGCACCAGATTTGGTCCGCCCCCCCCCCCCGATGACAGTCCGCTGTCAGATCTGGCCCTTCTTGCTCGACGGTGATCTCACCGCGACCCCCCCTCCCCCCCACGCGACCCAGGTGCCAAATCTAGGCTGCAACTCCCCTTCCTCCCTCTCCCTCTCCCCGTTGTCGTCGACGTCGCCACCCCCCCCCCCCCCACCCTCTTTTCTCTTGCCTCCCCTTCCTCCCCCTCCCTCTCTCTTCGCCATCGGCCCCCCCCTTTTCCCTCGTCTCCCCTTCCTCCCTCTCCTTCTCTTTTTTGCCGTCGCCACCCTTCCACCCCCCACCGAAGTTCACGAAAATGGGTCCCCTCCCTCTCTCCCCTGCATTTTCACCGCCGCTAGTCCCCTCCCCCTTCACTTGGAGTTGGCCAATTCGGGTCCCCCCCCTCCCTTGCGTCTTTGTCGCCATCCGCCCCCCCCCCCCCCCTTTCGAGAGTTCATCAATCTGGTTTTGAGAAATGAAGAGAGGAGAGAGAGAGGAGATAGAGAGAGAAGAGAGAGAGGAGAATTTGAATTTTGTTTTGTTTTTATGATTTTGAATTTTTTTTTTTGTTAAATTAATTATTATTAAATTACTAAAAGACCTTTGTTAATTAGATCACATGCATTAAACATGGCTTATTTCGTTAGAAATTTAACGGATGTGGACGGAAAGGACTAAATCGTCACATTTTTAGAGAGTTTAGAGTCAGCACGAAAAAAAAAGAACAGGGACCAAAGTGTCACCTCTTAAAGAGTTTAGGGACCATTTAGACCAATTAATCTTAAAATAATTACCGAATTTTTTTTAAGAAAAATGATCGTTAATCAGTGATGAATCATAGTCAATCATTAAAAAATTTATATTAATATTGGTCAATTATTGATTAACCATGATCAAAACTGATTGATCAATTTATAAAAAATAAAAAAAGGAAATTTTCCCTAATTTTACAAATTTCCGTCATTGTTTAAAATCACTTTTATTAGAAAAAGTCATTTATCCACATATCTTAAAAATAAATTGCACTTTTGCAAACCAGTTTTTATTATTTTTTCCTAATAAAGCATATGATTTACACTCTTGCTATAAAAGAGGGGGAAAAAAAAGATTATAATAGAGTATAGTACCTGGGATCGAGCAAGGCAAGAACATTAGAGGGATTAACAAGGCCACCAGGACAGTGAATGGAGTGATTAGTGATATGCTTGTAGGGATATCGCACAGCGGAATTTTAAATTTTTTTTAAAATATCGAACAAACTCGTAATGGCATATATAATGAATTATCTTTAATCTACGTACCTTGTGAATCAATAATTTCTAAGAATTATCTAAGAAACCCGTGTAGAAGAGTTTTAATAATTTATTATCACTTATGGGAGTATGAAATATAAGCTCTTTTTGGAGTGTATGGTCTACCCAAAAATAGAAGAGCAACATCCTTTTTATAGGAAAATAACTAGATGGTAGTTAAATTTGAGTAGGACTCCTAGAAAATAATTTTCTCTCTCCTTCTTATCAATATCTTGAAATTTGAGATTTTATTTATCTAGATAAAGTTCCATAAATTCAATTTCAATTCAAATAAAAATTATGTCAACTTTATTTGAAAGAAAATAATTATGTAATAATTATTCACAAATAAAATCATGAAGGAGAAAAAATCTCTTCCACATCTTCTCTAAAAAAAGGCCAATCACAAAAAAGATCAGACAATATTTTATTTCAATTTAAATCTCTTTGTGATATTATCTATCTACTCAACTTTATTTATGTAAATAATTTTTTTAAGTTATTTAAATAAATTATCCAAATAATCAATTTATCCATGTCTATTAATTTAAATTAACTTCCATATTTATCACAAAGATAAATACCATTAATTTTAATCATTAATCATAAATAAAATCTTATGATAACTATTTAATAAATGAATAATTATCCAACTAGATATTTATCACAAATATAAAATAAAATAAAACATATTCTCCCACTATTTGTACATGCTTACTGTCATGTCGGTGATTGTACTGGACATCATCACAACACCGATGAGAATTTAAACTGCATTATTTATTTGATAAATTACCATCCGTTAGTGGTATTATATTGAGCTAGTCACGGGACCAATTGGACATATATAATTCAGACTCCAATAATCTATGTGACTAAATATTCTATACCGAATCAATTAATCACATAATTATTAGTTTCAAAGTCACACCACTATAAACCTGAAACTATACTCCTGATTATATACTATATTACGTAAGCTTATAAATAGCCTTAGTCCATGACCTTATCAAATATGCAATACCCTCATTTGATATCCATGATTAATTTAAGGCCAAGATCCATTTTACCTTCTTGATCATTTTATCTTAAAGATCCATTATACACCTTATAGAAAAATGATTATCTATCACAAATCTTGGGAATAATGAATTTGTATTTCATGCTTTTTACAATATAGAGAAAACCAGCCTTTATAGGCTTAATACAACCAAAACAAAATCAAGAAAGATACAATCGTGTCCCTAAAATAATGAAGCTAATCAAATATGCCTATAATTAGAATGCTAACAGAATCAGCCTATAATCAGTACAAAAAGTCAAACATTATACATTCCTAATTAACCTCACCGATCACACAACTCACTCCAAAAATATCCTACATGCCTATATCCTCCAACATTCCCCCTCAAGCTGGGGAGTAGATATTTTCCATTCCCAGCTTGCTAACTAATCTCTGAAATGCGTGACTTGCTAATCCTTTTGTTAACACATCTGTTAACTATCCTTCTGTCGAGACATATGGCGTGCAAATCAGTCTGCTATCAAGCTTTTCCTTTATGAAGTGACGGTCAACATCCACGTGTTTGGTACAATCGTGCTGTACTGAATTATGGGCGATGTTGATGGCTGACTTGTTATCACAATACAACTTCATCGGTTTCTCCACTGAAATTATGAGATCTTTCAAAATTATTCCCAACCATAACAATTCACAAATTCCAAGTGCCATGGTACGAAACTCAGCCTCTGCTTTCGACCTTGCAACTACCGATTGCTTCTTGCTCCTTGCTCCTCCATGTAACAAGATTCCCTTCAAAGAAGGCACAATAACCCGAGGTTGACCTCCTATCTGAAATTGATCCAACATAGTCTAAATCCGTGTACACTTCTAAACTCATACACGAGCCTTTCTTGAAGAGTAAGCCTAGTCTAGGACTAGACTTAAGGTATTGAAGGATTTCGTATACTACTTGAAGGTGAACCTTTTTCGAATTATGCAGGAATTGACTCACAACACCAACCGCATAAGCTATGTCAGGCCTGGTATGAGATAGGTAGATTAACCTCCCAATGAGTCTTTGGTACATTCCTCTGTCTATCGGTTCATCATCAATTGCCTCTCCAAGCTTGTGATTCGGCTCAATGGGTATCTCCACCGGTTACAACCTGGTTTTCCTGTCTCTTTCAATAAGTCAATCACATACTTCTGTTGTGAGATGAGATTTTCTCCTTTGAGTGAGCAAACTTCGATTCCTAGGAAGTACTTTAGCCTACCAAGGTCTTTCATTTCAAATTCCTTAGCTAACTTAGCCTTTAGTAACTCCCTTTGTTTTTTATCATTATCGGTGACAATGATGTCATCTACATATACAATGAGTATCGTAACTCCCCTGAAGCAGTGTGTTTTATGAACAAAGTATGATCACCTTGGCTTTGTTTGTAGCCCATTACCAACATTGGTTTTGTAACCTTTCAAACCAACCTCTTAGTGACTGCTTCAGTCCATACAATACCTTCCTTAATTTGCACACCATTTTCTTCTTAATGGCATTGAATCCCGGAAGGGCTTCCATGTAGATTTCTTCTTTGAGGTCTCCATGCAGAAACACATTCTTAATGTCAAATTGCTGCAAGGTCCGTTCAAGTTAGTAGCCAAAGACGACATAACTCTCACCGTGTTCATTTTCGCCACTGGGACAAAAGTTTCTTGATAGTCCACACCAAAGGTTTGAGTGTAACCTTTCTCTACCAGTCTCGCCTTATATCACTCAAGAGTCCCATCAGCATTTTATTTTTCCGAGAATACCCATTTGCACCCCATCGGTCTCTTTCCTTTCGACAGCTTGACCATCTCCCAAGTTATGTTCATCTCGACTTTCATAGCATGTTTCCATTCCTTACCACTTAATGCCTCAGATAGTGTTTTAGGAATGGCTATTGAGTTTAGGTGGGTGAGAAAGGCCTTATGTGAGGAGGATATTTTTTCGAAGGAGACAAAGTGTGAAAGTGGGTGTTGTGTACAACGTCGGGTACCTTTTCGAACAACAATGGGTAAATCTAACTTTCTTTTATCAAGCATAGGAGTAGGATTGTTTACTGAGTAGTGTCTTTCTCTTGGATAATTTCCTTCCCAAGCATAGGTTCTGACTCTTGGGCTTGTTTCAGATTAGTCTTGTGCTCTTTTGCCTTACATAGACTTGGAGTGGTCTGGTGACTGTTGTATCAGCCGGTCTTGGTGTAGTTTTGAGAGGTGATTGAGGTTGAGGCTCAGAAGGCACTGTGGCTGTCTCGGGAGAAACAGATGACGAGGGAGGGCATGGACTCAGTGGTAGAGGAACAAGTGTAGACTCTAATGGTAGAGGAACAATAAATGCTTGTCTCTGGGATTGTGAGAGATTAGGCACAAGTAGGATATCATCATTCTTCTCATCATAAGTTGATATTGTCTCCCCCTAAGGAGAAACTCTCATGTTCAACAAATGTGACATCGACAGAAACATATATTTTCTGGGTAGGTGGATGATAACATTTGTAGCCCTTTTGAGTTGAAGAGTATCCTATGAACACACACTTTAATGCTAGAGGATCAAGTTGGCTTCAATTATGAGAATGAATATGAGCAAAGACGACACACCCAAATACCTTAGGAGGCAATCTGTTTGAGGTTTGAAAATCTGGAAAGTGATGTGGCAATGTTTCCCAAGGACTTTTGAACCTTAATACTTTGGATGGTAATTGATTGATAAGATGTGTGGCGGAAAGAATTGTTGGAAAAATGGTTCCGATATCAGAGTTATGGCGTAGCGGAAGTTTTAAAATTTTTTAAGCCGATTCAAAAAAGAAGCTCATGATGTATATAACAATAAATTAAATACATGATCAAACGTACCTTGTTTCTCGGATTCCGGAATTGCTAGAGCGTCAACCAACGTGTCTTCTCTACTATTCTTGAGTCCCCACGTCTCAGAGTGTGTGTGGGCAGACGTGCTATGAATCTAAGCGACTAGTAATTCTTCCAAAGTCTTGATCTCACTTTCTTAATCCCGATGTACCTCGTTGAGAATTTGATCCGGGTTCGTTCTTCAAAACTACAAAACAGGAACCGGTTAACCTTCTATGAAAAATATCACTCAGCTTAACCTTCCTCACAGTTTTGATTCAATGAAAATTTCTCTCTTTTTCTCACACACAAGAAGGACTACTTTTTTCAAGCACAAAAAACTAGTTTTTGGTGTTTTTCTCTTTCCCAAAACCGTCCACCTATTTGAGTGTATGATGATAGTTGGCTTTTTTCAAGAACCCCTAGCTTTTATATAATACTCCAATCATTTTTCAAAAATATCTCCTACTTGAAAAATAATTAATAATTATTTTTCTGGATAATCTTTTGAACCAAATAATCATTCAAATTTCGGGCTAGGTTCTTTAAATCTTATGGACGGTTTTTTGCTAGGAGAAGGCTCAAAAAATTCGTGCTCCACCTAATGTGGAGATTGATTGGGGGTTCAAATTTAAATTAAGAATCTGGACTTTAATCCTATCTAGATTCAAACTTCTTTTAAACCATTTGAATTTAAATAAGATTTTCTTATTTGAATTTAAATAAATATTTTCCACAAACATTATTCATATTTTATTAATTTAAATAAATGAAATATTTTAGATTTCCTTTCCACAAAAAAAAAAAAAAAAAAAAATGTGCACCATTCTTTAAGAAAAGAAAATCTATCATATAAGCTCAATTATTTAAATCAATTAATAATTTTATGTTTGTAATATATTTAAACAATTTTGAAACAAAATATTTTTTCCTTCATCCATTAAAAAACCGTGCACTATTAATTAGGAGAGAAAAATTTGTTTTCAAAAATTAAATAATTCAAACACAATCTTATTTCCAAAATTCAATTAACCAAAATAATTAACAAATAATTATTTTATATATTGACAAATCACATTATTTGTCTACATTAATTTCACATGTCCAATCCATTTCCGGGACTGCATGTAAGAGAGTACCATGTCTCAATAGACAATTTTAAATTATTTTATTTACCGATCTCATTAGGAACAAATCCCGAGACGCTTCGTGGAACTATATGAACTAGTAGAGGGACCCAATGGAAATATGTAAAGAGGCTCCTATAATTGTGAAAAATTAATTCCGGATTAATTATTCATCAATTATCAACTTCAGGACTATTCCACTAAAAGTCTAAAGCTGAACTCCGTTTATATACCGTATTACGAAAGCTCTCTAACGCAGTGCTTCTTCCATGATTTATTCATCGCTTGCTTAATCCCCATATGTTATCCATGATTCAATTAACGACTTTTTTCCGTTTTACATTTTCAATCATTTTAACTTAAAGTTCCATTATTCTCCATTGAAAGAACCATCAATTGTAAAGCCATACAATCGGTAAACCATCAGAGAACACAAAGTAAACCGATGGCCAATAACTTGTTATATTATCTTTCAATTTTTGAATAATGCCTTTAAGTAGATAACATGTACTATCGTTAAGATAACTATGGATTCCATATCTATGAATCTTGATTTTTCCATCCATAAGTCATACACCCAAAACACAAGTATATTGACCATCAATTATCAGTGTCTCACCTACAGTGGATCAAAATGTATAAGTCATGGATGTGAACTCAAGAATTCATTTCAGGATTAAGATTAATACAGGATGATAATCAAAGCGTCATTGATTCTTATAAATGAAATTATTAAACTGAATCAATTAACACCTTAGGTCCAGTCCAATGTCATACCTCAATTCTGGTATACATTAAAGTTTCTACTCGGAACCTATCCGATGGTCAAGACAAACCATCCCTCCAAGGAAGTAGACAACCTTTACAATCTGATCATGAATAAGATCCCTAAATCTTATTCCATCGATTGTGGACTATTTATTTAGACTGTTATCAAATTATCACGTCTTCTATGTATACCCGGTATACATATGGTAATCCGATATATTACCAACAGCCTAGGAGTATTTTATGTTTGCTCAAAATAATCATACAATCAACAAATTAAAGTAAATATGACACAACTTATTAAACATGAATAACCTCTTTTTATTAATATCAAAATGTCATATTTACAGAAAATCCCTACAATTGATTTTCTATCCTTAGGGCACATATAGATCCCAACAAGAACGGCTTCCCCCCAAAAAAATTTAGGAACTTTTCTTTGAAGAAGCAGGGCACGGGTAGTTTCAAATATGTGTCCATTCTTTCATTCTGCCACTTCGTTTTGTTGAGGTGTGTCAATGCATGAGTATTCATGAATTATCGATTCCTTGTTAAGAATGGGTGATAAAAACTGGTTAAACTATTCTTTCCCATTGTCTGTCCTTACTCTTTTAATTCTCACCCCGAACTAAGTTTTTATCATATTATGAAATGTTAGAAAAATATTGGCTACATCCGATTTTGTTTCATGAGAAAAACCCAAGTGACTCGAGTACAATCATTAATGAATGTAACAAACCATCGTGCCCAGAAAGATAAGCAATTCTTGATGGACCCCAAACATCACTATGTATCAAATGAAATGAGAACAATGATTTATTATTGTTTGGACAGAAAGAAACACGTTTGTGTTTGGAAAACTCACAAATATCACAATGAAGTTGGTTTAAATCAACATTTTAAACAAGGAAGGAAACATAAGACTAAGAGTCCTAAAAGAAGGATGACCAAACTGTAAATGATGGAGAAAATTTTGATCTTTATTTGTGAAAGAATCTGATAGTAGTAGAGATGGATAACCGACCCTAGCATTCACTTTCCCACTCTCAAGCTTGAGACGGTAGAGACCATCTTTCTCCTCAGCATGCCCAATCATCTTCCTTGTTGCTTGGTCCTGAAATACACAAAAGTTTTTTTGAAATTTGAGATTGCAATTTATATCTTTAACAACTTGTCGGACATAAACGAGGTTGGTTGTCAATTTGGGAACATGCAAGACATTTTTTTAAAAACAAGGATGATCCTAAAGATATATTCCCTTGGCCTACTATAGTAACTGATGATCCGTCAGCAATGGTAACTTTTTATTACTAGGGCATGGACTGTAAGTGGAGAAAATATGGGATGAATTGGTCATATGGTCGGTTGCTCCTGAATCAACAATCCAAGAACTAATAATGGTGTTATCTGAGACACTAAGTGCATGTGAGTCAAGAGACATACCAGAAAGCGCTAATGAACAAGCACCTGAAAGTTTCTCAAGGGAATCAAGGAGAGATATGAGCCGATCAATATCTTTCTTGTTGAATTCTCTCCCACTAGAATTTGGTTGACCACCGGTGTTCTTATTATTGTTCTGTGTGGCATAAGCTTGTCCCTTTTGTTGCCAATTTTTTCCTCCCCAATTCCGGTTGGACTGATTATGGTTTTGTGTACTCCTGTGCAGTTCCAACAGTTCTCCTTCGTATGACCAGTTTTCTTGCAGTAGTTGCATAAGAGGTTGCCTTTGCTTGTCTTTTTTGAATTAGGTTTCTTGTCTATGTGGTTGCAGTAGCAGAAATATTTTCTGAGGCTTGTTCTTTAGCATCGATCGTAAGTAGTGCAGATCCCTCCTATGTTTGCACATCCAACATGACTCCTCTTCTACTTTCTTTAGCGCGGATGGTTGCAATTGCTTCATTCAACGAGGATAGTCTCTTTCCTAAAATTTGTACTCTCACAGGATTGAATTCCGCATTAAGACTTGCCAAGAAATCATAAGTTCTGTCCTTCTCTATGAACGCCTTAAGTGCAGCCGCATCCTCACTATTTTTCATCTCGAGAACCTGGTAATAATCCAACTCGTGCCACAATTTTTCAGATGGTTTGCGTACGTACTCTGTCACCGATCTGTTTCCCTGTTTCGTCGCAGCGAGTTTTGTCTTGATCTCAAACACTTGGGCTGCATCATTTACCTTTGAATAGGTTTGTCTAATTGCTTCCCTTATCTCTTGGGCAGTTGTTAGGAACATAATGGTGTCACTTATTTCAGGCACCATAGCATTCCAAAGCCACAACATGACCTTAGAGTCCTCCTCATCTCAAGCAGCAAACTTCGGGTCTTCCTTCTTAGGTCCTGTTCCAAGGAGATGGCTAAGCTTGCCTTTTCCTTTTAAAAAGGTTCGAACAAGTTGAGACCACTTCAAGTAGTTCGTTCCATTCAATTTATACATAGCTTGAATATTCTGTAAATCTCCAGAAATAGGTTGAACTGTAGACTCCTTTGATTGTGCATTGGTTTGTGAGACTTCCAACATCTTGACACTTTCTCTCTCAAAAACGAGTTATAAGCAGCACTGTGAAATCTGTAACGTGATGAAATATTTTCTCAGAAAGAGAGTCTAAGGCTCTAATACCATATCACAAATCTTAGGAATAATGAATTTGTATTTTATGCTTTTTACAATACAGAGAAAACCAGCCTTTATAGGCTTGATACAACCAAAACAAATCAAGAAAGATACAATTGTATCCCTAAAAATAATGGAGCTAATCAAATCTGCTTATAATTAGAATGCTAACAGAATCAGCCTATAATCAGTACAAAAAGTCAAAAATTATACATTCCTAATTAACCTCACCAATTACACAATCACTTTAAAAATATCCTACATGCCTATATTCTCCAACATTATCCATACCGAAATGAATAATAAATCATTTGTAGAACAAATGACCAAGGCCTTGTCCATTTTCCAATTCCCGTATAATGCTGTCCATTTTCCAATTCCCGTATAATGCTTTTAAGAGAATATCCTTAACTCTTTTTTTTTTTTTTTTTTTTTTGAGTAAAATATCCTCAACTTTTTTGATAGAGCTATAATTCCATATCTATAAATAAAAGCTCTCATCGAATATAAGTCATGTACCCAACGTACCGCTCTATAAGCTTACTGTTTCAAGACGCTTTAGCCTTTGGAACATCAAAGTACACAAGTTATAAACATGGAGTCAATTTTTTACTCAGGATTAAGGTAATCACATAATGAACGTTGTAAGTGAATTAATATATGTAAACGGACTTATTAAATAGATTAATTACACTTAAATCCCAGTCCAATATATCACCATTACTAGGCAATATATCTATGTCTTTACTTAGGAGTCGGCTCGCTCCAGACGGTCAAGACAAACCATCTCTCCAATTGGATTTTGACAACATAACAATCTTAACATGAGTTAGATGCTCAATCTAACTCCATTAATTACGGACTATGAATTTAGACTACTTACTTTAGAATATTGTCTTCTTGCATACAAAATCCATTACATGCAATATTCTAATAGTTTAAACACCAAGTAATCAGTAAGACGTTTGCTTACACTTATTTTAACTTGTAAATTTAATAAGAACAGAATATAAATGATATAATAAAAAACCTCAATTATAAATTAATAATTAATAAAACACAAAATGTCTTCATACTTGTGACATTCCTAAATGTTTAGAAGCAGACAAAGAACTGCCGCGATGAACGTGGCAGTAGTGGGTGTATTGAAGATTATTCCACGGCTGAAACCAAAGCAAACCCCCGGGAGTCTTCTTCTTTAAATTGCTCTCTCCTCTTTGATTGCAGGCAGTTGCATATGAAGTCCTCTGCCTGTCTCTTTTGTATTCATTCCATTTGCCGGTATCCTCTACCTTCCCCTCCAAAACCAGCCGTGCATGTGTGCATATGCATAGATGTTAGATACTATGTTATATAAATACAAGAGATTGTCTAGGCCCGTGTATGTGTAAATAAATAAGTATTTACACAAAATGACCGTTTTTAAATATCCCTTTTAAAAATTGAACACTTTAAACTTATTACAAATTTGAACAAAATTTGAATCTCATGCTTTTGTTCCACATTTACCCTTTCTTATTTTGAGGATGAAGGCATCTACTAACACCCCTCTATCTATTTTTCCCACCCTCTTTCTTAAATAATCTATTAATTAAATTTTAATTATCAATTATTACTTGTCACATCCCTCTTAATATTCCAAAAAAATTCCTAAAATGAAATTCTAATTTTTTTAATCTTATTTTTAAACAGCCTTTTTATTTTTTATTTTATTTTAATCTTCATCTTCTTCTTCTTCTTTCTTCAGAAATTCTATCGAAGGTTCAACACAATGATTAGTATGTATACTCAGCCATTGATAAATAAATAAATAAATACACACACACAAATATATACGTTGATGAAGAAAACACGGTAAGAAGAAGAAGCAATCGGATTGATAAAATCATTCAGGAAAAAAAAAAAAAAAAGATTGACAAAAAAATGTTTAAAATAGAGGGTTATTTATTAATAGGTCTCAGATTGATTAGAAGAAAAAGAAGATTGTTTAAAAAAAAATTGTTTAAATATAGAGGCTTATTTATTGACAGGTGGATTAGAAAGGACAAAAATTAAAACTTTATTATTGGGACATTTTTGGAATATTAAGAGGGGTGTGTAGAGTAATAATTGGTATTTAAAATGTAGTTACTGGGTGGTTAATAAAAGGGGTGAGAAAAGTAAACAGAGAGGTATCAAAATACGCTATCTTTGAGGATTTGAGTTTTTTATTTGAATATTTGGATTGTTTTTTTATGCAAAAAAAAAAAATCCCTAATTTTATAGATTCACAATGGAACAACATTTATAGAAATACAGTTTTTTCTTTCTTTCTTTTTTTTTTTTTAGATTTGATGAATGTGTAACTATAAATATATTAGTTATTTATCTCCTCACTTAATTGGAATACATTTCATTTTCAAATATATTTCTCATGTTTTCTCCAGCTCATCATTCTTTGCTCTTCGATTCATCAAGATCAAGTTCTCCATTATTTTACAAGCAGTGTTCTTAAAATTTCTTAAAATTTTTTATTACCTATTTTTATATCATTATATTTGTAATTTGATTTTTAGTGGTGCACTTCCATATTGACCACGTTATTATAAAGAAAAAATGAAATTATGTTGACCAATTTAATTCACTGATTCACATAAAATTGAGAATATTGACCATGTCATTGAATAAAAGTAAAATTTATTTATTGAATACAATTTCATAGTGATCATATTGACAGAGAAATTAGAAAATCAACAAAAAAAAAAACAAAAAAACAAAAAAACAAAAAAAACAAAATATATTCATACAAACGAATTTCAAATTATAACTAATAAATTAATTTTTTTTCCCTTCGAAAATCCATACATTATCTTGCCAATTTCACGTGGTGTAATACATGACCTTTTAGTAATATCAAAATGATCAAACAATATATTCGGGCAAAATGAAACAACGTTTTGAGGAGGTGGGTTTGCATGGTAATGAGAAGATCCCCATGGTATGTTTTCCTTCATAGGACCGATGGAAGTACAATCATTAGAAGCCTCCAGTGGTTGGTGCTCCTTCTTTTTATTAGCCGTTGTAACCATTCTTTCTCATTATTTAGCGACGACAATAATATTGACTTGTCACAGTTCCTTACATTCTAGAATTACAAAGTCATCTTACTAAAATAGATTCATATCATATCAACTAAGTTACTATTAAAAAAAAAATGAAACTATATTAAGCGAGTCAATTTACAGAATCAACACACAAATTAATTCACACAAAATTTATAAGAAATCAAAAGACTAACTTAAAATAAAATAACAAAATTTTTGAATCTTTACGATATTGATTATGTCATTGAGCAAAAATAAATGTCTTCACCAAATATAATTTTATAATGGTTTAATTAAAATATGTTTACCTAATCAATATGACATGAACAGATCTAATCAATATGATATGGATAGATAAAATAAAAAAAGAAAAAAAAAACCAACAAACATTAGAAAATATTCACAGAAACAAATTTCCAACCGTAATATTGCAATCAACATAACGACAATTATTGTAACAAACTTAAACCTCAGCCAGTGAATAATTTATATTTACACACTCAATGTATAATAAGACAAAAAACATATTAGCGATTCAAATGTCTAAAGACATTTACAAATTTTTTAGTTGCATCCATTTTCTTCTCCTTTATTCTAAATGGATTACCTGGTTCCAAAAGCAGCAATTAGGATTCAATTCTATGACATGATTGAATCAAAATTCCAACAGGGCCCTACGACAATGACTATTTCAATATGCACCACCCAAATCATATTACGAAATATAAAACCGAAACATCATATAGCCAATAACATAATGACATCTTATCCAAATTTCAGTAATCGCCACAAAACTCTAACCGACAGAAATTATTAATTCTTAAACACAATAATGACCCATAACACACACATATATATGTGTGTGTGTGGGGAATAAATATTTAGCTAAAAAAACGATATCGTTGCCTAAAACTGAAACGACACATCTTAAAGGAAGTAGAATAAAATGACGCCGTTCCGATAAGTAAATAAGGTTTGAAGTTTGGCGGCTGCAGTAAATAATTGAGTGGCTGCGGCGGGCCCAATCAAAATTGGGGACTCATTGCATGGTGCTCTTCCAAACACGTCGTAACAAAAATTTCTTTATGTCACGTCCAATAATAAAGTACCTCCCATCCCAACACAACTGCAGCTGGTTTATATAAGTTAAGACGCTGTGGTTTTCATTTGTTCTTCTCTCACCCCTCGTTTGTGATGACGTGTCTTCATGAGAGCCATTCATCATTATTCGTTGATGATTAATTTCTCCATGCAAAATTTGCTTTTCATAGATATGAGATCCAGAGATAGGGTTTTCGGATCTTGTTCCAACCGTGGGGCCTTCACGGGTAGAGGCATTCTTTTTTTTTTTTCTTTTAATTATTAAGATCATTCAAGTGAGTCATAAGTAACACAAATTCTTTTTCACTAAATAATTATTTAGAAGTTATAATTTAATGAAATCTACTCCTTCTAAAAGTTTACGTGGTTAATCTGTCTCATAAGATATGTGTATAAACTTGTTTTGTGTATACCAAAAAAAAAAAAAATTCAATATCATTATTATGTTATCCTTGAATTTTAAAAATTTTCGTTCTGCCATTATAAATAAGCCACTAAAAATAACTGACACCTATTATTTGCGACGACATTAATTGGGCAAAGCTTATCTTTGATCGAATCGCCAGTTGTTACCCATTAGTTGTTAATTGTGACAACGAATATCATCGTAAATAATTAGATCTGGTGCCAAGTGTACGTGCCAAAATTTTTTGGCAGCAAAGCTGTTATTTATGACGACTTGTCGTTGCAAATGATTTTCTGTTGGCGCGGTCAATGTTCTAGATTTATATGACAACCTTCTGTCGGAAATAATCTAGAAAATTCGACGACAAGTCATCACAATTATTAATTGCGACGACTATTTCCAATCAATTGGATGAGATAAATTTGCGATATAACATGTCGTCGCAACTTATATTGTAGTAGTGATTTTTGTAAAAATGGCTAAAGTTTTGTAAAAGGATGGTTCTATACCCCTTTCAGTTCTCCACACCTCATTCTAAACACACCCCACTCTTAAATTCAAAATGATTAAATTTACTTAATACACGCTCATTTCTTTTCCATTACCTCTAACTATTATGAAATAAAATGTACTCCACCGTTTCAAATTTATTTCCACACCCACCTTTCTTCTTTGTTTATTTTGATGTTCTATTTTTTATAATATCAAGAGTTTGCTTGATCAAATGAAAAAGTTGAGATATTCTAACCGAAACTCACTCTATATAACACTTTTATTAATTTTTAAATTGATTTCTCCACTCTATGAAATTCGGGAATGTGTTTCCATTATCATTAAATAATATACAAACAAATCAATGATTGATCAATGATTAATCACTGATTGACTATAATATTACTCATCAATTTTGTAGTCAATCACTGATTGACCATAAACAATATTACCAATTTTTTGATTAATCAATGATTAACTATTGATAAGTTAATGATTTACCATTAAAAAAAAAATGCCAACTCTCACCTCCCCAACCCCCCACCCCCCCTCACCCAATCCCCCACTTGTGACAATCACCTCCTCAATTCTCTCTCTCCCTCCCTCCCTCCCTCCCTCCCTCCCTCCCCTTCCCCTCCGCCTCTCTCTCTCTCTCTCTATCTTCCTCACCGCCGATCTACCCTTGCCGACTTTGTGAAGTTGTTGTTGCTAACCTTGCCTTGTCGTCATCCTCGTCGCTGGGCATCCCATCGATGGTGAGATGAGATCGCAATTGCAATCGGATCTCAAAGGCGAGGAGATTGCGACCTCGCCGAAACTCCATGAATGATGAGCAACATATTCCGCCGCCGCATAGCTCGGGATCGTCGTTAGCTTCACTATCACTACCTTGTCCGAACTCCACGTACAACAAGCGGCTATCTCCGGCAACAACTAAGAGAGAAACGGGCAGAGGGAGAAAAAGAAAGTTGGGAGAAAGAGAGGAGAGAGAGAGGGGAGGTATTTGGGAAAAATGAAAAATTATTAAAGAAAACATACACATTAGGCCATTTAATTAATTAAAAAAAAGTTGAGCTATCTATTAGATTATGTAATAAATATAGGTCACTCATCCTAATTTTCTTACATAAAATTCGGAAATCCAAAGAAAAAAAAAAGAATAACGTTCTGTAAAAAAAAAAAAAAAAAAAAAAAACCCTAAAAAACAATAAGATATAATATAGTTGACAAAGAAAATACTAAAAAAAAAAAAAGTCAATAATATAAAATATGGACTAAAAAAATTTAAAAACCGTAAAAAGACAATAAAAAAGACAATCATGACCCAATTAATACTACCTGTTGAGCAACTCCAACATTAGATGTTGATGAATTCATTGACGCGTGTATAACCCTTGATGAGATTCGTGAGGACCGCCACTGTGATGGAGAAGCCGGTAACCCCTCGGATGTGTTTGTGGTTTTTTCCGGAATCTTCCCTGTGTTTCTTTTTTCCTCATCCTCATCGTCGCTAATGGAGGCTCTCTTTTCCGGTGATTTCAGACGAGTCGGAGGGAGTGGAGAAATGGAGGCGTTGTGGAAGTGGGGGAGAGATAGAATAATTACATATCTTTATTATGATAATATTTATTATGATAAAGACTATTATCAGATGACTAAAGTATCTTATTCAAAGGCTACAATGTTTGCTTTCACAAATAAATAGAAATAATATCCGGGATATTGCACTAAGGAAGTAAACTGCAACACTATATATTGCCAATATTTTTTAGGGAAATTCTTGTATCAATTAATGACAAAAGGAATTTCGGATTTTGGGTTTGAAACTTACGTACGCATCAGCTCCGTCTCAGAGGCCGGAACCACCACGCCATTTCACTCTCTGGTTGGGAGGCAACTTTCCGGATCGTTGAGCCTCACAGTACAACAACGACTTGCTAAGAGCTTCTGCATAATCTATTGGATAGGCAGCACCAACTTCACTAGTTGTCAATAATAGCAAGATGGAAAAGCCAACCAAACCAAACATTATTCTGTTACCAGCTACAACTGAAAACATATGATCTCATCAATAGAACTAAAATAATTATGATCTCATCAATAATTGAATGAAATTCTCTAAAAGCTACCAAAAATAAAGTGAAATTAAGGTATTTTAACCCAAAAAAAAAAAAACTAAAGATTAAGGTTGAGATTTCCGGTATTTAAAAAAAAAAAAAAACTATTTTTATATATAGTGAATGTGAGGTATTAATGAGGGTGTATTTTAAGGGTTTTAACGCGGTTGTATCTTACAAAATCACATTATTTAAATAGCCTTTTCGGTCTTGTGATTCACCTTGATTGGATGATAGTTTCTCAGTTTATCGTGATTGGAATCTTCCATTTTGAGAAAAGATCAGCAAAACCTCTAATCAGTGGGTTTAATGGGATTTTTTGTTTAAGGATTTAGTGGGAAAATTTTTGAGTGCAAGTTTTGTATAGGTTCCTATAATATTTACTTAATTTGTGTGCCAGGAAATTAGAATAGCTGGTGAATTAAAGAATATCTATTAACTCTTGTTATATCGTAACATTAACCATTCTACAATCAACCAAACCAAAAAAAAAAAAGAACAAAAACAAAAACAAAAAAAACAAAAACAAAAAAAAACAAAAAAAAAAAAAAAAACAATAACAATAACAAAAACTCAACCCTCCTTTGACTTGTTTTTGTCTCTTTTCTTCTTCGATAAGTTTTTTCTGTTTCATTCTAAATACAATTGATAAATTTGATTCCTTTTAAGGAATCTTTGAAATCTATACATATATAAGAAATCTCAATCACAACTACTGTGCACTTGAGACTAATTTTTTTTTTTTTTCTTTTGGTCCTTTAGTTTTCTTTTTTTTTTTTGGTCCAAATTTTTTTATTTTTTATTTTTGTCCTTTTTATTATTATTTTTTGTATTGATATGCTTTTCATATTTTTGTCCTTTTATCTTTTTGGTCTTTTTTCATGCCTCCTTTTTTTTTTTCTATGTTTTGTTTTGTTTTGTTTTTTTTTTTTAATTTTGCAGGTACTTTATTGATTTTTTTGGACCAAAATTTTTTTTTTCTTTTTTGGTCCTTCAATTTTATTTTTTTTCTTTTGGCCTATTTTTTTTTTTCCATTTTAGTCCTTTTTTGTATTGGTATATTTTTAACATTTTAGTCTTTTTTATCTTTTTGGTCTTTTTTTCATGCCTATTTTCAAGTACGTTGTTGGTTTTTTTTTTTTTTTTCTTTCTATTTTTACTTATATATTTTTTCTTATTTAAATAAATTTTTTCAAATATGTCCAATTATGTACATCACACATCCTAAATAATATATAACTAGTATGCTGTTGAAAGCAAAACCGTCTGGGTGGTGTAGTTGGTTATCACGCTAGTCTCACACACTAGAGGTCCCCGGTTCGAACCCGGGCTCAGACAGGCATCCTCACATCTATTTATTTTTATTTATGGATTATACATGCTTTCAAATAAGGTTATTCATCTTTTTCCGTACTGAATATTTATGGGGAGTTCCACCATGGAACCTCTCTACTTCACCCTATCCACGGGGTATAAAAATTTGGACCGTCCGATCACGATCTATTGGCCTGTGATGGGCATGGGTATAAAAATTAAAAATGCACTTGCTGTATTCTAAAAGTTGTAACCCGTTATAAGCAAACTGTACTAGGCCTGGCAATTCGTGTTCGCGGGCCGTGTTCGGGCCAGCCCGATTACGGCACGACACGATTAGCCTCAACACGAACACGACACGATTAATAAAAGGGCCAGGAACCTAAACACGGACACGACACGAATATTAAACGGGTAGCACGACACGACACGCGAACACGATTATTAAACGGGTCACGACGGGTTGGCACGAAAACAAACACGTTGATGACCCATTTAACACGAAAAACCCGTTTACGACCCATTTAACACGAAAAACCCGTTTACGGCCCATTTAACACAAAACGACTTCCTGACCCGTTTAACACAAAATTATGGATAAAAAATCACTTAAAATTCTAAATTCACTAACACAATAAACTAATAATATTCATATAAAATATAAAACTAACAAGTAGAATTATCAAATATGCATATTGATTAAGACAAACATTTCTTAGAATAAAACATAAGTCTAAGTTGTAGTTGGTGTCTATATACAAATCAGTGAATCACCACCCAAATAAGTCTCAAGTTGTTACATAATCAAGATCCAAAATATTAAGAGAAACATCAAAAGACAACAAAATATTAAAGCAAAAGGGCTCTCTTACATGAGAATAATAGCATCATAGGTTCCAACTCCACAATTTGGAAAATTGAAGTACAAATTTGAAAAATGTAGTTTCAAAATGATGAGTAAGTTTTACTAGTTTTACATCTTAATAAATTTATGTCTTTATTAACTATAAGATTACCTTAATACTCTAATCCAAATATATATACATAATTGAGTTTACTATTTTATATTATTAACTAGTTAACTATAACCATAATTCGTTTACTATTTTTTACTATTTTATATTATTAACCAGTTAATTATAAGAACCTCTCTGTAACTTTAAATATATGTTGTCTCAGTAGTGAAAATTCTTCAATAATTATTTTCTGGTCTTGTATCAAACACACAAATGGGCCTATACTTGTTATAAAAGAGCTTTAGAATAGTTTGAAAATTCTAACATAAACGTGTTAAACGTGTTAACCCGTTTCCGGCCCGTTTATTTTCGTGTTAAACGTGTCGACCCAATTTCGACCCAATTATTAAACGTGCGGTCTAAACCCATTTATTACGTGTCGTTCTCGTGTCGTGTCACCGTGTCGTGCCCGAAATTGCCGGCCCTAAACTGTACGCACCGTTTGAGATAAAAGTGTTTGAAACGAAAAATAAATAAAAAATGAAAAAAAATTTGACCGACACCGATCAAAATCTCCCGTTATCTTCTTCCCTGGATTAATCCTTTATCAGAAAGAGTAATCCCTTCATAATATATTTGCCTACAACGGGAGAGAAAAGAGGAGGGAATAGAATTTTTTTTTATTTTTTATTTTTCCACAATACAGCGGAGGGCTGTTCATTGGTTATTAACCGCCGGTTTCCGTCGGTTCGGTCACTGACCGACCACCGTCGGTTTTATGGAAGAGGAACCGCCAACCGCACCGACGAGAAGAGAAAGGTTCGGTTTACCGACCAAAAATGTTCGGTTCTGGTGGTCGGTTTACGTCGGTTTCGGACGGTACCCTGGTGGTGCGACAGATCTATGGAAAGGCATGTGCCGGAGTCGGGGAAGAAGAAGTATGGGGTGGTGTCGTGCTGTCGTTTCTCCATTGCAGTTTGTCAAAGAAAATGGACTTAAACCTTTCAAAAACTTGGCTCAAAATATTGGGCTTACATTTGTAATGTTGGTCTTATTAAGCAGTGTTATGAGTTTGGGCTGCTTAGGCTAGGTTTTATTGAATATTTTTAGGGTTTGAAGTTATAGTCTAATGAAGAAAGCAAAGCCGTCGTTGCCCTTCCTTTACCAGCGTTGAATGGAGAGCTGGAGAATGAGAGACGATACTTTCTTCTTGGAAAGAGAGGGATTCGGTCGGTTTCGGTTTCAAACCGAATCTCAGATCGCAAACCGCGTACCGAGCCACCAAACCTTCGACGGTTAAGCTCACCTACCGAAGGGCGTCAGTCACCGACGGAGTCGGTGTTCATCAGACGGTGGTCACGGTTTCGTCGGCCAGTTTCGGTTTGCCGGTTTCTTTGAACTGCCCTTCACAACCCTTGTTCATATATTGTTGCAATCTTTCGACTACCCACTGCTTTATGATTCCTCTCGTTCTTCAATGCTTTCTCTCTTCCTACATACAAGATTCAGCAAGCCCAACCTGTTTAATTTTACTTCGTTCATTTTTTCTTCCAATTTTCTTTTATTTTTCGATGCTCTCTGAGACAGACGGAAATTTTATCGCGCCGTCAATTTTATCTTCAATCTTTCCTGTTTCCGATACAATCAAGTGAGGCTCTTCCTATTTTACCTCATTCACTTAGTGGGCCCTCCTTCAAATCCACTAGTTTCGAGCGGTTCCATCTTTTTTTTTTTCCTTCTTCTTTACATCATGGTAGAATTCCCTAATATTTATTGCTACTCTGAAAGAATGTTTATAGGCCAATTCTACCATGAGATCATCTCCTTTTACCTCAATAATGAAGTAAAAATTATTGGCCGTTAGATTGATTTTTCATCTCCTTTTACCTCAATAATGAAGTAAAAATTATTGGCCGTTAGATTGATTTTTGATGATTGATATTAGAAAGATAAAAATAAATAAATAAATAAATCATAAAACTAACCACACATGATGATTATTTTACAAAATATTTCAAAGAAAAACTCCGGCTATGGTCTGCGCCACTGTCGACCAGTCCTCATCCTCCTTCGTCGACAGCGGCGAAAGCCCCAACCCCTACGACAGATTTTCTCTTTTCCTTCCTTCGTCCAAAACAACCAGTAAGAATGGAAGTTCGCCCGACCCAAAAATAATCGCGGGGAGGTGGTGCGACTGGTTCATGATGGAGGGACGGGCGGCGACGGAGATCCGAGCCCACGATGTTGTGGATGCCGGCGAGCTCGCGATAGGGGCTGCCTCCCAGCGCCCTTCTCCGAACGTTGGGCCCACCATGATACGAACCACGCCAACAATGTGACGAAACCCGATACCAAATATGGAAACAACAACTCAAGATCTTTCAAGTTTGATGGAAACCGCGACTCGTTGCTTAGCGAAGCAAGAACCTTGGTATGGTGAAGAAACCACAAACGGTTATGGAAAAATCCGTTTGATAAGTCGATTTGAACGCCACAAGGAATCCTTGATAAGTTCGAATAAGTTTCTTCAAGAACTCAAGAAGAATAACTCACAATATAAATAAACATAAAAATAATAAATAATAAAAAAATTTTGTTTTCCATAATCTGAAAATCAGCCTGATATAGCCGAATTTCACCTTGTAAAATTCCTAATATACCCTTAAGGATAAACTTGACTAAAAACCTAGAAAAAGATCAGATTTATCAAGATAAACTTGGATTTAAAAAGATACCTAAATTCAAATTTTAAACTAGACCTTAAAACTCAAATAGGATTACAAAAAAATCAAATATTGATCGGATCTTCTAAACTTCTTGAATTTTGTTTTGAATCTTGAACTTCTTGAAAGCTTGAAAACGTAATCTTGACTTGATTCCTTGTTGGGAAAAAATGTCCACATCAGCTACGACATGCAAGTTAGCGACGCAATGGCTTAATGGATATGTATGGCTGATTAGCTCTCTTACGGATCAACTTTGATGAGTAAAACCAGCCTTTGTTCACC
Organism: Ficus carica; assembly: GCA_009761775.1. Taxonomy (NCBI): domain Eukaryota; kingdom Viridiplantae; phylum Streptophyta; class Magnoliopsida; order Rosales; family Moraceae; genus Ficus; species Ficus carica. The sequence continues at coordinate 22,686,065 of CM019745.1, forward strand.
CTCAGTAGTGAATACGCTCTCTTTTTATTGTAGAACTCTCCGAACTAAGTTATTTAGCTCTTTTTTGAATCTTTTAGCTCGAGCCCTCGTCACTGGACCAATTGGAACTTGAATTGGTTCGTGAGTTTTCCTTGCAGCTTTGATGTCCTCATCATTCCCCCCCTCTTGAAAAGGATTTGTCCTCAAATCATCACCTACATCAAAAGGACTCAAGTCAGTAACATTGAAAGTAGCACTAACATTGTACTCACCCGATAAATCTAGCTTGTAAGCATTGTCATTGATGTGCTCTAGGACTTGGAAAGGACCATCTCCTCTTGGAAGCAATTTGGAATGTCTTTGCGCCGGAAATCTCTATTTTCTCATGTGTAACCAAACCCAATCTCCGGGTTCAAAAATCAGTTTATGACGCCCCTTGTTGGCTTGTTTTGTATACTGCTCCATTTTTCACTCGATGTTGAACCTTGCCTTCTCATGTATCTGCTTAACAAATTCAGTCTTTTTCTTTCCATCCAAATTAACACGCTTAGAAACAGGTAATGGAGAGAAATCCAATGGCGTCAAAGGATTAAAACCATAAACAATTTCAAACGGTGAAAATTTAGTAGCAGAATGAACATATCTATTATAAGCAAACTCAACATGTGGTAAACACTCCTCCCATGTTTTAATGTTTTTTTTTTAATGATTGCTCTCAATAGAGTAGACAAAGTCCTATTTACTACTTCGGTTTGACCATCAGTTTGTGGGTGACAAGTAGTAGAAAATAAAAGCTTAGTACCTAACTTACACCACAAAGTCTTCCAAAAGTAACTCAAGAACTTAGCATCTTTATCTGAAACAATTGTTCTAGGCATGCCATGTAATCTCACAATCTCCCTAAAGAACAAATCTGCCACATGCGAAGCATCGTCAGTCTTATGACAAGGGATAAAATAAGCCATCTTAGAAAATCTATCCACAACCACAAAAATTGAATCTCTTCCATGTTTAGTCCTAGGCAAACTTAACACAAAGTCCATTGAAATATCAACCCAAGGTTCATTAGGAATAGGAAGAGGTGTATACAAATCGTGGGGCTGCACTCGGGACTTAGCTTGCCTACAAGTGATACATCTTCCACAAATTCTCTCAACATCTCGTTTCATTTGTGGCAAATAGCAGTGTTCCTGTAAAATGGCTAAAGTCTTTACAACTCCAAAATGTCCCATTAATCCTCCACCATGTGATTCCCTAACTAGCAATTCCCTCACAGAGCAATTAGGCATGCATAATTTATTCTCACGATACAGGAATCCATGATGCCTAATATACTTACCATTTGCGGATTTCTCACACATTTCATACTCTTCTCCCAAATCATGGTCTGTCGCATATAGTTCCTTAATTTGCTCAAAATCAAGTAATTTAGCTTCAAGAGTAGAAAGCATTACGTACCTGCGAGAAAGCACATCTGCGACGACGTTTCTTTGCCTTGTTGTATCGAATGACATACGGAACTATCTCAATGAAACTAAACCATCGCGCATGTCTCTTGTTCAGCTTGTATTGACCTTTCAACTGTTTTAAGGACTCATGATCGGTGTGAATCACGAATTCCTTATGCCATAGGTAGTGTTGCATGTCTCTAAAGCTCGAACCAACGCTATAACTTCTTGTCATAAGTCGGGTTAGTTTAAGGCTGTCCCGCTATTAATTTTTCGCTTAAAGTAAGCAATTGGTCGTCCCTCCTGCATAAGAACTGTGCCTATGCCAATACCTGAAGCATCGCATTCAATCTTGGTCAAGCTTCTCTTTAATTAGCTAAAATGCCTTCTCTTGTTCTTCTCCCCATCTAAAATCCAACGTTCTTCTTGATCACTTCAGTAAGTGGTATGGCTATGCTACTAAGTCCTTCACGAACCGCCGGTAACAACTAGCAAGTCCATGAAAACTACGAACATTACCTACACTTGTGGGACTTGGCCACTCTTGGATTGCACGTACCTTCTCTTCATCAACCTGTATACCTTGTGCACTAACAAAAAATCCCAGAAATACAAGCTTATCGGTGCAAAAAGTACACTTCTTCAGATTAGCAAATAACCTTTCTTTCCTAAGCACATCTAAAATAGATTTCAAATGTACTACATGATCGTCCAAGTTTTTACTATAAATGAGTATATCAACAAAGTAGACAACGACAAATCTGCCTATAAATGCACGTAAAACATGATTCATAAGTCTCATAAAAGTACTCGGAGCATTAGTCAAACCAAAAGGCATAACTAACCATTCATACAAACCATATTTTGTTTAAAAGGTAGTTTTCCATTCATCTCATTTCATTCTAATATGATGATAACCACTCTTTAAATCAATCTTAGAAAACACGCAAGAACCATGCAACTCATCTAACATATCATCTAAGCGAGGAATAGGATGATGATACTTTACCGTGATGTTGTTGATGGCTCAGCAATCAACGCACATTCTCCACGTCCCATCCTTCTTAGGTACCAGCACTGGAACGGCGCATGGGCTCATGCTTTCTCTCACGTGCCCCTTTTCCATTAATTCACTAACCTGCCTTTGTAGCTCCTTTGTTTCCTCGGGATTGCTCCTATAAGCCGGTCGGTTTGGAATAGAAGCGCAGGGTAATTTGATGCTCTATTCCTCGAATTGGAGGCAAACGTTGAGGCATCTCGTCGGAAAATACATCCTCAAATTCCTGCAACAGAGAAACAACAGAACTAGGTAAAGCAAGGTTAAGTTCGTTAGTTTAAAAACGCCTCTTTGTACAAGAGTACAATTATCAGCTGATTTGAAGACAATGCTCTCTTAATTTCCTTGGCTTTTGCATAAAAATTCTTTTGTTTTCTCTCTGCTTTTCTCTTAATGGCCGAGTCTATATTTGCCTTTTCTCTATTTTTTTCTTCGACATCTTGCTCTTTTATACTCTTTTTCTTTTGATCACTCTCCTTTTGCAACCTCACTTGATCATCATAAACTTGTTTCGGTGTCATCGGCACAAAAGTGATGGGTTTTTGGTTGAGCACAAACAAGTACTTGTTAGTGAAGCCATCATGCTTAACTCACCGATCAAATTGCCACGGTCGGCCTAATAACAAATGTCCACCTTGCATCAGAACTACATCACACAAAACTTCATCTTCATATTTCCCAATGCGGAATGAGACCAACACCTGTTTATTCACCCTAACCTTACCACTATCATTGAGCCATTGCAATTTATAAGGCTAGGGACGTTTAATTACTGGCAGTCCCAAATTTTCAACCAAAGTAGTGCTAGCAATATTAGTACAACTACCTCCATCAATAATCACACTTCACACCTTGTTTTGCACGTGGCATCTAGTATGAAAGATGTTTTCTCGCTGCACCTCGCCATTTTCTTTGACTTGCACACTTAGAGCTCTCATCGCAACTAACAGTTCACCTTGGACTGCATATCCCTCATCATCCACGTCCTCCAATGGTGGCATAGAGTCAGTTTCTGACTCGTCGTCGGTTTCAATCTCACCATTATCCCGTATCACCATGATTCTTTTGTTCGGGCATTGACTTGCTATGTGACCCCTGCCTTGACATTTAAAACACTTAATGTCATGATTTCGAGAAGTGGAAGGGTCGGGTTTACCTTGAGATCCATGTCTGGTTATGTCTTCGTCTTGGCTCGGATTTAGGTTTTGCAGCTGGTTTCTCATCTTTCTTCACATAACTCAGTTTCCATGGCGAAGAACTCGAACTATGGGATGCACGTGTACTACCCCTCCTCTTGAGTTGTTGCTCCACTTTGATGGCCATGTGCACCATATCCTCCAACTCCACATAATGTTGCATCTCCACCCTATTATGAATTTCTTGATTTAATCCATTCAAGAACCTAGCCATAGTAGCCTCTCTGGTCTTCTTCGACATTAGCCCGAATTATAGCAATCTCCATCTCCTGAAAATAATCCTCTATACTCCGGTTACCTTGTCTAAGCCGTTGTAATTTCTGGTACAACTCCCGATAGTAATGGCTTGGTACAAACCGCTTCCTCATTACTGTTTTCATCTCTTCCCATGTCTCTATCGAACGTTCTCTATTTCACCGCCTATTCAACATGAACTGATCCCACCAAACAATAACATAGTCAGAAAACTCAATGGCAGCAATTTTTACCGTCTTCATCTCAGAGTAGTTATGGCAATCGAATACTAACTCCACCTTCTTCTCCCACTCAAGATAAGCTTTGGGATCGTTTTTACCTTGAAACAATGGAATCTTCATCTTAATACTACCCAAGCTATTATCTTCCCGATTCCTAGCTTCTCTAAACCGCCCTCCATGTCTCCTATTACCAACAATCAAATCCCGTTCATCTTCTTCATCAAAACCAGCCCCATAATACTCATCGTCTTCATCTTTCACTCCCCTAGGTTGAACCATTTCCCTTCTATGCACATTAGGAGGGTTTTGTGGCTGCTCCACACATACATTCTCCATCTAATCTATTCGTTTGTGTACCTGCTCCAATTCCAACCTCATCACACGCCTCATCTCACTCATCATGGCCTCCATAAACACTTTCGGATCAGCCACTCCTGTAGCACCTTCGGCAATGTTCTTATCACTGTTGTGAGACATGTTTGTTGCAAAACAAAGTTATAAAGAAAAAAAAAGATCTCACACACTCCCTTATGTGTTTCTCTCAGAGAATGATTCACTCAATTTCACTCGTGTTTTTCTTAATGTATTCGGCTTCTACCCTCTAATATGCTCACCACTATTGCCTTTTTCCATTCATATTCTTCTTTTAGTTCTTTCAAACTAATCGAACAATAATAAGAAGGATTCAAACAGCAATTCAAAACGAGAAGCAAACCAAACGTATTAAATTTTGTCCCGAATTCTGATGATTCTTGACACTTAAACGTGGGGTTTTGGCAAAAAAAAAAAAAAAAAAAAGTTCTAGGACGTAAGAAACCAAACGAATCATTTTTTTTTGGATCCTCTTGAATTTTTTTTCTTTTTTTTTAAAATGGATTTTACAACTCTAAGGATTGCAGGAATACGAATTTAAAGAGCAATCCAAACAATAACGAAAAATTAAAATCAATGGATAGGAAATCTAGCCGATTGGTTTTTTTTTTCTTTTCTTTTCTTTTTTTCTCGGATTCTTTCATTGATTTCGTGGAAACAAGTAGCAAGAAACAAGAAACAAAAGAATCGGATTTATAAACCCTAATTCATGTTTTTTTTAATAATATATATATATATATATTTTAGGGTTTGTAATCCTAGTGGGAATCAGATTATGGTTTCAATATCCTAGAAGACCTCAAATCGGAATTTTAGTGCAGCAATAAGGAATTTTTTTTTTAATTTGACCGAATAGAAAAACTTTGACAAAGAAAAGAAAACAAGAAAAGGATAGACAAACCAGATGAAACCTAGGCTCTGATACGAACCACGCCAACAACGTGACGAAACCCGATATCAAATCTGGAAACAACAACCCAAGATCTTTCAAGTTTGATCAAAACTGCGATCCGTTGCTTAGCGAAGCAAGAACCTTGGTATGGTGAAGATGCCACAAACAATTATAGAAAATCCGTTTGATAAGTCGATTTGAACGCCACGAGGAATCCTTGATAAGTTCGAATAGTTTCTTCAAGAACTCAAGATGAATAACTCACAATATGAAAAAACATAAATGAAAAAATAAAATAAAAAACTGTTTTTCATAATCTGAAAATCAGCCTGATATAGCCGAATTTCACCTTGTAAAATTCCTAATATACCCTTAAGGATAAACTTGACTAAAAACCTAGAAAAAGATCAAATTTATCTAGATAAATTTGGATTTAAAAAGATACCTAAATTCAAATTTTAAACTAGAACTTAAAACTCAAATAGGATTACAAAGAAATCAAATATTGATCAGATGTTCTAAACTTCTTGAATTTTGTTTTGAATCTTGAACTTCTTGAAAACTTGAAAACGTAATCTTGACTTGATTCTTTGTTGGGAAAAAACGTCCACATCAGCTACGACATGCAAGTTAGCGACGCAATGGCTTAATGGACATGTATGGCTGATTGGCTCTCTTCCGGATCAACTTTGATGAGTAAAACCAGCCTTTGCTCACCCTCAGTAGTGAACAAGCTCTCTTTTTGTTGTAGAACTCTCCGGACTAAGTTATTTAGCTCTTCTTTGAATGTTTTAGCTCGAGCCCTCGTCACTGGACCAATTGGAACTTGAATTGGTTTGTGAGTTTTCCTTGCAGCCTTGATGTCCTCATCACACCACTTGACATCGTCGGGCCGGACGGTTGTCAGAGGTTGCGAGGGACGATTGCCGAAAACTCAGTCTCCGTCGTTGCCCTTGCACTATTGCAAGCCCAGTCTCCGCTGGATCTAAAAGCTTACAGCCCCAACAACCCATTGGGACTGAGTGTTGGAAAGGGTTTTGGGAAGACTTCCTTCGACGACTACACAGCGGGTCGATGCCGACCGTCGCGAATCCATCCTCGGTCTTCGACCATTGCGGTTCGATGCCTCCGTCGCGAATCCATCCTCGGTCTTCGACCATTGCGGTTCGATGCCTCCGTCGCGAATCCATCCTCGGCCTTCGAAAGCCGTTGACACCACTGCAGATCGCCTTTTTTGTTTTGTTTTGTTTTTTTATTTTTTTTTTAATTTGGTTGTGAGTTATGTAATTGTGTGTGAGAGGGTTTATTTTCATTAGATGATCTTTAGTCTCTTTTAGTCCATAGATTTTAATCAAATAGTTTACCCAATTGATGGGGTAAAATGGGAGGTCTCATGTAGAACTCCCACGTTAATATAATGAAGTCTTGTGTTTTTTAACTATCAAAATAAACTTCATACAAAATCTATTTCTTTTCTTAGCTAATACTTGCTTTTGATCTCAAAGACATGTAAAATATCCTTAAAAGTTATAAAAAAAAGAGGGTATTTTAACCTTTTTATTGCGTTTATTTTATTTTTATTCAAAAAAATATTCACACTTTTAAGTCGTCTATTTTCTTTTAAAGGATTAAGTCCTCTTTTTTTGTTACCATGAAAATATAAGTGATAAAATGCAGCAGAGTCCTTTACTAGTATTGGTCCAGCTCTGAAAAATATTAATATATATATATATAATAAAGAATTTAACATAAAAATCTATAAATTTATTTAATTGACACTTAATTTTAATCTAAAAATACTCAAAATACCCTTACAAAGAAAAAATAAATAAAAAATATTTACAGTTTACCTTTGTATATCACTTATTTTGCGTCGATCTAAAAATATTCATGCGCTTTTTAAGTTGTGTATTTTATCACCATGAAAATTGTAAGCAGTAAAACACATTGTCGTTTTCTAGCATTTGTGCAGCTATGGAAAAGAAAAAGGATTATTTTTATTTATGCGTCTTAAAGGGTCATTTTTATTTTGTCCATTAAACTTTAAAAACTCTCATTTACCCTTTTAACTTTGAATTAGCCCCCACTTAACCCCCTTTTTTCAGAATTTTTATTTTAAAAAAAAGATGGAAAAAGAGGAACACTAGTCTTACTAAACTTACTTTATTAGGATTTCAATTAAAAACAAACGAAAAGATCACATAATCAAATTTAATTCTCTTTTTATGTCTGTTTTTAACATAATTCTAAAGGAAGAGGTTAACACTCCTCACATGTTTACTTATGCATACTCGGTTTGGGTATAAATTGAAGTGAGTACGATTCAGAGTCCGAATATTGCTTTGTGAAATCTTGCAAGTGTACGAGTCACACAAGTAATAAAGTTATAAGTAAAGTTGTCGATCCCACGAGGATTGCTTTTAATTTTAAGTTAATTACCAAAATTCATTAACTTTAGGATTATTTGAACGACAGATTAAAAAATAACAAAAATGTAAATTAAAATAAATAAAGTAAACAAAATGACCAAGCAAAACCGAAGGAATAAAAAGACACAAGTAAGGTTCTAGGGAATTGGTTTCACTCTATGATTAACGGCCAAAGATGCACTCGCAAAGCGGTCGGTTGTAGTACAAATAGGGTGATCGTGTCCGCATAGAGGCGACAACGAAAACAAATAATATTATTAGAGATAAACGTTAAAAAGACAAGGAAATAAAATAATAAAAAGTGAACACATTTTCGGTAGATTTTTTGTAGTAAAGGAAATAAATAAAATATGAAAAGGAGAAGATTTAAGTAGAGGAAAATTCAATAATAAATGATGGGAGGTGTCGTGAATCTTTTAAATGCTTCATTTTCCAATTTGAATACAATCTTCAATTTATAACTCAATTGCAAGTTTTACATCCCAAACAAGCAATCGGAAAATTAACGAATTAAAGATCAATAAAAATAAACAAATGTGTTTTAGTGGATTAAATTTCAACGTTAAATGAAATTGATTTATCGTTACAAGTTATCCAAAATCGACAAAGTACTGTTTTTAGCAAATTGCAGTAAAAGACAACTCATAAAACAAATATTGTTAAAATAGAATGTGACAAATTACATAAACAAACCATGACTGAATTTATGTAAAAGATTGATATAAACTATTTTGAAGAGAAAAATAAGATGAAAAGATTCAATCCACTAAAACATATAATTTTTACAAATCAAAAGAAAATCAAACCCTAATTGGATCACTCCACACATGAATTCATCACTAGTTTCACCAACGTGTCTAGCCTAACTTGTAATTCATCTCACAAAATTCTAAGAAGAAAACATGAGATGAAAATGCAACATGAAAAGAAAATAAAAGAAAACACATTCCGAACTCAGCCAAAAATGCTGAGGGAAAAAAGTCCCCAAAGTTGCTGAAGAACTGGGTTTATAAAGGCACGAGGTCTAACGAGTTTGATAGAATTTTGCCCACAAAATCATCCTCACAGCTGGTAAATCAACTGCATACGCGTGGTTGGAAAGCTGGAGAAATGGGCTGCAAATCTGCCAGCTGCTGGAGACAAGGGTTGGAACCTGGGCCCAAGATTAAAGCACCCCAGCTGGGAGAAGAGATTGTGGCCCAACTGACGTGAGCTGGTTGGGCGCACGTTGTGGAACAGACCTGTGGAAGAAAAGGAAGGAAAAGAAAAGAAGGAAAAAGAGGAAAAAGAAAAGGAAAAGGAAAAGGAAAATAAAATAGAGTAAGGCTGCGGTAAAACCCCTTTTATATACCTATTGGTAGAGCATTTTTTTAAATCATTAAGATGTAATCAAGTGATTAATATGTTGCTTGTGTATGATAGTTATAATGCATAATATTACGTCATACCAATATAGACTAAAATAACATTATAAATTAATATAAAAAAATAACTTAAAAAAACTCATGAAGCTCCCTGGCAACACCCCCCCCCCCCCCCCCGCCCCGTCCGGCCACACTTGCGATCGGCAACGAAGCCCCCTTGCTCCGACGAGCCATGTCGCCCCCCCCCCCAAGTGCCGACGACCCAAATTTAGTCCCCCTCCTCCCCTGCGTCGATGAGCCTTGTCGCCCCACCAACCTAAGGTGACGCCCCCTTCCCCCAACACCACAACGTCAAGCCAGCGCCCCTCTTGAAGTTTTATTTATTTATTTATTTATTTTTATTATTATTATTATTAAAAAAAATTTAGGCTATACTATTATGTGGTAAGGTCCATTCTAATTTTCATACACAAGTAATATTTCAGCTGTTAGATCAGATCTAAACGGTTTAAAAATGAGCTATACCAATAAGATATATAAAAAGGGCTTTACCACAGACTTTCCCAATAAAATAAACCAAAATAAATAGAAATTAAATAAATTAAATTAAAATTAACTATTTACAAACTAAAATATTTTGAATTAATGTCATTGAAATACTCAATTAAACTTAAATTATTTAATAAATTATATAAACAAAAGTACATTTTTGTGCACTTACTCTACTATTCCTATACTTATCCAATTTAGCAATCGTTAATAAACTTCATCCAATTTCATTAATCAATGGTTCTAACCTAATCTCATTACCTCTCCCGAGTGTCAAATGAGATAATATAACACCTAAAATTGATATTCCTATCAACTAAAATACACAAACATTCATTAAGACCAAGTTACAAATGAGATTACCCAAGTATTACCGGTCTCCTGAACTCAATACTACCTAGGTTGTATATCTTAAATTTGATATATGAAATTCCCTTTCCCAAGTGCCAAATTCCATATACCAAAATCAACTAATTTATTTGGAAAAATAAACTAGATGCCTTAGAGAACACAAATGAATTGAAATGAAATTGGATTCACGACTAATTAAATCATCAAAACCTAGTTCAAGCAGAGTTACGTCAAACCCTAGAACCAACAAACTACATAATACCCATAAATGAAAATAAACACAAAATTAAGCAAATCAAGGGTTCAAGCATCATCAAATCAAGGGTTCCCACAATTCTTCATGTTTCCCCCCAATTTCCAATCTCCTCCTCTTTGCTCTTCAAATGCCACATCCCTTGAAATTTTATTGAGAATAAACATTTAAAAATAAAAATAAAACTCAAATCCTAAAACTAAAAACCCTACTCTACTAATTTTTTTAACTTTTTTTTTTTTCTATTTTTCTATTTTTTTTCTTTTTCTTCTTCATTTTCTCTCATTTGGTTTTTCTTCTAGGTTTGGCCTCTGTTCTTGGCCTCCTCGAAACCCCACTCTGCTTGAACACTCCAACATCTCTCTCTCTCTCTCTTTTTCCCTCCTCCTCCGTTGGCTCCAGCTGTAGGGCATATAACTTTTTTTTTTTTTTCAAACAGGCAACACGTGGCGACTTACGGTTGTTTGAAGCTCGCATGTGCACGCTAGCTCTTTGGAAGGCGATAGGAGATCCAGCTTACTTCTGCAATGGGACGCATGGCAGCTTCCGGCTGGTGCGAGTTAAATTTAAATTTTTATACATTTTTTTAAGTTTTTGATGATCGTTTTGAGTTCAAAATTCTCTTTTTTGTCTATTTTTATCTAATTAACCTATACGAATTAGAAAATTAATTGTTTAGAAGGGTAAATCAATAACAACATATTAAATTTAATATTAACTTAAATAAAAATTACATAAAATTGATTAAATAACAAAAACTACTCTAAATTAAAAATAAGCAAAACGGAACACAATTAACTTAAAATTAATTAAATTGCTCAAGAATATAGCCAAATTACATGCACAAAAGAGGTAAGATAACTCTATTTTATATAGTTACCAAATTAGTTATGTAATTGGGTTTCAGGAATATTCACTATCAATTTTATTTATGCATTTACTTAGATCAAGAATCAAAGTCAATTGTGGTAGATTTACTTATATACCATTTCAGTTAAATTTGTATTTTTAATTTAAATAAATAAATTATATATTTTAACCTATTATAATTTTATGATTATTTTTAAATAAAAAATATAAAAATTAGGATAAACTATACCAAGGTACCACAAATGTAATCACAAATGTAATCTAAAATACCAATGGAGACTAATACCTAATAATTAGCAAGTGTAGTATCTAAACACCGTCAGATGTAAAATTACGACTAGACTATAGCGGTAACCTAACATATTTTATTTTTCAATATTGTCGTGAATTCGTCAAACATGAGTTTGTCAATTTTATTAAACATACCCAAATGTACAACTTTGTGATTCAAGAAAAGAAAATAAATAGGACTAGCATAGCAAATAATTTATATGGTTTTATGTTGCTATGACATGAAGCACATTTAACATTGTCAAGCCTTGTTTTCAAGTTGATGCTGATGAGAAACAGAAGTAGGCCCTGATATGGAGTCATACTTCCCCTCCACAGACTTACTGGCATGCAAACCTTCACCAACCTTCTCACTCTTCTTTTTTTCTTCATCAAAATGGATATCATCCTCAACTGATAAGACCACAGTCTCTATTCCACGAGGGCCTTCCACAACGGCCTCCGTAATCTTCTTATGCTCGTCGAAGTGGATGACATCTGTTTCTTGTACAGCCTTCTTCTTCCTCTTCTTAAGGAAGCAAAAGAGAGCGGCTGCAAGGAACGCGAGGAAGAAAACGCCGCCAACCGATATGAAGACAATGACAATGACAGTTGGGTGATTGTCAGGAGATGGAGGCTTAGGTGGGAGTGGCGGCGGCTGTACTGGAGGGCCAGGGGGAGGCTGGACAGGATGGGGCGGAGGGTGGATGGGAGGGCGAGGTGGCGGTGGCGGTGGAGTGGTTGGATGACTAGGCGGAGATGGTGGCTGATAAGGGGGTGGAGGAAAGTACGGGAAATTGAAGTTATTTTGGGATGCCATTTTTGTCTTTCTTACAAATATGGTACGAATTAGATCTTTGTGTGGGAAAAGTAGGAACTTTGTCTGCCTATTTGTAGGGAAGTTTTGGCCAATCTTAGAGCTAATAAGCATTTGAGCATGGTTTTTGGTAACTTGACTCCCATGCTAAGATTTCTGATAGGTGGTTTGGATTGGAAAACACTTCTAAGGAGCTACGTTATGACCATTTATATTTTTTTCACGTCAAGTGTTCTTCCTTTGGCAATCACAATACGTTTATTTATTTATTTATTCCAAGGCATGGATTGAAGCAAATTATTGGGTACAAGAAGCTAGAGATTTATCATTAAAAACAAAAGTTTCAATGAACAAGTAATTTTAACAGTTAGATCAATTCCCATAAGGGAAAAAAAAAAAAAAAAAAAAAAAACTGTCAGAATGAAAAAGTATGGTCACGTAAGGTCTATATAGGTTGAAATTAGAATAGAAAACTAATATTAAGCAACGGAACAAGTGGTCTATCTGTGACAATATGAACAAATCAATTTGAAGAGAGAGAGAGAGAGAGATTATTCATATTATTGACAAATATAAGAACTCCAACAGTATGACAATCCAAAGTAATACTTAAAGCCAAGTCAACAACAGTTCCTCTGCGATAAAGGAAATTAATATGTGATTTATCCATAAATCTTTAATTAATGATATGAATGATCATTTTTATCTATTTCATCAAAGTAGAAAACTTTTAATAAATTTTGTTTTAAATATAAATTATGGTTAATATTGATTAAAAATAATCTTTTATACTCTTAATTATGTAAGTCAAGTATCAATTATCAGTGTTAAAAAGCCTAATTATTTTAATTATTTTCATAAAAAAACTAATTACAAATTTCATTTCCAGAAGAATTATTTAGGCTCAATATCTTATGTGGCTGCATCACTAGTACTGTACTCACACTCCCACTTCCACTCCGAATACTCCCAACTGGGGACTCCTCACATTAATGGTCTGTTTTGAGGAGGTTTTGAAGATGTAATTTTAGATATATTTGAATTGCAGTTTGAAAATGTGTATTTAGTTTTAAAAAAAAAACTATGTGAAAGAAAAAAGCGTAAAAATTTAAAATATATTTAGGAAAAATATCATTATAGATCTTATTTCGTTATTTTAAAAATTTTATGTAATTTAAAATATATATCTCACTTAAATATGAAGTAACGAAATTATGAATTTTTAAAATTTGAATTTATTATAGATATTTAAAGATATAAATAGTAAAAGTAATTTTAAATCCAGATGTTAGAGCTCTTCCTAACGGGTCCTAAGGTGTCATAGACTCCTAATGAGTGGTGACCACATTTTGACAAAAACTACGATGACCATGCTTTTAGTTGGCACCAAAAATAATAATTAGTTTACTGATGAATAATGTCGACTGAGCTATGAATGTAGCTGGTCCTGAATATCTCAACAATATATATAGCTGCTCATGCCTATATATATTAGACTGTTTGACATTAAAAAAGTTCTTTTCATTCTTTTGGCTATCTAATTCTCGTCGGTGCTATTATATTTTTGTCCTACATTCATGTGTATTGGTTAACATATATATATATATATATATCATATTTCTTCATATCATCTCGCTATCATATACACACACATATACATGTGCATATGTGTGTATATATAGGTAGAGAGAGAGAGAGAGAGGGAGAAGCCTGTTTGCGTGTTGTGACCACTTTTGACTGCTTGACTAATGCGGCTATGAAAATGAAAATGAAATGATCTGAAATTCAATCAGAGCAGTTGAACAGCAAATATTATTGTTCAGCCGCAATGCAATGCTCTCTACCAACTAGATGGAATTACAAATATGTATCTGTATATCAATATTATACATATATATGAATAGACTGCCTGACATCAAACAAAACATTGCTTGTAACTTTTTTTATATAGAATATAGTGATACTTCTCATTTTTATTCATACCTAACTAGTACCATATACCAATATGTTAAATAGTAATTTATATTTAAATCAAATAATTATTGCAAGTTTTCACATAAAAAAAAATTAATTACCGGATTTATCTGTTTACAGATGCAAGATCTTTTCTAGGAAAACTAAATGCATCCTCCAGCTCTACTATAGTACGTACATGATAGGAAAAAAAAAAACAAAAAAACAAAAAAACAAAAAAAAAACTACTGACCACTTCGACAATAGATAAATTAATCCACATTTGTCCGTAAATGTGAGATCTGCTTCCATAACGTGTAGTAATTCATAATCATATGCATGCAGTAATATAATTGCAAATCAAACTTTCCTGTGAACATTGCATTTACACTACTAGAAAAGAGGGATTACACGACGGGTTTTACCCGTCGTGTAAAGTTTTCACGATGGTTCCTTAACCGTCGTGTAATCCAGCGTCGTGGAAGATAACACGACGGTTTTTAATACCGTCGTCGTATCTAAGCTTTACACGACGGTTTCAAAACCGTCGTGTAATCCCGGTAAAAAGATATGTGGTGAAAGAAAAAAACAAACATTACACGACGGTTCCTCCCGGAACCGTCGTGTAATATTCTACTGTTTAGGGATTACACGACGGTTCCTGCCGGAACCGTCGTGTAATGATGCCTTAGATCAAGATTGTCGGCGCCCCACACGGGCGCCTGGCGCCCCACACGAATTAGGACCAAAAAAAAAACACTCGAAATAAAAGCATAAGTGCATAACGCTGCCATAGGACAAAAATAACACTCGAAAAATTCATGTTTATACTTTTATACATATATATATATATATATATGTGATTGCTTCTATATTATTCCTCCAAAAACTCAAGTTGACATTTCATCGAGCATATTGTGGGCGGGAAAAACTCATGTGTATGTAAAGTGTAAAAACCATTCACAAACCATTAATCTACAAAGAGCATCATTATGAACTTAAACACCCATGCTAAAAAATTGAACTTTAGTGACAAACAACAAGACAAAATCCCAAATTTATTTTAAGTTGTATATGAAGTTACCTTAATTTTCTTTGAAGATGAATAGACACTCCAACAACAATGAATCGGCGGCGGCAACGACGGCGACGGCGGCGACAACGACGGAGTTGGCGGCGGCGGCTTGGAGGAGGAAGTGGGTACTTGAGAAATTTAGAGAGTGTGAAGAGAAATGAGAAGGTATGTGGAGAGAAAAGGTAAGGAAGTTGTATTTAAGTAATGGGTTTGCGCGCGGATTTCGAAAACCCCAAGTTAAAAATTTTCAAATTTTTTTCAAGATTACACGACGGTCCACCACGGACCGTCGTGTAATCCCCCCCGAATTAGGGAGGATTACACGACGGGCCCATATGGCCCGTCGTGTAAGCCACCGAGCCAGGTGGGTTACACGACGGGCCCGAGGGCCCGTCGTGTAATCTTGTGTTACACGACGGGCCCTAGGGCCCGTCGTGTAATCAGTTGTTACACGACGGGCCCTTGGGCCCGTCGTGTGACCCACCAAACCAGGTGGGTTACACGACGGGCCCTAGGGCCCGTCGTGTAACCTCCTTATTCAGGTGGATTACACGACGGGTTCTTAAAACCCGTCGTGTAAAGTCGGACTTTACACGACGGTTCTTTGGAACCGTAGTGTAAAGTGACTCCGCGAGGCACTTTACACGACAGTTCTTTGGAACCGTAGTGTAAAGTCAGACTTTACACGATGGTTCATAGGAACCGTAGTGTAAAGTTACTCCGCGAGGCACTTTACACGACGGTTCTTTGGAACCGTAGTGTAAAGTCGGACTTTACACGACGGTTCTTTGGAACCGTAGTGTAAAGTGGCTCCGCGAGGGACTTTACACGACGGTTCTTTGGAATCGTAGTGTAAAGTCGGACTTTACACGACGGTTCATTGGAACCGTAGTGTAAAGTTGCTCCGCGAGGCACTTTACACGACGGTTCTTTGGAACCGTAGTGTAAAGTGGCTCCGCGAGGGACTTTACACGACGGTTCTTTGGAACCGTCGTGTAAAGTCCGACTTTACATGACGGTTCCAAAGAACCATCGTGTAATCTCCGTCGTGTAATGTACTTTTTGTAGTAGTGTTAGCCTTCTTCTTCTTCTTCTTCTTCTTCTTTTTTTAATAATTTAATTATTTATGTTGTTGTTATTATTATTTTTTTTTTTCTTACTTCTTTAGGCTTTTGTGAGGGACTGGCAGCGGCCGTCGACATAAATGCAACCAATCACTAATAAGCACGAAGATTTAAAGTATACTTGTAAGAGACATGTGGCCGACAAAGCTAAATTGAAAGACTGTCAAAATAGGCCCTAAAGTCAAAATAATTGAAGGATGATATTGAATCTGAAAAAAAAAAAAAAAAAAAATAGCAAGTCGTGTCAGTATAACATTTTATGAGAGTTTTTTTTTTATTTTTTTTATTTTTTTTATGGCGAAATATTTATGAGACTTTCCAATTATTGCTGTTATTGTTTTCAGGAAGACATCACAATTAAGAAACAACATAAAGTGAGATCCTATATCAAAAAAAAAAAAAAAATTAGATCATCTATGAAAAAGGATAACCTGTCCTTCGCTAGTTGATCTATAACGTTATGTGCGTGTGTATATATATTGATAATTATTAAGGTGAGTTTCATATTAATAGGAAGTGAGGTGCATTTATAGTAGTAAATATTTACAAATTTTTTATTTTTCAATCCATAACTATCGAAAGAAGATCAATTAATTAAAAAGATAAATTATTCATTTAATCAATTTATTTTAATTTTTACAATTTTGATCACGGTTCTTTTTACGGAATGGTCCATAGATAAACCTTTGTGACAATTAACTAATGCAAATGGCCAGCTAGGGCTATACTAGGTACTACGATTATAAGAACCAAGAAGTGACAGAAATTATGGTATTGTTTTTTTCTTAAAAAAGCATGACATTCGATCAAAACTAGCATCTTTTTTTAAACCAAAACTTCAATTGCGTGTCAAAGATGCACCGCCCCTTACTAGAGTAGTTAGTATGACGTGTGATGTCCATGCAATAATAGCTAGTACAATATTTACACATGCAATAACAAATTTAATTAAAAAAATCTAGGAAATTGATGTGATTGTTTTGGTTTATTACAACTACTTTAGTAAAACAATTAATACAAAAATAAGAAAATATACAATGGAAATTTTTTTTTCTTTAAGTATTAATGGAAAAGTTACTGTAAGTATTATCATTAATGTTCAAGTCAATGTATGATTTTTTATCAACCTCTTCACACTTTATTTTTATTATTATTATTATTATTATTATTATTTTCGCTGTGAAGCTGACGTTTCACAGTTGTGTTAAATTATTATTTTTTTTCGCTGCGAAGCTGACGTTTCACATCTGTGTTATGTTTTTTTTTTTATAATTTCTTAATAATAATGGGTGAAACAATAGGACCTAACACCCCCTTAGCAGAATGTCACAGTTTATTATCTTTAACATCACATAAGAACTAATAATTGCGGAAAATAGGAATTTTTTTTTATTGTTTATAAAACGTTGAAAACAATGAATACCAAAATGTTAAAAACTTATGTTATGCTCAAAACAATTTGAAGAAAAGCTAAACTTTATGAAAATCATGATGGAGGAAACATCGTCTTAAAAGAAATTTAAAACAATTATAAACATCCTAAATAAAAAATTGAGAAATAAACAAATTCATCAATCAAAACATTAAACTTATGAAACTTTTAAGATAAACGTAGATTCTTTTAAAATAGGAAAGCTCCGATAACCCACTCCGCCATCACGCATGTTTTCACGCTAAGCCTCCTCTAATCCTATGCCTTAGCTTTACCTTTGTCTGCAATATGCGAAGAGACTATAATAAGCAAATGCTTAGTAAGTACATCCATTAGCTCACAAAATATTTTATCATCAGTAAAACAATAAACATCAGACATACGTGAAAAAAAAAGAAATAAACTCGTCATTTTATGAAAATATTTATTTATCATCATCATTGTCATCATTATTTTCTTTTCTACATCTCTTGGGCCCTATGCAATGTACCAATGCACGCAACCACGATGAAAGTGAGCTAGCAAGACTCAACATCCACCGCAGCAACCATCACTGGTCCTCGCCCCCATCACCATCCTCTGGGGCTCCTCACGGCCCGGTGCAAAAGGTCTATCTCTGGTACATGCCTCCTAAACATCTTTTATTATAAAAAGTTCTTATCTTATCTCTTTTATAAAAGCAAGAGGTAAGTAATTAAAAACATCATCATCTTACGTCACATGTTTCAATAAAAACCTCATTGAAAATGAACCGCATAAATAACATCTGTCATCAAAATATCATGTCATTTAAAATCATTAAAAAACCATCAACAATGTTGAATAAACATATTGCAGGTGAGCGATATAATTACCTTATTCTTTAACTTTCTATGCTTACTAATCTTCCATCGGTGATGCGACTTCAAGTCCTCTCGGTGTGCGTAAAACTTTAATAGCTTGCATGCGTTATAAAAATATAATATAATCTTATTTTCATGGATATCAATAAGAATTTATCATACGACTAATTTCAATATCGTTAAGACAATCAAAAATATATTATAATACATAACTCAAAATCTCGTAGGTGTACCCTTGATAGATATGTCGACCTTTATGAGAAAATTGATAATAAATTCTATAAAATTGAAATCATGCAACTCTTGGTCCTAATTAAAATAGACATTTAGAGCTTTCTTTTGACATCTCACCCATCCTATTTTGAATTCGTTAAGGTCATGAAAACTATGATACAAGTTGACTATAAAAAATCCAGTTTTTCAGAAAAATTCCAGCTTTTAGTATAACTTTAAAAATTCATAACTAATTGTACAAATATCTGTTTTAAGCGATCCATATATCAAAACGAAGCTTAGGATCTCTAGTTTACAAATACAATTCTAATTAAATCAAAATCATAATAAATTTATATAGTTTTACAAAAAGATCAAAGCCGCCTCAAATTTTATTTTCATATGTTCTTAGAAAACTGAAACCCTAATTTCCTATCAAGAAATCACAAAATCCATCAAACACATAATAGAAATCATGTCACAAAAAATCATGTGTATATGTGCATATGTGAGAAGAAAGATAGTATGTGATGAATTATAAATCATCCCGTCATGAAAATCTACTATGACAAATCATAAACAAGCTTGACATAATTATTTGAAATTGCTAACCATTTAAAAATTATGGATTTCATTAATATGTATATATGAATAATAAATCATACCTTGAATAAAAGTGAGTGATGTAGAGAAAACTCGAGAATCAAAAAGAGAAGGAGAAGAAGAGAAAAAGAGAAGAAGAGAGTTTTTTTTTTTTTTTTTCTAGAGAGAGAAATTAGAGAGATAGGAGAGTGAGTCTTTCGAGAGGTTAGAGGCTTAATCTCTTATTTATAATAATACCTGATTACATAGGGTATCCATCTCTAATTAGGTTTCAATTTTCGAGCTTAGAAGGCTTAAAAATTTGGTGGGATCGTTTTTATAATATTTGAAAAGTTTGGTCTAAAACTGAAATTCCCGCAGGAATTTAAATTCTGAACATACAGGGGTATTTTAGTCATAAATTTTCAATCCGATATCAGAATTGAGTGATTCAAGCGGTTATGGAAGGATAGCGAAAAGATTTACAAATTTGTGTTTCACAAAGCCTGCCAAATTCGGATGTTTTGATGGTCAAAATTACGTTGGAAGATGATGCTATTTTTTACAGAATCTTTGTTTCGGAAAGAGAAGCATACTAAAGTGATCAACATTTAATTCTATTCAAATTATCCATCAATAACATATATTAGTACATATTAACACGTGTAACATGCATGAGCACAAAATTTCATGATCAAAATACTTTTAATTATGTAATTTTATATTTATTAAAATGTCACAACCTAATACTTTAGACACACCGAGATTTTTCTTCGCAATCACCAGTAAGGAAACTCAATAAAACATTAATAATATTATAAATCATAATTAATAACTTACTTCCACTTACTCTTTCCTTATCATTAGGTTATTAGTATGTTGGAAGTAATCTAAAAAGTTAGCGTTAACTTAAAAGCGTTAACTTAAAGGGAGTTACAAGAAGAAATAAAAACACTACTTCAAGGACTTGACCAATCCCCCACCTATACAAACTTGATTGGATACCTTAGAATACTACAGCAAACCCCACAACTAAAGCGATCAATTTAATGACGTACTAATACAACTATGACATAATGCTTTGAGCCAAAAAAAAAAAAAAAAATGTACAATGACATAATGTGTTATGACTGATTGGTTTTCATATTTCAAGTAGTCCTACACACTAAAAGTGTCTCTCTCTCTCTCTCCCTGTAAACGTAAAACAATAAAAGTTACCGGCCGCAATATCAACTTTAGTTTCAATTAAAAAAAATAAAAAAAAAATAAAAAATAAACACAAGTTGGAGTAGAACAATTTGCATGCATGCTTCCCCAAACATCCATCCAACATTTCTCATGGAAGCATATAAATATTTATACATATAATGACTCCAAAACGATACAACATATCATACAGTTTTATTTTTTAGTTAAAAACTTGTAATATTTAGTTGATGCTACTTCTCACTTAGGATTTTGACACATGATTTTATTCAAATATTGATATAATAAATAAGTATTATTGAAAAATATTACATTATAATCATCTAATTGTTATAATATATTGTAAAACAAGATATCAACTCAAATTTGAGAAAGATATTCAATTCTTCTTATTTTCATCATGATAGAATAGAATCAATTTATAAAGTACAATCGTGTGAGAAAAATAGAAATCTGACTACACAAGAATCAAATATTAGTTGTCTAGAAATTATCTCTAAATCGGATAACTAAACCACAACTATACAATCCCATAATTGCAGAGAAAAAAATCTCAACATGTGGGAAGGATGCAGTATAGCAACTCCTCTATAAATTATGATAAATTTATTACTGTCGCTACGGCCTTTCAACTAATGAATCAATCGGATAGTTAGGTAAGTATTAACATCAAATTAGGCACATCCCAACTTAATGGTGACACTAATCTAAAATAATATTGCTACCTTTAATTAGTACAATGCGACGTGGGCGATACGCGACATTGAATAGAGTCCATTGATTTGTTACTCGTATGGTCAATTGCGAAACTTCAGCTTAGATTCTAGGGCGTACTACAGCTGAGTTTATGGACTGGGAACAGCAGGATCAACTATCAAGTCATGGTTAATGGCGTCGATGACAGAAGGAATTGTTACTCGTATGGTCAATTGCGAAACTTCAGCTCAGATTTGGAGAACAGTTGAAGTTTATATTGCGAGTCAAATTCATGCTAAGGCAACACAATTCAAAACTCAACTCCAATCTACCAAGAAGGTCTTTGACTGTAAAGGAATACCTACTCAAGATTAGGGGTTTCATTGATCTACTTGCTCTTATAGGTCAGAATATGTCAGTAAAAGATCAAATTGATGCAATTTTTGAGGGCTTACCATCGGAGTATGATAGTGTAGAGGTTTCTTAATTCATGAACTGATAACTACTCTGTTGAAGAAATTGAAGCTCTTCTTTTGACTCATGAAGTTAGACTTGACAAGAATGTCTAATCTCTTGATTCTGCCTCTGCTAATCTAGCATCTGCTAGTAATCAGAACAAGAGACCATTTTTCAATAATTCTTCTGGTTTTGGCAATTCTTACTTCTCTAACAATTCTGGTTTTTGAGGCAACTTTTTCTCTCATAATGGTGGCTTCTCTAATCATCATGGCTTTTCTGGTGGCTATTCTGGTGGCAGAGGTTGTTTTCATGGTTCTGGTGGTTGTTTTCATGGTGGTAGAGGATCTGGTAATGGAACTAAAGTTGTGTGTCAGCTGTGCACTAAATTTAGTTATGAGGCTTTACAATGTTATTATCGATTTGATCCTATTTTCAAATGACCATCTCAATTTCAGAACCAAGTTCAGGGTAATATTGCTTGCATTAGTGAATCATCTCACAATACAGAAGATCCTCAGCTTACAGCTATGTTGGCTATACCTGAAATTATTTGTGACAACAGCTGGTATCCAGATTCGGGTGCTACCAACCATGTTACTTCTAAAGCTTCCAATCAAATGGTGAAGTCCGAATTATATGGTCCTGATCAAGTTTATATGGGGGATGGTAAGGGTCTAACTATTGCTCATATTGGTCATTCAATGTTTTCATCTCCTCTAGTGTCCTCTAGGTGCCTTACCTTTAATCAATTACTTCATGTCCCAAAGATAACCAAAAATCTTCTTAGTGTCTCAAAATTTTGCTAGTGACAACAATGTCTATTTTGAGTTTCACTTCAATTTTTTTTGTTTTTTGTCAAGGATCAGGTTTTTCATGCTACTTTACTGATGAGGAAGCTTAAAGATGGACTTTATGTCTTTGATATCACCCAGATTCCTTTGTAGCATGGTGTCTCCACTCCATCACAATCTGTTCCTGTAGGTTCAAGTTTTCAGTCTTCTGTTCTTACTTCTAGTTGTACTAAACCTGTGTTGCAAACTACTTTTTCCAATGTACAAGCTAAGTTCTATCCCTTGTTTGATTTGTGGCATAATAAGCTAGGTCATGCTTCTGATATGGGAGTTCAATATGTTCTTTCCAAGTGTAGTGTTCCAAATTCAAATAAAATGAACTCCTCTTTCTGTTTAGTTTGTTGTATTGGTAAACTTCATAAGCTTCCTTTTCCCATGTCTATTTTTAAAATAATAAACCCTTGCAATTAATTCATTCAGATTTGTGGGACCTTTTCCAAATTTGCCCACTAATGGTTACCGTTACTATATTCACTTTGTTGATGCATACTCTAGGTTCACCTGGATTTATATGATTAGACAGAAATTTGAGGCTTTACAGACTTTTCATAATTTCATAAGTCTTGTAGAATTACAACTTGGTCATAAGATTCTAACTATTCAAACAGATTGGGGAGGTGAATATAGACTATTCACTGATTTATTACAGTCTCTAAGGATTGTTCATAGAACATCTTGCCCCCATACACACGAACAAAATGGCCTAGCTGAGAGAAAGCACATAACTGTAGTTGAACATGGACTTACTTTACTAGCACATGCTTCTTTACCACTCAAATACTGGGATGAATCTTTTAGAGCTTATGTTTTTCTGTCAAATAGATAACCTACACTAGTTCTTCACGGCTTATCTCCTTTAGAAAAATTGTTTCACACTCTATCTAACAATTCTCAACTCAAAGTTTTTGGGTGTCTATGTTTTCATAATGTTGATGCCAGAAATGGTTCCGGCAGTAACACCCAATGTGAACGGGTATTCCGGTCAATACTGACCAGTCGTTCCGCCGTCGATCACCTATAAAAGAGAAGCACCTCGGAATGATGGGGACACCGGTGTGGTGTCTGTCGTGGGCACTCCGATGCTTAAGTCAGCAAGGATACTGATATGCAAGGGGAGAGGCAGAGTTTTGACAAGGCAAAAAATGACCATACCTGGGATTGAGGGTTCTCCCTCTATTTATAGGCGTTCTTCGCGGGCCTGTGTGCTCGGGGCGACCCGGCCGGGTCGGCCGCCTAGGGTACCCGGTGGATATGTAGGCCTGCAGGGGCTACTGGCCCAATGGATGGGTGTCACGTGGCCCTAGGCTTTATGCAGTGAGCAGCAGGACGCCATGGGAGTCACCGGCAAAAGGGCAACAGTGCTTGTCAGAGTGGTTGGCCGCAGGTGATTTGACGCGTGATGGGAGCTGGTGGGGCGACGTCTGCAACCGGTGAGGTGTACAGTCGATGTCAGATCAGGGACGGCCACCCGGGGCTTGACCTGGAGATCGGAGCTGGCATAATACTAGCCGATCACTCCCGAGTACCCCGAGTAGTGGCCACCCAGGCACCTGATTCCGACAGTTATCGTCTTGACAAAATGAGTGTTCCCAGCACGGCGGCGATTCGAGCCGAGAAGGATGTCCAGTAATCGGAGATGATCGGGTCATCAACATAAGCCCCCCAGCATCTCTGGGCTGGTCGAGACCAGGGATGCATGCCCCGGTCCGCAGTCAGGCTCGGCGAGTCCTCGTCTCTGGAACAGGCAAGTGGTCGACTACACGGGTATTCGGAAGTTCTCGAAGGGGTTGTCGTAGAATTCACCACGTGTCGTATGCCACGCGTCGGGTACTCCACATGGCATCACGCGGCTGACGGGAAGGCGAACCGGCAGCTAAAAATTCAAAATTCGAATAGGACAGCTGGCGGGAAGACGAACCGGAGCTTCGGAATGCACGCGGTACGTCGTGGTTGGCGGGGAGGCGAACAGGCGCCTGGAAATTCAAAATTCGAATTAAGGCGGGAAGTCGAACCGGCGCCTAAAGATTCACGCTCAACCGTCTGGGCTCTTATAAATAGCGGAGAGAGGTGACTTGTTCACCATTGCTTGCAAAGAAGACTACTTCGCCGAGAGCTACCGAGAACTGCCGAGGATCAAGAGCCGTCAACGCATTTCTGAAAGCTACCGAGTACGCCGAGAAGGTAAAGAATTTTTCCTTGACTTCGAAATGAGTGACGTGACAGATTCCGAGAACGAAGCCTTGTCAAGGAGTGTGGACGTCACCGGGGATTCAGACTTGGGGTCAAGCTCGAGTACGTCGTCGTCGTCGTCATCAGGCACGCCAGTCACTCCGACCAGCCGTCGTCGCGACGGTTGAGCCCGTCTAGAAGAAATTTTGCAAGTGGGCGCGGGCACCCGTCCCGACAGCCTGTTCATTCGTGAACTGCATGGAGCTGCCCCCGAACCGCCGGTTCAAGCGAACCCAGCCGATGCCGCATCCGAGAGGTCGGCCGGTCAGACGAGCACGTCAGGCCGTGAAGGGACAGAGAGCTCGGATAGCCCGGATCCCGCTGGTGAGCCGTTAGATGACTGAGGTCGGCCGGAAGGCCGGGCCATGCGCATCAATAACCAGCGGGTATATCGCTGATCGGACCAGGAAATGGCGGAGCTCGCGGGGGGCTTCTCTGTCTACTCGGTAGACTTCTACACGTCTGCCGTGACCCCGGGATACCTCGCCGCCCTCAGGAGGGATTTTCAGATCCCCGCCGAGGTGGACCTAAGGGTTCCGGGCGAGAACGATCTGCCGTCACGACCACCTCCAGGCTACATCTCCCTTTCCGCCGAGTACTTCCGGGCCGGCCTCCGTCTGCCTTTACACCCGTTCCTTAGGCGAGCGCTCATGCGGCTGAACGTGGCCCCAGCTCAGCTGAACGCGAACGCCTATCGCATTCTGGTCGGATGCTTCATCCTCTGGGCCAAGAACTTCGCTAACGAGCTGCCTTTCCGGGCGTTCCAAAACTTGTACCGGATGAAGTCAGCCCCCTCGTCGGCGGGCTCCTAACTCCTACTACTTCCAGGGGTTCAAGGGGACGTTTGTCGCCAAGTGCCCGGATTCCGACAAGCAGTTCAAGCACCTGTGGTTCTACACGGGTGGCAGGTGGCTGCACGGGCACCTTGCTCGGAATGAGCTTCCCCGGAGTGAGAGGGTCCCCGTGACATTCCGGAACGGCTACGTGTGGACTAGGGCGCCGCATATACCGGGGACGACCCGGGGCATGGTGACGGAGCTTCAGAATCTGGCCGAGCACGAGCGAGACCAGAGGACGCTGCTGGGCCAGTCCAGCCTATCCGAGCACGGTTGGCTTGGCTTCGCGTCGACATCCCAGATGCCGAACAACCGGAGGCCAGAGCCTGTCACCGTGGTCCGGATGCCGGAACCGACCGTCCCCTACCGGTCTCGGTCTACTGCTGCACAGGCGGAGGTCGCCCCCGACCAGTCCGGTGACACATCTCCCGGGTCCTGGGGTCCGCGTATCGCCGACGAGGATCTCGACCTGGTGATCCGGAGGCTCAGTCCTGTCCAGGGTCAACGCCCTGCTCGGGGGCTGCGGATCGAAGGTCGGTAACAAAGCCTTGCCGAGCACTCGCAGCAATCGTTAACCGAATATTGTTTATTTATTATTTGTTTTTGACTCCTCTCTTTTTGTTCACAGAGCCGATGGCTGACAGGCGAGGGACTAAGAGGCCGACCGATGAGGACAGGAGGGAGAGGCTGGCGAAGATGGCCAACCTGGGCAAAGGCAAGGGCAAGGTTGGGACCTCCGCCCCGCCTAGCCAGAACGTGGCGCCCTTGGCAACTCGGCTGGCGCTAGTCCCACCTGTCCCCGCTTCCGTAACGGCCTCAACTCCAACTCCGACTTCCCAGACCAATCGACCACCGGGCTTCTCTCGGGATGAACGACAACCAACTCGTCCTGATGCCCGCACGAGCCGTACGAGAGAAGACCGACCTTCCCAGCCGCCTGCTCCTCGGAGTACTCGGGGAGAGTCACGACTTGACCCGGCGTCACTCCCCCCCAGCCAAGCGCAAGGCCAATCGTCTTCGGCCTATCAGGCCTTGGTCGCGAAGTTTGAGGAGCGACTTAGCGTTGAACTCGCGGAGTCCTCCAAGCGCTCGGACCCTGTTCAGGCTGCTAACGATGGCGTCAATAAGCAGATCGAGGCCTTGTGCATCATGCTGTCCGGGTACGTCGCGGCCAAGGGTTACACCAACCATATGGCGGACGAGGTGAAGGCGGCGAACACCGACGCAAGGCATGCGAGGCGAGCCGAGAAGGAGGCCAGGGCGGCCAAGGAAGCGGCGGAGGAGGCCAGGAAAGTGGCCGACGATAAGGCTAAGGTCGCCGAGGAACGGGCGAGAGAGGCTGAAGGGAGGCAACGGTTTGCGGAGGAGTTGGTCCAGAAGGCCGATCAGGCTGTCGAGGAAGCGGAGATATCCAAGGCCGAGCTGGAGGAGGCTCTACGCAAGGCTGAACAAGACCTCGCCTCTGCTCGTGCCGAGCACGAGAGATATGTTCGAGCAGCCCTTCCCGCTGCCCTCGAAGAGGCCCGGGCACAGGCCGTGACCGATTTCCTCGGGTCAGAGGACTACAATGAGCGCGTTGCCCAAATGTACCGTGAGGGTATGCGGGACATGAAAGCTGGGTTCACGGCGGCCAACCCGTCGCTGGTCGGGGTGGACTAGTCTTTCGTGCCAGCCGAGTCCGAGGAGACAGTGGCCGAGGATCCGCCGGAGGAAGGAGAAGTCACTAGTGCTGCTCGGGATCTTGAGGATGTCATCGTTCTAGACGACCAGGTCGCCGAAACAGAGCCACCACTCCCTACCGAGCCACTCCCTGTTGAGCCTGCCCAGGCAGCCGCGACCGCCGAGCCCGGTCAGTTGGCCATGGTCGTGGCAGCTGATCAAGAGCAGCCCGAGCCACCAGCCGCCTAGCCTGACCATCCTAGCGTTTTTGCTTTTGGATTATTTTGTGTATTTGTTGTTTTGTTTTTTTTTTTTTTTTTTGGGTTCGGGGGTGCCCAATTTGTACCCCCCTCAAACCTTTTTTTTGTTAATGAAATATTCATTTTGTCGCAGTTGCAGCGTTTGTATATTGTAACGTATTTCCCCCCTGATTGGTTTAGGTGTTTTTTATCCAACTCCAACCTTGGTCGGTTACAAACATGGGATCTTGGGTTCGGACCACAGGTTGGATTGCCTGCAAGGACAGGTGGGTCCTGGTCGGGCACGTCCAATTCTGGCCGGTGCCCGGTCATAAGACCGAACTCTGTGGTCCGAGAACCACAGAGGTTGGGGTGCCTGCAAGGGCAGGTGGGTCCTGGTCGGGCACGTCCAATTCTGGTCGGTGTCCGGTCATAAGACCTAACTGTGGTAGATTTTACAACTAAGGGCAAACAATTATCAACACATACTGTATCCCGAGAAAACGTCATTGTATATATCGGCCCGGCTCTTATATTGTGTAACCAAAATAAAAAATTATTGGTAGAAATGCTTTAGGTGGTCGGCGTTCCACGGAAGCCCTAAGTTTCTACCATCTTGGTCGGATAGTCGATAGGTTCTGGGTCTGAAAACGCCAATGATTGTGTAGGGCACGTCCCACTTAGGGCCAAAAGAGTCGAGCCCAGGCTCTTGGACAAGTACCATTTTCATTACCAGATCCCCTACTCGGAAGACTCTTGGTCGGAACTTCTTGTCGTAATATCTGACCACAACTTGGTTGCGAGCAGCAGTCCGGATCAGGGCTTGCTCTCGTTTTTCTTCGACCAGGTCCAGCTCGGGCAGAATCCGACCAGCATTATCTTCTTCAACGTAGTTCTCAACCCGGAAACTCGGCAATCCGACCTCGACCGGGATTACAGCTTCTACGCCGAAAGCCATGGCGAAAGGTGTTTCCCCAGTCGCTGTACGTTTAGTAGTCCGATATGCCCAGAGTACTCGGGGGAGTTCGTCTATCCAGGCCCCTTTGTGTCTTTCAAGGTTCTTTTTTAGATTTTCCTTGATCGTTTTGTTGGCGGCCTCCACTTGTCCGTTACTTTGAGGATGCCCGGGGGAGGAGAAGACTTTCCTGATTCCAAACTGCTCACATAGTGCGAGGAACTTGTCTCCGAATTACTTCCCATTGTCCGTGACTACAGTGTGGGGGAGGCCGAACCGACAGATGATGCTCTTCCACAGAAAGCCTTTGCACTTCGCCTCGATTTATTGAGCCAGGGGCTCCACTTTGATCCACTTGGTGAGGTAGTCTATCGCCACTAGACAGTAACGAAGCTGTGACCGGGCCATCGGGAGTGGTCCGATCAAATCGATAGCCCACTTCGCGAATGACCATGCAGATACTACCGAAGTGAGCCTCTCGGGGTGAGACTTGATAGCCTTGGCGAACTGTTGGCATTTCATACACTTTCGGACAAACTCCATAGCGTCTCTGCGCATGGTTGGCCAGTAATACCCCTGTTGGAGACACTTAAATGACAAGGCCTTCCCCCCCGAGTGATTCCCACATACTCCACTGTAGATCTCTTTCATGATGTACTTGGCCTCGGTTGGCCCAACACACCGTAGGTATGGGGCAGAGTATCCTCGACGGTATAATTTTTCATCGATAAGTGTGTACCTCGCCGAGGTGTTCCTGACCCTCCGGGCTTCTTCCCTGTTCTCGGGCAGCTGGGACTCAGCGAGGTAGCAGACGATCGGGTCCATCCAAGTCGCGACGTTCTCGGAACAGAGGACCTTCTCCCGCTCGATGCTCGGTTGGTCTAGCCGTTCAATGGGAAACGAGACGAGACCATCTAAGTCATTCCTCAAGGCGAGCCGAGCGAGAGCATCTGCCTCAATGTTCTCCGAACGAGGTATCCGGGTGACAAATTGGCTCTTGAATTGACCGAGAAGGGTTTTCACCTTCTCTAAGTACTTAGCCATTCTCTCCTCATTTGCCTGGAACTCCCCGGTTACCTGATTGACAATAAGCATCGAGTCGCTGAATACCTCGATGTCTTGCACGCTGAGTTCCCGGGCTAAGCCAAGCCCTGCGATAACAGCTTCATACTCTGCTTCGTTGTTTGATGCCTTGAAGTTGAAACGCAGTGCTTGGCTAGTCTTATACTGGTCGGGGCTTACAAGGACAAGACCTGTCCCGGATCCACTCGAGTTGGAGGATCCGTCGACGAACAGCTTCCACCTCTGGCCACTCAGGCCGCTAGTTGTCGGGTCGTTTCCCCTGGGTGCATCGACCGACTTCTCCGGGAACCCCAGAGTCCGTTCAGGTGTGCCCGTGAATTCGGTCATAAAGTCGGCCAACGCTTGCGCCTTGATCGCGATGCGCGGGATGTACTCGATGTCGAACTCTCCGAGCTCGACAGCCCACTTAGCGATTCGTCCCGACAATTCAGGATTCTGGAGGACTTGGCGGAGTGGGTAGCTGGTTGGGACACGGATCGGGTGACCCTGGAAGTAGGGCCTCAGCTTGCGTGCCAACGAGACCAGCGACAGTGCCAACTTTTCTAGAGGGGTGTATCTCCCTTCTGCTCCCTGAAACGCCTTACCGCTGTAGTAGACAGGGAACTGCACTCTGCCGTCCTCTCGGATCAAGACGGAGCTGACGACTTTCTCGGAGACGGCAAGGTAGACGTACAGTATTTCCCCGGGAAGTGGTTTCGACAGCAACGGCGGGCTTGCTAGGTACTTCTTTAGGCCTTCGAAGGCTTCCTCACACTTGTTATCCCAATTGATCTTGCCTTGGCCTTTGAGCGCCTGGAAGAAGGGGAAGCACTTGTCGGTCGACCGGGACACGAACCAGGACAGGGCAGCGATCATCCCGGTTAGCCTTTGTACCTCCTTGGTTGTTCGCGGTAGCTGTAGGTCCGCAACTGCCTGGGCCTTGGCGGGGTTGATTTCAGTCCCCCGGTGGTTCACCATAAACCCCAGGAACTTCCCCGATATCACCCCGAAGGCACACTTGGCTGGGTTTAGCTTCATCTTGTACTGCCGTAGGGTCTCGAAGCAGTCTCCGAGGTCCTTGATGTGGTCGGCAGCGATCCGGCTCTTCACCAGCTTGTCATCTACGTAAACCTCCATAGACCTTCCGATGAGCGGGGTGAACATTTTGTTCATCAGCCGCTGGAAGGTCGCCTCGGCGTTCTTCAGGCCAAACGGCATGACCTGGTAGCAGTACAGACCCTGATCGGTGGTGAAGGCCGTCTTGGCCTGGTCGGATCTGCTGAGGGGTATCTGGATGTACCCCGAGTACGCATCCATGAAGCTAAGCATCTCATGCCCGGCCGTCGCGTCTACGAGTTGGTCGATCCGGGGAAGTGAGAAGTAGTCTTTCGGGCACGCCTTGTTGAGGTCCGTGTAGTCTATGCAGACTCGCCACTTCCCGGTGGTCTTTTTGACCAGGACTACGTTTGCCAGCCACTCCGAGTAGGTCACTTCCCGGATGAATCCTGCCGCGAGCAGCTTCTTTACCTCTTCGTTGATGGCCGCGTACCTCTCTGGGTTGAAGGCTCTCCTCCTCTGGATCACGGGTTTGTGCTTCGGGTTGATGCACAGTTGGTGGCACATCACAGCCGGGTCGATTCCGGGCATATCCGCGTGTGACAAGGCGAAGACGTCCTTGTGCTCTGTGAGGAATTTTTCGAGGGCTGCTCGGGTTCTCGGGTCGAGCCTCGATCCGAGCATCATCGTCCTCTCCGGATGCTCGGGGTCAAGGTGGTAGAGGATCAGGTCCTCAATCGGGTGTGCTCGAATCTCCTCCTCAGATACCTGGGGTACAAGTCACTCAATCGTGTAACCTCTCCGCTCGGGGCTTCGGCTTCGTCTACCATGAAGACGGCTGCCACAGTGATCGGGGCAGGGACCTTTCGGCACACTTTGTTGACCGCCTCCATATAACATTTCCTCGCACCCTCCTGGTTTCCCCGGAACACGCCGATCCCACCTTCGGTGGGGAACTTCATCGCTAGGTGGTAGGTGGAGACCACCGCCTTTATCGCGTTGAGGGTCGGCCTTCACAGGATGACATTATAGACGGACGGCCGGTCTACAACGATGAATTCCACTATCCGAGTCACCCTCTCCGGACCATCCCCGATCGTGACCGGGAGGCTAACAGTACCGGCCGCTCGAACGCACTTTCCAGAGAACCCGTACAGAGGCGTTCGGGCGGGTGTGAGCGCGACACCCTCGATCTTGAGCCTCGAGAACGCGTCCATGAACATGATGTCGGCTGAGCTCCCATTGTCGATCAAGACGCGACGGATGACGTTGCCGGTTACTCGGATCTCCCCGATCAGCGCGTTGTTGTGGGGGTGGAGTAGCCGGTCAGCCTCATCGTCCGTGAAGGTGATTGGGGCACTGTCCTGACGGCATATTTTGGAGATATGCTCCGCCATGTTGATATACTCCCCGCGAGCGTACCGACGAGCCTCGCGGACATAACTTCTCCAGCTACTTGTTGTGTCCCCAGTAGCCGTTCCACCAAAGATGGTGTGGACTATGTGGTCCTGCTCTTGCTCGTTAGTCTGATCGCTCGGCCTCGGGTTCCGTCTGGCGGCTTGCGCGGGTCTGCTCGGCCCTGCCGGGGTAATTATTCTCTCCACGAACTCCCGCAAATGGCCATCGCAGATCAGCAGCTCGATCTGGTCTCGGAGTTGTATGCAGTCCTTTGTGTCGTGGCCCACGTCCTTGTGGAAGTTGCAATACTTGTTTTGGTTTCTCCGTGCACGGTCTGCCCGGAGCGGTGGAGGATCTCGGAGCAGTCCCTGTCCAGTCACCTGGTTGAGGACATGCTCGATGGTTGTCACCAACGGGGTGTATTGCTGGAACCTCCCCGCTGGCGTTCTCGGGCTAGGATTGGACCCCGACTTGTCCACGACCACGGCCTTCCTTTTATCTTGTCGGCCCTGGTCGGCTTGGTTCTTTTCCGACTTCCTTCCGGGAAGCCGGGGATGTTCTCCGGCTACGAGCCCACGTCCCCTGACGTACTCGTCAGCTTCGGCGTGCCTCCAAGCGATCCCCCTTAGTTGCACGAAGGTGGGTGGCCTATCATAGGCGAGCGTCCAAACGAGGCGCACATCCTTGATGCCTTCACGGAATGCCTGCATCAAGGTCTCGTCGGTGTAGTTTTCGACCTGCGCGACGGCTCTGTCGAAGCGCTCAAGATACTTTTTTAGCGCCTCTGTTTCTCCTTGTCTGATGCCGAACAAGTGGGATGCTCCTAGCTTCCTGGTCTTCGAGCTTAGGAACGCGGCTGCGAAGGCATCGGCCAGCTGCTTGAAGCAGCCTTTCGATCCGAGGGCTAGCCTCCGGTACCACTGGCGAGCAACTCCAGTTAAGGTTAAGCAAAATGATTTGCGTAGGGCAGCCTCATTGGCGTTCTGGATCAGCATGTGGGCTTGGTAATTCTCGATGTGTTCATCCGCATCCGTGGAACCGTCGTAAGGGGCCACGGATGGCATTTTGAACCTGGTCGGGTACGGGGACGGCATGATGAACGGAGTAAAGAGGGGGGCCACCGCTCCAAGCTGGTCCATCCCGTACTGCTGTCCCACGAGCTGGTCAAGCTGCCGCTGGAGCTGGTTCAGTCTATTCTGGTTGTAGTCTTCATCCTTCGCAGGCTTGTCGACAGAACGTTCTCGGCCTATGCGTCGATGGACTCCGGGCCTCCCCAGGCGATCGAAAACGGAGGTGGTGCTCCCCCTGACGTTTACGGTTTCCCTTCTTCGGTCATCCGGGTTACCGTCGGTCATTGCCGGTGGCTCGGCAGCAGCTGAGCGGGTAGCCTGGGAGTGGCGGCTCCTTGACCGCACCCTACTCGGCTCCGCCCACTCCTGCGGCTGCCGTCTCGGGCTCTCGCGGGGCGTCCGATCGCTCCGTCGACCGCCCGTTGGTAAGGGGTTACGCTGTCGGCTGCCCGACCTGGGAGGCCTACTCGGCGTGGACTCGGCCACTTCAGGCGGTTCCTCGGGGAACTGAACAACGTTGGCGTCCCTGCGGGTATCCACCAGTGTCCTTACTAGCTCGGTTAGGTCCCTGACGTTCCCGGCGAGAATCTCGGTCTGAGAGGGCCTTCGTCGTGCCCGGGCTCCTCTTCCACGCTAGGTCCTCTGAGTCCCCCGCGAGCTTGTAGGAGCTGGGTCGTCGACGTCATGGAAATCCTGATTATCCTGCTCTGCCATGGCCTGTGGTCGGGCTCTCGGGGAGCGTCCGCGGTAAGGGGTTGAGGTTGCTGGAAAGGCGCGTCGCCCTCCTTCTAGCGCCAAAATGTTGATGCCAGAAATGGTTCCGGCAGCAACACCCAATGTGAACGGGTATTCCGGTCAATACTGGTCAGTCGCTCCGCCGTCGATCACCTGCAAAAGGGAAGCACCTCGGAATGATGGGGACACCGGTGTGGTGTCTGCCATGGGCACTCCGATGCTTAAGTCAGCAAGGATACTGATATGCAAGGGGAGAGGCAGAGTTTTGGCAAAGCAAAAAATGACCATACCTGGGATTGAGGGTTCTCCCTCTATTTATAGGCGTTCTTCGCGGGCCTGGGTGCTCGGGGTGACCCGACTGGGTCGGCCGCCTAGGGTACCCGGTGGATATGTAGGCCTGCAGGGGCTACTGGCCCAATGGATGGGTGCCACGTGGCCCTAGGCTTTATGCAGTGAGCAGCAGGATGCCATGGGCGTCACCGGCAAAGGGGCAACAGTGCTTGTCAGAGTGGTTGACCGCAGGTGATTTGATGCGTGATGGGAGCTGGTTGGGCGACGTCTGCAACTGGTGAGGTGTACAGTCGATGTCAGATCAGGGACGGACACCCGGGGCTTGACCTGGAGACCGGAGCTGGCATAATGCTAGCCGATCACTCCCGAGTACCCCGAGTAGTGGCCACCCAGGCACCTGATTCCAACAGTTATCGTCTTGACAAAATGAGTGTTCCCAGCACGGCGGCGATCCGAGCCGAGAAGGGTGTCCGGTAGTCGGAGATGATCGGGTCATCAACACCTAATACTAGACCTTAAAGCTCTCATAAGTTGATTTTCCACGCGATCCTTCACCGCCGTTCTTCATTGTCGCGGTAGTTCGCTAGTGAGCACCTCAGATGGTAAATTAACGAGAGAGAGAGAGAACAAAGGGAGAGAAAGACAGAAGGGAAGAGAGAGAGAGTGGAGAGAGAAAAAAAATGATAAAATTGTAAACTAATAAATCTTTTTTAATTGAAAAATATAAATATATTATAAATTATGTTTTGTAATCACTGTTATTTATTTAAATAATAATTATCAAATATATTATATGGTATATTTTCCCGGTAAAAAAGTAATTATACTTTCCCGTTTTGAACATGTAAAGAAAAGGAAATGTTTTTAGGAAATAGGCTTCAACTAAGTATTTCAACGAATCAAAGATTTGCCTTTGCTTACACGCAATTCATATATATTGTGACTGATATATACATGACAGAACGTAATTAATGCATGCCATGTACTTAACTCATCAATGAGATAATGTAGGAGAAGTGTCAAATTAATAGCACTTGACAATAGCCGTCAAATTTATTTTCCTCTTTAGCCAAAAATAAAATAAAATTCTATCAAATACAATGTGTTGAAAATCTAGGTAGCAGCTTTATTCACAATCTAAATATCCTCAACGTTACAGGGAGTCAAGTTGCCGATATCTTGACTACGAAACGTTTGTTTTGTTTCGTTTCGTTTTGTTTGCTTTTTGCTTTTTCTGTCTCTGCTTTTGTTTTTTTTTATTTTTTATTTTTTTGTCTTTGTTTTTGTTTTTGTTACTCGGTTTTGTTTTTGTTTCTTGTTTTTTGTTTTTTGCTTTTACAGAATTTATGATGGAATTCTTCTCCTAGCTATGTTTGTAG
The DNA here is from genome assembly GCA_009761775.1 of Ficus carica. Taxonomy (NCBI): domain Eukaryota; kingdom Viridiplantae; phylum Streptophyta; class Magnoliopsida; order Rosales; family Moraceae; genus Ficus; species Ficus carica. Next base: position 22,721,730 of record CM019745.1, read on the forward strand.
ATTTAACATGTCGAGATGTTGATGATCCCTTAAATTTTAGGTTTAAGTGATTTATATAGATTTTTAAAAACAAACACTCTTCTTTCTTTACAATATTTTTAATGAGGATGGTTATCAGTGTAGGTTTTGTTGAAGAGACTGTTATCCATCTTTGAATTTAAAAAGGTAAAAGTACTAATTTAAAAAGATACAAGAGCAAGCCAAGAGTTTTATAAATAAATAAGTGACATGTAGTGGTGTTATTTGTGTATGAATGATAATATGTTACATAGGTTACGATCCAACAACCATATAAATCTTATGTATTGGTCTAATTATTATGATTATTATAATTTAAATGTCAAAATTTATAAATGTCTGTTAACTAATGAAAGTGTACTACAACAGCCACGTTTTTTTATTTTTATTTTTTTAACATGAAAAGATACTTGTTGACTAAAATTTATTTCCAGTATAAGAGTTATATACCTTCTTGAAAAGTCACCTTTTTTTTTTCCCCCTATAAAAACACTCCAAACTGAATATCAATTTTATCTTTGTTCTGAGAATTGAATAAAATTACTGTCTGTTGAATTTTCGTATTTGTTATAATTGGAGATAATTACCAAAAATTCCCCTACAAATTTACAAAATGGGGGATTGTAATATAAACCGTATCATACATGATAGAGCTCGAGCTATTGATTTATTTTTCGGAGGCAAGAATTTAGGGTTGGTATCAATTTATAAATTGAGACAACTTTGTAAGTCTATTTTTTATATAGAAATCTAGAGGATCAAATTCAAGCAAGTTTCAAATTAAAAAGTAAAATCTTTTGGAATTGGTAAAATTCTTTAGCTCAAATCAAAAGTGTATTACACAAGAATCAACATTCATATGATTGTTTGATAGAAAGAAATCACCAAAAAAATAAAAGTTTTTTTTTTTTCTTTTTTTTTGTATCCACTACTACAAAAGTTGGATTACACGACGGAGATTATACGACGGTTTCACGACACCGTCGTATAAACGAAAGTTTACATGATGGTTTAAACAAAACCGTCGTGTAATCCGAAGATTACACGACGGTTCTTAGGAAAACCGTCGTGTAATCTCCCGGAAAACAAAAAATATGATAAAATAAAAAAGATTTTTTTTATTACACGACGGTCCCTAGGACTGTCGTGAAATCCCCAAGGGACCATCATGTAATCCATGGGATTACACGACAGTCCTAGGGACAGTGGTGTAATCCCCAATCCCTGGGGATTACACGACGGTTCCTTGGAACCGTCGTGTAATCAAGTGATTACACGAAGGTTTTTAAAAACCGTCGTGTAATCCTCCGAAAATTTTGAAAAATTTCAAATTTCATGCTTCGAAATCCGCGCGAAAACCCATTACTTAAATACAATTGTCTTTTTATTTCTCTTCATATCCGAGCGAAATCCGCCCTCACCCTCTCTAGTTTTCTCACCCTCTTTAGATTTCTCCAAGTACCCACCCACCTCCTTCGCCCACCCGCCACCACCTCTCCCTTAAACTCCAGTCAAGCCGCCGCCGCCGCCGCTCTCTTGGTGTGGCAGTGCCTATTCGTCTTCAAAGAAAAGCAAGGTGACTTCTTCATTTCTCAATTTATTGTTTTGTAACAAAACAACTAACACACAATGCTTATTTGTATTCTTGTTTGCCACTTAACACATATTTTAAAATATGAATGGTTTGTGAATGGATTTGGCACTTTACACACATTTATGAACATGAATTTTGTACGCCCACAACATGCTCGATGAAATGCCGAAATGGGTTTTTCTTTTGGAAAATCATATAGAATTTGATAAATATTCATAGCATAACTATAGCAATATTACATCAAGTAGTTGAGCATGAAAATACATGAAGAATACACAATAGAGAGAGGCGTGGGGGCGCGGCGCCTGGCTCCGTGGAAGGGCACCTGGCGCCCGTGGGTGCACGCCTGGCGCCCGTGGGTGCACGCCTAGCGCCCGTTTTACACGACGGTCTCATTACATGACGGTTCTCAGCGAGAACCGTCGTGTAAAATGGGTATTACACGACGGTTCTCGTGTAATGCTAACATTACACGACGATTCTTTCGAGAACCGTCATGTAATATGCCTTAAAAAAAATTTCCTACACGATTGATTACATATTACACGACGGTTTGGAGTCGGAACCGTCGTGTAATATTCAACATTACACGACGGTTTTGGCTCAAAACCGTCGTGTAATGTAGCCAATTTGCCACTCTCTGCAACTATATTCATTGTTTCGACGACGGTTTTTAACCGTCGTGTAACATTGAGATACCACAACGGTTCAAAGAACTGTCGTGGTATCTTCCACGACGCTAGATTACACGACGGTTGTGGAACCGTCGTGTAATCCACAGTTTTTACTAGTGATCTCAATCCCTCAATTGTTGGTTGGTTTTATATCACTACTACAAAATGTAGATTCCACAACGGAGCTTTCACAACCGTTTTTAAAAAATGGTCGTGGAAAGTACGCCAAAAACACGGTGCAAAATAGGATTTTTGAAAACTATCATGGTTGTCAAGTGCTTCCACGACGGTTTTTGGAAACCGTCGTGGAAGCTTAGGCTTTCCACGACCGTTTCTGAAAAACCATTGTGGTATGTCTTGCATTTTAAAAAAAATTATTTTTTCAAAATTTTGCGTGAATCCGCCACTTTTTTTTTAAATAAAAAATAAAAAAAAAACTACGACATACCACGATGATTTTTTACAAAAACCGTCGTGGTATGTGGTGCATTTTAAAAATTTTTTTTTTTCTAAATTTAGCTTGAATCCGCCACTTATATATATATATATATAAACCCTCATTCCCTCCACATTTTCACTCTCGCGCCTCTTTCACTCTCGTCTCTCCAAACTCTCCTTCGAAACCCATCTCCTCTGTTGTAACCCCTCCTTCCATTTTCTCTCCTACCTCGCCTCCATTCTCTCTCGGGCCTCTCCCTTTCTCTGTCACCTCTCATCTCCACCGGCCGCGACTCCACCACTAATTCTCTCTCGCGCCTCTCCCTATCCCTCTCGCCTCTACTCGCCGCCGCATCTCCTCCCTCCAATCCCTCCAATCTCTTCCTCAAAACCCATCATCCGCCGACTACCCTGCTACGAAGCTGACCACACCCACGGCCTTGTACTTGGTAAGTCTCTCTCTCTCTTGCACCACATATATTATGGAAGTTCATTTAGTTGATTGTAAATGTGATTTTGGGTTATTGTTGATTGTGTTTGTGATTTTGGGTGATTGTTTCCTTGAAAAAAGTTTTGAATGTGTTTGTGATATTTTTGCATATTACATGTTCTACAAAATGCCCGTTAGATTAGATTATGTGATTTTTTATGTATTTGGGTTTGCTTTGAGTTTTAGATTGATTTAAATTGTTTGGGTGAGGATTAGGTTTTGTAATGTAGTGTATGTTTTTATAATAATTGTTGTACATTATAACACAAAATCAATTGAATATTAGCTATTATTTTAAGGCTGTGCAATGGATAACACACGATATTTGCAATCCGTGAGAAATCGCATGAATTGGGTAAATTTTTTTTTTTTTTCATAAAATGACCTACCACGACGGTTTTTTCAAAAAACGGTCGTGGTAGGTTAACCTACCACCACGGTTTTTTGAAAAAACCGTCGTGGTAGGTGACCATTCCACGACGGTTTTTTTAGAAAACCGTTGTGGTAGGATAACTTTCCACGACCTTTTTTTCTTAAAAAAACCGTCGTGGAAAGTTACTATTTACCCATCATTTGATGTCAGTTTTGTCTATTTCACGACGGTTAAAAAACCATTGTGGAATCCAAATAGATTCCACGACCCTGGATACCACAACGGTTAGAAAATCATCGTGGAAAAGATACCACGACCGTTAAAAACGGTCGTGGTATCCTCTTTTTGTACTAGTGTATGCACACCTCATTTAATTTTTGAAATATCTCTCTAAATTAAAATTAATTATTGCAAAAATATCCTCTTATAAAATGGACAAAAAAAAAAAAAAAACAAAAGCTTAATGATAATTTTATCCATTGACGCTCACTAAGATTATAATTTCTGTAACTTTAACACAAGTAATTAACTCACAAGTTTTACAGCTATAACCTTCTTTTTTGTTTTCCTCAATTAAATAAATGTGTATTGGAATGATATTTTCTATTGTGTGGTTTATATATATATATATATATATGGGGGATATATATATATATATATTATTTTTTTCCTTTTGCTTAAGTCATTTGTCGACTATGGCTTTGTTTATAATTAACTTTTTCCTAGGCTCCTTTTCGTTTTCACCGGTCCGTTTTAATTATTCATATCTACACCACCTATAATCACATACCCCTTTGTGTTCCACTTTAATATACTTATATTAGTAGTGTTTCATCTCTTTATATATAGAGTTTTATACTTATATATACTTATATTTGTATTATCTTCCTTGCCAAAAAAAAAAAAAATAATAATAATAATAAAGATATATGCGAAAAGATTATTAAAACGGTTAATAAATAAAAATCTTGTACATAAAGTTGGGGGTAATTTTGTAATGAATCAGGTTGTGTAGTAAGTAATTTTAATCCTCTTAAAATTTAAAGGAACAAGGTTGAGAAAGTTAAGAAGGGGATGACAATAGAAATCATCCATTTCTAATTTGTTTTCGATGCAAACAAACAGTTATTCATCCGTTAGAGACACAAATTGTGATCCAAACTTTTGAGGTACCTACTCACATGACGGTGAGTTGTGATCTTTTTATTGATAAATATAATCAATTAATGTGATAATTTTTTATATACTTGTACTAAAAGAATAGCTACTAGCATGTCACATATTTTGATATTCAAATGTCGATATTTGAATTGGTTTCACTCTCTTCGTCAGGTTTTCCAACAAAAAAAAAAAAAAAAAAGAGTGTTGATTTGTTAATTGTTATTTTTATTTTTTGAATATAGGCTTAACCTTATGACACCAACTCAACAAAGGTTTTGAATGTGCTGGTTTAGAGGTAATAGATTATCATAGTGGGTTAGTGATTAAATATTCGGCCTCAGGTCGTTTACTGGGCAAATGACTGATTATTCATTTTGGGTGAATAATCATTTTCTCTATTGGATGTATAATGGATCTTTAAGATAGCGTGATCCAAATGCTGAACAGACTTTAACTTTAAGTTGATCGTGGATATCATATGAGGGTGTTGTATATATGACAAGGTCATTGGAATGCGACTACACACTAGTTTATGCAATACGGTATATAATTGGGAGTGCAATTTCAGGTTTATAATAGTGTGACTCTGAAACTAATAATTGTGTAATTAATTTATTTGGTATAGAGTAATTAATTACATATATTACTGGAGCCCATATTATATATGTCTAATTGGTCTCTTTACTAGCTCAATATAATTCCTTAACGGATGCTAATTAATTGAAATATTCATTATGGCTTTAATTCTTGGACTTAGTGAAGAGAAAAATCCAAAAAACCTCTAACAAAGTGTAGGCATTTTTTCTGCTAATGGTAGAATGAAGTGATTCTTTTGAAGATCTTAAATATGAAAGTATGTTTTCTACCAGCCTATTACTTGATGGAAAGTGTCCACGAGCATGTCCCCATGTATTTAGCACATTTAATGATTGGGACGGCGCATTCCTCGCCAAGGGCTAGGGCCCATCAGCAGGGCCTTTAACAAGCATTCGTGTCAATGGTGGGGGAGCCTTTTGATAATGCTCATAGAGAATATGTTAACACTTTCTCGCCCATAATTTTTTTGAAGGAAAAAAAAAAAAAAAAAAAAAAAAAATCTATATTTCCGTGCTTAATGTTATATAAACTAATTATCAACAATTTCTTAGTGACTCCTCCTTAAAACTGCATGTCTGCATTCCTCGATCTTGTAATTACAGGCATTTTAAATTAATAAGTAGTTGGACATACTCATGACACAAATTGATAGGTCAATTTATTTTTCCTTTTTCTTGTCTTCTTTATTCCTTTTTCTCAGTAAACTATCCTGGCCCTACCCTCTTTTCTCTTTTCTGTTTTATTTTTAAATGGAAAATTCAAGCTTCGTGTTTTTTTTTTTTTTTTTTTTTTTTTTTTTTTTGATAATTATAATTAAAGTTTTGTGGAATTTTTTTTGTTTTCCAATATCTTAAGTGGGACAACAAGTTCTTATCCCAAAATTATATAGAAACAAGTTGGAGATTTGGAAGACATGATGAAGTGTACTTTCAGCTAGTTTTCCACTTTATAAGAATTGTCAGTTTTGATTAAAGTTTCAATTTTTACTGTACTTTTTGTTATAAAAGGTAAAATTAATTCCAAAAGACAACATCGTTGATATTTGAATTAATTATATTTATCTTTTATGATAAATATGAGATTAATTTAAATTAAGAGATATAGATAAATTAAGAGATTAATTCTGTTAAGGACAACATCCTCACATGATATCAATGATTAACTTAAAGTCAAAGTTCATTCAATCTTTTGATCACACTATCTTAAAGATCCATTATACATCCAATAAGAAAAATGATTATTCACATCATTTGCCCAGCAAATGACTTGAGGTCTCGTCCATTTTCACATCATATATAATGTCGTTAAGAGGATAACCTTTACTCTTTATGGGAACTATGATTCCATATCTATAAGCAAAGCTCACATCAAATATAAGTCATGTACGTAATGAACCGGTCTAATAGCTTACTACTCCGAGACGCTTTAGCCGTTGGAACATCAAAGTATACAAGTCATAAACATTAAGTCATTTACTTACCCAGGATTAAGGTTATTGCATAATGAATGTCAAAAGTGAATTAATCTAATCAAGCAGACTTATAGATTAATTACACTTTTACCCAGTTCAATATATCACCACCACTAGGCAATATATCTATGTTCTACTTGGGAGTCAGCTCGTTCCAGATGGTCAAGACAAATCATCTCCTCAATTGGCTTTAGATAACATAATAGTCTTCATATGAGTTAGATGCTCACTCTAACCACATAGACTACGGACTATAGATTTAGACTACTTATTTTAGAACGGTGTCTTCTCATATACAAAAATCCATTGTATGCAACATTTTAATAGTTTAGACACCAAGTAGTCAATGAACCATGTTTGCTTACATTTAGTTTAACATGTAAATCTAGATGATGATAGTATAGCAAAGATGTAATGAAAAAACCTCAAATATATTATTAAGTAGTTCAAAATAAATGAAATACAACTAAAATATCTTTTACTCTTAGGGCATTACCAACATTGCATGCATTGGTACATCGCCTAGAACCCAACTATATAGAAAAAAATAACTATTAAAATGATAGTGTGTGATCATAATTTGTAGTATGATAAGTCGTTTAACTTTTTGAGATGTTATGCTATGATCAATTTGCGTGATATGTGATTACACATAAATTAAAATATTAATATTTTGTGAGGTTTACGGATGAACTTACTAAGCGTTTCGCTTATTTTAGTTTTGTCCCATGCTGCAAATAAGTTTAAGAACAAGGTCTAAGGACAAAGGAGGCTAGGCATGGATGTGTTCATGGTAGCGGAGTGGGTTATCGGACTAGTTTATTTTGAGTTAGAATTTAAGTTTGTTTACGATTTTACAAGTTTTAAGTTGAATGATTTTCTAAAATTTATGTTAGTTTATTTTGAGATTCCATTAGGATTTGAAATATTTAGTTTTATTAAGTATGTTTTCCGCTGCTAAGTTTTAGATGACTTTATTTATGTATGTTGTTTAAAAAAATTTCCAACTTTTTCTCGTTTTATTAATTACTATCGTGTTTTCCCCTGTGTTTAAAATAAATTATGTTAAGTAATTATAAACGTAACATCCTGCTAATGGGGGCGTTACACACAACCTCTCATTGTAAGACTAAGCAAAGATAGAGTAAACTTACGTAGACACGGGCTCTTGATTAATTCCCTTGTCTTGAAGCTCTAAATTCACCTTCATATAGTTGAGTCCAAGAGCTTGATACCCCTTTGAGTGCTAACTCTGTTATTCTCAAGTTTAATTAAATGATTGCCTACTATTAGCTTTAAAAAACTCAAGAATTCCAATCAAATTGTTTGTTATCTTCAAAATTTAAGTTAACAAAACATTTGGGGTAACAAAATAAAGATAAAACTTATAAATATTGGTAATGATAATAACTAGGTGTAACAAGTTCATGACTTGAAAAACATAATTATGTACATGCATGATTTTATATATACTTATTTCAATATCAAAAATGACCTAAAAATTAATCTCAAAGGGTAAAGAAAAATCATAGATCCCTATTATATTTTATCAATGAATAGTCTATAAATTATATTCACAATCTCAAGTTTATCTCTAATTTTTAATTTTACACGTCATATTACCTCAAATTTATAAATTGTTATGAAAATGACCTCTATTTTTGTATTAAAAAAATTAGAGCACATATTAAATATGTTCAGATCACGTAAGTTTTAATTAAGGATAAAATTAGAATTAAGTATTTTGAAAGGAAAACTATACTTTCAAAAAACTTTTATGACGATACATATATTTAATTAAAGTATAATTTGCACTATATATCTTGGATTAAACTACAATTAGTTTCCATAATTTCCTTAAAAAGTATATAATTACAACTTTACTTATAAATAGAGCTCATGTAATAAGAACATGTTCAATTTTCTACTTAATTGTGTACAGAATTTTGGCAGAACAACCGTTTGCAAAACAAATCCAATGAATCGTTATTAGAGTTAGCTAGTTTTTAAGAGAGAGAGAGAGAGAGAGAGAGAGAGAGGAGTCAAACAGAAAAAGGAAAGACGAAAAAGGTGACCAAACAATAGAAATAATTGGATAAAAATGCTTAGATCAAATCTGATATCAAATTCGAAAAGTAACCGACCTTTTAAATAAGAATGCTGAATAGATAGAGCATCCGTTTTCTTCACAAGTGGGTTTGTGTTTTAGTCACTTTTATTGTATTGATGAGGATAAAGGACAGAAATTTTTTTTTACATCATGGGGAGCCACCAAGGATCCGAGATTATTGAGATCTCTAACATTCTTTTTATAATTTTTTATTTCAGAATAAAAAAAGAATGCTGTCATGTACTGGTACTACATTTTAGGGCTTCAAACGTAGATGAAAAATAATAATAATAATAAAGAAAAAAAATTAAGAAAGAAAGAAGTCAGAGGGGCAGTAATTGGAAATTTACTAAACTGTGCAAGATTTACTTTTTCCAGTGAGAGCACATGCTACCTACATCTGTAATTACGTACAACGCTCTCTCATCATACTGCAAGTCGTGTACTATATGTTTTCCACCCAAAAAAAAAATAAAAAAAGGTCGTGTACTATGTATGAGATTAATAATTACTCAAATTATATAACATATTCTAGTAAATGATTGTAATAACGGAGAAAGATATGAGCACCCAAAAAAAAAAAAAAAAAAAAAAAGAACAAAACAAAACAAATTAGTGGAAACAGATTGAAATTTAATTGAAGCAAAAGTGTCTACAAGCACCAAATTATAACCTGCGTGTGAAACAATCAGTATCCAAAAGCCCAGCAAGTTAGAAGACAAGCCAAATATGACCCGTTGACACATATAGGACTGAAACTACCAATACATAATTAAAGTGTTGAACAAGTACGAATATAAAAAGTCCTATATATTTTTGAAAAATAAAATTCCATATTAACTAAATATGAAATTGTAAATGAGTTTATAAAAACTTGGACTACTCCTAATTGTTAATGAGTAATAAATTCACTCATGACTAAGATCAATACATAAATAATTTCAGAGCAAATTTCAATTAAATTAGTAAATGTCACAATCTTCTCAAAATAAAGTACACTATGATTACTATAATAACAAGCTCTTAAATTAACTATGATTACTATAAATAACAAGCTCTTAAATTAAGCTCTCCGGTACGAATACTTCACCTACCGTTACAGTGCTTTTCTGCTTCCGATCAGAATCATTTACTGACTTAAAACTTTATATATAGAGTTATTAACAGACACTCCAACAGTGTCGCTCTCACTCCAGAGCTTTTTTCATCATCTTCTTCTTTTGTTGGCCACGTAAGGAGGAGCACGTTCAATTGCCGTGCACTCCTACACATGTGGTGTTGTGTATAGTTTATAACATCAACACTAATCAATAGGTGGACATGTAAAATATACGAATGTAACTTCTAAACCATACGTATAGGTTCATCTTATTAATTGGGGGGACTTGACGAATGCATGCATAAAGAATGATCAGCTAACACTTAGCTTAGCATGCGGAGAAAAGATTGCACCCACTCAAATCTGCTACAACCTTCAATATTTTCTTATAACAAGACACTTAAAAATAAATGGGAAATTCTAAATTGGGAACATAGCATCATTGTAAAGAAAATGGGTTAATTCATGCATCACATCTAGCCGACTTTAACTGGACGACTTATAAAATTGGTGTGAAAGATACTGTCAAAAGAGAAGGGGAAAAAAAAAAAAAAAAAAACTTGAATGACTCTAAATTATTAAAATATTGTTACAATATTTCTTTTTATTAATTTTTTGACGAATTCGTCAGTAATTTGACCAAAAGTGATATTAATTAACATATTACATCTAAAATTTAGCAAAAATAATTAATGTAGTAACATTTTATAAATATTTAGAGGTCACTCTATTTAAAAAAAAAAAAAAAAAAGACTAATGTTGCATAAATTTAAAAATTTAGACCAAAATAGCAATATACTTTGTATAATTTGCACTGTCAATTTTAATGTTGTCCAAGGTTCCTGATAAGTGGTGTATAAAACTCAAATGTTGAGAGCACCACACTGTAGAGTTTACGAATTAGAATCACACAAGCACAAGTCATGAGTAATTTGGAAGGGAAAAAAACCACAATAAAGAAAGTGGAAAAAAAAAAAAAAAATATATATATATATATATATATAGACACACACACACACACATTCTGAGGACTGAAATAAATGGGGTCCGTTAGAATCACACAAGCACAAGTCATGAGTAATTTGGAAGGGAAAAAACTACAATAAAGAAAGTGGAAAAATATATATATATATATATATAGACATATATATATATATATATATATATATAGACACACACAAACACATTCTGAGGACTGAAATAAATGGGGTCCAGCAGAAGCGGTTGGGAACAATAAATAAAAAATTTATCGGCCAACGTTTTGGGTGGGCATTGGTTGGGAATCATAATGTTTAGTTTTACGTGGTTTCTCTCTCTTCTTTTTTTGTCCCATCATAATATGCCTGATCAAACCAAAGGGTAGGTGTATACATGGACGTATATAACTATGATATGAATATTTAAGTAGCTGGGAAAAACATATATATATATATATATAAATATAATATATATTAGTTATTTACATACATATGGCCTATATATAAGGACCTCCAACGTAGAACAAGGACATACGAAAATTGAACGTAGAAGAGACCTCTAGAGAAACAAATTGCTATGGCTACTACTCCCGGAATCCTAACCGACTGGCCATGGAAACAGCTCGGAAGCTTTAAGGTACTTTTCCTACTTAGTGTGTGTGTGTGTGTGTGTGTGTGTGTGTGTGTGTGTGTTTGTGTGTATATATATGTAAATATGTACAAAAAGAGCGAGCTTAAGACCTAATTAAGAGGCCTTGGAAATTCCATATTAAGCCTTTTCATATCTGACGAATATGTGTATCTATAAGCAATATTAAGTGTTTTAATTATTTTTCTGAAGGTAATCTAAAAATAAATCAGTACTCCCAAGTTCAATAAACATTTTCAAACATTTTCATACCAAATTTTCTCCGGATTAGTTGATGCTTTGAAAATAAGAAAAACAAAATTATAGAAGCTAAGAGATGAAAAAGAATTATTAGTAGATCAAAAGTAGTATAATAATCTTAAACGAAAATGTCTTGATTGGAGATAAAACCATTAATTACTGATAATAATTTTCATTACAAGCAACATAAATGAATAATTTTCTCTGTCATAAGTAGATTTATAGTTTTTTTTTTTTTTTTTTTTTTTTTTTTTTTTTTTTTTTTTGGAAATAGTAGATATAAAGTTAGAGAAAGCAGTTAAGGAGAACTACACTGAGAAACCCGATTTTTCAAGTTTAATTAAATATATATATGTTTTCAAAAGTTTTTTTTTTATAATTCGTTATACCCTCAAAAAAAAAAAAAAAAAAAAAAAAAAAAAACATCGTATCGGTTTGGAATTTAGTCATATGAACTAAGTCGACTACCTTTATGGACACACATTGACAAGATAATTAGATATACATGAACTGGACGACTCACTTTTGAAAACTGAATAGACGACTTTCAATAATATCCTTGTCTTCAATTACATATCATATGTATTTATATTATATATATAAGAAAGCCTTTGTATTTTGTATATTATAACAACTAGTTAATTTACATGTAACTTTTAATTTTAAAATTGATAAAAATGAACTAATTAAACTATCAATACTTATATATTAATAAAATCAAACTGATGTAACGTAAAATATGTATATTGCAAGTGAGAGCATAAAATAAAATTGGAGCCTTGGAGGGGCTTGGGGGCCTTAGGTGAGTAAGCCTTATTGGTTCCTTTTACAATGAAAATCAATATTTGCTACAGTCCACATACGTAAAAGGTAACTCGTTAACCATTGGGGAGTGTGATGATGTGAGAGGTATTGTTTGATAAAGGCTTTGTTGTTTGACAAAGGTTTTGTTTGACAAATGAGACTAAGTACAATATAGTGTTGTTTGACACTGTGGTTGGTTACAGTAACGAAAATCGTCTTTGTTGAACCAAACACGTCTTTGATGGAGTTTTAATGAATAATTGCTACTCTATCTTTTCAACAAAAACTCTTGTAGTTTAGCGAGTAAATGTCGGCTTAACTAGGATTTGCATATACGTACACAAATGTCATGTACAACTCTTTTATTTCCAGTATTTTATTTTATTTTTATTTTTTATTTATTTAACTGAACAGAAGGGACAACTAGTATAATAATAAAATTAAATATCCTAACATCCAAAACTTTAACCTGTCACATATATATATCAAGTCCCAAGCTAGCTCAAATTATTAAAAGAAAAGAAAGATTAGAAAAGTTTAAAGGAAAATAATCAAAGATATTACAATCTTAAGGAGAAATTCCGCTCAGACTCTTGTTTCTAGTCATTACTTACAAAACTATTCTATTTCGAGTTATTATTATAACTATTATTATTGTTATTATTGTTATTGTTTATTTATTGTTATTCATTTAGAACGTGAGATTTGAATGCTACAACATTTAGTAAAGTCGGATCATGTGTAATTACTTCTAAATAAAACCTGCTACTATATTTTTCTTTTCAAAATTAACCCAGCTTGCATGCCAGTAAGTCCAGATTGTTGATAATGTCCAACAACAATATATTCATATTATTAGTAAATTTATTATCAATAAATATTCATATTATTAGTAAATTGGAGAATATATTTTCATACAGAGGGATATTTTTTTCCCAATAATTATCTTCTAATTGAATAAAACAAATTGGCAAATATGAATAAAAACTGTATTTTGTTCTTTTAATCCCTTAGCTATGTACATCCTTTCACTTTCATCCATGAACTTTTAATTTTTCTTAAATATTTAATCTTTGAACTTTTGGTTTTTAACAGTTTTAATTTTTGATATTAAATTAATGAAAGGTTTTTTAAATTTAATCTATATAATCTGTGTCAAAACTTAAAATATCTGGAATAACACTCTTGATTCAAAGTTGGTATTTGGATATATCTTCCTTAACGAAATTGTGAAATCTTAAGTAAAGAAATTGAGAAATCATAATGAATCTATAGCAAGTAAATGAGCTATAATTTTTATTGACAACGACTTTTGCATTATAGATACAAACGTTTGAATTATAGTACATAGGAGTATAGGTTTGTGGTGCTAACTTATAATATCTGAAATAAAAATGTTACAGACATTAATTTTAATATTAATTTTTGAATATCAATTTATGTGATATATAATATTTTATTTTTTTATTAATAAATATTTAAAATATTATCACATCAATTAATTATATTTATCAATAAAAATATAACATATAAGTTGATACTTAAAAAATTGATAATACAATTGATATCCTAACACTACTATATCAGCAACAACACTCTGATTCAAAGTTGATAATTATTATAAAGTGGGTCCACTGTAAACTGAATAATTAATTGTGTCGACAACAGTTTAACTATAAACTGAAAACAATTTTTATTTCGTCGAATATTATGGTGTTTTTTTTTTTTTTTTTTTCCCAACTTTTTCTTTTTTGGACGGAAAACTCCCGTTACCAACGGTCCCACCAAGTAGGTGAATTTCCACTACAAAGTTCATGGAGACGTAATGAAGTGGGATAAAGATCTAACGCGTCAAAGAAATTAATAATTATGGTCTCAACAGGACCACTACTTTTTTTTTTTTTTCCCCCCCGCAATTTTCTCAATGTATTCCACCAGTAGTCCATATGTCATTTTTCTTCTACTTTCATGATTCTTATAACTTATTTATGAAACTGTAAAATAATGTAATGTAATTAAAAGTCAAGTAAAATAATATAAAAAAATCATTGATTTCATCTTTAATATTTATTAAATTTATCAATATAATTATCAAAATATCCTTTTACATAATCATACAGTCATTGACACATATAATTTATTATTAGTATATAAATATATTTGATATTTATTCTTTTTAATTAATACCAAGAGTATATAATAATAGACATTCATTTTCTTCATTTCCTATACTAAATACGACCCACTAAATCTGATTCTGTATTTTTAAATAAACTCATGATTAAATAAGAAAGTAAATGACTACTTACTTTTCATTTCTCTTTCATGCAAAATAAATTCGCCCTTTAAAAAAGTAGTTGAGTTCTTCTGTTATGATCAGGATGATTTTAATCCCAATTACATTTTATTGGCATAAACACTTTATTTAAATTTTTTTTTTCAATCTTTTTTTTAGCATTTTTCCGAAATCCTCGTTTATAGTTGTATGCACCACATATCATAATATCATTATTATTGCATAATTAATGTGGGCTATTTTAATTAATATTGATCTACAATAAATATGGTTTGAGGCTTGGAATTAATATATTTGCAGTATGTGATATTGGCTCCTTGGGCGATCAAGGGCACATACTCATATTTGACAAAGCTGGATGATCCAGAAAGGAGAGATTTGGGAAATTTCCTCATCTTCCCATTCCTTCTTTGGAGATTGATTCACAACCAGATTTGGATAAGTCTCTCTCGTTACCGAACAGCCAAAGGGAATAACCGAATCGTCGACAAAGGTCTTGAATTCGACCAAGTTGACAGAGAGAGTAATTGGTGAGCTTTTTACTAATATTACTACCCTACATGTGAACTATGTATTAGATATTTGCAATTGTCCTTGTTAGAGTTTTTTTTTTTAATTATTATTATTATTATTTTAATTCCATGGTGGAAATTCTAAGTGCTCTACACTTTTTGTTAAAGTTAGACGTGAAATTATTGCTAGATTGTGCATATAATCACGTCTTTATTAGAGTTTGATTTGGACAAAGACAATAAAACTGCATATGTGTAATTTTTGTTTGGTTTAGCCTAATATATAATTGTTTTACAAATCAACATATATCCCCTTTCATGCCCCCCATCAACTTTTTTTCCTCCCTTTTAGCCAGTATTATTTTGTATAATTTTACACACAGCCCCCTAGCAAAAATTAAAATTTAATCTCATTTGTTGCATTACAAGCTAACCTCATCTCATCTATGAATTTCATGCCAACTTAGAGAACGAAAATTCATTATTACAGATTACGTCCATATTATCCTTTGATTAATAACTCCTTTTTTTTTATTATTTTTTATTTTTATAACCAATTGAGTTATTAGTTTAACCTTTTCTTTTTTTTTTTTTTTGGGTAAATAGTTTAAATTTAGTTATCATATTAGTATGAGTTTTAATGTATAAGCATTGTGGGGAAGGGCTTTCTTAGGTGTGGCACTGAAATTTTTTCTTTTAGTTTTCCCCGTCAAATTTTTTATTTTTTCTAAAATTTTTCTAAATTTTACTGAAATTTGTCCCAATCGAAATTAAAAATCTATTATATATATGCCTCACTAAAACTTTACCTTTTAGTTTTTATGAAATTGATGTTATTTGAATTTTTAAAGAGAGTTTGTGTAAATTCCCACTAAAATTTCTGTCTAGCTCCACAAATAATTGTGGATTTTTTTTTTTTTTTTTTTTTTTTTTTTTGGGAATGTGGAATTATTACAAAACATTGTTTGCAGAAAGTGGAATTATGAGATGTGGGATTTCCATATATTGATTATTTTTGTTTGATTTATTGGGTATATATTATAAACTTGTAATTGACAGGGATGACCAAATATTGTTCAATGGAATATTATTCTACTTGGGAAGCCAACTACTACCGAAGGCTAAAAACATGCCAATATGGAGGACAGATGGTGTAGTCATAACCATTCTTCTTCACACGGGTGTAGTGGAGTTCCTCTATTATTGGCTTCACAGAGCCCTTCACCACCATTTCCTCTACTCTCGTTATCATTCTCATCACCATTCCTCCATTGTCACTGAACCCATTACCTGTAAGCCCTCTCCAATTTCTTATATATAAATAAATATATATATATATATATATATATATTCCACTACAAATTGTTATTAGTATTATTATTTTTATGAAAATATTATTTTCTATAATTTCCCTTTTTTTATCATAAAGAATTATGTATATACACTTTTGTTGGAGTCATGTCATCCATACTAGCTTGCGTTTTTAATCAAGTATATTTATAAAGCATCACACGACACTCATATAGAATTTAATAGTGAGATGAGACCATATATGGTATGAATCATAAGATTTTGATATCCTTAATCTGTAATCAGTAACACAGTCATAATTTTTATTTAACAAGACACTATGAATTAAATTGAAAATAATTTATTTTTAATTTTCTTAAAAAGTGGGGGATATAATTACAACTTTAACACAATTTCAAGAGTAAAAAAATGAATTTTTACTAATTAAGTAGGAGCATGTGTCCCACCTCAGTAAAAGGTGGTTTGGCCCTTTTTTTGGATCCCATTAGGTCATAAACATTTCTGTTATTGAGTATTTAAGTGTTCTCACATTAATCGTTGAATGAAAAAAACAATAATAATTACACCAACATATTTTAATACTTTTTTTTTTTTTTTTTTTGGGGGCAGCTGTGATCCATCCATTTGCAGAGCATATAGCATATTTCATGCTTTTTGCAGTACCAATGTACACAACAATTCATATAAGAACTGCCTCTATAGTGTCATTAGCTGGATATATCAGCTACATTGACTTCATGAACAACTTGGGCCACTGCAATTTCGAGCTCATTCCCATTTGGCTCTTCTCTATTTTTCCTCCTCTCAAGTACTTTATGTACACTCCCTCGTAAGCTCCAAACGGCCTCCTTTGATCTTCAATTAAAATACTATTTCTTATGTGAATCTTAACAATATCGTGATATTACAGGTTCCATTCATTGCATCACACTCAATTCCGTACCAATTATTCCCTGTTCATGCCGCTCTACGATTATATCTATGGCACGACAGACAAATCTACTGATGCTCTGTACGTGTCATCACTCAAACGAGGTGAAGAATTGCCGGATGTCGTGCATCTTACGCATTTGACGACGCCAGAGTCGATCTACCATCTACAGCTCGGATTCGCAGATTTGGCCTCGAAACCCTATGCCTCCAAATGGTACTTATGGCTGATGTGGCCTGTCACATTGTGGTCAATGACACTGAATTGGATTATAGCCGCACATTTGTGGTTGAGAGGCATCGTTTTAATAAACTCAGCTTACAAACTTGGGCTCTTCCAAAATACAAGATACAAGTAAGTATATTTTCTCACACACATTTTTCTTTTTTTTTGTTTTTTCCCCTGAAGTATAGAAGAATCATATACCATACTGTACATATATGTATATATGTTTGGGCTTGTGGCCATTGTAGTACTTGTTGCAATGGCAAAATGCATCTATCAACAGCTTGATTGAGGAAGCAATCCTTGAAGCAGAGGAGAAGGGCGTAAAAGTGTTAACTCTAGGTCTCCTGAATCAGGCAAGTAATTAGAAATTTCATCATTTGTGCTAAAAAAAAAATAAGGGTTATATATACATACGGAGAAATTTTTATAAGTATTTCAACATATATGGTCACATACTGCAATTATAGACTATGATCATGTTCACTTCTATAGCTTGTTCATCAAGTTAGTAACTGCGAAATTTGCAGAGTGAGGAGCTGAATGCATACGGCGGGTTTTATATTTGTAAAAATCCAGAATTGAAAGTTAAGATCGTCGATGGGAGTAGTCTTGCAGTGGCTGCAGTTCTGAACAACATACCAAAAGGGACAACTCAAGTGCTGCTCAGAGGCAAACTTACTAAGGTTGCATATGCCATAGCCTACGCCTTGTGCCACAAGGGTATTCAGGTATTTGTTCTTTTTTCTTTTAACCCAGTTTGGAGAGTTGGATCGTGTTAGTGGGGTCTACCCATTTCTTATAGGCCGAGTACTCGATATTTGATCTCGAGCATAGTAACTAAGAGATAGAAATTAGTTGCTATTGACATTAGACTTAAAAGTAAACTAAACTAATTCCTATAGAAATTAAAAAGTCTAATTGTCAAGTTCGGACGATCGACGATCAAGAGCATGAACATTTCACTTTGAATCTGAATGAAATTAATGATTTAGTTCTATGAAGTTATAAATTTATCGAGTTTGTTTCAGGTGGCTACCTTGTTTAAGGATGAGTATGTGAAACTTAGCAAGTCATTGAATGACGGTAAATCTAGAAGTAATTTGGTTCTCTCCAAAGATTATTCTCATCAGGTAATATTTTTGCTATATATTGGTGACTCATTTAAATGTATGATACTATATAAGCAAAGCCAATTTTGTACATAAGTTTTTTAATTTTATTTTTATATTTTACACTTGGAGATTATAAATTGCAAGACATAACATTTATGCAGATCTGGTTAGTGGGGGATGGATTGACTGAAGATGAACAGACAAAAGCATCAAAAGGAACAATATTTGTTCCTTTCTCCCAATTTCCGCCGAAGAAATTGCGCAGAGACTGCTTCTACCACTACACCCCTGCACTGCTGACTCCTAAATCTCTTGAGAATAACCATGCTTGTGAGGTAAGTACTTAAGTACTGCTATTACAAATATTTATTTTTCTTCATAGAATACGTATTTAAAAGTTTAGCCGAACATTTTGTTATTTAAGAAAATGGCTCGTGACCATTAAAATGATGATTGACTCATCCAGTTAATCATTCATTGATTATCTACCAAGTGGTCAATTATATATATATATATATATAATTTTCTTAATTTAAACAAAATTGGTACATTTACTAAAAAATACTATAAAAAAATGCCATTTACCGCTTTATTTTTATATCCTACGTAATTATGTACAGAGATATAACATTTTGCAAAATATGAACAAAGGCAGAGCCCCACCCTCAAATTTTTTTTTTTTTTTTTTTTTTTTTTTTTTTGACCAGATATGTAGCTATATACGTGCAACAAATCACACCAAGCACCCCTAAATTTAAAAAATTTACTCTTACACCCCAAATTACAGTCTAAAGCCTCCCTTAAAGTTAAAAGCGTAATATTACCTAAAAATATAATACCATAAGAATTAGGACAAATTGCACTATTCCCCCTAATTTTAGGTTGTCACAAAATGTCTCTGAACTTTGAAATAGTTTTGGAATTTTCCCCCTCAACTAAATTTTTGACGAAAAAATGCATCTAACACTTGTTAGAAGTATCAGTTGGGGTATTACTCGTTATTCTTATTAAATATGAAATTACGAAGTTACCCATAAGAGAGAGATATGGAAAAAAAATGGCAATCAACACTAAATATTTACTCTTTTAACTTAATTATAAGCGTTTTAAATTTAATATCTGCAACTCATACTTCAAACGAGTATTATGTGTATTTTTTTCATCAAAAATTAATTGAGTGGGAAAATTTACAAATTTTTGTAAAGTTCAGAGAGAAAGAATATTAAAAATTAAAGTTCAGGGGTATTTTATGATAAGGTCTAAAGTTCAGGGGGAAAAATGTGATTTATCCCAAGAATTATTGAGTTCAATTAAATTTTTGCTTAAGTTATTAGCTCCTTTATATAAAAATTTCTGATTTCGTCACTGTTTCACACAATGATAGAATTGGTTACCGAGAAGGGTGATGAGCGCATGGCGAGTGGCGGGGATAGTTCATGCCTTGGAAAGTTGGGAGGAGCACGAGTGTGGCTTTAACGTTACTAATGTCTCCAACTTTGACAAAGTCTGGGAAGCAACTCTTCGTCACGGGTTTGAGCCTCTAAGCAACTCTTTCCAAACCAAGTATTAATCGGCTTCTCAACAAATTATGAGACACTAAGATATATATATATATATATATTCATATTTATATTTATAGTTATATGCGTGAGATGTGCTACTTCTTTTTTATTTATTCTGTTATTCTAATACATATATATATTTGGACCTATATTTGAACTGTGGTAGTTAGACCTGATGACTTTCCTAAACTTTTTTTTTTCCCCGGCAAAATCGGTTGTTTACCTGTTGTAGTTGTCTTGAAATAGCAATATATATAGGTATTCTTAGAGAAGATAGGGGTTTGGTTCTCGGTGCATTGTCAGGACGAATTTTTGGGAAGTTTTCTCCTCACTTGGGGGAACGTTTGGAATTAAGAGAAGGGGTCGTTTTTGCCAGAGCGTGTGGTTTGATGAATTGGGTGCTGGAGTCTGATGCTTTAAATGCGGTTGACACTGTTCGTGCACCTGATGCTAATATCGTGGTGGATAAACGTGATATTACTCATGCTTTAGGTAGTGGTTTAGCTTGCCATATTTCTCGAAATGGGAATAGAGTGGCTCACTTTCTAGCTAATCTTGCTATTTTAAGCCAGTTATGTCTTCCTGGATTGATTTTATGTCAAAATTGCTTGGCCCTTCTATTAAGGCTGATTTGGCCTCTCTTGGCTAAAAAAATCCAGTTCGACTTCAAAAAAAGAAATAGCTATATATATATATATATATATATGATATTATAATATCCAAAATCTCACAAGCACATATTGACACTGTTTTTGTGCGGCCATGAGAACGTACAAACATAGCAACTTGAAAATTCAAACATAACAACGTCTAATTAGTGGGATTTGTTTTGGCCATCTGATGATGGAAAACCCCTTTTGTAAGAAAAAAAAGGCACTAACAAGAATGTGAGTATAAAAATCAAAATATGTAAAAAAAAATTGTAAAAAACACTAGAAACAATTTGTACACTCTAAGTGAATAAACACTTACAAAATATAGATCAATGAATTAAAAGAGATGAGTAAATAGACTTATCAATACGTTTGATCGAAGTACGACAAACATCGTTATCCTTAAAATTGTTTTCTTCCACTCGGGATACTCAATCTGCTGCGTAGAGTGCACTCTATATTGTATATCACATGCAGATACTCATAAGCACACAGCTAGAATAAGACCAAAGGGAACACGTAGAGAGGACATGACAACTCTTCAGCTTGTTTTTTTTTTTTTTTTTTTTTGTAGATAAAACTCAAGGATGACCTTTAAACCAGGGGAAGAAATATCAAATAAATAAATAAGGAAAAATATCATAAATTTCCCCTGAACTATGTCACTAATGTAAAAATGCCCTCTAAACTATAAAATGTATTTGTTATATCCTCTGAATTTTAACATGTGTGTCAAATTGGCCACTCTGTTAGTTTCCATTATTTTTTTCATCATTTTTAATGTCAAAATGCCCCCTAAACTTTGTATTTTTGTCAAATACCTCATGTTTTTTGCATTTGTATCAAAATACCCCTTGATCTTTAATATTTATGTCGAATGCCCACTGAGTTTTAATATTTATGTCAAACTGTCCCATATATCTTATTTTATTTATTTAACGTTGTATAATTACTTAATAATTATTAACTTTTTTAGAATACGTAAAAAAATATTTCAAGAAAATAGGGGGAAAAAGTGTAAGAAGATTTTTCAAAATAGAAACACAAGCAAAAACAACAGGAAAAATAAAAAACCATAATTACAAATGACTACAGAAGAAAAGGGGGAAAAAAGGGAGCTATGAAATTCAAAGAAAAGGGAGCTATGTGGAGGGCACAGGAGAGTTGGCTCATTGAGCTTTTCATATAATAGTGCATAATAGACAAATAAAACAAAAGCAAAAGCAAAAGCAAAGGAAAAAAACCACGCAGTACTAACTAGGCGCCACGTGATAGTGACTAGTTGTCACGTGACCGTAGAGGCGAGGACAAAAATGTATTATTTATAACGCATTTCCTATTTTATTATTAGTTATAGAGTAATAGAATATAGATATAGATATATATTAATTTATAAGCACACGCTACGCTAAGTGTATTAAGTTTGTTTTGAATATATTTAAAAATAATTATTATAATATAAACAAATTAAAAGAATAAGTTTTGGGAAAAAAGACAAAGAAAGTAAAGTAAAAATTCCACAAAATGGACAACAATCGATCCACGAAATGTTTGAATAGGAACTAAACAAAACAATAATATACGAAATTATCTAAGCCACATATGAGAAAGAAAAGAATGTTTAAACAAGAGTGCATTTGTCAAAAATTAAAAATCAAAAAATAAAAAAAACTATTAGAAAAAGAAAAATTGTTATAAAAGTCACGTTAAATAGTAATATTTAAAAAAGCGTTAAGAAAAAGTTTAACTTAAAAAAAAAAGTTTAAAAAAGCTTTGTGAAGTTCAAAAAAAAAAAAAAAAAAAACTTTTATTCATGTGAGATGAGATGAGGTAAGATACGGTGTAAAATAAGTTCATATTAAACACCCATAGTGGTGGATGAGTTGACAAGGGTGGGTGCCTTTACTAGGTTCTTCCTTTCATCTACCCGGGTTCGACTCCCATTGCCTCCCCTTAAACCTCGCTCTAACCTGGTTGTTGAAGTATTGGTTTGGTAATGGCAGAGTAAACGCCAGATGACCGATTGAGAGAAACTAGTATAAAGAACCCGTCTTCCTACCATACCTAGGGAAATGAGTTCCTGTTGTGGAGCTGAAAATCTAGAAATGATAGGACCACCCTAAGATCCTTTTTATTTACCAAAAAAAATAATATTCATATTAAAAAATATATTTTGATTTGAAATGATGAAATTCGATTTGTAAATAAAAAGTAACCCTCTAACTGAGACTTTAAAAGACTTGAACATATAATATAAAATAAAATAAAATGTCATGGAACAAAATAAAACGAAATTAGGAAAAACTACTGATTTGAAAGAAAGATTTTAGAGGATAATACACTCTTTCTCTGTTTTGTTTTTTTTTTTTTTTTTTTTTTTTTTTTGGCCAACAAAGAGTATTTTATACAAAGTTGGTACGAGTAACAATATGCTCAAATCAAAGAGTAGCCTAGTCCCACATTGGATAGAAATCAGTAGTGAAGGGTTTTTGAAGCCTATATAAAAGTCGAAAGCCTTTGATTCTTATTGCTAGAGTCAAAAAGCACTTCAAACACTCTTTTAAAAAATTTCAACTTTTTAGCAACAAAAAATGATTGGGAACCAAGTCCCCATATAACCAAAATAACAATTTATCATGTATTTTTTTTAGTTCTTTTCACTAAAATAAAAGAATATGTGAGATGGTGTTATGAGAAAATAATATTTGAGTAAGGATATATTTAAAAAAATTTATTTTATTAGTACGGGCAAAAAAGAATGAAAAATAAAAATTTTTAAAGAGGAAAGAAAGTATACAGAAAAAGATCAATGCGTGACGAAAGTAAAAAATAATTTTAAATGACAGAAAGTAAAAAATAATTTTAAAAAGTATAAAGAAAAAAATATATTTATATTAACATTATGAAAAAAAACAATAGTTGTGAATCTAAGATGGTCATGAAAAAAAAATGTTGAGAGAATTTTTGAATGAATAAAAAGAGAAAAAAATTTAACAATTAAAAAAAAGAAAGAAAGAAAGAAAGAAAAGGGAAAAAGAAAGAATGAAAGAGAATTAAAAAGAAAATTAAAAAAGGAGGGATGGCATGTGTCAAAGAATGGAAGAGCAATTTGACTCTTATATATCTTATTATTATAGGATTAAGATTATAAAATAACTTATATAGTACTTTTATAAATGAAAAACCAAAATAGAACTTTTATAATAAGAATGAAGTTCCACAACTTCACAATAACACCATGGTGACAATGGGGGCGAGATTTGTCAGTATATCATGCGATTAGTTCCATAAATCAAAAGAAATCATCGGTGGGCCAACATTAAATGCTAGAAAGGTAGGTGACGATGGTTGAGTGAGGCAGCAGTGACTTTTGGTGGAGGATAAAGCTAGTTAGGGTTTTAATTAGGATATTTTTTTTTCAGTTTTAGGATATAGGATTTTCTAATTTGTGCAGCAATTTTAAGATTTTAAGAAAATCGTGGGATTCATTTAAGATTAAGAATATGGTAAATTGTTAGGTTAGTGCCTGAATTTTTAACTTTATATAACTTTTGTCTCTGAATTTTTTTTCCTAGCTTTAATACCCCTAATAATGAGGACATCAAGGCTGCAAGGAAAACTCATGAACCAATTCAAGTTCCAATTGGTCCAGTGACGAGGGCTCGAGCTAAAAGATTTAAAAAAAAAAGCTGAATAGCTTAGTACGGAGAGTTCTACAACAAGAAGAGAGTATGTTCACTACTGATGGTGAACAAAGACTGATTTTACTCATCAAAGTTGATCCGGAAGAGAGCCAAGGCTGATGAGGACGTTTACCTAACAAATAATTAAATTAAGATTACATTTTCAAGTTTTAAAAAAAGTTCAAGATTCAAATCAAGATTTGATTCCTTTGTAATCTTATTTTAGTTTTAAGTTTTTGTTTAAAATTTGAATTTAAATCCGAATTTAATTATTATTTTTGTTTAGATAAATCTGATTCCTAGGTTTTTAGGCATGTTTATCCTTAAGGGTAGATTAAGAATTTTACAAGTGTAATTTCGGCTACATAAGGCTGACTTTTCAGATTATGAATCAGAACTTTTCATATTGTGAGTTATTCTTCTTGAGTTCTTGAAGAAACTTATCCGAACTTCTCAAAGATTTCTTGTGACGTTCAAATCAACTTATCAAACAGACTTCCATAACCGTTTGTGACGTCTTCACCATACTAAGGTTCTTGCTTTGCTAAGCAATGGGTCACGGTTTCTATCAAGCTTGAAAGATCTTGGGTTGTTGTTTCCAGATTTGGTATCGGGTTTCATCACGTTATGGCGTGATTCGTCTCAGTTGGTATCAAAGCCAGGTTTCATCCGGTTTGTCTATCCTTTTCTTGTTTTCTTTTCTTTGTCAAAGTTTTTCAATTCGGTCAAATTAAAAAAAAAAAATTCCTTATTGCTGCACTAAAATTCCAGTTTGAGGTCTTTTAAGATATTGAAACCATAATCTGATTCCCACTAGGATTACAAACCCTAAAAAAAAAATTGAAAAAAATTATTAAAAAAAAAACGTGAATTAGGGTTTCTAAATCCGATTCTTTTGTTTCTTGTTTCTTGTTTCTTGATACTTGTTTCCACGAGATCAAAGAAAAGAATTCTCTCGAAAAAAAAAAAAAAAAAAAAAAAAAAAAAAAAACCAATTGCCTAGATTTCCTATCCATCGATTTTAATTTTTCATTATTGTTTGGATTGCTCTTTTAAATTCATATTCCTGCAATCCTTAGAGTCATAAAATTCATTTAAAAATTTTTTTTTTTGATTCGTTTGGTTTGCTTACATCTGAGATCCTTTTTTTTTTTTTTTGGCCAAAAACCCACGTTTGAGTGTCAAGAATCATCAGAATCTGGGACAAAATTTGATTCATTTGGTTTGCTTCTCGTTTTGAATTGCTGTTTGAATCATTCTTATTATTGTTCGATTAGTTTTGAAAGAACTAAAAGAAGAATACGAGTGGAAAAAGGCAAAAGTGGTAAGCATATTAGAGCTTAGAAGCCGAATATATTGAGAAAAACACGAGTGAAATTGAGTGAATCATTCTTTGAGAGAAACACGTAAGGGAGTGTGTGAGATCTTTTTCTTACTTTCAAACTTTGTTTTGCAGAAAACGTGTCTCACAACAGTGATAAGAACATTGACGAAGGTGCTACAAGAATGGCTGACCCGAAAGTGTTTATGGAGGCCATGATGAGTGAGACGAGGCGTGTGATGAGGTTGGAATTGGAGCAGGTACATGAACGGATAGATCGGATGGAGAATGTATATGTGGAGCAGCAATAAAACCCTCATAATGTGCATAGAAGGGAAAGGGTTCAACCTAGGGGTGTGAGAGATGAAGACGAAGAGTATTATGGGGCTGGTTTTGATGAATAAGATGAACGGGATTTGATTGTTGGTAATAGGAGACATGGAGGGCGGTTTAGAAAAGCTAGGAATCGGGAAGATAATAGCTTAGGTAGTATTAAGATGAAGATTGCATTGTTTCAAGGTAAAAACAATCCCGAAGCTTATCTTGAGTGGGAGAAGAAGGTGGAGTTAGTATTCGATTGCCATAACTACTCCGAGATGAAGAAGGTAAAACATGCTGCCATTGAGTTTTCTGACTATGCTATTGTTTTATGGGATCAATTCGTGTTGAATAGGCGGCAAAATAGAGAACGTCCAATAGAGACGTGGGAAAAGATGAAAACAGTAATGAGGAAGTGGTTTGTACCAAGCCATTACTATCAGGAGTTGTACCAGAAATTGCAACAGCTTAGACAAGGTAACCGGAGTGTGGAGGATTATTTTCAGGAGATGGAGATTGCTATGATTTGGGCTAATGTCTAAAAAGACCGAGAGGCTACTATGGCTAGGTTCTTGAATGAATTAAATCAAGAAATTCATGATATAGTGGAGATGCAGGATTATGTGAAGTTGGAGGATATGGTGCACATGGCCATCAAAGTGGAGCTATAGCTCAAGAGGAGGGGTGGTACACGTGCGTCCCATAGTTCGAGTTCTTCGCCATGGAAACCGAGTTATGTGAAGAAAGATGAGAAACAAGCTGCAAAACCTAAATCTGAGCCAAGACAAGACAAAACCAGCCATGGATCTCAAGGTAAACCCGACCCTTCCACTTCTCAAAATCGTGACATTAAGTGATTTAAATGTCAAGGCAGGGGTCACATAGCAAGTCAATGCCTGAACAAAAGAATCATCGTGATACGGGATAATGGTGAGATTGAAATCGACGACGAGTCAAAAACCGACGCTATGCCATCATTGGAGGACGTGGATGATGAGGAATATGCGGTTCAAGGTGAACTGTTGGCTGCAAGGAGAGCTCTAAGTGTGCAAGTCAAAGAAAATGACGAGGTGCAGCGAGAAAACATCTTTCATACTAGATGCCACGTGCAAAACAAGGTGTGTAGTGTGATTATTGATAGAGGTAGTTGTACTAATGTTGCTAGCACTACTTTGGTTGAAAAATTGGGACTGCCAGTAATTAAACATCCACTGCCTTATAAATTGCAATGGCTCAATGATAGTGGTGAGGTTAGGGTGAATAAACAGGTGTTGGTCTCAATCCGCATTGGGAAATACGATGATGAAGTTTTGTGTGATGTAGTTCCGATGCAAGCTGGACATTTGTTGTTAGGCCGACCATGGAAATTTGATCGGCGAGTTAAGCATGATGGCTTCACTAACAAGTACTCGTTTGTGCTCAACCAAAAACCCATCACTCTTGTGCCGATGACACCGAAACAAGTTTATGATGATCAAGTGAGGTTGCAAAAGGAGAGTGATCAAAAGAAAAATAGTATAAAAGAGCAAGATGTCGAAGAAAAAATTGTAACGACCCGCCTTACGTAGGCCGTTACCTTACTTATCTTACATAATAACTGATACTTACTTAACTAGCGGAAAATACGGAATATATATATATATATATTTTAAAACAATTATAAAGGTAACTTGACCATATAATTACTTATAGCCCTATATACATATTTATTTGAGTATTTAAGTATTAAACTTGTTTTGAAATACAACTAATTAAACTCAATAATAATGACATATATTTGACACAAAACGCGTAGCGGTCTCCATCCCGTAGTTTCATAGTTAGCCCTGCCATGCCCCACCGTCTTGTATCAAGTATTGCTAATAGCGAGCTTACCTACAGCATAAACGTAAGTTGTGAGCTTTCGCTCAGCAAGTACAACTATTAACCCGCAAAAACAATATGAACTTAAGCAATGCATGAACCAATTATGCTTCATTATGCTTTCTTAAGTTAGCATATTTTTGGGCCCTTACTTAATATAAGTGTACGTACCGTGGCGCACAGTCATGGAATGGTTGGGGCGGCCAGCCCAATCAACTCAAACCATGAACCAAACCTGACCTAGTGCAGGTCGGTACGACACGATTAAACTTACTTAAAATCTTACTTAAAAACATTTTCTTAAAAACAGTCTCTAACTTGAAACTTAATCTTACTCTTACCATATAAATTATCAGTAGTGAACATGCTTTATGATGTCACAATAATAAAACATGATCATATGCATCACATAAATAAGTGCATGAGTTTTAAAAACATGCAATCAGTAAAACAATTAGCCTATGTTGTAGGCGGAGTTGTACTTACTGGTTATACTAGAGCTGGGGTTTGTTGCTCCAACGAATTGCAACAACAGTTTACTTTCCTGTTTTCAAAAAAGATGTAATATAAGAATCATCCTATCTTACCATAAATCATTACATTAAATGTTGGTATCCTAACCAACATTCAACATTAATCCTAGTTATATGTCCCCTACTAACATGGTATCCTATTCGGTTAATAAATGTAACATTAGGGCACCCGACCTAAGAACAATCAAACAGTATCCTGTTTGATTACTTGATACTACTCTTGGTTAGTTATACTTAAACAGTATCCTTTCAGATTACTGTAAGTAACCTTGGTATAAACCCAATCATAATTAGGTTAATGTCCTATTGGGTTACCAAGATCCAATAGTGGTATCCCATTTGGTTAACCTAATTAACCCTTGGGTTCAAAACCTAGCGTATAAAGTTAATAACCTATTTGGTTAATATAAACGTACCTTCAATTTACTTAGTTCAATAATAAATTTTAAGTATCATAACCGATTACTAAGTATCATACTAGGGTTACCATATATTTAGCATATTTTAATTATTTCTTTTCTTCACAAAACCTTGTTTAAATCATTTTATAAAATTGCAATTGATTTATTTTTATAATGATAGTAAAACTGTGATATTTTGAAAATCATTAATTGAAAACAGTCTAATAATTTCAGTTAGCAGTGCATGTGCAGGAATTGCCTGCTCATGCACTGTTTTGAGAATTCTGTGCAGGAATTTCCTATTTCCTGCTCAGTTTATAAGATTTAGTTTTATTTTAAAATCTGCTTTGAATTTGAAAAAGTTTTCTTAATGACAGTTGTAGACCTCAAAAAGTCCTGCAACTTTTGTTTTTTACTCAAAACCTAATTCTGCCCTTAACCTGCTCATATTCCACGTTGAAACGTGATTACGCCCAAACGTGTACAAAAACAAGCGGTCGATTGTAGCACAATTAGGACGGTCGATCCCACGAGGAGGTGATAAAAATAAACAAGAAAAGATTAGTGGAACAAAAGCGTTAGAGGAATAAATAATCAAAGAAAGAAGGAAAAGAAATATTTTTGTGATTTTGAAATAAATTTAAAGACAACGTAATTTAAAATGGAGAAAAATTCAATAATTAAAAGTGGTAAAGCATCGAGAATCCTTCATGTATGTTGTTTCCAATTTCAGTTTTGATTCAATAAAAGTATTCAAATAAATTAAACTTCTCACGTTAAGACCAAAAAGATTATTATTATAAATTATCTAAAATCGACAATATATCAGATTGATAATATTGCAGTAAAAGATCAATTTATAAAATAATACTAGTTACAAAATATTGCATGATAACATTTACATAGAAAAAGCTTGACTGAATCTATATAAAAACTTAGCAAATAATATTTTGCATTCAAAGAAAATTAGAAATGGAGAAGAATATTTCACTCAAATATATATGCATTATAGAATCAAACAAACAAAACCTCAATTGGAATACTCAACACATGAGTTCATCTCTAGCTTCACCAAGAGAAATTTTAGCCAAACATGCTCAACATTCTCACAAAAACTCTCAAGGAAAATAGGGAAGAAATAAGCTCTAAACTCAACCCAAAAATTGATAAGAAAATACAACCAAAAACCGTCCAAGCTTGCTGCAAAGGCTTGCTTTTATAGGCTCCAATGTCCAAGGGTGATGGAGAGATTTTGGCCCACAAAATCAGTCTCCACGGATTGGCTACCGGCTGGATACACGCTAGATAATTAGCTGATAAAGGGCTGGATTATGGGCCTGAGAAGCACAGCCCAGAAGTCACGCGGGCTGGATTTGCGGCTGGATTCGCGGGCCCGAGCTGGTGATCTGGGGTTGGCTGCTTCACGTGGGATGGGCTGGAGTTACGGCCCGAGACTTATGCTGGGCCAGCTGGAGGAGGATTTCTCGCGGGCTTGGATCGCGGGCCTGGGCAGGTTTCACGCGGCTTGGATCACGCGGGCCTGGCTGGCAGCTGAAGACACGGGCCGTGATGCTGCTGGGATTGTGGGCTTAGATGGGAGATTGGTGGCCTGAGCAACCCAGAAATCTCGTGGGCTTGGATCGCGCGCACATGGAGGGAGAGCTGGGGCTGCGTGTCTGGGCTGGAATCACGGGCTGGGAAGCGCCAGCTGGGCGCCACGCGGCTGGTTTCACGCCTGAGATAACACGGCCCGAGATTCGCGTGGGCTTATGGGTGGCTGTTCCTGCGAAAGAAAGGAAAAGAAAAAAAGAGAAAATAAAATAAATCAAAATAAATAAAAATAATAAATATTTTTTTAAAATAAAATATTATGAATTAAAATTATGGAAATTCATATTTAAAACATAAATTATCTAATAAATTATATGAATAAAAATGTGATTTTTAGCATTTATCACAACCCCCAACCAGCTTATTGCTAGTCTCTAGCAATTCAAGCGCAAGAAAAATCAAGTCAAGCTGAAAATTCAAATCAAAACCTGCAAAATAATCTAAGCACTCAAACAAAATATTAGCAAGAAATCAGAAAATGTTATCAAAACTACTTCAGTCATTACTCCAGAGTTGTGTGTGTGTGCACTAAACCATATCCTTCTTACCACAGTCCGTAACACAAATAGCATCGAAAAAATTCACCAAGAAAAAGTCTCAACTCCATTACCTCACAGGTGTTGGAAATATTTTAGTGCAGAGGTTTTCACTCATGGAGTTGGAAATGAATCAGTCAACGCTCAAATGAGATAGGGTAATTTAAGGACAAGCTAATAAACAACCATTGATCAAATGATAGGCGAATCAAATATTCGGAACATTACACCACTTACACCATAAACTAGCTTTTGGGATTTCATTCGGATCAAATAGAAAATTACATAAACAAAGAGCCGTAAAATACAAACAAATAAATATATAATACTTTTTTTTTTTTTAATTTTTATCTTTAACAAGAGACATCATGCTTAATAGAACAAATGTAGTAAGGAATTCTTTTGATTGCTATGCAGCACCAGATGAGATTATAACCGAACTACATGAATATTGATGATGAAATGAATGCTCTTGCTTCTTCTTTCTTTCTTTATTTTTATTTTTATTTTTATTTTATTTTTTTTAGTACAAAAGAATAAGGCTCTATTACAAAAGATCAATTCTATCTAACCAAAAATCATCCTTCAAGCAAAAGTACAAGTTAAGTAGTGGTGTTCCAAATAGTGATTGTACCAATTCAAAAGATCAATAAAAGTTCGAAAAGCTGTTTTCTCAACTCTCACAACTCACCAAAAATAAAACACTTAACTCGAGAATTTTTCTCAACTAAATGTGTTAACAACCATCTTACCACAAGGTTTAGTATGTGCACCAAAAGAACTCTGGAAATCATTTCTTAATAGTCAAGATAACAAAAACTGATTCAAACCGAACACTTTGAAATCATACTTAGGTAACTTTGCAAATTTTTGATCTAAATTCCAAAATGACAAAATTTAAACTCACGCATGAATATGCTCACCACCCCCAACCAAAAATCAGACAGTGTCCTCAATGTCTAAAAATGTGTACAAATGTGGGGAAAAAGGGAAGGAGAACACCTGGATGATGACGGTGGGAACATAGATGGGCTACCTGATCTGAAGCTCCAAAACACACAAAGAAATCACATAATAACAAACTGAAAATAAATCACACAAAACACACGAAAACAAAAATATGATACAAGAAGGGTTGGAAGCAAACTACTCATAAACCGGGGCCTCAAGAATGGTTTCTTCAGCCTCGCTCACTCGTTCAATGTAACGCTTCAGTCTCTGACCATTGACTCTGAAAATTCTCCCATCGCTTGGGTCCTCGACCTCGACAGCACCGTTGGGAAAGACTTGTTTTACCACAAATGGACCAGTCCACCGCGACCTCAACTTACCTAGGTGGAGATGCAGACGGGAATCATAAAGATGCACCCTTTGATTTGGCTCGAAGTTCTTCCTCAAAATCTGCTTGTCATGAGCCACCTTCATTCTAGCCTTGTAAATCTTGGAGTTATTATATGCATCATTTCTCAACTCCTCAATTTCCGACAGCTGGAACTTGCGATGTATACCTGCGGCACTGAGATCAAAGTTAAGGGCTTTGGTAGCCCAATAAGCCTTATGTTCGAGCTCTACAGGTAAATGACAGGCTTTTCCAAAGACAAGCCTATAAGGAGACATCCCAAGGGTGGTTTTGTAAGCAGTGCGATATGCCCAAAGTGCATCAGAAAGGCGCAAAGACCAATCTTTGCGGTCGGGGTTTACCGTCTTCTCCAAAATTTGCTTGATCTCTCGATTTGCCAGCTCGGCTTGGCCGTTCGTTTGTGGGTGATAAGCGGTTGAAACTTTGTGGATCACACCGTATTTGCGCATCAGGGCCTCGAAAGAACGATTGCAGAAATGTGTGCCTTGATCACTGATGATAGCGCGGGGCGTACCAAACCGAGATAACACATTCTCTTTTAAGAACTTCACAACTGTTGCATTATCATTGGTTCGACACGGCACGGCTTCTACCCATTTAGAAACGTAGTCCACAGCGAGGAGAATGTAGAGGTAACCAGAAGAAGATGGAAAAGGCCCCATAAAATCTATCCCCAACAATCAAATATCTCTATCACAATAATTGGGTTCAAGGGCATCATATGACGACGGGACAAAGCACCTAACTTTTGGCACCTCAGACAAGAACGACAAAACTCATTAGTGTCCTTGAACAAAGTGGGCCAATGAAGTCCACACTGCAAGATTTTTGCGGCAGTCTTTTTCACGGAGAAACGACCACCACATGCATCGTTATGACAAAAGTTTAGAACACTATAAATTTCATCGTCGGGAATGCATCGTCTCATGATCTGGTCGGGGCAGTATTTGTAAAGGTACGGGTCATCCCAGTAGAAATTACACACCTCGACCAAAAATTTACGCTTATCTTGAGCACTCCAATCAGCAGGAAGTTCACCGGTCACCAAGTAGTTGACGATGTGAGCGTACCACGGTAGCTTAGTGACAGCGAACAGATGTTCATCGGGGAAATCATCTCGGATAGCAGGACCATCAGCGGGGTCACTAAATTCGAGTCGAGAGAGATGGTCCGCCACAACGTTTTCGACTCCTTTCTTGTCCTTGATTGTGATGTCAAATTCCTGCAACAAGAGGATCCACCTAATCAATCGCGCCTTGGCATCCTTTTTGGAAAGGAGATACTTAAGGGCTGCATGATCTGTGAAGATGGTGATGGGTGAACCAATCAAATATGCACGGAACTTGTCAAGTGCAAACACAACAGCGAGCAACTCTTTCTCAGTGGTTGAGTAGTTCAATTGAGCACTATTCAGAGTGCGGCTTGCGTAATACACCACAAAGGACTTCCCCTCTCTTCTTTGACCAAGGACTGCCCCAACAGCATGGTTACTTGCGTCACACATAATCTCGAATGGTAAGCTCCAATCTGGTGACTGAATGATGGGGGCAGAAGTCAACTTCACCACAAGCGTTCGGAAGGCATCCTCACACTCTTGCGTCCACTCAAAAATGGCATCTTTGGCTAGGAGATTACATAACGGACGAGAAATCACAGAAAAGTTCTGTATGAACCTCCTATAAAAACCAGCATGCCCGAGAAATGACCGAACTTCTTTCACTGACTTGGGGGTGGGCAATTTAGAGATAAGTTCAATCTTAGACTGATCGACCTCAATCCCTTTCTCAGAAACAACATGCCCCAAGACTATGCCAGATGGTACCATGAAATGGCACTTCTCCCAGTTGAGCACGAGACCTTTCTGTTCACATCTTGTCAGAACAGCTTCCAAGTTGAGAAGGCACGAATCAAAGGAGTCGCCGAAGACGGTCAAGTCATCCATGAACACTTCCATATATTTCTCGACCATGTCGCTGAAAATGCTCATCATGCATCTCTGAAAGGTGGCCGGCGCATTACACAGTCCAAATGGCATGCGCTGGAAGGCATAAGTACCAAAAGGACAGGTAAAAGTAGTCTTCTCTTGATCCTCCAATGCAATCTCGATCTAATAATAACCTGAGTAACCATCAAGAAAGCAGTAGAAAGGATGACCAGCTACGCGTTCTAAGATTTGGTCGATGAACGGAAGCGGAAAATGATCCTTGCGGGTGGCGGCGTTCAGCTTTTGGTAGTCGATACACATGCGCCAACCCGTAACAGTCCTTGTGGGGACCAAAGCCCCTTTTTCGTTCTCCACACTGTCACCCCCGATTTCTTGGGCACAACCTGAGTTGGACTGACCCACTTGCTATCAGCGATTGGATAGATGATACCTGCATCCAAAAGCTTTAAGACCTCATTCTTCACAACTTCTTTCATCGTTGGGTTCAGTCTCCTTTGGGGATCTCTTCGTGGAATAGCCCTGTCTTCCAATTTGATGTGATGGGAGCAAATTAAGGGGCTGATACCCTTAATGTCAGCAATCGTCCAACCTAACGCAGCCTTGTGCTCTCGCAGCATGTCGACTAACCGCTGTTCTTGTGATGCGTCAAGTTTAGATGAAATGATAACAGGAAAGGTATCACCAGCTCCCAGGAAGACATGTTTCAGACCCTCAGGTAGTTGAGCTAGCTTAAGTGTTGGGATCTCTTCGGTGGATGGTTTTGGCTTTTCTTTCTCTCGAGGAAGCTCTTCAAAACGTGGTTGCCAAAACTTTGTTCCTCTGCCTTGAGAGTCTTTGTAAATGGTAGCGTTGTTGGCTAACTCGCAAGGATCGGAACTTTCAGAGTCAGAATTGTGGAGAAGATCATCAAGATTATCGGAATCACTTTACAGTTGAATCTCCTCCGAGACGAGTGTGTCGATCAGAAATGTTTGGTGACACTCGTCATCATCGTGTGGCTGCTTCGTAATGTGGAAAACATTTACCTCCAAGGTCATGTTCCCGAAAGATATCTTCATGAGACCATTCCTACAGTTGATCAAAGCATTGGCTGTAGCAAGGAAAGGTCTACCGAGGATGATGGGAATCTTGGACTCCATGCTCACCACAGATTGGGTATCTAGGACAAGGAAATCAACGGGGTAATAAAATTTCTCAACTTGAACCAGAACATCCTCAACTATACCCCGAGGCTTCTTGATCGAACGATCGGCCAGTTGCAAAACCACAGAGGTGGGCTTAATCTCTCCTAGACCAAGTTGCGAGTAGATAGAGTAAGGCATGAGATTGACACTCGCTCCAAGGTCGAGCAAAGCTTGGCCGAATTCCTGAGTCCCAATTTGGCACGAGATGGTGGGACAACCAGGATCTTTGTACTTGGGCGGCGCCTTCTGCTCGATCACCGCACTCACTTGTTCCGTAAGGAAGGCGGTCTTCTTAACGTGGTGCTTCCTTTTGACGGTGCACAGATCCTTGATGACTTTGGCATAAGCCGGCACTTGGTTGATCACATGAAGCAAAGGAAGATTAATCTTCACTTGAGTCAAATGCTCTAGGATCTCACTTTGACTGTCCAGCACTTTCCCAGCAGATCGCAGAGCTTGGGGGAAAGGCACATTTACTGGAAGTTCAGTTGGTTCATCTTTCTTGGGGGCGACTTCTCGACTACTTGAAGTGACAGTAGTTCTTGATGGTTCATCCAAACTCTTGCCACTACGAGTGGTGATGGCATTGACCTCCTTGATGTTTCGCCCTTCAGAGTTGGAGGTTTGTGCCATGTGTTGCCCCGTTAGGTTAGATTGGGCTTGGGAAGGAAACTTTCCTCGTTCTTCAACAGCCAAGGCACCAGTCAGCTTTGTGATCTGGCTCTTCATCTCTTTGCTTTCTTCCACCATTTGCGTGAAGAGTGATTCGAACTTTTGGTTCATTCTAGTCTGTGCCTCCATGAAAGAATGCAAAGTATTCTCAAGAGAACTCCTTGGCGGTTGTGCATGGTACTGAGGTGCAGAATTCGCCTTTGGTGGTTGTGGCTGTTGTTCCGTTCTCCATTGTCCACCTGATGGTTGAGTTTGATTGGAATCTCTCCAACTGAAGTTCGGATGGTTCCTCCAGCCAGGATTGTATGTGATAGAGAAAGGCTTGTTGTATGCCCCTAAGGCATTACATTGCTCCTCGTAACTCCCTCTCATTTCACTATAAACAAGGCAATCCTTATCTAAATGTTCCACCCCTCCACAAACGAAGCATGGCTCTTGTGACTCTGCCCTTGCGACCATGTGGATTCCTCTTCCTTCTTTGGTTTTGAGGGCCTCAATCTGTCGTGTCAAAGACTCGATTTGGGCCTTGAGGTTATCCTCTTCCCTTAGTTGGTAGACTCCAGCAGGTCGGGAACGACTAGTGCTGTCAGTAGCACTTGGTCCAGTCCATGTGTGGGCTTTCTCGGCTAGCTCGTTGAGATACTCGAAAGCCTCTTCGGGATCCTTCTGGAAAAACTCACCATTGCACATCATCTCCACAAATTGACGCTCTCGGATTGTGAGTCCTTCGTAGAAATAACTGACGAGGCGCCAACTCTCATAACCATGGTGGGGACATTGATTCAACAGATCTTTAAACCGCTCCCAGACTTGATAGAGAGTTTCATTGTCCTTCTGAGTAAAGGTCGAGATCTGTCGTTTAAGACCATTAGTCTTATGGTGTGGGAAATACTTGTTGAAAAATGCAGTTGTCATCTCTTCCCATGATCCAATAGACCTAGGTCGCAAAGAATACAACCAGCTTTTGGCTTTGTCCTTCAGAGAGAAGGGGAAAAATTTTAATCGCACAGAATCTGCAGCCTCAGCTCGATTGTGGAAAGTGGCCACCACCTCGTCAAACTCCCGAATGTGCACGTACGGATTTTCACTTTCTAACCCATGAAAGGTTGGCAAAAGTTGAATCATTCCCGGCTTGAAATCCAGATTCGGCAAATTAGGTGGAAACATTATACATGATGGTGTGGCCGTACGCGTAGGGTGAAGGTAGTCGTTCAACGTCTTTTGTTGGACCTCCTCGTTTTGAGCCATTGCAAAAGGATTTGGAATTGCTAAAGCGTTTGGAGATGGAGGAAGGCTAGACGTAGAAGAAGAAACTTCACTAGGGTCTTCAGGTCTTCTTGCGAATCTCCCTAGTTCGTTTCTATAACGATTCATTCACCTTAAGCGTTTTTTTTTTTTTTTTTTTTTTTTTTTTTAAACAAAGAAAACTTTTACAAAAACAACAATATGTAAAACCGCGAATCGCAATCCCTAAGAATACTCCCAGGAAAGATTGGTGGGGCGAGGCCTCCTTAAAAACCAACCTCCTAGACAGAACTCTCTTAGTTCGTACTTTCCAACGTTTCCACACAATTGCTTGCAAAATTTTAAATTTTATGGCGTATTTTATGAAATGTTAGATGTTAGATATTAGTATCCTAAGATAATACTAAACTAAAACCTAAGATTACACAAATTATGAGCCCTAATTTATTAACACTAAATTGGTAGCCAAAATGTTAAAAATTAAAAGTTAAGAAATAAAACTATCAGTTATGAAAAATAAAATTCTAACACAAAATTAACAACATATAGTATCAGAATTAATGAAACATAAAACGTAAACGTGATGAAAAACACTAACAATAAAAACGTAAAAAGAAAGTACAATATATACTAGCAAAAATAAAAGAAACTACTATTAACATCACTATTAAACACTATTAAAATTAAAAGAAAGAAACTGACCAAGAGAAACTAAAAGAAAATTAACCCTCTTATTGACTAAAAAGATAACCAAAAACTGACAAAATATTAATGGAAATAGAAATTGATAGAAGAAAAATGAACAATCGGACCAAAAAAAAAATGATAAAGTGTTCTAAAATATAAAAATCAAAACTTAAACTGAATTTTTTTTTTTTTAAATGTAGACAAAACAAATATTATGTAAACTAAACTAACAAAAGCTGACAAAACTAAAAAACTAAAGAAAATATAATATAAGCTAAAATAATAATAATAATAATAATAATAAAATTACATCGTAACAATAAAAAGGAAAATTAACAAAAAGTAAATGACTAATAATTACTAATAAAACAAAATATTAAGTCATGAAAAGTAACAAAATACGAGGAGAAAAAAAAAATAATAATAATAAAATAAAATTATATAAGTTACTTACCTAAAATGACAAAATGACAAAATCAAAAATCAATTGCACGGTTAATAAAAGTTACCTAATATAAGTTACCTTTTTTTTTTTTTTAAATACGTAAAAAAAAATAAAAAAAAAATGGAAACTAATGAAAACACTAACAGTGGTTTTTTTTTTAATTAAAAACTAGCTAAAGAAAATATAAGACAAAATAAGTAAAAGAAAAACTTCTATTCTGGCAAAACAAAATAAAGCTAAAAAGATAAAACTAATAGAAAATAAAAAGATAAAAAGACTAACAAAAACTACTAACAAGACAAACCCAAAGAAAACAAAAACAAAATATACAAATCAAACTAATAAAGACGTAGTTATAAAACTTAACTAATCAATCTGTAAACAAAAACAATTGACTAAAATTACAGAAAAGAGAGAAAGAAAAAAAATAATAAAAAATAATAATAATAAAATAAAATAAACAAAAATGTACTTACCTCTTTGGCTTAATATCTACTGATCAATCTTGCTTCTTGGCACCTCCCCGGCAACGGCGCCAAAATTTGATTACGCCCAAACGTGTACAAAAACAAGCGGTCGATTGTAGCACAATTAGGACGGTCGATCCCACGAGGAGGTGATAAAAATAAACAAGAAAAGATTAGTGGAACAAAAGCGTTAGAGGAATAAATAATCAAAGAAATAAGGAAAAGAAATATTTTTATGATTTTGAAATAAATTTAAAGACAACGTAATTTAAAATGGAGAAAAATTCAATAATTAAAAGTGGTAAATCATCGAGAATCCTTCATGTATGTTGTTTTCCAATTTCAGTTTTGATTCAACAAAAGTATTCAAATAAATTAAACTTCTCACGTTAAGACCAAAAAGATTATTATTATAAATTATCTAAAATCGACAATATATCAGATTGATAATATTGCAGTAAAAAATCAATTTATAAAATAATTCTAGTTACAAAATATTGCATGATAACATTTACGTAGAAAAAGCTTGACTGAATCTATATAAAAACTTAGCAAATAATATTTTGCATTCAAAGAAAATTAGAAATGGAGAAAAATATTTCACTCAAATATATATGCATTATAGAATCAAACAAACAAAATCTCAATTGGAATACTCAACACATGAGTTCATCTCTAGCTTCACCAAGAGAATTTTAGCCAAACATGCTCAACATTCTCACAAAAACAATCAAGGAAAATAGGGAAGAAATAAGCTCTAAACTCAACCCAAAAATTGATAAGAAAATACAACCAAAAACCGTCCAAGCTTGCTGCAAAGGCTTGCTTTTATAGGCTCCAATGTCCAAGGGTGATGGAGAGATTTTGGCCCACAAAATCAGTCTCCACGGATTGGCTACCGGCTGGATACACGCTAGATAATTAGCTGATAAAGGGCTGGATTGCGGGCCTGAGAAGCACAGCCCAGAAGTCACGCGGGCTGGATTTGCGGCTGGATTCGCGGGCCCGAGCTGGTGATCTGGGGTTGGCTGCTTCACGTGGGATGGGCTGGAGTTACGGTCCGAGACTTGCGCTGGGCCAGCTGGAGGAGGATTTCTCGCGGGCTTGGATCGCGGGCCTGGGCAGGTTTCAC
The DNA here is from genome assembly GCA_009761775.1 of Ficus carica. Taxonomy (NCBI): domain Eukaryota; kingdom Viridiplantae; phylum Streptophyta; class Magnoliopsida; order Rosales; family Moraceae; genus Ficus; species Ficus carica. The sequence continues at coordinate 22,762,433 of CM019745.1, forward strand.
ACGGCTTGGATCACGCGGGCCTGGCTGGCAGCTGAAGACACGGGCCGTGATGCTGCTGGGATTGTGGGCTTAGATGGGAGATTGGTGGCCTGAGCAACCCAGAAATCTCGTGGGCTTGGATCGCGCGCACATGGAGGGAGAGCTGGGGCTGCGTGTCTGGGCTGGAATCACGGGCTGGGAAGCGCCAGCTGGGCGCCACGCGGCTGGTTTCACGCCTGAGATAACACGGCCCGAGATTCGCGTGGGCTTATGGGTGGCTGTTCCTGCGAAAGAAAGGAAAAGAAAAAAAGAGAAAATAAAATAAATCAAAATAAATAAAAATAATAAATATTTTTTAAAATAAAATATTATGAATTAAAATTATGGAAATTCATATTTAAAACATAAATTATCTAATAAATTATATGAATAAAAATGTGATTTTTAGCATTTATCAAAACGTCCTAGCCGTGGACAGGGTCTGGGCTGGCCAGGCTCGGGTTTTCACAAAAACAAAAGCCTTGGGAGCTTATTTTTCTAAATCTGTCTATGTTTCCCCCTAGGTTTTTCAATTTTCTACAACTTTACAGTTTTAACTTTTCTCAAATTCTGCCTCTAAGGGCCTCAAAATTTCATTTCCAGATTGTTGTCCAGTTTTATCCGAAAACTGACAAATTTACTTTTAATTGTTTGTTACGCAAAATAACGCACACCCTACCTCAAACGGTCACAACCGTGAGCCTACATCAAACATGCAGCGTATTACGAGAGTTTTCCATTAACATACACTTGATTCTCATCCAATTAACCTATGTAGTAAACTTATACCAAATAGGGTTTTTAAGTTGGTTTTTCGGTTTAATTCTTCATACAATTAAATCACCATCACTCAAGCATAACATACAACTTCTTAAGCATGTGGGGACATATAACAAACACCTAATAGACATACACACAAAGAATATAATTTTAAAGCATAATATCAAAAACATAAACCAAAACATAAATCTAGCTCACTAAAACCCTAATCAAGCACATACTAATCAAACTAAACCATAGCATGAAAAATAAGTGAGCTTATGCTCTTACATAACCAACTTAAAATACACTTAAATACTTGAATTAAAACTAAAAAGAAAAGCTTAGGGGGTTTAGTAGGTTTACCTTAACACTTAGAAGTATATCTAGGCTTAAATCAAATTTTCCTCCTTGAATTCTTCCTCAAAAACCGACCAAGCTCTTCTCTTTTTCTTTTTCTTTTTTTTTTTTCTCTAAAGGTTCGGTGTTTAGGGGGAGGGGGAGGGACTAGAGAGTGAACTAAAGAAGTTAGGATTTCAAAAGGTGAACCAAGGCAAACCCCACCACATTTATTTATAGGCAAAATTTAATTTAATTTCTAGAATTAATTTTATAGCTAAAATTGCACATAAGTCCTCAAAGGCAAACAATTTTGCTCCTAGGCTCCATGAGGTGGCCGGTCACTTGGGGTGGCTTGTTGGCCAAGCTATCTTCCAAGTTCATGCATTTAAATTACTTTCCTTATTTTCTAAAATTCAAATAATTCAATTAATTATCACAAATGAGGTATCCCCCCATTAAGGCTCTATTTGGTTTTCCTCCTCAAAAGCAGTCTATTATCACACTAAGAAAGATATTACAAATATTGTTTTCACCAATAACAGTACTGTTATACTGGACTGCAGTCCATAATTTATCTGTGCTTAACCGAACTGCATAAATATTTTTCTTAGATCTTAAAACCACTTAGTTCTTATTACTCTAAATATTGTGCTTGATTTTCTACAGTGATCCCAAACCTAATTTTGGCTTCGTTATCCGTAATGACAGTTTTTCACAGTATAATTTCATACTATTTATAAAACTGCAGTACTGACTAAATCATACCTTAGATTATTCTGATCAAACTTTGACCGGAATAAAATCATACATAAACCCTAATTCTGATAAATCAGATCAGGCATTTCATATAAACATACATAATACAAACTTGGATTCCTAAATAAAAGAAATCGTAAATTTGTAAAAATGTTGGTTATTACAAAAATAGAGAAAAGGCAAATATAGACTTGGCCGTTGAGAGAAAAGTAGAGAGGAAACAAAAGAATTTTATGCAAAAACCAAGGAAATTAAGCGAGCAATGTCTTCAAATCAGCCGATGATTCTACTTTTGTACAAAGAAGCGTTTTTAAACACTAACAAACTTAACCCTGCTTTGCCTAGTTTTGTTGTTTCTCTGTTGCGGGAATTTGAGGATGTCTTTCCCGACGAGATGCCTCATGGTTTGCCTAGGACTAAACATGGAAGAGATTCAATTTTTGTGGTTATGGATAGATTTTCTAAGATGGCTTATTTTATCCCTTGTCATAAGATTGACGATGCTTCGCATGTGGCAGATTTGTTCTTTAGGGAGATTGTGATATTACATGGCATGCCTAGAACAATTGTTTCGGATAGAGATGCTAAGTTCTTGAGTTACTTTTGGAAGACTTTGTGGTGTAAGTTAGATACTAAACTTTTATTTTCTACTACTTGTCACCCACAAACTGATGGTCAAACCGAAGTAGTAAATAGGACTTTGTCTACTCTATTGAGAGCAATCATTAAAAAGAAAATCAAAACATGGGAGTAGTGTTTACCACATGTTGAGTTTGCTTATAATAGATCTGTTCATTCTGCTACTAAATTTTCACCGTTTGAAATTGTTTATGGTTTTAATTTTTTGACGCCATTGGATTTCTCTTCATTACCTGTTTCTGAGCTTGTTAATTTGGATGGAAAGAAAAAGGCTGAATTTGTTAAGCAGATACATTAGAAGGCAAGGTTCAACATTGAGCGAAAAACGGAGCAATATGCAAAACAAGTCAACAAGGGGTATCATAAACTGATTTTTGAACCCGAAGATTGTTGGTTGCACATGAGAAAAGAGAGATTTCCGGCACAAAGACGTTCCAAATTGCTTCCAAGAGGATATGGTCCTTTCCAAGTCCTAGAGCGCATCAATGACAATGCTTACAAGCTAGATTTACCGGGTCAGTACAATGTTAGTGCTACTTTCAATGTTACTGACTTGAGTCCTTTTGATGTAGGTGATGATTTGAGGACAAATCCTTTTCAAGAGGGGGGGAATGATGAGGACATCAAAGCTGCAAGGAAAACTTACAACCCAATTCAAGTTCCAATTGGTCCAATGACGAGGGCTCGAGCTAAAAGATTCAAAGAAGAGCTAAATAGCTTAGTACGAAGAGTTCTACAGCAAGAAGATAGTATGTTCACTACTGATGGTGAACAAAGACTGATTTTACTCATCAAAGTTGATCCCGAAGAGAGCCAAGGCTCACGAGGATGTTTACCTAACAAAGAATCAAATTCAGATTACATTTTCAAGTTTTTAAAAAAGTTCAAGATTCAAATCAAGATTTGATTCCTTTGCAGTCTTATTTTAGTTTTAAGTTTTTGTTTAAAATTTGAATTTAAATCTGAATTTAATTATTATTTTTTGTTTAGATAAATATGATTCCTAGGTTTTTAGGTATGTTTATCCTTAAGGGTAGATTAGGAATTTTACAAGTGTAATTTCGGCTATATAAGGCTGACTATTCAGATTATGAATCAGATTTTTGATGTTTATTCATATTATGAGTTATTCTTCTTGAGTTCTTGAAGAAACTTATCCGAACTTATCTAGGATTCCTTATGGTGTTTAAATCGACTTATCAAACGAACTTCCATAACCGTTTGTGGCGTCTTCACCATACCAAGGTTCTAGCTCTAAGCAACGGGTCGCGGTTTCCATCAAGCTTGAAATATCTTGGGTTGTTGTTTCCAAATTTGGTATCTGGTTTCATCATGTTGTGGCGTGGTTCATTTCACCTAAACTTTTATAATTTTGTTACAATAGTCCTTACGTTAATTTTGGACGGAATCCATTAATTGACATTACTTTTTAACCAAATCACTAACAAATTCTGTTTAAAAATTAACAAAAAAGACTATTGTAATAACATTTTAATAGTTTAGTGCATTCTCTTTTGTAGCTGGAATAATCATAAACTATTAAAAACATTGCTACAATATTCTTCTTCGTTACATTTTTTGACAGAATCCGAAATTGACATCACTTTTTGATCAAATTACTAACAAGTTTCATTCAAAATTTAATAGAAATGACTATTGTAGCAACATTTTAAAAGTTTAGGGGCATTCCAACTACCCAAAAAAAAAAAAAAAAAAAGTTCAAGGACCAAAATTGTACAATGTTAGGGGACTAAATGAGTAATTTACCATTAAGAATAAATTATATATTTATTAAATGAAGATGTGATTATTTTTTAGAAGGAAAAAATTCTTAGAATTATTAACCTAATCTAAAAAAAAAGTAAGTGAAATATTTACATAGTAATTTTTTTCAAATAGGGAAAGTGTCATTCAGAGATGTCGGGCTGAATTTAGTGGGCCGGTAAGGACACAACTTGTTAAAAAATGGGTACGACACGATTGTAAACTGGGTCCAGCCCGACACGTTTAATTAAATAGGTCATGCTTGACGTGATTTTTTGGCATGAAACCCGTTAAGGGCATGACATGAGCATAAGTACAATAAGGGGCATGAAAATTGTACAACAATATTACTCTTTTTACATAATAGTTTAAACAATTTTCATAAAAGACTATAGGTGTTTTTTATTTTCTTATTAAAATTTCATCTCCTTTTAGTCTTTACTTGATAAATTTTTCAATATTGTACTTTATTTTTAATAGCGTGCTTTGTTTTTGTTAAAAAAATTAATATTTTCTATTGTATTCAAAATTTATTTATTTTTTCTTTATTTAAAATGTTTAGTGATATTCACAATTAAGGTATGGGCACCTTAAGAGCACAACAAGTTTATAAATGGACCGTGGGTCGGGCTTAATGCTACAAATTGAAATGGACACATTACGGCACAACATGTTTATTAAATAGGCCAATAAAAGCACAACACAAAATAGTAATAGGCTCAAAATAAAATGGGCTAGGTCAGGTCGGGCCGGCCTGTTTGATGTCTTTATTTTCATTGAACTCACCCATCAAGGAGATACAAAGATACCAAACAAAACAAATGACCCCATAAATATGAAAAGAATCCCTATAATAATAATGGATCCGTCAATAAAGTTTGATGACATTCAAAGAGAAATATGTATGTTTGAGACCCAATAATAGGTACATACTTTGGTACACCAAGACTAAGTACATTTAAGGTTTTTTTTTAGACCCCGACAATCAATGAATTTTATAATCCATCAAGGACCAAGACTCAATAGTACTACCACCATTGACTGCAAATAGAAGGAACTCTAGCGAGACCAAAACACCACCAAGACTCAAATTTGATTGATAAACAACTAAAGCTAAAGGTGGGGAAATCACCCTATTATTAGAATTAACAAACAAAAATACACACAAAGATAAAAGACAATGAAGACATCGTCATTTTGCACACAAAAATATACACCACAAAACAAAACAAAAAAAGTGACATAGAAAGAGTTATTGTCGATAAAATGTAATAACCCCTCACAAACCGTCATAGTTAACTTTTTCTTTTCAATCTTCCTCTCTTTGTAAAATTATAGAAAATAAATAACCTTAAACTAATGGGAAGACTAGTGTGGGTAATGCGGAGACCCGTGTCATCTCTGATCACAATGTCGTCAGAGCCGTCATATGGAGCATGAATGAAGAGATTGATTAAGTCGGTGGTAACATGGTGTGATGGCTTGCTATCTAAGAGCCAACTGGGGGTGTCAATGTTCCTAGAAGCGGCGAATTGAGCACGTTGTTGCCCCGGTGCCTGTGGACACAATGTCCATGGTGCATGCGGTTGTTGGTCCTAAGTGAAGGTAGCCATCAAGCGAAAATTAGGGCACCATTTGGCGGTGTGACCTTGGTTATTACAAGCCTACCAATAACTAAGGTATGGTTTATGAGGTGGGTTGTCACTACGTGGTGCAGAGGATTGAGGCCCACTGTTGCGATACGCAGGGGTAGGAACGCCTAAGGCTGAGAGAGATGCCGAGACTGGTTGAAGGGACCCTGATTGAAACAAGGAACCGTTGTATTTGTGGTTGTCGGAAGTGAAGTGGACAATGTATTTATGGCACAACTACCCGGCTTTATTGATCAAGATCGCCCCACTCATGTGTGCAAACTACGCAAGGCTATCTATGTTCCTTAAGCAAGCTTCGCGTGCTTGGTACCATGAACTGCTTCAGTTTCTTGTTGCCCTAGGCTTCTCCAACTCTTACACCGACACCTCCCTTTTTGTCCTCAACACAGATGGCACTCTGATTTATTTATTTGTTTATGTTGATGGCATCATTATCAAAGGCAACAATGATAGGGCCACACAAGAATTCATTAATCTTCTTGTCAAACGCTTCTCTCTCAAGGATCTTGGCCCTCTTCCTTCTTTTTGGGTGTTGAAGTTATTACACACTCACATGGTTTGCTTTACAGTGCTACATTAGCGATCATCTAGCTCGCACTCATATGATGGTTTGCCTTACACCACTTGCTAGCACACCAACTCTTGCTCTTCAATCTGGCATGGCACTATTTGATCTGACTGAATTCAGGACGGTAGTAGGGTGTCTCCAATATCTCTTTCTCACTCGTCATGATATTACATTTGTGGTCAACAAGCTTTCACAATTCATGCACCGTCCTACAACTAAACATTGGAATGCTGTGAAATATATACTATGCTTTATTTGTGGAATCCATGACTAAGGTTTTGTCCTTCATTGCCAATCCTCGCTGTCTCTACATGCATTCTCTAATGCCGATTAGGCCAGTAACAAGAATGACTATGCTTCCACTAATGCTTACATTGAGTATATTGGGTGCAATCCAATCTCTTGGAGCTCAAAGAAACAACGGACAGTTGCTCTCTCTTTGACCAAGGCCGAATACTGATCAGTTGCTGCCACTATTGCTAAATTGAGTTGGGTTTGCTCACTTTTCACTGAACTTGTTGTCACCGTCCCTTGGGTACTTGTGGTTTATTGTGACAATGTTGGTGCAACTTAGCTTTGATCCAATCCTGTATTTCATTCTCGCATAAAACATGTTGCATTAATTAGCACTTCATTCGTGATCAAGTTTAGAGCGGTACTCGCTGTGTTGTCCACGTTTTTGTCTGTGGATTAATCAGCCGATGCACTTACCAAACCTCTTTCTCGCGAACGTTTTCTCAAGCTCATGACCAAGATTGGGCTTTCCTCCCAGAGCTCCATCTTGTGGGGCATATTAGAGAAAAACATTATTGGAATTTTGCATTTTATGTATTTGCTGTAATTATCTAGTACGTTTCCTAGTTTAGATTTCAGACTTCATTTGATTTGTAAAATCCTTATTTCAAGGAAATTATCAAGATTAGTAAAGTTTGAATTTTGTAATGTGTATAGAGATTGATCTCATCAATGAAAAGGCAATACCACAATTTACCAAATTCTATAATTCTTAACTTATCTGAAAATTGACTTAAAAAAATTTCAGGAAATTCTAGGAATTTATTATTTATTTATATATATATATTTATTCTTAGGTTTTGGCTGTTATACATTGCCTATTATTTTTCTTCCTCACTTTTTCCCCCTGTTTCTACTGCGTTTCTTTATTTCTCTCATTTATCATAAAATGTTGCAAGTACTTTTGCTTTTCTTTTCTTCGTTTTTTAAAATTTTCAAATTCTTTTGTTTTGCTTTTGCTAATATTGTGATACAAATCTTTTTGACAAACAAATTTGAGTGGTTTGTTTAAAGCGAATAAATTTCTCAGCCATTAAAATCTGTAAATTTAAATACCTATTAATCTTTCAGAAATTATATGATCTATATAGCATATCTTATAAGTACAATTGAAAATTATAGTAGGTTTTAAAAAGATTATAAATTCTAACATATTTCTATTTCTTTTTTAAAATTAACTATATACATCAAATTTTACCCATCCCTCCAATCTTGGTCTTTCTCCCATTCTCTCCTTGTCTCTTTCTTTCTTCTCTCTCTCTCTTCTTTGATAGTGGTTTTGCAACGGCGGCAGATGATCTCGACGACGGCTATTGTGCCGGTGGTTTTTGTGTATACGGTGGAGGATCTCGGTGACGCAACGGCTACTAATGGGTTGTTATGGGCTTCTGAGATCCGGCAAACTCGCAAGTCGTGGCGAAAATGGCAACAGTTGAGTTTCTACAGTGACGACACAACGACAACCCCAGATCTTCGGCAGTGGACAACGATAATGCTGGGCTTGGGGTGAGAGCTTCGTCGGCGAGTTCGAGTGATGGCAATTTCGAAGCTTTAGGGATCATGATCTCCATCCTCGGTGAGATCTGGTACGGACTCCGTGACACACAATCTCCGTCTTCGTCGCGATCTCCATCTTCAGCGAGATTTGGCAGTGTCTCCAATGGCACGCGACCTCCTTCTCCGAGCTCCGTCAATGTCTCTGCCGACGTTGTCGTAGATCTAGTTCTAGATTTAGGGTTTGTTTAGAAAATTTTAAAACTTTAAGGGTTTTTCTATAAATTCATATAAATTATTATTAAGTAAGTAAAATAGACAATTTTGAAGAAAAAAAATGCAATAATCTATATAAAGTAAATAACTGTAAATCCCTATGAATACTTTAATTTATTTGTAAATACACATTAATATAATACTGTAATATTTTCATAAATTGATAATTTTCAAAACAACTTAGTAAATACTAAGATTTACTAATACATATTTGATTTATTTGATAATTTATTAAATTTTTAGAAAATATAACTACAGATTAATACTAGATTTACTACTAAATACAAAGATTTACTAGTAAATATTTTAATTTACATGATAAATTTATATTTTTTTTAAAACAAGTTAAATTCTAGATTTACTAGTTAATATCTTTATTTACTTGATAAATTGATAATTTTTAAAGCAACTTGAATTCTAAATTTACTAGCAAATACTAAGATTTGCTAGTAAATATTTTGATTATCTTAATAAATTAATTTTTAAAATAGCACATTGATACTGTCACGCCCCGACTTCCCAAACCGGGTCGTCACCTTACTTACATACTTAACTTAACTTGCGGAAAATTTGGGAAAGATTTTCTTTTTTTTTTTGAACTTTAAAACTTTCAACTGACTGGTAGGTACTTGCTCGAGTACCAAACTTTCAAACCTTCCTTGAAGGCCATCTAAATCATGTTGTAGACCAAACCCGAACTAATGTGGGTTGGTACCACAAGAGGCAACTTGCTTGCCTTATATAAACTTTGTCATCCATACTTAAAACGTCATGAAAATACGAAAACCCTTTTTCATTACAACATATTTTATAGAGTATATATTTTTTTCAAAAGCTGTGGCAGTGTCCATCCCACATTTCACAGTCCGCAGCACCAGCCTTCCACAGTATTGCATCAGAGATTGCTGGCAGGTTGCTTACCTACAGCATAGACGTAAGACGTGAGCTTTCGCTCAGCAAGTACAACTATCACATCCGCGACACAAAACATATCATTGTGCATGAACCAATTATAATCTCTTATGAATCAATTATGGATTTATAACATAATTTAGTTCTATTCCTTTACATATCATGTGTGCTCGTACCGTGGTACATAGCCAAGGAATGGTTGAAGGTGGCAGTCCGTTTTAACTCAAACCATGAAACACAAAGTTTAACATGGAGTAGTTTAGGTAGCCTTCCAATCCAACTCAAACCATGAACCATACCATTTAAACCCGCCTTGGAGGCAAGTCGGCACGACACAACATCCTACTTGTCTTGTTCTTACCAAGTGGTTTAATATTAGTGAACATGCTTCATGATGTCACAACATTATAACAGAATCAACATTAGTCAAAACATGGCCTTTTTGAAAACATGGCATTTTTGTAAACATGGCATTTTTTGAAAACATGGCATTGCATGTCATAACATAACTTAGCATATCATAGCCATAGCATAGCATAACACATTATCACATATCAGCACATTACATCAGGCAACAAAGGGCCTATGCTGTAGGCGGAGTTGTACTTATCTCTCTCGTTATGTCCTATGTAGTGCTGCTTCTCCTCTGGTTACAGCTGCAGGTTTCCTCCTGCTAGTTGAAGGACATAGGTAAGGGTCTAATTAGTATTGTGGAATGTTGGGGATCTAACCAACATGTCTACATATTCCTAGTTGTATGTCCCCGATACTAGATGTCTTACTGGGTTACAAATAGTAACCCTATACCTTAACCCAGTTTATTAATCTTGGTGTCCTTTAGGGTTATCTTGACTAACCCTTAAGGTTATACTAAAATCCACTTGTTAGTCAACCAAAGTCAACTATGGTCAACAATGGTCAACTTCGGTCAACTATGGTCAACCATTGTTGGTCAACCTTTGGGCCTTGGGCTTGACCCAGTAACTCGGGTATAACTCCCGGTTACCTTTCGTAAACTAATCGCTTGCTATACTCCAACTTGAAAAATTCATTTTCCCTTACTTGGAAAATTTAGGGAAATTAATCCCAAAACTTCATAAAAATCCTTTACTTAAATCGTAAAAATCCAAACTCTTGGATTAGTGCTTTATAAAATCATTTGAGGTTGAAAACTGCCCTTGGAACAGTTTTCCATAATCGAAACAATAGTTTGTAGTAGAAAAATAGTTTTCTAAAGACATTGGAAAGGCTAGTGGTGCAGGAATTTTCGGATTCCCTGCGCACCCTTCGAAAAACGATCCCAGTTTAAAAATCGGTTCGTAATCTGAAAAAGTTTTCTTCATGAAAGTTGTAGCTCTCGAAAAATACTAAAACTTTCGTGTTTTACAAAAATTCCAATTCAGCCTAGATTCGTCCCAGTTTTTGTTTGAAACTGGCTGATCCCGAAAAACTGAGTGAAAACTGGGTCTGGGGATCAGCCACGGGTTTTGGGGTAAACGGAGGCCATTGGGGCCTTATTTTTGAAAACGGTTCACGTATCCCCCTAGGAAAAATCGTTCCGAACAACTTTCGTGTTTTAAGTTTCTCCAAATTCGACCCCTAAGGGCCTCAAATTTCCCTTTTCCCGAAACTGGTCAGTTTTACCCGAAAATGGCAGTTTTCGGTTTTAAGTTCGTTTTACATAAATTTTACGTGCACACTACCTCGAACGGCTTCGGCCGTGAGCCTACGACGACCTGCAGTGCTTCTAACGTAACACATGCAGTCATATATCATTTAAACATCTTCATGCAAAGCAAAACCCTTGGGTGTTCTTGCACCAAACCAGGGTTTGCAAAACGTTTGATTTGCAACACCATACATCAATCAAACACAACCCTAAAATCCTAATTAGGGCAGAAAATTAAATGAGCTTATGCTCATACAAATCAAGCTTGAAATACATTTAAATTTCCCAAATGAAATTTAAATAAAACACTTAGGGTTAGAGGATTTATACCTTCCTTTTTGGCTGCCAACAAGTCCGGATTTCCCCTCCAATTGGGGTTCCAATTTTCGGCCTCTCCCACATGAAAATACACAAATTGAATCAAAACCTAATTAAAGAACTAGAGGGGTTTAGGAGGATTGGATTACCTTTACTTCTTGAGATTAGATCTAACTTTGGATCTAAACTTTTTCTTCTAACTCCTTGCTCAAGAAATCCGGTTTCCCCTCTATGGAATTTCTCTCCAAATTTTCGGCCTCCACACCTTCCTTTCTCTTCCTTTCTTTCTAGCTTTTCTTCTAATTTTTCTCTAGCTTTTTGCTCAAGAAAAACCGACCAACACATGGTCTCTCTTCTCCCTTGAAGTTCGGCTTCTAGTGGAAGGAAAAAGGAGAAATGAAAGGCTTAGAATGGGTTTTATTGGTTAATGAGCAAAATACTTGCTCATCAAGCCACCTAGGTGAGGTGGTGTGGCCTTATTGGCTAGCCATTCCCTTGGAGAACAAGGGAAGACTTCTTTCCCTAAAATCCAATGATGATTTGATGAGGTGTCCTCCCCCCCATTGGTGTGGTCGGCCATAAAGGAGGCCTTGGAGGCCAAGTACTTGCTCACCAAGGCAAGTGCTTGTTCAACAAGCAAAAGCTTGCTTACCTCACCTAGCTTGTGTCACCATGCTTGCATCATTTGTTGACATCATCAAGCAAAATTGCTTGCTCTCCAAGCCATAGACAACCGGCCTTTGCATGTGTGGGAGCCAAAAATTGGCTTGCTCAACAAGCCTTTCTAGAACATACACTTGTCACCATGCTATCAAGCCATGTGTGAACCAAAATTGGCTTGCTCACCAAGCTTCTTGATTGCTTATCTCACCCTTGCTTGTGTCACCTTGCTTACCTCACCAAGGTAAAAGCTTGTTCTCCAAGGCTCTAAGACACCAAAGACAACCGGCCATTGTGTGAGCCAAGAATGGCTTGTCCAACAAGCTTGCTTGTTCACCAAGTTTACTTAGTCACCAAGTAACCCTTGCTTACCTCATCTTGATGACATAACCAAGCTTACCTAAGCATGCTTTCATAAGCAAATTTCCTTGTTCCCCAAGCATGAAGAACCGGCCATGAGGTGCCATGTGGACCAAAAATTGGCTTGTTCAACAAGCTTTGTTTGCCTGGTTCACCAAGCTACCCAATGTAACCGATCAATGTAACCGGCCATTGGCTTAGTTCAACTCTAACTGGAGACTTGGTTAGGAATATCCATAAATTCCATAATTCAAAAATTACAAAATTGCACTTTAATCCTTAATGACAAAATATTTACACTTTAGTCCCTGTGAGGTGGACAGTGTTGGTGGAGCCACTTGGCTTCAATTCCATACCTAATGGTCCACTAAATTTCCAAAAATCCTTAAATATAGGGTTTCAGTCCATTTCCCTACTAACTTAATCAATACTAATACTGTTTTTCACTTAAAACAGTACTGTTTCACTAAATTGCAGTCCGGAGTTCATCTTCGAAAAATTGGACTGTGTATGGATTTTTCTTCTTAGAACTTGAAACTGCTAAATCCCCATTGCTCCAAATATTATTCACAATTATTCTAGAGCGATCTCATACCTTGACTTTTGGTCAACTTTGACTATCTTGGTCAAACTTTGACCATCATGAAATTTCAACACGTCATTTTCCTTAAAATGCCTTATACTGGCCTAAGTAATCCATCGTTGAGTCTCGTAGCTAATTAAATGAGAACTCAAACTTATACCGATATTCCATTCCAAACATGATCTAGACTTAGGTTTTCCTTGTTCAAAGGAAATCTAGAGTCATAAAAATTCGGGTTATTACAGATACATTGATTTACTTGATAAAATCGATAAATATTGGATTTTACTAGTAAATACTAGTATTTACATGAGATTTGTTAATTTTTGTTTGAGTTTTTGAGTTTTTATAGCGATTATTGAAAAATATTAGGAAAAAAAAGAAGAAAAATATTAGTAAATCCTAGTATTTACAAGTAAATATTAGTATTTACTAATTAATATTTGATTTGCATGTAAATATCAGTATCTACATGTAAATAGTATTTGTATGTAAATATTAGTATTTACTCCAAAAGCAAAAATAAAAAAACCCCAAATACCAAAATCAGACCACCCCCACATTCAAACCCTAGTTCTTGGCATTGCTACCAGCGCTGCCGGCCAGAGAAGTTGTGATCGTCGGCACGATCTGAGTTCGACAGTGGCGATCCGTTGCGACAGGGGCGACAGACAGGAGAAGGGTGAAAAGATCTGGAAACTTCATGCTTGTGGTGGCTAGACCTGCCAAAAAAAAATAAATAACAACCAATTCAGACCATCACCGAATTCACGATTTTCTGATCAAAGCCCGATCTACCAGATATTGCTATGGTGGCATCTGTTATCTCTCCGACGGAGGTCGCGAGAGCCGATGAGAAATTTCGCGAGTTCGCGATTTCGGCGATCATGGAGTCGCAACGGCGTTCCTCTTGAGTCACGACGACCGACCGATGCTGAAGATCGTGGCGCCGGCGTGATCCATGTTCATGTCACTGTTCTGATTTCGGCACTGTCGCCGTTGCCGTCGACTGTTGTGGCTGACGGGGAGTGACTGAGATTGACGAACAGGGTAGAGAAAGATTTGGTGTATATATATGTATATGACAAACATTCCACCATCATTAGAATTGTCTTTTTCTTAAAATAAATGTGTTTGATGTGGAAATAAATAAATTGAAACGTCAAGAATATAAAATCAAGTACTTCATAAAATCGACATGACATTAGAACCAAGTGTTTCAAGAAATAAATTGTGACATTTAAGAAAAATTTAAGACAATAGGGGAAAGGTAATTAGCTGAAATAGTCCATGAACTCTTTTAAAGGTGACGATTTGGTCCCTTTTTTTTTTTTTACCCAGTAACCCTAAATTCTTAAAATATTGATTGTTATAGTCCTTTCTACATCTCTTTCTCTCTCTAGACTCACAAACAACACAGAAGCTCGATCAAGAATTGAGCTCAACACAACGCCGAATCCATGGGTGTGCCGGTGTTCTACCGTTAGTTGGCCGATTGGTACCCACTCTCGATCTTTGAAATCGTCGAGGAAGAACCCAACGAGGACTCCAATGGCATTTCTTCGCCCATTGACATTTCGAAACCTAACCCCAACGGCATGGAGTTTGACAACCTCTACCTTGACATGAACGATATTATTCACTCTTGTTTTCACCCCGATGGCAAGATTTTGTTCTTCCACAATTTGGATTATATCTGGCTCCCCCCCACCAAACACACACACACACAATTTCGATATGGCCTAAACCCTAATTTCTCAAAAATTTAGGGGAAAACACTCCCAATTTAGCTCAAATTACCCTCAAATCTGATTTGGATAGGAAATTATCTGTTTGACCTTCAAAAAGCACGAAATATGCTTCTTATATGACCAATCCGTTAGTTTTTTGACAGAAAGGACTATAATGGGCATGAAATTAGGAGTTTAGGGTTATCTCGATAAATAAATTAATTAATTAATTAATTAATTAATTAAAAAAATAAAAATAAAAAACAGAGACTAAACTGTCACCTTTGAAAGAGTTCGGGGATTATTTAAGCCAATTACTCTGAAGGGAAACCACAAGTAACTTACAGTTTCACTCATGGATGCACACGGTAAAATTATTTGAAGCTAAATATTTCTTACTTAATAAGATTCATTTTCTTTTCTTAGAAGAATAGTGCAAACAAAATTATTAGCAAGAAATTTTATTATCACGTTATGGAATTAATTGAACTATTTACACAAAATATCCATTTTTAAACATCCCTTCTGAAAATAAATATTTTAAACTTATTTATATTTTTGAACAAGATTTGAATATCATACTTTTGTTGTTCCATGTTTACCCTTCTTTGTTTTGAGCATAATTTGACCTTTTTAACTTCTTTCCACCAATTTTTGCCAACTTTTTTTTTTTAAATGGAATTTATCTTTTAATAATTTTTTAAAGATGATTCTCGGGATTTTTCCTTTTTTTTTTTTTTTTTTTCATTTACTTCTTCCTATTGATGCACTTATCATCTAAGGATCTTGTACGTTTTTTCTATTCAATTTTTTTTTAATTTTATTTTTGGAGGAAAAAATCCTAAATGATTAGTTGGATTTTTTATTTTTATTATTTTTATTTATTTTAAAAAAGAAATTAATCATATAATTAGAATTAGTTATTCTTGGTTTTGTTTGATTTTTGATCTTAGGATAATGACTGTCATTGGAACAATTAAAATCATCATACAATGTTTCTACTATGAGGAGGACCTTATCATTATATTCCATGCTCTTAATCAACAACAATCTAATCATGTGGTCTATATGACAATGATTATTATTTCATGCTAGAACTTCATATATCATAGTTCTTGGTTTTATTGTTTTTTGAATCATTACCATATTGATTGTGTCATTGAGGGAAAAAAACATACTCACCGAATATAGTTTCAATATTTCATAAAATATTGTATTGATAATAAGTACAAAAAATCAACATACAATAAAATTTATTCATAAAATATTCAAATACATAAATATGAATGGAGAATGTTTCTAGGGATTTTTAAGTTTATATTTTAAGATATAAAAATGAGTAACTGAAATTAATATGGCTAATTTTTAAGACGAAATCTATTTTTTATTTTATTTCTTAATTAAATTTAAAGTCAGTTTTGTCAGTACAAAATGATCAGTTTCCTCTTTTGTTAAATTTCGTAAATAAGTTTGTTTTTAAATATTTTTTAAAAGCATGTCTCCAATTTGACCATTTATATAAATCATCTATAAAATTTTCTTACAAAAGTGTGCCTACGGTAGTGAACTTGTCATTCATATTTTTTTTCCATGCGGTGACAATAAAAATGACCATATGATTAATTGTTCAACCATTTTACTTTTAAAGATGACCACTTCGCATCCTTTGAAATAGTTTGGGGAACTTTTAGTCACAAAAAATGTTGGGATCAAATTACAATTTTCTAAAAAAGTTAGAGGTTAAACGAGCCATTTACTCTAAAAATTGATTAAAAATTAGTGTAATAATAAAATTGAGGATTTTAAAACAATTTTCGTTCAGATAATTGGGTCGAATAACACTCTCTTAGAAAGGATGAGTTTAATACCCATGCATTGCACGGGAAAGGAAAAAAATAAATAAATAAATTAAGTATTATATGATAAAAACAGTTGGTTAAAAATAAATGTTATAATTATAATAAGTATAATTTTTCTCAAAATTTCTCCCAACAGTGAAAATACAAAATTAAAATGATAATAGTGCTAACAATAATAAAAACGAAAACAAAAGCAAAAAAGAAATTTTTTTTTTTGTAGTTATACTCATTTAAAGAAAAAAATTAAAACAAAAATAAAGCAGAAAACAAAAAAAAAATCTTTAAACTCAAAAGAATCGGAAAAACTAACCCTAACAAAAACATTGTAACAAAATAAAATATATATTTCATTTTCTCCTTTTCTTACTGTTTTTAAAAACAAATAAATTTTTTTTATCAGGTTATATACATGTAAAAACTTAAAAAAAATGACTGTTAAAATATAAAACAAAACAAACAAAAAAGGAAAAAAAATTGCATGCAGAATCCTTTAAAAAAATGGATCTTTAAAAAATAGAACAAAATAAACAAAAAAAACACAAAAAAAAAAAAATAAATAAATAAAGATAAAAAATTTAAAGTAAAAAAATCGTTTAAAAATCAAAAAAAGACAAAGTAAGCAAAAACACAATATAACAATAGATCAGAATCTAATTTCTAAAATTTAGCGTAAAAAAAAAGTAAAAATAATCTTAAGAAAAAAAAAAACAAACTCTAGATAGAGGTAAAATCGACAACACACTATAGGAAAAAGAAAATAAACTAAAAAAGAGGCGTAAAACGATAATTATACTGTGCGGACAGCCGGCAATTTCTGTTTAATAGGGGTAAAAATGCCAACTCACTGTAAATGAAGAAAAACCAACTAAATCAGAAGGGCAAAAAAATCTCTGCAATGTAGATAAAACAGTAAAATATGTGAGGACAAAACTGTCCTTTCATTGTAGATAAGTCAAAATCAGCACATAGGATAGGAGCAAAATCGGTAGTTTAATGTAGAAAAAGCAACTACTGTGTAATACTGTAAAAAAAACTGTATAGCAAAAGCAACAAAAATTTAAAAAAACACTATTCACTGAACAGTAAAGCAAAACAACAAAAGTAAAAATAAAAAAAATAAAAAAAAAACATATTCACCTACTTACATTCCTTTAGTAAAAAACAACAGCAGCAAGAAAAAAAAAAACAGCAGCAACAACAAAAGTTAAAAAAAAAAAAAAAAAAAAACAGCGACAACAACAACAAAAGTATAAAAAAAACAGCGGCAACAACAGCAAAAGTATTAAAAAAAAAACAGCTACAACAACAGCAAAAAAAAAAAAACAAACAAAAACAAAAAAACAACGGCGGCCAAAAAAAAAAAAAAAAGGGGAAAAAAAAACTTTTCAGTCAACGCGAGTCAACTACATCCCTTTAATTATATATATAATATAACAACAGCAAAAAAAAACAAAAACAAAAACAAAAAAGCAACAGTGGCCACACAAAAAAAAACAAAAAACAAAAAAGGAAAAAAAAAAAAAAAAAAAGGAAAAAAAAGAACTTTTCAGTCAACACGGGTCAACTACATCCCTTTAGTTATATATATAATGTCAATGTTTAAAATAACACTCTGTTTCAATGTTACAAAGTCGACGATACCATTATTTCAATCAATAGTTGCTGGAAGAAGGAAGGCGGGGTGGAAGTGGAACTAGTGGTTTAAATGAGTGAGGGTAAAAATAAAAATATTTCTCCACACAACACAACTAAAAAGAACACCAGTCTAGTACGTAAGCTTGTGGTTTAACCAAGAAAACACAGATCGCACGCGGTGGCTTTCTGCGATGGGGATTAACAATTGTGTCCACATTGTGGAGGGAGGTAGGGATCAGGCAGAACATCCCGAGGATTACGTAGATCCGCCTAGGGAGATCGGACTAGTTTCCAAGCCACAGCACGACAAGATCTAGCCACAAAGATATGACACATGGAGATTGAACCACGACAACCCCACAATGAAAGATCTAGCAATGATGCCTGTCGCAGTGCAATCTCTTCATGGAGGTGGGATCTAGCTACAGTCGCCGCTCGGGGTAATCCCATGGTCATGGCCCCCATGCAAGGAGATATCTAAATCACCATCGCCTGCACAAAGGAAGACCTCATCACAGTGGCACATGAGGAGAGAGGAGACATGCAATCGCGGTGGCATCACTAAGGAGGGAAGGTGGAGGAGAGATCCAGTTGTGGCGCCACAAGAGGGAGGGGATTGCATGGGGAGGAGAAATTCAGTGATAATAAACATAACTATAAGTTCTAAATAAAACCATTACTTATCCTAGCTTAGTTACCCTTGCTATATTTATATTTTCTGTTACGTGTAAAGAACAAATCATGATAAATATCATTTTCTTTTCTTGTTTCCAATACATTCGTGCGCACGAATATACAAAATTCATAATAAAAAGGACTATTGATGGAAAAAATAAAAATAATAATTAACAATAATAATAATCTCACATTAAAAGACAATCAAGAGAGAGTTCTTTACAACTACAATTGAACTTGTGAATCTTTACGAATAATGTACAAATTTAAACTTGAACAGAAATACCGGAGGCAAAAAAAATTATCGACTGCAGGTGTTACTCAAAGGCCTCCCCATAAAATATTTCATCCAAGAACCAAGATATTCCACTATAGCACCTTAACTACAAGGGTATTTTCCTCACTATTAAAAAATAAAAATAAAAAAATACAGCAGTTGAGCCAGAAAAGGCCAATCTGGAAAAAATGGCAAATTCATGACCTATACATCTTAGTTGGTTTTATCGACAAGTGGGTGCACAAAAACCTGTAATTCTTCATAGGATTAACAAAACAGCAAAGCATTCGTTGTGTTGTCGTCACATTACAAAACCACTACGTGTACAAGAAAGGAAATTCTTACGTACTCTTGATCGACAAAAGCAAAGTAACATGTGAAAAGCCATTACTTGAGCAATATCAATTTTTATAATGATGGGAGTGACAATTTTACCTTAATCAATTACGCACCCACAAGGGTTCTAAGGAGAAAGGCTTCGCATTTCGGGTACGAGGAGCAGAAGCACCGGGTGGAGGTGCATGGACTGTAATAGGAAGAACCCACTCACTTTTGTCTCTTCCCTCTATAAGAAGAGGATGTTCGTATCTGAAGTGAAAATCCATACGAGCTTTTAGAGGGAATGACAAATACACCAAATACCGCTCTTATAATTGTAGAACTGTAAGCATATATTCGATTTTTCTTTCCTCCTTTAAAGAAGAGTACAAGTGTCTCTCACCACCACTAATCTATCTTTTTGAAAACATCTTTTTTAAAACTGTGTTTTCGCCTACACTCATGAGAACCTTTAAATATTCTGATAATTTAATTAGGAAGCAAGAAGACGTCTAATCATTCAATGGTCATACCTGGTCCAATCAACATTTTTTGGTGTGGTAAAGAATTCAAATCTAAGGGCCCATTGAACAGATACATGGGGAGTGGAAAAAGACATCGGCCCATCCATGGGTATGGAAAAGAGGAAGCTTGTCTGCACCAAATCAGCAACAACCTCGTAATGATCACTCTGAACCTACCCAGCGTGCAACAGGTCAAAATTATTAGATTGCTTTAGAGAAAGTATATCATTTCAGATTTATCATTTAATTATGATATTAAGGTCAGAAGAGGTCTTTTTTTTCTTATCTGTTATTGCATTAGAAATGGATGATTACACATGAAGGTATACTATACAAAAATCTTTCATCCAAATAGACTAACAAAGGTGCCAGAATATTCAGCCCTGAAGATCAGATGGATGCAACAAGACATTTATACCCCATGAACTAGCCATGAAATATGTGCAGCGGTGCTTGTAGAGGTTAGCGGGTGGCGCGAGGGCATATCATTATACAAAACCGAAAAAGAAAAAGAAAAATCAAAAGAAGAGATGCTCACACATATCACCAAGACACACATATCACCAAGACACCAACAGAGAAGTTACAATTGAAAACATATCAGTAAGTTTCATGAACAACCAAATTCACAATGATATCAACATCCAAACAATCATGGGTTTGCAATCATGGGTTTCCCCAGCAGTTTGTGAAAGGAATAATTATAGTATCCTTATGAACAAACCAAATGCTAATTATTTTTTCATAAATTAACTTTCATAACATTGTTTTATCTCCACAAACTGATAGATAAACCAACTCATGAATAAACATGATAAGCCATGGATATATTATTCCATCCTAAACTAGGTTATGAGACGGATCTTTGTATGAACATCATATCATCATTAAAATTAGCTTGTAAGAACATCTCCAATGCAAGGGTAAAATGTTGTATTAGTCCCTGAATTCTTTATGAATATGTTTGGTCCTCAAACTTTTATATATATATATATATATATATATATATATTAATTAGTCCCTGAACTCTTTTAAAAGATATAAACTGATTCTTTTTGTCAAAGGTTAAAAAACTAACCATATTCCGTTAAGTAATCTGAATTTGCTTTAAAATGACTTAACTATCCCTTTATAAATCATTTTCCATTTTCAAAACTTAAAAATATAAATAAATACTAAAACAGAAAAATATATCTCTCCCGGCTTTTCTTCCCCCTACGTCCTCTCACTATCTCCCGAAAAACCATTCTCGTTGCCCCAAGCCCCCAACAAAACCCCACAAAACATTCGGTTAAGAAACATGGATACAACAACTGTTTAACCATGTTTGATGAACATGATGTGGTCGGTCTGTGCTTGATTGTATCCTTGTGGCACTTTAGATTATTAGATCACCCAAGTTTTTCTTATTTGAAGTACTTGTTTCAAAGTTTATTCAAAAATAAAATTCCATCTTTTTAATGTGAACTCTGTGCTATAGCAAAACTGCGTGTTCCCTATTCCCAACGTCCATATAGACACTCTGCTCCATTTTCATTAATCCATAGGGATGTGTGGGAACCCTAACGTATTTCATCAATTTCTGGAAAAAAAAAATGGTCTGTTACTTTTATTGATGATCATACTCAGGTTAGTTGGGTATATCTTCTCAAAGAAAAATCTGAAGTGGAAACAGTTTTTAAAACTTTTTACACCATGGTACAAACACAATTTCATAAAAAAATCAAAGTTTTCGACAATGATAATGGAAAGGAATATTTCAATAAAATCTTGGGGCAATTTTTCTCTGAACAGGGCATCATACATTAAAGTTCTTGTAATGATACCACACAACAAAATGGGATATCTGAAAGGAAAATTAAACACCTCTTAAAGGTAGCACGGGCAGTACTCTTCACGAATAATGTCCCGAAATATCTCTGGGTTAGGCAGTTCTTACGGCTATTAGGGTTTAAACCACCCTTAGAAATATTTCAAAAAACTTTTCCTACGTTTAGGTAGATATTTTCTACCTCTAAAAAATTTTGGCTGCACCATGTTCATTTACAACCATGCTAAAGGGGGTGAGAAGTTAGATCCTAGGGCTAGGAAGTGTGTGTTTGTAGGATATGCACCCAATCAGAAGAAATACACTTGCTATGATCCGATTTCAAAAAAAATTGTTTGTTACCATGGATGTATCCTTTTTTGAAGATCAAAAAGTTTTTCACTACTCACCTTCAGGGGGAGAATGGAAACAGAGAAGATTTGGTGGTGTCTAAATCTGGAGATTCCGTGGGCCTAGGTCTCGGTTTCATTCATTTTTTTTTCCAGATTCAGAGTTTTTCAATCTGATTTTGTTCAGGAATTTTATCAATGAACTCGGCCAGATTTTTCTGGCCGAAAGCACTCTCAAGGGAATCTTGAACAAAGTTAAATTTTGAAAATTTTAATCTTAAAAAAAATTGATCAGATTTTAGAAAAAGCAGATTATGGTCCAAATTCAAAATCTGAAATTTTAAATTTCAAAAAAACTGATCAGGTTTTAGAAAAGTTAGATTCTGGTTCAGGTTCAAACTCTGAAACTTCAAATTTCAAAAAAACTGATCAGATCTCAGAAAAAAGTGATTCTGGCTCAAGTTCAAAATTTGAAAAAGATTCTCATCCCAACCAAATGAAAGAAACGGTGTCTTTTGAAAAGTTTTTGGACAAATCTTTAGAGCAGCAACAAAAACACGTGGTTACTGGAACAGGAAACAGAGAAAAAGGCTTGAAAAATAGCTTTGGACTGGTTTATGAGAAAAAGCTTCCGGATCAAAGAAAAGAAGTCAAAAAAAACCTTACCTGGTCATAAATCCAACCCGAGTCAAGTTCAAGATGTGTCGGGTAATTCTCATTTGATCCCAGAAAGAGGTTCTCAATCTAATTCTAAATCCAAAAAATCTGCCATTTAGTGATCTAGATGTCCCCATTGCCGTTGAAAAAGGTAATAGGTTGTGTATTTGTCATCCTATGTCTAACTTTGTGTCCTACAAAAATCTTTCACCATCTTTCTCTGCTTTCACTTCTCAATTTTCTTGTGTAGAAATTCCACAGAATGTATAGGATGCCGTAAAAGTTCCAAAGTGGAAGACTGCCATACCTGAAGAGATGAGGACACTAAGAAGAAGAAGAGATGGAATGTTGAAAATCTACCGGAGGGCAAAACTACAATGAGCTGTAAGTGGGGTATTTACCACTAAGTATAAGGCAGACCAAACTCTGAAGAGAGATAAGGCGAGACTAGTGGCTAAAGGTTTCACGCAAACCGATGGCATCGATTATTTGGAGACTTTTGCACCAGTGGCAAAGCTCAATATTGTACGACCACTACTTTTAGTTGTAGCAACTCTTGATTTGCTTGGCCTTTACAGCAGTTGGATATCAAGAACGCTTTCTTGAATGGAGATCTCGAGGAAAAGTTTACACGGATCCACCCGGGCTAAGCACAGGTTTGGATCTAGAGTTTGCATATTAAAAAAATCACTTTACGGTCTCAAGCAATCGCCGAGGGCTTGGTTTGAAAAGTTCACTCGTTCGGTTAAGAAACAAAGATACAATCAAGCACAGACCAACCAGACCATGTTCATCAAACATTAGGGAGATGGGAAAGTGATGGTATTGATAGTTTATGTGGAAGACATCATTCTCACAGGAGATGATCAGAGAGAAATTGACCAGTTGAAGACAAGTCTTGCAGTGGAGTTCAAAATAAAAGATTTGGGAGCCCTGAAATACTATCCTGGAATGGAAGTTGCTCGGTCCAAGAAAGGAATAGTAGTGTCACAATGGAAATACATCCTGGACCTTCTCAAGGAGACAGGAATGAGTGGCTGAAAACCTACAGATATGCCGATCGATCCAAACAAGTAACTTGGAGAAAGCAACAAGGGAGGCCCGATTGATGTAATCAATACCGAAGATTGGTTGGAAAGTTAATTTACTTCTCACACACACGGCCCGGTATTGCTTTTGCCGTGCGTTTGGCAAGTCAATTCATGCACTCTCTAAATAGAGAGCTTCTTGAGGCCACTTACCAGATTCTACGGTACCTGAAGAGTTCTCCAAGAAAGGGTTTGCTCTTCAAGAAGGGCAGACAACAGACTATTAAAGCCTATACAGAAGCATATTGGGCAGGCTTAGTGACCGATAGGAAGTCAACTTCGGGATACTGTACTTATATGTGGGGAAATCTCACGACATGGAGAAGTAAGAAGCAAAACGTAGTATCCTGAAGCAACGCTGAGGCTAAGTTCCGAGCAATGGCCAATAGAGTGTTCTACACTCTACGGTTACAGCGAATACTTGAGGAGTTGAAGAAACCAGGGGAAGCGCCAATGAAGTTGTCATTGTGATAACAAAGCAGCCATAAGCATTGCCCCATAATCCAATTCAACATGACCGAACCAAACATGTTGAGATTGATCGACACTTCATCAAAGAGAAGCTTGACTCAGGAGTCATTTGCATGCCATTTATGCCTACTACACAAAAGATGGTAGATATCCTAACAAAAGGGTTGTTCCAACAAAGTTCCGAACTTCTAGCAAGCAAGTTGGGCATGATCGAGATCTATGCGCCAACTTGAAGGGCAGTGTAGAAAACAGTTAGGAATTACTTGGGATTTGGTAGGATCTTTTTGTTCATTAAAATCCAAGTTACAACTGAATTAGTTAGGATTTTTTGCCTATGTTTCTCTTGTTGCTAGCTACGATCACGGGATACTAAGTATCCTATTTATTCTCTATTGTATACTCAAAAGTCAATTCAATAAGAAAAACATTCTCCTTCTAAACTTACAATGTACAATTTAGCAAAAAAGTTCCCCAGCGAATTTAGAAAAAAGAAACCCCTCACCAAACTCGCTTTCCCTTTCTACTCAACCCTACAAACCCAGACTTCTATTCTACCAAATCTAGCTGAAGATCAGAGGAGGGGCTGTGGGTCGCGGCGACGCAAGGTTGGGTTCATGAACGGTCTCTACAGCAAATTTAGCTTCAAGGATACGACGGTGGATATGGGTCGCGGTGGGGTCACACTTCTGGCTCACATGGGGGAGGATTGGTGGCACAACTACTGTGTTCTTTTCTGGCTTCGATTACTATTATTTTTTTGTTGTTTCGTGGTCTGCAAATGAGTGTCTAAGAGAGAGAGAGGATATGATTTTTTTGTGTATCATTATCCTCAATCTCGCGAGCACAATTGCAAAGGAGAAAAATAGTTTTTTTTTTTTTTAACCAAAATATCCAATAACTAAAGGAATGTGCGGCTCATGTTGGTTACAACCATCTCTTTTTTTACATTTGTTAGGCCTTTGTCCCTTTTTGCACCCTTTTTATAAGTTTAGGGACCTTCTAAAAAGTTTTGGGGTCCAACCCGCACCTTCTTAAAGAGTTCAAGGACCACAGAAGCTATTTACACCCAATGCAATGCTAAAATGTTATGCCAATGGTAAATTTGGGCATTTGGATGAAAAGAGTGTTCTCAAGTGGAGTACCATGTTTGATGTCAAATTTGTCATACGCTAAATTTTGTGGCAAATTTTCCACAAGATATAGGCAATGCCAAATTTAACATTTGATTTTTATTGGTGGTTGGGTTGACTTTTGTCAGGTAATTTAACAATATATTCATTTTTAATTTATTTAAACACTAAATGTTCAATTTTACAAGCTCCAAAGCACAATAATAATGACAAAAAGTAGAAATAACATAAGACATAGAATTATGCATTGAGATAATGCTATTTTTCACACGTTAATGTAACAAATATAGCATTGGTGCCAATGCATTGGGTCTAAGATCAGAAAATCTACCTTTGTAATTGTAGGGGAATTCCTTCGAGAAGGATGGACAAATCGCCGACTTATTGTTTCTGAAGTCTCTAGTGTTATTGAAACCTGTAAAACAGAAATCCCTTCATAGAGTCGTCAACATTAAACAATTGTCCAGCTAGTCAGCTACTTTAATGATTTCTCAGTAGCACTGCTACTAGAACTACCTCAAGGCATCTTCTAGCTCCTTCGTGAAAGAAAGTAAGTGTTCCACCAATCTGTTATACAATAATTTGTCAAAGCTAGAGAAGAAAAACGAGAGAAAAGGTCATAATTATAAAAAGATGCAGAAGACATACCATGTCACTAAAATAATAATTTGACTCGGAATTTTTGGGGGAAAATCTGAGTAGAATGTTGTCATCCATTCGGATATTGTAAGACCTTCCTCGAATGAAGCCTTCTGCTGCAAGAAATGTTTGCAGCAAATTAGTTTTTCCATTTCCAGACAACAGAAACCTAAAGCATATGAAGGAAATGAAAGTGCAAAGAATACATGTTAGAGGCTCAACAATTCTGGCGGCTGGTGATGAGGATGCCTCTGCCTCATCATTTGCAGAAACCGACTTTAAGAGCTTTTGCTGCTGGTTTTGAGACGAGTTGGGTGACAAAATATCTGTTGCAAAGATAATATGCCCATCAGTAACACTGCTGCTGTAACTTATACACAAATAGTAAGATAAGTTTCTCCCTTAAAGAAACAACTCAACAGAATTGTGAGAAGAACCAGAGGAAAAAACAAGAATAGCACACAGTTGCGACAGAAAACTGAATGAAAGAATGAACTTTATTGAATCAAGAAAGCCCCAGGGAGATCATAAGAATTCGCTAAAGCAATAGTATTTCGAGAGATTACTCACTCTCCCCTTGCTTGGGAACAAAGACTTTCCCAACAATTTCCTAATTCCACTAACCACTTATCCTTCCTTT
This sequence comes from Ficus carica, assembly GCA_009761775.1. Taxonomy (NCBI): domain Eukaryota; kingdom Viridiplantae; phylum Streptophyta; class Magnoliopsida; order Rosales; family Moraceae; genus Ficus; species Ficus carica. The sequence goes on from CM019745.1 coordinate 22,789,297, forward strand.
TATACTCCTAATTCCTTTCTAACACACTGCTAACCTCTTCTCTGATCAGTCATCTAGCTAACTACTAACAAATGCAACTAATTAATTATACTACTAACTAACACACATTGAAAATCCTATCAAATTGCAAATACAAGAAGCGAAGTAACTTATGCAACAGAAAAATTCAAAGAATTTCAGAAAGAATTCCACAATTGAACCCAGAGTAGCTATAAGACAGCAATCTCACATGACTCACCAGGACTAGCATACAATACTTCAGCAACAGAGAGCCGAGGAAGTGCTAAATTTGAAGATAAACTTGTACGCTCTCCTTCTTTAAATGACGACCTTGCTGCATATGATTGCAAGGATATAGAACTTCCAAAGGTTCTGTCTTTCAAGGGATTGTACGAAGAAACAGATGATATCTCATCCTTTGAGCTTTCATAACCTTCTTCAATGCCATCATAAATATCGTTTGCTCTAACCTGTAAGCCAGTAGTTCAACGATAAACTAAAGGATCTATTAATGAAACAGAGAAACAGAGCCATGGTTACTCTACTCAGACGAGAAAAGAAAAATAATTGCAATTTAGATGCAAAAACAAATTAGTAATAATACCTACCCAATCACAGTCCCCATCTGCCTCCTTCCAAAATATATCCATTAGGATGGCTGTTGAAGGAACAATGCCTGAGAGTATTCAATATAAGGATAGCTTTCAGGACACTACTTGAAATTTACAGAAAACCAACAGTCAGGAACTTACGAATATTAGTTAATGGAAGTGAATTTTTTAACAAACATCAGAACTTGTACATGTTAAGTGAAAATGCACAAATTTAGTGAAAACCTTGTGTTAAGCAATGTAGACATCCTAAGGCTACCCTTGTCCCAACAAAATATATATATATATATAAATATTTTCCAGCAGAAGGGAAAAAATCTACCACCTTTTATATGTATGTAGATGAGATAGATGCTTAGAAAAATGTAAAAAGCAATTTAAAGTACAAGCCTTATTGATATACAACAAAAACGAAAAATTAATAATTGAAACCATAACCAACAGATAAGAGCATTTTTCTTTTTGTTTTGTTCTTTTCAATTATCATCTATAGATATATAAATTAGGGGGAAGAGAATCTAACAGTGCTACAAGAGTATAACTAATTATTCTAGCTTCTAGGACACATAGATAGCAGAATCCCAACAAACAGTTTCTGCTCATGTAGAATGAACATATATTTCAAGCCATGAACAGAAACTAAAGTTAGATGTGAGAGAAATTCCAACAACAAATCAATCCACAACAATTAAATTATGCCATGCATGCTAATCAATATATTGACATCATGATACTTCCACCTTTTGAAATTTCATCCATAAACTCCATTTCAAGAATATGCTTCTTCACAAATGAATTAACAAAGATATTTGTAACCGCCAAAAAAAAAAAAAAAAAAGGTCTAGCCCATTACCATGTCCATATCTAACTCCTCCCAGTCACACCACCCATCTAGACTCGTGAATTTTCCCAGGTAATTTCCCAACCATGCAAGGGTGCTCTAAAAGGCATCAATGACTCATAAAGAAACAGTAAGAAAATGCCTCATTAAAAATGAACAGAATTCTGACTTAGACTCCAGAGAGAAGTCAATCTCTTCATGAAATGCTTCTTGTAAAATACATGAATGCTTCATGCTGATGAATGATACTCAAGGGCAAGCCCAAATTCCCAACCATAAATGCCAGTGGCCAGATACTTTTCTTCAAACACAATGATTAAACTAGTGCCTTAAATGTGCTCCAGAAACACCACATAGCAGGAACACCTAGAATTTTCTTACTTGTACAAAATTTTTGAAAACTAGAGAACTCATATGTTGATAGACTATATTTTCAAAACCACATCTTGGGCCTGAAGAATACAATTTTAAATTAGAAATGAAAAGTAAATAGCCAAAGAAAAAACTCACCATCACTTTGGCCTTCTTCCACTGGCAAGCCATTATTTTTCTGAGTGACCCATACTTGAAATGGAACACGAGCTTCCTGAACATTTATAATTCAAAGAATCAATAAATCTAAAAAAGAACATATCAAACAAATTGAACCATACAAGTTTGTTAAGCAAACATTCTTGTACTCTATCTTCTCAACAAACAAAATCATAGAAGTCATGGGAGAAAAAGAAACACTGAAACAGAGTAAAATAAGAAACTATCATATTGGCCTAAAAACCTAAGATCTAGAGTGGAAATACAACAAAAACGTACAGACCAAATAAATAGTCAAGAAACAATTGGATCAAGTTGAAGAAAACTAAAAGCCAACCAGTTCAGTGAGATCCTTCACTGACTCTCCACGAGAATGGGGATTTTCCAGTATCAACCACTGCCCAGATATTGTGCTCCTAATATAGTACAAGTAGCGAATTGTAGCACCCTTGTATGACGGTGGAATAACATTTGGTAGCAACGTTCTCACCACATCTGTGAAATAAATTACATATTGCATAATTCAAATTTTCTTGAATCAAAATAACACGTGAGGATTTAAAAATGAGGTACTATTGTTCATGTCATATGACCAATGCACAAAATAAAAGAATAATCACCAGGAACCTGATGGAACAATTTTAAATGGAAAATGAAATGACCACTTTCCTCTTCCCCTCTAAGATGAAGAATTCCACTACATCGTCTGTTAGGAGAATATTAAAAATAAAAAAAATCATAAATCAATAATTCCCAGGTCTGCCACTTGACTTGGTAGATGCTTATCCAGTGTGCATATTCATAAGTCAAAATCAAAATCAAAATTAAAATAAATAAAATAAAATAAAATAAAAAAGGCATGTAGTTAAGACAAATTCTATCTTCCTCTGAGATCACTTCTGGACCCCTAAATTAGTAAATAGTAAAAACTCTTAAAGTGAGACCATAAGAGGTAAGCTAGCATTGCCGTTGTGAGTCTAGGGTAGATAGAAACACTGCTGTCTGCTGCTAAGCTCAAGCTACATTATCCCGCTGCATTCATGCTTGTTATTCAGGCTGCTACCGTAGTATCAACAAGAACAGTATAACGCTTCTAAAGGAGAACTAGAAAACAGGAGTACGAGAGCAACTGCACAAAATGAGCAGCAGGTTGTTCATGGAAGCTTTACAGTTCTCCCCAAGAGTAACATTCGTGCTTGTTGGTTCAATAGAATTTAAAAAATTTTTCCCTTTTTTTTTGGTGCAAACAAGATAATGAACTTCCATTTGTCTTTCCTCATTCCGGCCTCTAGCCTTTGTTCTTATTTGTTCTTACCTAAATTTAATCACTTTTTCTTTGTAATAGTTCGGACTCAATCGGAACTATAACATTGATACAGAAAGATAAGATCCAATTCATCTATAAAGCAAAATCTCAAGAAACAATAATAAGCTACATCAGTCGAATCAAGTATGAACGAATCAAAATCATCTTACATGACTTGGTTGCCCCAGCCGAAACAATCTGATTCGACACAAGCGCCATTGCCGATCCCTCCGCGAACACATACTCACCTGGAAAATCCAAAAACAACATTAAAAAAAGGAAAAATTAAACCCTAAATCTAGCAAAACTAAGAACAAAACCAATCGATTCATGAAATTTGACCTCTCCTCTGCTTGGATCCAGGCAGAGGCTTCTGCGTGGCGAACCACTGCGTGTCCAACTTCTCAATGCCTTTGATCTCGAAGCTCAGCCGTTCGATCAAAAGCGACAAAGCCAGGTCGCCATTGACGGCCGGGTTTCCGATCTCGACTGTCACAACCACCGGATCGCCGGGGCCGTACACTTCCTTGTCGGTTTGGAGCTTCAGTGTCGGCAAGACCTCGCTCTTCAAGGCCTTGGCGTTGGCGTTGGCGTTGGGTCCTCCGCCGCCGAAAATGGAGGAAAACCTAGACGGCAACATTGCCGGTGCAAATTCCGATCAATTTTCTCGTATTGTCTTGTTCCGGGAGCAGAATTTGGTGGGAAATATGGGATCGAACTGAGAGCTCAGAGTTCAAAAATTCGGAACAAAAAAAGAAAAAACCTGATTTTGTGTTGCGAGAAGAGAACCGGAAACGGAACATATAGCAATGGAATCTGGGAAGGTAAAATTACTTAAATAATCACTTTTTTTTTTTTTCTTTTTTCAATTTATTATTTTAACATTATATAAATTTCTCATTATCTAAATTTAAATTAACTTTGATTTTATTTTATATTATATTATATTAATTTAATATCAATTTTTTATATCATATTAACATAAGGGCTTCTAAATTTAGTCATTCAAGTGCTTTCCTCATTTGAAAATCATTTTAGACTTTGTTTGGATCACCAATACAAACTTAAATTTTTCAACTCAATTTTTGTCTTTTTTCCCAAAAATTTTTTGTCTTTTCTGAAAAAGTCAACTAAAGTTACTATTGAAACTTAAAAATCTCAACTCAAACTGGTGAACCAAACGAACCCTTAGAATTGAGGCTCTGATCTTGATTTTGAGGGAGATTTATTTATTGAGAAAATGAAGGGAAATGTCATTTTTTGACACCTCCTTAAACTTTTACTAGTCTTAAGTGGATTTTTTTGTAATTTTGCCATGTCTGATTTTTTGAATCAAAAATTTCTTAAATAAAGTGAATTTTCTATTTTGCCCCTGCATATATTTCTGGTGCCCGTTTCTGTTATTCTCTTTTGTTTATTATTATTTTTTTTTTTTTTTCTTCTCTCTCTCTCCCGTCATATCCTGCAAACATCTCAAACTCTTCTATTTGATGAATTAGTTTCATTGATTAATGAAAAACAAAAGGAAGAGGATGAGAAATCCTCAAAGACAAAAGGAAGAAACACAAAAACCAAGACAGAAAACTGACACGAACAAAACATCATGAATCTTGACAACCTATAACATCAGAGAAAAAGGAAAATTGGTTTGCCGTATAGTTGGAGTTGGAAGTTTTTTATTACTTTAAACGATTGCAACACTTTATTTTTTTCTCGGACACCGATATTGAGCAGCTTGTTAGCCTTAAAGAATCACAACAGCTAAATCTTTTTTGAGTCGCTGATGAGGTGCCTTTCTCACTTTTACATTTGTCATTTGTCGTCTTTTTGCGACTGGTCCATAGTTGTTTACTTGGATGTTTATGGTTGTGCAGCATGCTGAGGACTTGTTGAAGGAGCATACAAGAAAACTGGCGCAGAAAAAGTTTTCATATGTGACGAGACGGAGGGACAACTATTACCTTTGTAGCTTATGTGTCTTTTCCTAGTTTTCTTTTCACTAATTAGGTGATTTCTCTGCCCATTTTCAGCTTCATTGAGTAATTTGTTATCGTGTCAAACCAACATATTCCTTTGTTAGCCGTTTAATCCAGTAAACAATTAGCACCTCTACTAGCAATAAGAGTGTCTTTTTTTTAAGGTCCATGAGTTCAATTCCGTCTTGTTTCATGCAAATACTGTTTCGTTGGAGTTTTGATTTTGCATCGATTTCTTTAATTCTTGGGGTAACAGTTTTTATGTATGGTCAGGTTGGAAATGTCAAAATGTTGAACTGGTATTACGCACATATTATGCACAAGTTGAATTGTCAAGACGGATTCCACTAGAATCCGAGACGGATGCTTCTTGAATCCGAGAGACAAATATACACAAAAATATTTTTCTTGTGACTGAATTTGCTTGCCTTCGGTGGTTTGTTTGCCGAGAAAATTTATTTTTTGTGGTTTGATTTGTTTTGGTGGTTTGTTTGTCGGTTTTCTTGGTTTCGTTTGTTTGCCGAGAAAATTTTTGATGTTGTAGGGTGAAAATAAGTGTTAATGATTTTGTATTTCAATCGGAAATGTGACAAAAAAAAATCTATTAGAATCAATTTTACATTCTATCCGAATCTATTTTGCATTCCCAGATTCTGGTAGAATCTGTTTTACATTATGATAGAATCCATTTTTCCTTCTGATAAAATTTGTTTTGCATTTTATCAGAATACATTTTGCATTTTATCAAAATGCATTTTACATTCTCGGATTCTGGTAAAATCCGTTTTGCATTATGATAGAATCCATTTTACATTCTGATAGAATCTGTTTTTCTGGTTTTGCATTCTATCAAAATCCATTGTGCCTTCTCGGATTCTAACAGAATATCTCCAACGACCGGAGCCGAATACGTCCGGCCATCTTTGTTAAAATCCAAAAAATATATATTTTGTGAGCATCCATTCTGGATTCTAATAGAATCTCTTCGGTGATCGACGTCGACGCGGGTGACCGAAGCCGGAAATATTCGGTCATCTTTGTTGAAAAATATGAAAAAAAAAAAATTACGGCGACTGGTCAGAGATTGGCCACCGACATCAACGCTGAAAACGGAGCTGGATACATCCGGTCATCTTTGTTGAAATATGAAAAAAAAATTTCCGACGACCAGTGATCGGAGACCGACTGACGATTGGCTGGTGATTGGAGTCAAATATATATAAAAAAATATTCCAATAAATAAAACAGAGAGGAAAATAAAGAGATATAGGTGTTTTTGTCTATTTTATTTTTTTCATTTAATTATTTAATTATATGTTATAAAATGATAAAATTATCAACTTTACTCTTATGATGGACAAAATTTTAAAGAGGTGTCAAATTTAGGGCATTCTTCAAGTAACCCCTTATTTATTTTAGGGGTGAACATCCGGTGAGTTGGGTGGGTTTTTGGGATTTTCAATCCACCCAAAGAAGTTTGGGTGGTTTGAAAAAGGTTTTAACCCATCCAATTGACCCAAAGTTTAGAATCAACCCACCCAGTTAAAGTCAAATTGGTTGGGTTGATCGAGTCGAATTAAGTATATAATTAAAAAGTATTTCCACAAAATATTCATTTTGGGATATCCTTTTAAAAATTGAACACTATTCAACTTATTTGCAAATTTGAACGAAATTTAAAATTCAGCATTTTTTTGTTAGCAGATTTATCCTTCCCCAATTCAAGGTTGCAGATTTGTTTTATATAATTTAATTTTGGAAAAAAAAAAATATGTATTATGCCATTAACTTTACGTTGTTTTTTTACTCTTGATTTTATGCTTTTTTTTTTTTTTTTTAAAGAAACAGAACAAACTTCTTTATTTGAAGCAATTTTGTCTTTAAATTAAATTGATAAATTAAAACTAGCGATTATTTTGGACGAACTTTCATATTGTTGAATTTGTTTGTATGTTTATTATCATTGGCGTTTGGCCTTTATATAATGACCATATTATTTAAGTCTTTTTTTTTCTTTTTTTCTTTTTTTGATAAGGCTTAATAATTTGATATGTTGAGAATATGTGATGTCGTGATCTTTTGGTCTGTATAAAAATTACTCGGTCAATTTAATAATTCAATTTTTAAATAAAAAAATCATTAATAAGTTAATATTGATAAGAAAATTTTCACAAAACAGTATTATATTGACCAAAAAATCATCACTGTTCAAACTTTCAACATTATGTTGCTCACCTCCTAGCTAGATTTGGTTTCAATTCAAATTGTACAAATGTCTGGATTAGTGAGACTCCCAATGTAGTCTTTAATGTTGTTTCTATTGATGCCATTGTTTAATAAAAGTGATTCTTATTCAAAAAAAAAAAAATCCCAAAACAAAAAACTCCTAACCAAAAATCGCAAACCACGATCTTTAACCAAGAATACCTAAAGACAATATCATAAGGACACCTATTACCCTAACAAAAAAAATCACTAGAGCCAATATCCATAAAGCTATAACTAATACAATAAGGACCAAAATCTCTAACCAAAATTCTCTAATAAATAAATATCTAAATCCTTTACCATAATAATCAAAGAAACCTTCACTGAAGATACCTAAAATTTGGGGATTTTAGGTGGGGGGGGGGGGGTGTTTGCGTTTTTTTCCCCCCCTTTAAATTCAAGTTTAAAAAATGGATTTATTAAATAAAAGTTGCTCCTTTTTAAAAAGGTAAATGATCTCTCTCTTCTTTTTTTTTTTTAATTAGATGTAGGGGTATTTTGGTCCGCATAATATAATCATTTTTTTTTTTTGGGTTCAATTTTGCAAATAAGTTTGTTTGTAGACAAATTTTAAAACCATGACTCTAATTTGGCCATTTTTTGTAAATGATCCTATAATTAAAAAGAAACTAATAATGCAATTTTAAATAAGAAATGTGCAGGAAAAAAAAATCGTAACATATTTTTGATATCAAGATCAGATATAATCCAATTTTTCAAAATTATAATTAAAAAAATACAAAAAATATAAAATCAACAAGTTTAAAAATATATTTTAAAATCATAAAATAGCTTGATTTGGTGGGTTAGGTTTATGTCGGGTTACTAAATTTGAACCCAAACCCACCCAATGAAAACTCAGGTTGGGAGGGTTAAGTTAAGCTTAAGATCGGGTTAAATCGGGTTTGGTTAATCGGGCTGGGTTTTGGTGGGTTAATCGATTTACGTGTTTTTTTGTTCACCCCTAGAATTTAGGAAGCGGGGGATGTTTGGGGCAAACATTTGAATCATAATTGCAATTCAATTTTTGTTTTTGTTTTTTTTTTCCTAAAAAGTCAATCTCAGTTTTACTATTTACATACTTTTGTAACTCAAACTTTAAAAGTCCATAACTTTACATAAACAAGTCCAAATGAGATGATTTTTTTTTTTTTTGTAAATTGCATAGAATTCGAGACGAATGAAACAAGCTCCATATTGATTTTTTTTTTCCAAACATATTTCAAGTTTTTTCACTTTTTAACTCCAGTAATTCAAATGCCTCACTAAACGCACCATTCAATTCAAACTCAAATACTACAGTCCAAACGTTAGCACCAAACACATGAAATTTTGGTTCTAGTTGGTTGACGTTGTTTCCTGCCGTTGTTGTTTTTGTTTTTGGGGTTTTTATTAATAAGGATTTTTTACAACACGATAGCATTCTCTTTGAAACTTATTTTTGATATATTAATTCGGAATAGACAAGAAAAATAAAGTAAAAAAAAAATAGACGTGATAATGACTGTATCGTCATAGGACAGTGATGGGATTGTCAGACAGTTATCTTGAGTCATTTATACTAGTTCGGAATAGACAAGCAAAATAAAATTATAAAAAAAAGAAGAAGAAGAAGAAGAAGAAGAAGAACATGACAATGACTGTTTCGTCACAGGATATGGTGATGGGATTATCAAACAGTGATCTTGAGTCTTTGGTTATTTTATAATGGGTATAATACATAGATAGACAATAGATTTTACATGAAAAAAATTCAAAAAGTCCCATTTGAGGGTTTAATTATACAACATTTGCTTCTATATTTTTGACAATCCAAAAAAGAATAACTAATAGTTTTTTTTTTTTTTTTTTTGTTGAAAAATAGGGAGAGATTGTGATAGATACCACTTGCGAGTAACTATGGACAGTGACCCATCTAACAGACAGTAGTTAATTTATTTTGAAATGGATGATTGGATGACAATTTTAGGGCTTGTTTAAGATAACACATATATATATATATATATATATATATATAGTGTTTTGGAGATTGAGTTGGAAATGTGTATTTGGGATGAAATTTTTTGAAAAAGTTATATGATATAGAATATAGTGCAAAAATTTGAAATATGTTCAGAAAAAATACAAAATGGATATTGTCTTGTTCGCCTCGTCATTACGAGCATTTTGACATAAAATTCATCTCATTCCGATTTGAAATGAGAAAGTTAAGGACTTTTAAAATTTGAGTTTTTTAAAAATGAAAGAGATAAAAAGTGTGATATAGAGTTGAAATTTTAAAATCTAAATGGCAAAATGCCATCTAGATATGTTACCCCAAATAAATCAAGATCTGTTGTTCTAAATTTCCTGTCTTATTGGTTGTTCCCCCCCAATAGTGTCATGCTACATATCTGAATTTAAGAATTTAGTCACATCAAAAATGCTAAATATATTAAAAATTCTTGAACAAATTGATGACGTGTCAAAAGCATGTTGATGGGACAGTCTTTGAGACAGGAAAATGAAACAGCCATCAATTTGACTCTCCTCTTCCTTTATTCTAGAATCAAGATCTACCGTCTCATTTTCATGTCTCAAAAGTTATCCCTTCAATAGACTTTTGACAAGTCATCAATTTGTTTAAAAGTTTTTTATATTTAACATTTTTAATATGGTTAAATTCTTAAATTCAAATATGTGATATTACACTATTGGGAGAGAAGCCAAAAATAGAGAAAATTTAAGACAACAGATCTTGATTCTTCATTCTCACCTTTTTTTCGCCCTTCTTTCTTTTTAGCAAAACAGAGCAACATAAATGCTAACTCCAGCCATCATCAATGACTGAACACAACACATTTTTTATTTTTTTATTTTTATTTTTTTTTAGTGCTACCCATTGTTTTAATAATATTGTAAATACAAGGTTTAAGAAAAACAACAAAAATTAAGTATTTTCCAAGTTTACTATTAAGAAAAAAATCCGATAATGCAAAGAAAGTAGAGAAAATGGAAAATTTTAACCAAACAAATGATTTCTAATTCTTTATTACAAATTTAGAAAAGAAAAATGTTAGGGAAATATCACGAGAATTATTGAACAAAAAAAAAAAAAAGATCTCGAGATCTCAACCGATTGCTTGCAGAGTCACTCGGGATGAAGATTTTCTCTCTCTACATCACCGGAGAAGAAGCTCTGCTGATTGTGCCGGCTGACGGACCTCCAATGGTGCTCTAATGACAATGACAAAGGAAGGTAGTGGGAGAAGAATGGGGGTGAGGTGCTCTAAAGACAGCGACGGTGGAAGGTTGGGGGAGAAGAATGGGGGCAAGGGTATTCGGGACCTCCAATGGTGCTTTAATGGTAGCAATGGTGGAAGGTTGGGCGAGAAGAATGGATGCAAAGTAGGGCTGGTAATTCGTGTTTGTGGGTCGTGTTCATATCGTCTTGAACCAAATCTAACCCATTAAATAATCGTGTCAGAAAGCTTAATCCAAACCCAACCTTTTGATTAAAGGGTTGACACGGATATGACCTATCTGAACCGTTTAATATATGGGTCACAAACGTGTCGTGTTAACCTACAAACTCATTTACTAATGGGTTAAAGTGTCATTTTAACCTGTTTACAATCAATTAAACCAACCTGATTAAAATCAAAACTTAATGCTTAAAAATAAACGAAAAGACGTGAATGATAATTAAATACCTAATTAGCAAGTTCATCCGTCTATACCTAAAGTTTCAACTATCAATATCAATTCACATAAGCGAAACAACATCAGTTATAAGTCCACAAATCCAAAACATGCTCATAGGAAGGCCAAGTTTGAATGCGAGGGATGGAGAGAATGAGCAAATGAGAAAGATGGAACTATGAGAAGGAGAAGGCAAGAGATTGTAAGAGATGAAGAGATATGAGGGTGGTTGGTATAGTGTGAATATGATCGAAAAAGAGGATTGGGTGTGCCAATAGGGAGAAGAAAACCATAGCAGAGAGGGTGAGCTGAGACAACTATGATATTTGAAGAATAAGAGAAAAATGAAACCCTATCTTTTTTCCTTTTATATTTTCCCTAAAATCAAATTTTGTTTAAGCTTGAAAATAGTATAAAAAAAAATATTTCTGAAAACCATATAATGTAAAACTAAAAAGTTAGTAAATGGGTGAATAATGGGTCATGTTCTTGTCAACCCATATATGACCCATTTATTAAACGGGTTATTACGGGTTGGCGGGTTCAACCTGTTTTGACCATTTATTAATCGTATCTAGCGGGTTCAACCCATTTTGACCCAAGTCCATTTAAAGAAAACCCAAACCCGCTAACTTCATGCGGGTTTCGTGTCGTGTTGTCGAGTTGTGACCGAAATTGCCAACTTGAGGGCAAAAGGTATTCGGAGGCTTTTTTTCAAATTAAAAAAAAGAAAATTAGTCGATAATACTATGAGCTAGTCTATAACATGGTTACCATATCCATACAATATTTTAGCCAATAGATTATATCTCAACAGTCTAAAAAACAAGTCCTATGATAGTTACTCTCAATAGATCTCTACCATAATTGTTCCCCAAAAAATTTTAAATAATAGCTAAACACTATAAGGATGCACGATGAGGTGGCTTATTGCCAAGCATTTTAATTTTGAATTTTGGAAAGATAAGCGGCTTGGATATAGAATTTGCAATAGATTAGACATTTCTAAATCCCTTAGTCAAGAATTCAGGTTTGTGATATCTTGTTTTGTTTGGCATTTAAGTTTAATTTCAATTAAATTGTACTTTTTCATCTCAGTTTTTCTCTTTTTCTAAAAAGTTAACAAAATTTATAACTAATTTTTCAAAAGTCAACCAACTTTAATTTAAAAATTTTATCTTCAACTGGTAAATCAAACATAAGCTAAAGTTATTGATAAGTATATGCTTCCTGATGTTTTTATCAATGCTTTCTTGAAATTGATGAGGATATCTATCATGTTTTCCTACTTGTTACAATTTGGAGGAGTTAGCATGGGTTCATCCATCAGATGGCAAGTTCACTGTGAAAACGGCCTATAAATTTGAAAGAAACAAAGTCAACTCGTTTTTTTTTTTTTTTTTTTTTTTTGGGATATATGGAATGATTACATTCAGTCTCGTGGATCGTTGATGGTTTGTAAGCTTCGGCATGGAAAATTCTGACAAGATGGGCTTGAAAAAAAAAATATATGGCTTTTTCCTTCTAATTGTTTATGCTTATCTAGCGGGGAAGATGAGAGGCATCTTTTCCTCCTGTGCCAGTTTGCAAGAGATGTCTGGCGTCATTCAGAAGAAACTTAACGGGAAAGTTCAGTACGTGAATCTTCAAGTTATGACAATCAGCTATCATGACCTCCTTTTCGATTGTTTGAAACTAAGAAATTTAATGATCTTTTGAGAACAAAAGAATTAATGTTAAATCGGGTTTATCCTGGATTTATAGCGTTTAAAAGATAGATTTCTTAAATAATGGTTGTATGTCAAACTATGTTTCTGACTTGAATATTCTTATATTCAATTTGAAAGGTCGAGTTTTGAAGGCTTCAAAGATCATTCAAGTTAATTTGATTCCTCCTAATTAAAATTGGATCAAAATTAACACTGATTGTGCAGCAATGGCACTCCTTAGCCCGCTGGTTGGGTGGAGTTTTTAGGATCCATGGAGGTTTTGTAAAAGGTTGTTTCGCATATCCTCTTGAGATTCTCTATGCTTTTGACAATTTGCCTAGTAAATAATTTTTTTTTACCATATAGATGTTTTATTTATTAGTACTTGGCAATTTTTTTTCCCTTAACAATTAACCCTTGAATTTATAATTAGTGACATCTTTAGTCCTTTTGTTCACTTCCATTAAATTTTAGACAACTTTTTGTACGTGACTCGCACTTCATAGTTTGTGAAGGACATTATTGATTATTTATTTATTTACAATATATTTTTATTTTAAAACTTGAACTATAAAAAATGGCTCGAATTAAAGTTTACAAACATGAAAAAATAATAAATAAAACAATATTGTTAAAGATTATAAATTCAGAGGTTGATCGTTAAGAGAGAAATTGACATGTATAGGGTAACATCTCCCAATGTACTTATTAAAAAAAATGTTTTTTTCTTCAAAAATAAACTAATTTGCTATTAACTTTGCCAATTCTCTCCTTTTCATTTTCAAAATAAGAAGAATGAAGGAAAAATTTGACAAACAACTCTTTTGCTATTTTGTTTCCTTTTTCCAAAAATGTACATATGAATACATAATACTTGAGTTTTGAAAATTTATAACTTTATTGTTTCAAATCGAAATTTTTGTTTTTTATATAATGGATAGATGATGAAAGTAACAAACAAGATTTATATTACTATTTTTTTCATGAATATATTTTAAGTTTTTATACATTTTACTCTAAATATTTATTTTAGTCAAATATATATTTTCAAAACTTAACTCATTTTCAATGCATATTCTCAAAACTCTAACTTCAATTGTCTCCTAATTTTATTTTATTTTCTAATATTTTTAGTAAAATAGATTGTTTTTTACTTGTCTAAACGTAGGAGAAAATTTAAAGTTTGAGAAGCAGATATATTCTCCTCTTTCAGCTCTTTTTTTTTTTTTTTTTTTTTTTTTTTTTTGGGATAGTATCCTTTTTCAGCTTTATATTTGTCTCCAGAGAAGGATTTTATATTGAACCTCTCTGTCAGAACGTCAAACGCAACACCATGGCAGCGCTGCTATCAGCTCCACCGTCGTCATCTCTGGTCATGAATGGCTCATTTACATGTCCCTCACCCAAACCCACTTGCCTTTCTTGGGCTTCTTCCTTTCCCAACCTTCCCATCTCCTTCAATCCTATCGCAGCCCCTTCTAAATCTATTCCCACTCTCTATAAGGTAATGCCCTTTTTCATTACTATATCATCTTCCTTTTTTTTTTTTTTTTTTTTTTTTTTTTTTTTTTTTTGGGTTAATGTGCGTAAAGTTGGATTTTTTCAATACCCAGTTCATTTTACTTGAAGATTAATCAGGTTTGAACCGAAGAGGATAATTTAATGCTTACAAATATTTGCTAACTTTTATGTAGTTAAGGTGTTTGTTAAAATTACTAGTACAATTAGAGCATGATAATTTGAAAACAAAATGCTACTTTAGCTACTAATTAAGTTGAGTTTAGCTGTGAGATTTAAACCTTATCTTGTAAGACTTCGCTATGGCGGACGGTGATTCGTTATAACTTCTCTTTGATAGGACATAGAAATACTGGACGGAAGTCACTCTTTCGGGTTTGTTATTTGTAAGGGAGAACTTAAGAATGTTGCGTCCTTCGGACTTGTAACTTCAACTAGACCTTTTCGCACAAAATTAGATGACTGGATAATCCTCAAGTAGAATTTTCAATAATTGCATTGCCTGGATTTGTTGACACCTTCTCTCTCTCTCTCTCTCTCTCTCTCTCTCTTTTGAATTTGGGGTTGGCGATTCGAAGTCTACACCTTGTGCTGGAATCAGGTGTAGAATTACCGCTGGGCTATGCCTGTAACCACTTGACACCTTCATATCTTAAGCCTAAAGATTTTACAAAATTAAATGTTTTCAAATATAGAATTTGCATCAAGTCTTCATGCTTTGCGAGCCGAGCCTCTTTTTACTTTGATTAAGGTCAACTATTAGATGGTCGTAGTCAATGCAATTTCTGTATTTCTTGTGCTTGTTGGACGCAACAAGTGTTGTGCACTAATCACTCTTTTTAATTCCTTGAATTTCCATGTCGATAATCTGATGAAAAGTGATGCAGTTAGTGTAGTTAATAAGGCCACCTACATGTTGTTCTTTTTTTGAGTAATTGCTTTAAACAGGCCAACCACTCTTCTTTCCTTCTAGCCCTAGGCACCCGTGTTTCATAAGCTCCAAGATGCAATTCATAGGTTAGGTTGAAAATTAGTATGACGAACAGAGAAACAAATTCTGTTTTTTGATTTGATTAGCCACATGCTTCTTCAAACTCAACATTTGAGTTTTAACCTTTCGATCAAGGGAGAAAATATTTTGGCAATCTTTTGCTTCAGAAATCTTTCATCCTAGGCAATCATAAACTTACAAAATTTCTTGTCCCAAAAAAAATAAATTAATAACAAGTTGGGATTTGTAGGTAAAATGAGAAATTGGTAAGATAACAAGTTCATAACATTAGTCATGCTTCTTGAAATTGAACTTTCAACTTCCAACTTCCAACTTCCAACCTTGTCATGAAAACATAAATGAGTTAAAAAAACCCTTCACATCTTTTGTACTTTGCAGGATTCTTTCATCCAAGCTGCTTGGACGCGGAGATCTCGACATGAGGCTGCAAAAAGACCTAGCAGAAAATCATGGAAGCAAAGAACAGACATGTATATGAGGCCGTTTTTACTAAATGTTTTCTTCTCAAAGAGATTCATCCACGCAAAGGTGATGCACCGGGGCACCAGCAAAGTTGTGTCAGTTGCTAGCACAAATTCTAAGGATCTGAGGTTTTCACTAAAATCACTTACGGATAACAATGCCTGTAGAGTTATAGGCAATCTGATTGCAGAGAGGTCCATTGAAGCTGATGTTTATGCGATGGCGTATGAGCCGAAGAAGGATGAGAGAATTGAGGGCAGGCTTGGAATTGTCCTTGATACCATCAAAGAGAGTGGTATCATTGTTGATGTATGAAAAAGACCTCTCGTTTTCTTTTTCCCCCTTTTTTATTTTTTTTTCGGGTGCCTGCTTTCACGAGAAGGCACTGAATTTGTCCTCGCCATGATGTAATGAAAGGACTATTGCAGTTTAAAAGTCACTTTTGGTGCCAAAAAAACTAGTAAACTAGTTCTAGGGAAAATTACATCTTGGTTATGTAAAATTACATTGGAGAGCACTTTTTTTTAAACTACCGGCAAGGAATGATTCAATCTTAGTGGGGACTTGGGAGGAGTTTAGTATTCTCTATATCATGCCTCATTATAGCCTACCATGAATCATGAGCTGAAAAAACAAAAAGAAAAATTTTACGAAAAAAAATTTCCTCCACCATCGTCAATGTGTACGAGAGCTGTGACTGCCCTTTTCTATTGTTTGCTTCTAGATCTACCTTGGCAATATAACATTTTGAGGATTAAAAAAAAAATATATATATATTTTTCCTCTCAACCATTGACGACCACAAGGTCAGTGTGGCAGTTGGTGAGGGCCACAACCGGTCTCTCATGCTCAATGCTTCTATATCTGTCAACTTCATTGACCAACGCACTTTTTGTACAAATATATATATATATATATATATATATAAACATATATGTGTACGTTAGTTTATCAATTCTTTAAAAAACTTAAGTTGTTAGAAGTTAGGCCAATAATAGTTTTATATTTTAACAATTCCCTTCATGTGCAGACCAGATAATGGACAAACGTACGGATAAATATTAATTTAAAAGTCCAACACAAATTATAAGAAGCTTAAAACATATTAAAAGCCCAACACATAATGATAATAAAGTGGTTACATAAATATTGCAATTGTAGAGGTTTGAACTCAGGACCTCCCGCTCTAATACCATAAAGTAAAGGAAAGGGAAATTGAGTATGGAATAATTCTATATTCATTTAGAAAATAGTGTACACGATACCTTTATTAATAGGCAAAATACAAGGCACAAAAAAAGGAAACTAACTAATTGCATATTACACTTTCCTATTCGTAGCATTGACAAATTCTATACATTTACGGCTGTCATATCCCTAACACTAAGCCAACAATCATCATTGAAAAGAAAACATCTCAGTTTTCCAACAATATAGATATAAAGTCTTAAATTTGCTACCTAATGATATCCGGCAATGTGAACATCATTTCCTGAAAATGTTAACTTTAGTTCCTAAAGATGTGAATTCATGTAGAAGGAAATATAAATAAAGTAAATGTGAATTTCCCTTTATTTACATTTACTTATATATGAATTCACATTACTAATAACTAAAGTTTACATTACCGGATATCATCATTTACGGATTTAAAATCATTCATATATATATATATATATATATATATATATATAACTAGCGAAGCCAAAGCCAATGCCGACATGAGCTACACCATCCTCTCGATGCTTCTAAGTCCATCGCATCGCGACTTAGAATGATAAAAAAATGTCATAAATTCCCCTTAAATTATGTCATTAGTGTCAATATGTCCCCTCAACAATGAAATGTGCCTGTTGTACCTTCTGCACTTGAACATGTGTGTCAAGTTGCCCTATTAATTAGTTGCCGTTAGTTTTTTCGTTTGCTTTTGTGTCAAATGTCCCATGATCTTTGCATTTGTGTCAAAATGCCCCTAATCTTTTAATATTTGTGTCAAACTACCATTGATCTTAATATTTGTGTCATTGCCCTATCTATCTAATTTTATTTATCTTATGTTGTATAATTACCTAATAATAATTAACTTTTTAGAATGGATAAGAAAATTATTTTTATTCTAATAATATAATATGTATATTTTTTAACACACTAATTTTTGTTTTACTTATTTTAATTTAAGTTTACATTAATTTTAAATTTCTTAAACAAAAATAACTACATAGCTTATGTTTATTATTTTATTGTCCTAATATTATAATTTTTAGTTTAATTATGATTGATAACATTGTAAGAAAATACGTAAATCAATCATTTTTTAAATTTAAAAATATAATTAGGAATGGATATAGAAGTAAATTTACAATAGCTTATTCTTATTATAGGTTAAAGTAAACGTACGAATGAGATTTTTAATGACTATGATTTCGAATTTTGTAGGCCAAGTAAACATCTTATTCAAAATCCAAATCCTTTCTCTGAGTCCTACCAATTATAGTTACGCATAAGTAAACTCATAACCTAAAAAAGCATGAATTAAAATAAGTAAAATAAAAAATAATGTGTTATAGAAAAGATACATAATTAATTATTAAAATAAAAATTAATTTTTTTTACGGATTCTAAAAAGTTACTAATTATTAGGTAATTATACATTATTAGATAAATAAAATCATATAAATGGGACAGTTTGACACAAATATTAAATATCATGAGATAGTTTGACACAATAATTAAATATCGGGGGCATTTTGACACAAAAACAAACGGAAAAATTAACGGCAACTGACTAAGAAGATAACTTGATACATAAATTTAAAATTTAGGAGTATAATAAATACATTTCATAATTTAAGAGGTATAATGACACTAGTGATTGTGGGAAATCTTTATTCCCACTTGTCTTGTTTCTGAGGCAGCTTGATATAAAGAACCAGAAAGAGGAAAAGTTTTATGTTTATTATTTTCGTCCTTTTTGGTGGTGTTATCATTCGTAAGTCTCTTCTACCATTAGTTTGGTACATTTTTTTTTCAACTGAAAAGATTTCAATCAGTTTTAAATAATTTATGCCCTAGAGGCAGGGAATAAAGACCATCCCCTAAAAATAAAGGTGGCAGAAATACTCGAAAGCACTAATTTGGTTCTTTCCGGAAAGTAATAAGACCAAATTCCTTTCATTATTATTTTTCTTTTTAAATAATAAAATGACTTTTCAATAGCACTAGAATAACTTGAAAGAGAAGCATATACTGAACTCACAATCACCAACTGATAGCGGGCCTACCAAAGAAAATTCGCTTTTAAAAGTAACTGGTTTTTGTTGCTAATCCCATAATTGCATATCATTTGATTATCTGAATGAATTTTAAATGATTTTTAATCATTTTTACGGTTAAACGCCAACTCAATTTTCTAATAATAAGAAAGGAAGAAAGATGGAATATAGCTCTGATCATAGTAAAATGAGTCTTTACTATTGTTGTAATTATGATAATCTGTCTTGTACTTTTTAATATTGGAACACATTAAGAATAATATCAAAGAAATACACCTCTTTTTTTTCATTTTTTTTATTATTATAAGCTACAATCTTGTAGAAACAACAACCAAAATACAAAAATCTTGCACATGGAACACTCCTGTATGCAGCCCACAATAGTAACACCTGCAAGAGTTATAGTTATATTTTTAGTCAAGAAGAATACGAACTCACCGAAAGATTATTGTGTCCAGAAATTGATTTCATTAGAATGCGAACTCACCGAAAAATTATTGTGTCCAGAAATTGATTTCATTAGAATGCATCTTTCTCTACGTAGCTTTGCATGTAAACTAAACTAACGATTTTTAAAGAAAAAATTGATCAAGGAGCAACTCCTAACACCGAAAGGAAAACGGAAAAAAGAGACATTGTACTGGATCGAGTTTTGTGACCGTGTCAGTAACACCAGGGAATCGTATCCGAATCTTATAATTAGTAAGGTTTAATTATAATCAAGATTTTTGTAATAATCAAAATTTTACCTCAACAGATAGAATGCCTCATTTCTTAGGTACAACTGCAACACTCATTCAGCCTGCAAACACCATAAATTAACATTAAGGAGCAAAAATATTTCGAGAAATCGACATCAGCAAATGGGGATTTTACATTTGCATACCGCCCTATTTTATGGAATTCCTTCGGATTCTTTAATTTCACTAGTAAACATCCAAAGCGAGTATCTATATTACCTCAGCACACGGCCGTAACCCTTTACCTTCTCATTTTTGGGGGCAAAAATGGCCTTCACTGACTCAAACACCTCTCCAATAGGCCTTGCAGCATCAATCTGATGAAAAAACCATGATTATCATAAATTTGAAACACTATCTTAAAACATGAGATTAATGCCCACAGTAATAACTATTATCTACAAACATATAAAATTACCAATGTAAATTTACCAGTTACCTTTCTAACTTTTCCCTTGGAATCATAGTACTCGACCACGGGGAGACTAGACTCAAGGAAAACCTTGAACCGCTTTCTTATTGTTTCGATGTTATCATCTTCTCTTCCCTAAACAACCCCAAAAAATGAAAAACATATATTAGTAGATAGAAAATACAGTAGAATGACATATTAAAATAAACAGAAAGGACCAAAACAAAAAGAAAGACAGATCAAGGCAGAATCAGAGACATAGATAAATTGCATTTTCCTAACCTGGTTCCTACTCAGAAGACGCCTCTCCATCTCTTCTTTAGCACAATCAAAAAACAGGACAAATGCTGGCTCAATTTTAGTCTGCAACAACCATTATTGTGGCCACATCATTCAACATAAGGATCCTCAACTCTACATACTTTTTCTTTAAAGATAAAATTACAATAAAGATTTGTGCAGATGGCTAACCACTTCCTCAAATGCTGCACGATTCTCCTCATTTCGAGGAAAACCATCAATAAGAAATTTGTCATTTCCACTTTCTTGCATTGCCTTTTGGAGAAGCCTAATGGTTACCTCTGAGGGAACAATCTTTCCTTCCTTGATCATGTTCTGAATCATGGTACTTTAGCAAAAAAAGAAATGTGTAAAGACCTCCAAAAAGATTTTTTTTGCTGAATATCTGAAAAAAGAACTACCACCACTAAACAACAACAAGACAAAATTTAAAATGCAGAACTTTTCCTGCATTAACTATCTCAACGGCAACAAGCAGCGTGAAAAGGAAAAAAAAAAAAGTTAATTATTCTGGAAGAAAAAGAACACACATACACAGAGCATTTGACTGATTTGATGAAGCTCAAACATAAAAATACTGACCATTTAATTATTTGGAGCTCTCTGCTAGGTTCTGAACTCATTAAAGACTCTAGACACACATTAGTTCACCTAAGTGACACAACTAAAATATTTGATGATAGCTGGTATTCTCTTATTGTTAACCTTTTCCTCATACTCACACGGTGTATGAATTTATAAGCTTTGACCTAACTTTTGCGCTCAAAATTTAAATCAGAACCATATCATAACAAACTTAAATGAGAACCACAGGGGACAAAAGATTTAGTTCACTTTCCAAAGCTGCAGGATCAAAGGCTTTTGACATGTTACCTATCCATTGTAAACATAATGTGAGACAAATGGCATACCCATTTTCAGATCCGGAATTGATTTCTGCCCGCAGAAGGTCACCGGCACTCAGATGGGTGTACCCAAAGTGCTCAACGATATTAGCACACTGGGTACCCTTTCCACTACCTGGGCCACCTGGCAATCACAAGCATCAAGGAATAAGAAAACCAGTGGCTTGAATGATACATATACTTTACAATATACTTCAACAAAAACTTGGAAGAAAGTGCATACCCAAAACAAAAACAACCGTAGGCTTCTTCTCAGCTAAGCTTCCGTTAAAATCCTGCAATAGTTAATGAAAACAAAGCATAAGGATCTTTAACTGAATTAAGCTTTTCTTGCACCATTAGTCTTTTATCTTCTTTGAGAAAAAGAAGCAAAACATATGTCAAGCCAAACATAAATCAACAACGAGAACCAAATCCCACTAAATCAAATCTTATGATTTAATATGTTTACATATAAGTATATATCCATATACCTGCTTTGCAGCATCAACAACTGTTCCCATGGCGACCACTTAAATTTTCTTTGGATATACCTTCTGCATCAACCACAAATAAATAAAATAAAAAAACGATAAAAGGAAATAAATAGACAAAAAGTAAAGAATAAAGAATAAAGAATAAAGAATAAAGAATAAAATTTAAGGTAAATTAGTGTTACATCATTCCATGGTCATATAGATCAAAGCTCAACCACAAAGTCTTATACATTTGTGTGGAAAAACTGACTCAAACACATGATTGAGTCAAGCTAATTCATAATATATGTAAATCCCTAAATTTTCCAACAGATCTGCAGAGCTATGAAGAATTCAAATTTATCCCATAAACAATACAAATTTTTTTTTTTTTTAATTCAAGCAAATCAATCATTTGTTTCTCAGAAGATCCAACGGGGATAAAATTACAAAAAAAAAAAAAAAAAGAAAAGAAAAGTAAAATTACTTAATATTTTGATCTACAAGTTAATGGAAGCAGATAAAACATATTTTTTAAACATCTTTAAGATCACTGTATTGAAATTTTCAATACATTGAAATATTCTATTCCCTCTGTTTTCCTCCGAAGCCGGATCAAGAAAAATATTCAGACAAAAACGAGATCAAACAGATATAACTACACAGATCAGACATATAAACTGCAAACCGAACAAGCAAACAACACAGAAGAATTAAAACAAAAAGGGAAACGCGCGATCTTCGAATTCAAAACTCAAAAATTTCAACTTTCCCTCCATTTTATTTCCAAACAAACAGGATTGCACCGACAACGTATTAAAATCAAGGAAAAAGCGGATCGGAACCGGAAATTAAGAAATCGAAGGAATGTGAGATTGAGAATGGAGAATTACCTCTTGAGAGGAAGCGACGCAAGGGGGAAGAGAGAGAGAGAGAGAGAGAGAGAATGGTGGAGAGGAGAGAGAAACGACGAGCTGGGGAGTTGCGCTCCACGTTCTTAAATAGCA
Source organism: Ficus carica (assembly GCA_009761775.1). Taxonomy (NCBI): domain Eukaryota; kingdom Viridiplantae; phylum Streptophyta; class Magnoliopsida; order Rosales; family Moraceae; genus Ficus; species Ficus carica. Next base: position 22,812,303 of record CM019745.1, read on the forward strand.
GCGGTCTGGCTTGCAACGAACCAATAAAGACACAAACAAACGCCCGTTTACGATTTTGTCCCTGGATTTTTTAAGTTCTTATAATTCAAGGGGAGTTTGGTGTGTTAGTCTAAACTGAGGGCCTGTTTGGCCACGAGCTCTGTTTAAATTTTTTTTGTCTTTTTTTTCAAAAGTTTTTATCTTTTTCTCAAAAAGTTTTTTGTCTTTTTTGAAAAGTCAACAAAATTTACTATTTAAACTTATCAATTTCAACTTAAACTTACGCACCAAACACCCCCTAATATTTTCAAATTTTTTTTTTATCTTTTTTCTTAAAAATTTTTGTCTTTTTCTTAAAAAGTTTTTGTCTTTTTTAAAAAGTCAATATAATTTACTATTTAAACTTAAAAATCTTAATTCAAACTTACACACAAAATTTTCCCTAATCCTCAAAAAACAAATTTTTATTTTGGCAAAATTGGTTCACGAGTGGTTCAAATTATTATTATTATTATTATTTTGATAAGACAGTGGTTCACATTTTCTTGGCAATAAGAGGAAAGCCAAAAAAAAAAAAAAAAAAAAAGCCTAGCCAAACCAAAAATGACCGTTTGTTTGTAGGTGACGTAGAGTGTCACGTGATCCTCCCATGATTGGTTTCTAATGTGTTAGCACTTGTTTTTATTTATTTATATTTATTATTATTATTTTTTTACCCCTTCAATCAAAGGGCTCATTCAATTCTAAGGTCTTGTTTGGTGAATCGATTGGGACTCAAATATTTGAGTTCAAACTGAACTTTTTTCATTTGTTAACCCATGTCATTTCCAACACACATGTGGACCGTTGCACAATAAACAAAGTTATATTTACTATGCTCATGTTCCTCGCCCATCTACTGCTTTAGTGCCTTTGTTTATTGTGCACCTTCCTCTCTCCCATGCGCTGCTTCAGTGGCGATCCCCTTTCTTCCTCTCTATGTTATGGGTTTTCAAATCGAATATATTCAATTCCCTGAGACCACCAGCTCCGATTGTGTGTAGCATTTTCCCGAGAGTTGAATTCCTATGTAAGCTCCATTCTTCAACCCTTGAGAAAAAAAAAAAAAAAAACCCTTATGGTCGTCTTCCAATTCACCGGTAGGCGAAAAAGGCAGAGCAGGTCATCGGAGGCTGTCCTACGCCTTCGAGCCGGTCCCTGCATTTCCGGCCACTCAACCCACATCGCCACACCACCTTCCCACACCGTTCGAGCCCCCTCTAGCTCACAATTTCAAATATGCAACTAAATAGATTGTAGATCATCTAAACCCTCCGCGCTTCGGCGCCGTCCACACAACACCCCCGTGACCCCCACGCCGACGGAGGGCATGGCTTTTGGTCTCTCGGAGGAAGAAGGTCTCTTCCAAAACCCACCGGCCGGCAGAGAAAATGAGTCGTGCCGCCGTGAGATTTGGAGGCCAACAGAGGAGCTCGCCTAAGCCATCCACCGCGAGCATTGCAGTCTTCTTTGATGGCGGCGGTCAAGTAAACCCTAGGGAAGTTGGTGATGTCGAAGGTGATCTCCTTCTTCAACCTCTCGATGTCGGCCTTCCTGAGGACGGTGCACTTGATCGGCCGGCAATTGCGGCGCCGATCTCGGGTATAGTACTTGTGCTCGTAGATGGTCTCAAAGTTGGAGGTGGGCACGAAGGGCTTGATCTTGGTGGTAGATGGTCTTGAAGTTCGTGTAAGTTTTTAGACACAAAAGCATTAAAAAAAGGTTGTTTTTTTAATCTGTATTTTAGCAAAAATAAAATAAAGTATGGAAAAAAGGTTTTTGTTTCTTTCTTTTAGCACTAAAAATATCAGAATAATTAATTTTTTACCCATTATATCACATAAAAGATTTTTGTGTCTGTTATTTGGCACAAAAGCATAAAGATAAGGGGGTTTTTTATTTTTTATTTTTTTTAATCTGAACTTTAGTGCAAAAACTGTCTTGAAAATGGTTTTCATATCCGTCTTTTAGGACTAAAATATAACAATAATTTATTTTTTTATCCATTATTTTTCACTAAAACATCATATAAAAGATTTTCATGTTTGTTATTTGGCACAAAGCATCAAGAAAAGGGTATTATTTTATTTTATTTTATCTATACTTTAGCAAAATAAAGACTAGAAGAAGGTTTTCGTTTTCGTGTTTTAGCTCTAAACTATCACAATAATTTATTTTTTACCCATTATTTATCATTAAAACGTCACATAAAAGATTTTCTTGTTAGTTATTTGGCACCAAAGCATAAAGAAAATGGTTTTTTTTTTAATCTGTACTTTAGCAAAAAAAAAAAAAAAAAAAAAAAGTATGAAAAAAGGTTTTCGTTTCTGTCTTTTAGCACTCAAATATCACAACATTTATTTTTTATCCGTTATTTATCACTAAAATGTAATATAAACAATTTTCATGTCTATTATTGGCACCAAAGCATCAAGAAAAAGGTTTTTTTTTTTTAATTATTATTTTTTTACATGTACTTTACCCAAAAAAAAAAAAAGTTTGGAAAATTGTTTTTGTTTCTGTCTTTTTGCACTAAAATATCATAATATATAAAATTTTATCTGTTATTTGTCACTAAATCGTCACATAAAATATTTTCGTGTTTGTTATTTGCCACCAAAGCATCAAGAAAAGATTTTTTTTAATCTGTACTTTAGCCAAAAAAAAAAAAAAAAAAATCTGAAGAAAGGTTTTCGTTTCCGTCTTTTAGCACTAAAATATCACAATAATTTATTTTTTTACCCATTCTTTGTCACTAATCTATCTTATTTGTAAGTCTTATATTGTAGGACTTACTTTTTATTTGTATGTGATACTTTAATTTTATCATAGAAATGTATCTCACTTGTCCTTTTATACCTCTTTTGAAAGGTAGGCCTCACAAATGGAACTGGCAACTGTTTTGTCTCTAGGCTGCCAACTTTCTTTGATCACAGGAATATCTGCGAAAACCTGCATCCAAGCTGACAACTGCGGAAACTTTCCTTCTGGTATAAATTTTAGCCCAGTTATCTCTTTGAATATACTCACTAGGTTGGCAAGCCACCCCAATGCCATATCCACTAGCCCAATTTCCTCACTCTCAAACAACTTCTTGCCCTTCAGGTCTTCTTCCAAGAACTTCAGATTCTCCATGGATCTTAAAAGAGCTTCATCTTGCTCCTTCCCTTGCTTCTTAAAAGCTTCCCACATTGATGGCAAAATGTAAAGAAAAAGTGAGTGTAATATTTGTTCAAAAAGACAAATATCCCATGTTTAAAAGTATAAAAGTGAGCAAACTAAGAAGCATATATAATGTGGTATTGATTGTGTATGCTAATTATGCAGGTTCCCTTGTAGACAGGGGGTCAACCTCGGGTTATTGTACTCTTCTATGTGGCAATCTTGTGACATGGAGGAGTAAAAACCAGAGTGTAGTGGCAAGGTCAAATGCAGAGTCCGAATTCAGGTCAATGGCACTTGGGATATGCGAACTGTTGTGGTAAAAGATAATTCTAGATGTTTTGGGTGTTAAATGGGAAGGACCTATGAGGTTATACTGTGACAACAAATCAGCTACCAGTATCGCTCATAAATTGGTGCAACATGATCGAACGAAGCACATTGAGGTTGACAAACACTTTATAAAGGATAAATTGGACAGCGGCTTAATTTGTACTCGTTTTGTTTCAACCAAGGATCGATTGGCTGATGTACTTACAAAAAGACAGCCTGGTGTGGTTTTCCAGACATTATCACCAAGCTAGGTATAAACAGAGAGAATATTTGTGAGGTAATTTACTGTATATTGACTCTATATGAAATACATCTTACACATTCTCTACTTATAGGAATTACAAGACACTAAATCAGGAAACAAAGCCTATTCTAGTTAATAATCACTATTCCTAATTTACAGAAGTTGCCTAATTTTACATAATATTTATAGTTAGAAAATCTTTAGGATTTCGGCAATATTTCAGCCAAAAATTCCCAATTTCCAGCACTCCCCCTCAAGCTAGTTTGAAAATGTCTTCCATTGCTAGCTTGCCAATTAGACTGTCAAATTGCTTCTTGTGTAGTCCTTTAGTGAGTATGTCTGCAACTTGATCTTCGGTTGGAATGTATGACATACAAATTGTTCCACCATCAAGTTTCTATTTGATAAAATGCTTGTCCACCTCTACATGCTTAGTTCTGTCATGAAGAACCGGATTATGAGCAATGGAGATAGCAGCCTTGTTGTCACAATACACCTTCATTGGTAACTGATTGAAGATCTTCAGGTCTTCTAGGAGTCTTTTAATCCACATTACTTCACAAATCCCATGAGCCACTGATTTAAACTCTGCTTCTGCACTACTTCTCGCAACCACACTTTGCTTCTTACTCCGCCAAGTAACTAGGTTACCTCCAACAAAAGTGCAATAGCCTGATGTTGATCTTCTGTAAGTTATGCTCCTAGCCTAGTTTGCATCAGCATAGACTTCAATTTGAAGATGCCCATGTTTTTTAAACATCAATACTCTTCCAGGCATTCCTTTTAAGTATCTAAAGGCTCTGTTCACAGCATCAAAATGCTCTAGTCCTGGTGAGTGCATGAATTGGCTTACCATGCTTATTGCAAAAGCTATATCAGGACGTGTATGTGATAAGTAAATAAGCCTTCCAACAAGCCTCTGGTACTGCTCTCGATTTATCACATCTTCGGTTTTGGCAGGTTGTAGCTTTAAGTTAGGCTCTGTTGGTGTTTCAGCTACTTTACAGCCCATTAAACATGTTTCACCAAGTAAGTCAAGTGTATATTTTCGTTGACTAACAAATTTACCTTCCTTAGACCTAGAAATTCCATCCCTAGGAAATACTTTAGCACACCCAAATCTTTGATCTCGAAGTCATCAACAAGCTTCTTCTTCAATCCTTCTAACTCTGCAGCATCATCACCTGTCAAGATTATGTCATCCACATAAAAAATTAGAATGACAACTTTCCCATCTTTTGATTGTTTATAGAACATAGTGTGGTCTACTTAACTCTAACAATAACCATGATTCCTCACAGCTTTCCCAAAGCATTCAAACCCTACTCTAGGAGACTGTTTAAGCCCATACAATGACCGTTTTAGCCTACAGACCTTATTTACACCAAGTATTTCTTTAAATCTAGGTGGCAAGCTCATATATACTTCTTCTAAATCTCCATTCAAAAAAGCATTTTTCACATCTAATTAATGTAAAGGCCAGTTGGAATTCACAGCTAAGGACAACAACACAAGGATTTGAGTTTATCTTGGCAACTGAGGTGAACGTTTCCTGATAATCAATCCCATGAGTTTGTGTAAAGCCTTTTGCTATGAGCCTTGCCTTATACCTTTCTATGCTACCATTAGCCTTACACTTTATTGTAAACACCCATTTACACCCTACTGCCCTTTTTTCTCTTGACAAATCAGCTACTTCCCAAGTACCACTTCTCTTCAAAGCATTCATCTCTTCCATAACTGCTAACTTCCAATTCGGATCAACTAAAGCTTCCTGCATGTTCCTTGGAATAAACTGGTGAGAAATCTTAGAAATAAAAGCTTTATGGTTATTGAAAAGTTTTTGGTATGAAAGGTACTTGGCAATAGGATGCTTAGTACCGGCTCGGACTCCTTTTTTTAAGGCTGGAAGATTAAGATTGGTGGACACAATTGGCACATGAATAGGAACCAGAGATGAAACATGAGTAAGATTATTTGGAATAGGTACTGAAGATGAAGGTGGAACATGATTACTTGGATTATTTGATAGACCATCTCTTAGAGGCTCTGATTGGTCTAGTGTAGAGATGAGTGGCAGGCCTTTACTTTTTTCATGAGTCCTTTTCCTAGTATAAATCAGAAGCTCAAAATTAGGGATATTTTGATTCTTTTGTAGTATCTCTCCCTCTGCTGGTGACAGACTAACAATACGCATGTTTGTACTAGGACCTTCTTTGTTTTCATTGTCTTGAACAAAAAATTCCTTCTCAGAGTTTTCAAGAACTATATTAGGTAGAGGAGTCGGAGTTGTATCCCAAAAATTTTCTTCATTTATTTTCTCCCCCTGAAGAAAATTTTTGACAAAAAGGTTGATTCTCAAGAAAGAAAACATCCATACTCACATGAATTTTTTTCGTTACAAGATTGTAACATTTGTAACCTTTATTGTTTGGAGCATAACCTATAAAAACACACTTTTCAACTCTTAGATCAAGTTTTGATCAAAAATGGCTGGGTATGTGAACAAAGACTGTGCAGCCAAAAACTCTTAGAGGCATCTATGAAGTTATTCATGATTTTGGAAAGGTTTTTTTAAAAAAATTCTAATAGAGTAACATACTTCAAAACTCTAGTAGGCATTCTATTAATCAGATAAGATGCAGTTAAAATAACATCTCCCTATAGATATTTTGGAACATGCATAGAGAACATCTTGGTGTGAGCCACTTCAAGAATATGTTTGTTTTTTCTCTCAGCAATTTCATTTTGTTGGGGAGTATCACGACATGTAGGCTAATGTTGAATACCTTTTTCTTTCAAAAAATTTCCCAAAACCTCTTTAAAATACTATGTTCCATTGTCAGAGTGTAGAACACTAATATTTGTTTGAAATTAGTTTTCAACCATGTTATAAAAATCTTTGAACAATTTTTCAAATTTAGATTTTGTATTCAACAAATAAATCCAGCATAAACGAGTATAGTCGTCAATAAAAGTCACAAACAATTTTTTTCTAGATACAATAGTAATCTTTGAGGGACCGCACACATCACTGTGAATCAAATAAAATGGTTTTGAAAGCCAACAGGGGTTTTTTTTTTTTTTTAATTTTAATTTTTTATTATAAGTAGCACGATGGCTTTTAGATAAAAAACAACTCTCACACTGAAACGATGCACAATCCACATTCTTGAATAAAAATGGAAATAAATGTTTAAGATAAAAAAAACTAGGATGTCCTAGTCTAAAATGCCACATCATTATCTGTTAACAAGCAAAACTTGAACTCATACTACCAAAGCCTTGAGTTTTTTTATTACTAGGCAAGTTATCATTAATATAGTAAAGACCATTCACCATCTCAGCACTGCCAATCGTCCTCCCCGAGTTCTGGTCCTAAAAAACACAATGGAATCAAAAAAGGTAATCCTGCAGTTAGAATATAATTTGCTCACAGAATAGAGATTGCAGGCTAGTTTAGGAACATGGAGAACATGTATAAGATCTATTGTAACGACCCCTCACGGACCGTTACAGTTGACTTCTTATTTAATCATTCATCTCTTATAAGATTGCATAAAATATTAAGCTTGAAATAAAAATCATTACATAACGGAAAACTTTACTTAGATAATTTTTAGAAAAAACTCTATAAATTAAAAAAAAAAAAATTTATAGAGTTTTCTAAAATTATCTAAGTAAAGTTTTCCGCTATGTAAATATCTTTATTTCAAGATTAATATTTTCCGCACTTTTATAAGAAATGAATGTTTAAATAAGAAGTCAACTGTAACGGTTCGTGAGGGGTCGTTACAGATATGGTATCAGAGAGGTTTCCTATTTCCTATCATGCATCGCAACGCATCCACTTCAAACTTCTTCAAGTAAGTAATTAACTAATTTCCTTAAATAGAATATAAGAGTTGTGAGGTGATGTTCTATTATGGAAATTTTGAATCCTGACTCGATATCAAAAAAAAAAAAAAAAAGCAAGTCTCTTATTAACAATTTTGCTACTAACAAACGACTAAGATAATATGGTACGCAGACAAGGACGTGCAGTTCGAGGATGTGGTAATGGCCGAGTACAAGCCGAAGACGAGGTTGTTGCGGAACCTAACTTGGCAGAAGTTATAGCGCAGTTGCGTCAAGACCAACGAAAGGCAGAGCCTAATTTAGTAGAAATGGTGGTTCAACTTCAGAGGCAAGTTCAGGAACAACATGCTCTCATTAACAATTTGCAAGCTAATGCCAACAGAGGGGAAGTCCCCATTGATCCACTGGCTACACAACCAAAGCATAATAGAGGAGTTCAGGCTGCAACAAATCATGAGCCTCTGTATTTGCGATTCAAGAAGATGAAGCCTAAGGAATTCAATGGTTCAACTGACCCTTTGGTAGCTCAAGGATGGTTGAAGTCAATTGAGTTAGTCCTTAATTACATGGATTTAACTGATAATAAGAAAGTGAAGTGTGCTTCCTACTGTTTGATGGATGATGCTAGAATCTGATGGGAAGGAATAGAGCTGAGTAGGGATATAAGTCAGATGACATGGGAAGACTTTATCCAAGAATTTAACGAGCAGTATTTCAACATGTCTATGACTAGGTAACATTATACGAGTTTAATAACTTTCGTCAAGGAAATCTATCAGTGACGGAAGCTGTTAAGCGGTTCAACCAATTAGCACGCCTTTGTCCCCACATGGTGCCAAATGAAGAAGAACGACTGAGGAGAAAGATCGGGATGCTAAGACCCGAGACTGCAATGATTGTTGATAGCGGGACTACTCCACCAACTACCACAGCTGAAGGTGTCAAGTGTGCCCTTCGTGCTGAATATCATCTGAATAAGCAAAAGGAAAGCCAGCCTCGTCAGAGCGAAGTCCCTAAGAACAACAACAACAAACAGAACCGTGGAAACTTCAGAAATCAAGGCAGGTCTCAAGGAGGTCAGTGGAACAATAACAAGAGGAAGGGGAACTTTTCCAATCAGAAAAACCATAACAACCGTCAAGGAGGGGGCCAACTAGCTAAGCAAGCTAAGACCATTCCACCTTGTTCTAAGTGTGGAAAGCTACATTTGGGGGAATGCCGTATGGGCACAAATCTATGTTATGGTTGCCGACGCGAGGGTCACCTATCCAAGGATTGTCCGAACAAGATGTACTAGCCCTTCTAGCAAAGACAACAGAGAAACCCACCAGCTTAGTTCCACAGTATACAGGCCGCTCTTGATGGACCTCATATTTCCCAGGGACGACTTGAGGCTCCTCCATTTACCACTAATGCCAGAATTTTCACCATGACCAAAGAAGAAACAGCTGCCGAGACAGCTACTGTCGTCACAGGATATCTTGAGTCAGGGATTCACTACGACACTACCCTTTGGGGAAGTGATGATATCCACTCATTGGCTATGAGCAATGCCAATGAGAATTGTTGATAGAGAGTTCTACAGTAATCTGATAGTGCTCGAGATGTTTGACTATGACCTAATTTTAGGTATGGATTTCTTGGGAAAGTATAACGCGTCTATTGAATGCTGAAGACGTAAGGTCGTGTTTAATCCCGAATGAGATGATCGGTTTGAGTTCATTGGTGATGCGAAGAAGAAGAAGAAGTTGTTCTTGTCAGCAATGAAGGCTCGAAAGATGCTAGCCAATGGCTGTAATGGTTTCTTAGCCAGCATCGTGAATAAGAAGAAAGAAGACAAATTGAAGCTTGAGGATGTGCCTGTCGTACGAGATTTTAGTGATGTGTTTCCAGAGGACTTGCCAGGTTTGCCACCAGATAGAGAAATCGAGTTCGAGATTGAGTTAGCACCGGGCACTGGGCCAATCTCTAAGGCACCTTATAGAATGACACCTGCTGAATTGAAAGAATTACATGAGCAACTTCAAGAGCTGTTGACCAAGGGTTTCATTCGCCCAAGTCATTCACCGTGGGAAGCTCCAGTTTTATTTGTGAAGAAGAAATATGGGACAATGAGACTCTGCGTCGACTATAGGGGTTTGAACAAGGTGACCATAAGGAACAAGTACCCATTGCCGAGAACTGATGAGTTATTCGGCCAACTACAAGGTGCGACTATGTTTTCGAAGATTGATCTACGATCTGGATACCATCAACTGAAGATCAAGGAAGGAGATATCCCCAAGTCAGCCTTCAGAACTCGATACGGTCATTATGAGTTTATGGTCATACCATTTGGGTTAACCAATGCCCCTGCTGCTTTTATGGACCTGATGAATAGAGTGTTTAAGGAGTTTTTGGATAAGTTTGTGATAGTGTTTATCGACGACATTCTCATTTATTCAAGGGCTCAAGACCAACATGAGAAACATATAAGGACAGTTTTGCAGATATTGAAACAGCACCAGTTGTATGCCAAATTCTCTAAGTGTGAGTTTTGGTTGGATCGTGTGGCATTCCTTGGTCATGTGATTTCAAAAGATGGCGTAATGGTAGATCCTGCGAAGGTTGAGGCCGTTAGTAATTGGAAGAGACCAACCAACTCAAGTGAGATCAGAAGTTTCCTTGGTTTAGCGGGATATTACAGGAAATTTATAGCTGATTTCGAAACTTGCTATGCCGCTTACAACACTTACCTGGAAGGAAAAGAAGTTCGAATGGACAGATGACTGTGAAAAGAGCTTACGAGAGCTCAAGAGACAACTCACAAGTGCCCCAATCTTGACAATTCCAGATGGGGATGAAGGGTTTGTAATTTACAGTGATGCTTCTAGAGTGGGACTTGGTGCAGTCTTGATGCAGAATGAGAAGGTAATTGCCTATGCTTCAAGGCAATTGAAGGACTATGAGCAAAAAACTATCCCACCCATGACCAAGAGTTGGCTGCCGTTGTTTTTGCATTGAAAATATGGAGGCATTATTTGTATGGAGTCCGATGCCAAATATACACTGATCACCAAAGTTTGAAATACTTCTTCACGCAGAAGGATTTGAATATGAGGCAAAGGAGGTGGCTTGAGCTAGTGAAGGATTACGATTGTGAAATCCTATACCATCCACGGAAGGCAAATAGAGCAGCTGATGCGTTGAGTCGGAAGACCCCTGTCTCGTTAATGTCCTTGAATGCCATGTCCAAACCTCTTCAAAAGGAGATTTTTGAATTTGGGTTAGAATTAATAGTTGGACGACTCTCTGCAATGACCTTGTCTCCAACTATTTTAGAGGACATTCGAAGTAAGCAAGACCTTGATCCAAGTCTTGCGAGAATCAAAAAGGAAATGCTCGAAGGGAAATGTGAAGGATTTACTGCGTCTGATGATGGAGTGCTAAGGTTTAAGGGACGTTTATGTGTTCCTAAGGATGAGGAACTGAAGAAAAAGATTCTTGAAGAGGCACACAACACCCCGTATACTTTTCATCCTGGTGCAACCAAAATGTACGTGGATCTTAAGAATAGTTTCTGGTGGTTCGGAATGAAGAAGGATGTAGCACACTATGTGAAGCATTATTTGACGTGCCAACAAGTTAAGGCTGAGCACCAAAAGCCAGGAGGGGTGCTCCAGTCAATTCAGATACCAGAATGGAAATGGGAAGACACTGCAATGGACTTTATTACTGGACTGCCAAGGACTACGAATGGATATGATGCTATATGGGTGGTCATTGACAGATTGACCAAGTCAGCACATTTTCTTCCTATACGATTGACATCCTCTATGGAACAATTGGCAGAATTATATGTGAAGGAGATTGTGAGGCTTCATGGTGTTCCCATATCTATTATTTCGGATCGAGATCGTAGGTTCACCTCTCACTTCTGGAAGAGTGTTCAAGCTGCTATGGGTACGAAGTTGAAATTTAGCACGGCTTTTCATCCGCAAACAGACGGTCAGACGGAGAGGACTAATCAGATACTTGAGGATATGCTTCGAGCTTGTGCCTTGGATTTTAAAGGGAGTTAGTGTAAGTTTTTACCGTTGGTTGAGTTCGCTTATAACAATAGCTATCAAGCGACGATTGGGATGGCTCCCTATGAAGCACTTTACGGAAGACGTTGTAGGTCCCCAATTTATTGGCATGAGGCTGGGGAGAAGAAGCTAGCGGAGTCAGAACTTAAGGAGAAAGCCGACTTCTTCAATAAGACAACCGAAGCATTGAAAATGATTCAGCAGAGGATTGCCATGGCTCAAAGTAGGCAGAAAAGCTATGCGGACGTGCGTCGAAGGCCCTTAGAGTTTGAGGTTGGAGACTTGGTGTTTATCATGGTCGCCCCGATGAAAGGTGTGATGCGATTCAGGAAGAAAGGTAAGCTTAGTCCTAGGTATGTGGGACTATACATGGTGATTGAGTATATTGGCAATGTAGCATACAAGTTAGATTTGCCTCAGGAGATGATATCCATCCACAATGTATTTCATGTCTCGATGTTGAAGAAGTATGTATCGGGCCCATCTCACGTCATCCAGCCGCAATCGATTCAGATTCAAGAGGATATGAGTTATGAAGAGAAACCAGTTGAGGTCCTTGATCGAAAGACGAAGATCTTGAGAAACAAAGAGATTCCTTTAGTAAAAGTTCTTTGGCGTAATCACAAGATGGAGGAAGCTACATGGAAGCGAGAAGACGCTATAAGAACGAATTATCCGAAATTATTCTAAGTTTCGAGGACGAAACTTTTATAAGGTAAGAGGGATTGTAACGCCCCAAACGTTAACTAACAATAACATTAGAAAATTAACATTAGAATTAACATAGATAATATGATGAGATAACAACTTCTTAATTCTAATATTATGTTGAGTTATTTTTCAGGTGACGCGACGAGGACTCGATGTGCTAGAACAAAGTTCATGCCAAATTGATAATTTTTTTTTTATGACAACTTGATAATTTTGTGTGATGGCTTAAATATATATATATATATATATAAAATAAAGAAATTGTTGAATTTATTTTGTAAGTTATATAAAACATATAATATATATACCATATTTAGCTATACGGTTATATTATATGTTTATATGTATATACTTTATGTATGTATATTTCATTTTTACATATATACAGATTATACTATATATATATATATATGTCTTTATATATATATAGCATATATATATTAAGTTATTTGATTAGTCAAATATATATATATATATATATATATATAATATTATATGCATATATATATGTGTGTTATATTTGGCATGCACGGTATAAGGGGGAAAGATATAAAGGGGAAGGTAATTGCAGCCGAGGAAAAAAAAAAAAAAAAAAAAAAAAAAAAACTCCTCTAATTCCCATTCAATTCCCTATTTTATCTGACAATTTTCCTACCCAAAATAAGTTTTTGACAGTCAATTAGCATTCAATTGACTTTCAATTGAAATCCACAAAGTCCACACCCTTTTTCTTCAATGCTCACTCTTTGCATTATAGTCTCCCTTTCCCTTTCATTCTAATTATCTTGATCTGCTCTCTCTTTTTTCCTCACACGCACAAACACAGAAAAAAAAAAAGGAGAATCCGGGAAACCTCTAAATTCTTCCAAACCGAAAATCAAAGGATTTCAAGGTATGTTTCGGTATTGTTTAATGATGAGAATGATTTTGTTATTTATTTTAGTTTGGGATTCTTTGAGGGATTGGCTGATTTTCTTGATAAGTGTCTTTATGTGAGTTTGAAGAGAGGATGAGAAATATTTATCGAATGATGATCGAAGGATGGTGATAAGGTTGATTTTGTGAACAAGGCGAAATTAGGGTTTTTGATTTCTTCATGTATGATTTCATTGATATGATGATTGAATAATTTTATGTGTTAGAAACATGTCTTAGGGCTGTTTTGGTGTGTGTGTGTGTGTATGAATCATATACATTGTGATGATATATATATTTTTTTAACTATATCAAAATTAAGCTTCATAATTAATATATATATATATATTTTTAAAACCTAATTCATGAAATAGCAAACCCTATAAAACACTTGTAGAGCCCTTCTTTCCTAGCATCACACTCCTGTGGCTCTCCTCTTTCTGACTTTATAAAACACTTCACCAATCGAAAGGAGAGGTTACCTACCAATTATTCTTCCCCTTACTTCATCAAACTCAATGTTGAGTCATGCGAGAAACTTGAAGATACGATTGTCTTCCACAGTTTTCTTGTTATGGTTGCAATCTTCAGTCAATTTCCATTCATAGGTATTGAACAGACCCAAGTCTTGCCACAGCCGCTTCAGAGAGTTGAAATACTTGGTGACATTGTCCTCTCCTTGATGAATTTCACCGAGTCTAAGGGTCAACTCATAAACTTGGGATTGATTCTCCAGATCAGAGTACATCTGGTTGACATTGTCCCAAAGTTCCTTTGCATTAGGGTAGCACATATAGTTGAAATTGATATCTTCATCCATGGAGTTTACAAGCCACGTCATGACCATGGAGTTTTCAGCATCCTATGTTATGTTGCATATGTCGGATCTTCCTTTGGAGGTTCTTTCTTGTCTCATGTTAGATAACCGATTTTTCCTTTCCCTCGAATTTACATCCTAACAGACTGAGTTCACGGCAAGAAATTATCACCATTTAAACGAATTGTGGTGATTTTAATAGAGTGAGACTCGGAATTAGAGGCTTTGGTTTCACTGGTTTTTTGAGGGACAAAAGGAGAAGAGGTTGAATCGGTTGATATTTCTAACATTGTGAAGGGTAGCTAGGGTTGTAGACGAGTCTTTAGGGTTTTCAGACCAAGAGGCTACGATACCATATAAATAGAGAGAATATTTATGGGGTAATTTTCTGTATATTGACTCTTTATAAAATACATCTTACACGTTCTCTACTTATAGAAATTACAAGACACTAAATCAGGAAACAAAGCCATTTCTAGCTAATAATCACAATTCCTAATTTACAGAAGTTGCCTAATTTTACATAATATTTACAGTTAGAAAATCTCGAGGATTTTGACAATAACTTAGCTAAAAAATCCCAATTTCCAACACTAGGAATGGAGGATAACTATTCACCGGTTTGAGAGGGGGTGTTGTGAGACACGGTTTTAAAAGGAAATTGAGTGTAGTATAGGAGATTTTATTCAATCTCTGTTTTTAAGGGATTAGATTAGCTATATAGTTAGCTGTATATTTCAATTAGAGCAGTTTCCTGATTTATAGGTTATTGGCCGTGGATTATAAGCTTGTTGTACATGTAATCTTTTCATATGAATGAATTTCAGATTTTTACCATTCACGATAGTAAACTACATTGTTAATTTCTAAAGCCAGTAATGTTATTGTTATATTAAAAATTCAACAGTTCAGCTTCAAGTTTCATGCATCTATATCTGAGTGTGAGCTTGAAATTCAAGTTTCAAACTTCAACTACATTGATTCTCTTTTCTTTCACTTCACTAATTTTGATTTTTCAAATGTCCACTTTTGTTCAGCAAGTACTTAATAAACAAAGATAACCCAATGACCTACTTTTAGCAAAATTATATTAAATATAAACTTAGTTGGTAAACCATTTCAAAATATGCACTACTCATAGTTTGAGGCTAGACTCATAAGGGCTTGAATCAAATCAGAGGACAAGCGAAAATAGAACTAGATATTTTTATACATCACCTACAATTTGTAGGACTGCAGACCTTAATTGATCATGTAGTTTGTAAATGTAAATCCTAATACATTATGAATCATAAGTTACAATTATGTAATAACAATATATGAAGCTTACATGTGATGTTCGAATCTTCCACTGCAATTGATCGTGTAGGTACTGCAAAAACATAACAAAAGGAAGCGTTATCAGAGATACGTACATAACAGATAAAAAGAAATCATGCTCTGCCATGTGGTGTGTTTTAGTCATTCCTATAGGCATAAAAGAAGTGACCTTAAAAGAGAAACTCGTAGAAAATGAAAGGGAACTATTTAAAGAGCAGCCAAATTTAAAGCAAAGACAATACCCCTCTTGTATCTAGACAGCGTATTAAACCAAGGTGAAGTCACATGGCAATGGGTGCGCACGGGAAGGGCGCGGGCGCGCCACCCTCTTGGGTAGAAGCACTCGATTTGACGTGTTTCGGTGTTTTGGCCATAACTTTGTGCTCTGATCGCAGAAGGACGCAAATGAGCAGGCGTTGGAAAGCTTACGAAAAGCTCTACGACTTGGTAAAGAGTTTCGAGCCAAAACTGCATATTTGCATAGCCAAAATTAGATTGGAAAACCTTCCTTTGTCACGTTATGTGAGATTTTCAACACCAATTCACACTTTTTTTTTTTTTTTTTTTTTTTTTTTTTTTTTTTTCTGTTGACTCCAAATCACCTATAAAACATAAAACACTTATAAAAACTCAAATAATCAAAGGACAAAACAAATTAAATACAGGGAAATTGATAATTAAGGTATATGAAAATATGCACTTACCAATATATCATAAGTATCATTCTGATATTGGAGAATGCTAAAAGCTAACGTATTGGTAAAACTTTCGACCTTAGCCAGGAAAAAATACACTGACAGGGGTTCGTGGAAGTGTTTCAAGCTTTTATAATGTGCAAAGGTGGCAAACTTTAGAGCAGGAACTTGGCAGAGATGTGGTTCAAATCAAGCAAAACCAAAGGCATTTGTTCAAACCCGAGATGCCAAATATCGAAGAACTTGGGGACATTGAACAGTAACTTTAGGACAATTAACAATTTTCTGGCTGCTGGTGATGACATGGTAGAACATCCGTTCACCACATACTAATCGGAGTTTAGCCCGAAAACTCATCAATGCCATGTAAGTAGTTACTTGCTGGCGTTGCATACATCATCAAATAGAAACTAAAGTTTTAATGCTATAATCCCTGTAACTTGAGGCCCAGGACCACCGGATCTACAGCCTTGGCGGATCTTTAATTGTGTATTTGTAATTGGTTACACATAAATGCGTAAAATCATAAGCATACTTTACATCAATATGACACTTTAACCCTTAAGCTATCAGCTACTTATTAGTCTTATACATGTATGTTACTAGTCCAATACTTAACCAGTTACCCTGAAACTCTTTGATACAGCAGGTGCATTTATGACACGGGGCCAAATGCGATATTCAGCCAACAACCCGTGCATCGATGACATGAAGACATATTTTTAATCTTCAGCAGCCTAGTATATAAATACATTATTGATAACAGCAATGTTACACATTAAAAAAAAAAACTAAAATAACAAAAAGAAAATACAAATATAAGAGAGCTGCAAAAGGCAATTAAACAAATTCAAGTAGTTCAAGACAAAGGACAGCTAAATCATATTTGGACAGTAAAAACCACGTGCTCCTAATTTCTTATTAATTGAAGTTAATTTACAAAAATGTTTCATTTTCGTAGGAATTAATGGCAACGTTTTGTACTAAGCTTCTCTCTAGAATTTTAAGCATTTCTAGGATGGGAGATCACAGACACTTAAAATCAGGAGTTTGGGACCAAACCAAAAATTTTCATATTTCAAATTATCGAGTCGGGAGCGTGATTTGTATAATAGAAAGAAATCGAGTCTCATGTTTCTTTTTGAATTTAGACTTAGTGGGGATTCTCTTTGGCTTCGTAGGGAGTGAGCAAGCTGTTAAGAAACGAGAACGGATTCAACGGAGGATCTAAAGGAGGTTTTAGAAGATTTTTCAGAGGACAAAACTACAGGCTGATTCTTGAAAGCAACAGAAACAGAGCAGGTGATTTTATGAAAAGAATGAAGATCCAGAATGGAGAAGTGAAGAACATATTAGTTCCTGGGGAATTTCAGTTCAAAGGATGGAAGAGTTTTCTAGGATGCCTAGACAAATTATTCACCAGAAATAAAAGACCACCAGTTAGCAACCAGATACGTCCAGACTACACGAAGAGGTCAGAGTGGAAGATCCAAAGCAAAAGGGCAGCAACTCTAGGACAGAGAGATTCCGAGATCGTGAAGATCAGACCAATTTTGAAACGCGAGTGGAGAAGTCTTGGAAGCGTGCTGTGGTGATTTTTAGACAAAGTTCCAAGTCGTCATGGGAGTCCATCAGGAAATCTTTAGAAGGAATGCTGGGAAGAAAGACTGAAGTGGTTCGAATCGCAGCAGATAGGGCGGTCTCTTGGGGCATGAATGAAAAGGAAAAAAAAAAAAGAAAAGCATATTCTGAGGGAGAAGTCGTTGTACCAAAGCAAAAGATAGCATTGCCAAAAATAGAGCCATGAAACATGAATATGTTCAGATTGAGGTTCACAACAGTTGGATTGGTCTAGAAGGTTTACCGCTGAATTTGTGGACTTATCATACGTTCAAAATAATAGTGCATGCCTGCGGAGGTTTTTATTGAGGTGGCGAAAGAAACTTTAGAGCAAACTTTTCTTCGCTATGCAAAAATCAGAGTTAAAAGGACCGCCGGAAGGACTTATGTGGCCATTGATGGAACTCCCATGCCAAGGAGAACAAATTCAAATTGGTATTTTCGAACTGAGAGGTGGCGACCATTGAGGAGGATCTTTTGGGAGGATATCCAGAAGCATAGAGGAATTAGGTGGAGAGGATGATGACGTGTCTTTCCCTAGGCTGAAACCTGTACAACATGGAACCTGCTTGGTAAATGGTCTTCATGGGCTGCAACAGAATGGCGTTGGAGAAAACGTTCAGAATTCACTTAGAGGAAGCAGAAAGGCCGTTATCGGAAAGGGTGAAACAATTTAATGACAAAGGCACAAAAATCGGTGTTCTTGGAAGGATAAAGTTGGGTGAAAAAATATATAGAGGGAACCGATTTCATGCGCCGCAGTTATTTTTCAACATGGAATAGGGTTTTCAGCTAGAGTGTATAGAGAAGGCTGTTTCTAGGACTGTTTGTTTTGGGCTTCAAATATCTATTAAAAAGCCGTTTGTTTGTTTAATTTATTTATGTATTTATTTTGGGAAGTGATGTTTGATTTTAATTATATAAGCAAAACCTACTCTATTTTCCGGGCTTTTACATTTGCACTAGTGAAATCTGTCCCTAATGAAATCCAAATGAGAATCAAAATTATGACGATTATGAGAGACAACTCAAGTGACTGCCCTTTTTGTTTCACGTGACTCTCTTTTTTATAACTTGAATTTCCCTTCGACTTCCATTCGGTCTCTTTTCTTTCCTCCTCAGTTATTTTATTTTTATTTTTATTTTTTCGACAAGGAAAGAAAAGAAAAGAATGACATCCATCCTTTCCTAGAACAGGAAAGCTATTTACTTTTTTTTTTTTTTTTTTTTCATTTTCCAAAATTTACCATCACAATTAACACTCTTCGCTTAAGGTAAATATTCACTTAAATAGAAGAATGACGGGTCTATTAACACCTGTTATTTAATTTAATTTTTATTTTTTACTCATTTTTTAAAATCATTTATCATATTAATTTTAAAATTAAATAACTACTTATTTCACTGCTTAATTTTTCCAAAAAAACCCTTATAAATAAATAATTTTTTTCTTTCTCCTCCTTTTACAGTCTAAATCCCTATATTTTTTTCCTTATTTTTTTAAATGTTCTATTTTGTTGTTTTTTAATTCATTTCCACGAGAATTTTTTTAAGGGAAGATTATTTTTATTTATTTATTTTTATTATTCCTATTTTTCAATAGTTTTTATAGTTCCATATTATAACTAGTATTTTTTTTCTAAGAAATAACAAGCAAATGAAAAACATGCATGCATGATGTGGATATATAGTCTAACAAATTGATTTAATTGGTTATTTATTTTATAAATAATTGAGAGAAACGGTTAGGAATTCATGTTAACGCTGAATTGTGAGTTTTTTCTAATTACTTATAAAAGTATTAACTAAATCATAACATATTCAACCATGCTTGTGGAATACTCAGCTTCATTAGTATATTATCATCAAGTTTTTATAGTCTCAAGAAGAAGTATACCAAAGAATAAGTTCATAGATGTTTATCTCAACATATAAATTGATGAAGAATTTTTTTTGGATATCTAAAAAGAAAAAATAAAGAAAAAATAAATCTTGTGAGAAAAAAATTTGAGAATAAAAATAAAACAAAACATATTAAAAAAAACTGTGAAGAGGTTTAGATTTACTATGTCAAGAAAGAAGAAAGAAAGAATAAAGATAAATAATTTAGTTATAAGGGCTTTTGGGAAAACTAAGGCATGAAATAAGTGATTTCTTAATTCTAAAATTAATATGTGGATGATTTTGGAATGTGCATGAGAAAAGCAAAATGAGGGGTGTCAATAGACCCACCCATAGAAGAAATGTTTATTTATGGAGCTATACAAGAGATAATTTCACTTTTATATATCTTCAACTCTGTGTTGTATGATTTTAAGATTTCCTTTTCAATGTACTGGACTACTTATCTTTTATTTATCTACTAGTTGGAAAACGTGCTTCGTGTGTGTGAGATAGACAAACAAAATTAAAAAAATTAAAAAAAAATGTAATTTTTTTGTAAAATTATTGCGTGATGGGCATTGGATCCGCAACGTCCATTGAAGTGTACTAAGAGATAAGAGTATAGTATATAAAAAGGAAGTAAATAAAAGTCATTAAAAGGAAAAGCGAAAAAAAAAAAAAAAAAAAGGCAAATAAAAAAGGAGAAAATAAAAGGCATTTGAAGGAAAAAGAAAAAAAATAAAATAAAAAATAAAAGAACGAAAATTGAAGACACATGGTTGGAAGGAGGATGATTTGGTTTTTAAGACTTTTATATATATAAAGATTATTGGTTTGATAGCAATCTGTTAAGGAGTCCTAGAGAATTTAGCTTGGTTAAGAGGGAGAGTGTGTGAAACTAAGAATTGTCTTCGGAAAAAAGGCCCAAACTAAGAAAAGATTTGTGCGTGGTCAATTGGAAAATATATTTTTTTTTATAGAAAAAAAGATATGATAGTATACTCATTATTTTTAAGTTATTCAGCTCCGTAAATAGCAATACTTCCCTATGTATGACAGAGTCGGTACTTTATATTAGTTTCTCTTAGTTGTTTATCTAGGACCTACCCTATTATCACCAACCTAAGCATTAACAGCCGAAACTGAAGCGAAATCTAAAGGGGAGGCAGCAGTACTCGAACACTAGAATTGAAAAAGATTGTTGCTACTTTTGCTCCTAAATCAATGGATCTTATGGACAGCAAAGTTCTAACATCAACCTTCTTTTATAGTGGATCATTCTAGAAAAGAAAAAAGATGATTTTAAATAGGTTGTTCTATTGACGCATATTTTTTAACTTTCCATACTACTCTAAATACACACCCCTCTTAATTATAAAATAATTAAATTTACTTAATACACACTCCTATATATTACAAAATTACCCCTGACTACTTCCCTAAAATAAATATTATTCTTTCACTTTATGTTTTTTCCACATCCATGATCATTTTATTTCATTATATTTACTTTATTATTCTCCATCAATTCTCTCTCTCTCTCTCTCTCTCTTTTTTTTTTTTTTTTTTCAATTTGTCGTTGAAGCTTTAGTCATAAAGCCTTTCTCTTTTTCATAAGTAAAGCATATTAAAAATTTTAAAACTAAGTATATTACTTGTTATATCTTTTTAAATGAGCATATTTATACTATATTTAATAACTTGAAATTTTCAAGAAAAAAGAAAATATGGTTATTAAAAAGTGAAAATAAGTGCCTGGTTATTGATTTTAAATAATAAAAGTTTATATGTTGTTTCTAGCAATTAAAAAAAAAAAAAAAACGTTTTGTACAAAGATTTTCTAGGTAAATGACATATGCGTGTGTGAAGAGAAAAATAAGTATCATCTAATTACTGTGATTATCTTTTTTTTTTTTTTTTTTCAAAACTTAGCAGTGAAGGAATTCGAATTCTTAGACCTTTTGGTAGAATCAGATGTAATATTATCTTATTAAATTAAAGGTTAATTTAGACATTTTAATATATACGAATATTATTAACAACGAAAAGGCTTAAAACAAGATATTAAAGCTTTGTTAGAAAAAAAAAAAAGGGTAAAAATCTACAAATATTAATATCTATGTAACTAATGCTATATTGTAAAATTTACATGACTTATATATATATATATATATATTCTAAATATATTTGGTTAAATTAAAATAAGGGTTAGTTTGGGGTATAAGTTTGAGTTAAGATTTTTAAGTTTGAATAGTAATTTTTGTTGATTTTTTCAGAAAAGACAAAAACTTTTTCAGAAAAAGACAATAATTGAATTGATAGATTTGAGTTTAAGCTTGGCAACCAAACTAACCCTAAAATTCCTACAGTTTTTAAATAGTCATTAAAAGTGAAATATTCTAAATGTATTTGTTAAAATTAGAAATTAAAGTTTGAATTTTAGGGCCCGTTTGAGGGCTAGATTCTAGATGTTATTTTACTATCTGGATTTTAAAATTCTAACTCTACATCAAACTTTATCTCCCTTTCATTTAAAAAAAAACTTAAACTTTAAAAGTCCATAATTTTCTCATTTCAAATCGAAATGAGATTTTTTTTTGGTCAAAATACTCGTAACGACGAGACGAACAATACAAGATCCATTTTGTATATTTTTTTTCCTAACACATTACAAATTTTTGTACTATTTTCTATATAACATAAAATTTTCAATAGTTTAACCTTAAAACACATATTTTCGACCAAACATTTAAAACACCATCTGAGTCCCCCCAAACGGGTCCTTAGATTTTAAAACATAAAGAATTTTCTTTTTTGAATATACTTATACAATTTAAGTCAATTAGAGTAATGTCTTTTTTAGTCTTTTTATATAAGGGATTTTTTTGTAATGATAAATTTGTTTAAAAGGGTGTCACGAGTAAAATGGGGTGTGTGGATAGAACCATCCTCTTAAATATTGTTGTACTAGTATTATATTTCAAAGAGACGTTCCTTTTTTTTTTTTTTTTTTTTAATTATAGATATGTGCTTTTTTTGTGGCCTTTTCGTGCCAAAATTAGGATACGATTTTTTGGTCCAAAAAAGTGTGCAATCTTCATGATGTTTTCGTGTCAAAATTAGGATATGACTTTATTGATGTTTTCGTGCCAAAATTAGGGCACAATTTTTTGGTTCAAAAAAATGTACTTCGTTTCGTGACGTTTTAATCCCAAAAGCAGGGCACGATTTTTGTGACGTTATAATTTTGTAACCGAATTAGTGCACAATTTTCATGCCAAAATTAGGGCATCATTTTCTCGTCCCAAAACATGCTTTTTTTGGGACCTTTTCATGGCAATATTAAAGTATATTTTTGATTCTAGTGACATGTGCTTTTTGTGACATTTTCGTGCCAAAATTAGGCACCATTTACGGTCCCGAAATATGTACTTTTTTCGTGACTTTTTTTTTTGGGGGACAAAATTAGGGTACGATTTTCTTATCAAGGAAATGATTTTTGGGTTCAAAATGTGTGCCTTTTTTATGCAAAATTAGATGCGATTTTTTGGCCTAGAAACGTATGCTTTTTTTGTGATGTTTTTTAGCCAAAGTTAGGGAATTAATTTTCTGACTTTTGCATGCCAAAATTTGGTACAATTTTTTAGTCTCGAAACATGTGCTCTTTTTGTGACATTTTCGTGTGAAAATTAGGGCACGATCTTCTGACATTTTAGTGATAAAATTTGGACATGATTTTGGGATCCCAAAACTTGTGCTTTTTCATTATGTTTTTGTAACAAAATCAGCGCATGGTTTTCATACCAAAATTAAGCCACGATTTTCACGTGACAAAACGTGTGCTTTTTATGTGACCTTTTCATTGCAAAATTAGGGCATGATTTTGGCTTGGGAACGTGTGCTTTTTTAATGACATTTTTGTGCCAAAATTAAGAACAATTTTCCAGCAAATGAAACTCGTGCTTTTTTGCAACATTTTCGTGACAAAATTGTGGCACTATTTTTTGTGACATTTTCATGTCAGAATTAGGGCATGATTTTCGGGTCCCGAAATGTATGTTTTTTTTTTTTTCGGTTACGTTTTTGCAACAAAATTAGTGCACATTTTCATGTCAAAATTGGGGCACAATTTTCATGTCCTAAAACGTGTGCTTTTTTTATGACCTTTTCATGGTAAAATTAGGGCACAAATTTTCAGTCCAAAAACATGTGCCTTTTTTGTGATGTTTTCGTACCAAAATTAGCCACAATTTTTGGGTACCAAAACATGGTTTTTTTTTTTTTTTTTTTTTTTTTTTTTCACGGTGTATTTGTGCCAAAGTTAGGAAACTATTTTGGTGACATTCTTGCATAAAAAAATAGGGGCAAAATTTATGGGTCCCATAACTTATGGTTTTTTTTCCCCTAATGTTTTCGTGTCAAAAATAGGACACGATCTTCGTGATGTTTTTAGTGCCAAAATTATGACACCCTTTTAGGGTCTCGAAACGTGTACTTTTTACATGATGTCTCTATGTAAAAATTAGGACATGATTTTCATAACGTTTTCATGCTAAAATCTGGACACAATTTTTATTGGGGAGTACCAAATTAAAACCTTGCTATTATCATGTCGTTATTGAGTATATAGTGAGTAAGGATCGTTCCCGCAGGGCATTAGTTCTAATTAATTGGTTATTGACTCTAAAATCTAAGACGTACTCAGGATTTAATTATTTAAACTAAATACACTAGTACAAAAAGAGGATACCACGACCATTTTTAACCGTCGTGGTATCTTTTCCACGATAATTTTCTAACCATCGTAGTATCCAGGGTCGTGGAATCTATTTGGATTCCACGATGGTTTTTTAACCATCGTGAAATAGACAAAACTGGCACCAAATGGGGGGTAGATAGTAACTTTCCACGACGGTTTTTTTTGCCTACCACGACGATTTTCAAAAATACCGTCTTGAAAGGTTAACTTTCCACGACCGTTTTTTTAGAAAACGGTCGTGGTAGTTGACCATTAAAAAAAATTTACACAATTCATGCGATTTTCCACGGATGGCAAATACCGTGTGTTATCCATTGCACAACCCATATTAAAAATGATAGCTAATCATCAATTGATTTTGTGTCATAATGTACAACAATTATTACAAAAACATACACTACATTATAAAACTTATAGATTGTCTTCTAACTATATTGGATGAACCGCATTACAAAATTAGCCCACTCTTGCCTTACTAAATTCATGTCAACATCGATATAAAAATCCTTAGTCTGAAGCAAGGATACTCCATCGAAAGTGAAGGTTATTTCTCACATAAAGGCTAAAACAAAATAACCGCATTCAGCATAACCATCTTGTAGCGGACATCAAACAGTATCAATCAACGTTTCGGAGTTGCGTCGCTTTCGTACTCCTTTTTCCAACAAAATTTTCCAGTCATTAAGTGCATGTTTTAGTTTCGGGACGTTAATTGTCACTCACACGTTCTCCTCACCTAATGGAATCCTATGGACTGTGTCAGTTGAAACACAATCCATATACGCCATGCCAATTGCAACAAGCACAGCTCCACCATTAATTATATCATCAAGAAAGAGCTGACATTCCTTACTTGCGTTCGACATGGGTTGCGAATCCGACGGCCCAGGTTCTTTTTCATTTTGTGTGCAACTAGCCTTGAAGCTGTTGTGTTGATCAACAGTTGGTGTAGTATTCTCCTCAGCCATGGTCTCTCAGTTAATACAATGCTTCACACAAAGTTCCTGTACGGTTCTTTCCAATGTAGCAAGCTACCGTTTCACTGCCGATACTTCAGCATTTTCCCTCGAACTTTGCATATTGTTGAAGTAATACAACTGCCTGACAAACTTAGATTGATCTCGAGTCTGACCCGAATGTTCGTCATTGCCTAATGACTTGGTTAATATGTCATTAGTCCCCATAGATTCAAAACTTCCTTGTGTTTGTTGTTCGTTGAAATCCCCCTGTAAGAATTAGAAAACATGTCATGAAACTGTAAATAAGGTTGTATAAATAAGAATATCATATACCATGGATTCTTATACATACTATCATATCACCAACAATCCTAAATGATAGATTCTTGTACTCTCTACTAGGTTTGACGCGTATGTCCATCCACACGGCATGTCGAGGTTGACATTGTCCTGTCATCTCATATTGTAGTTCATTAATTACCGTTAGTAAATATAAAGGTAAAAATACAAAGTACAACATACTGTGAAAACACCAAACAAAATAATTCACATACGAGTTTTTGATCAAGTTTCCTATATCTGTCTTGGCCTCTCGTTGATCCGTATTTTCTTTTCTTTCTTATCTCACATCCTTGTTTAGATACTTTTTTTATGAATTTCGGCGAGCGTTGATGCATAATGAATCTTTCCCAATCATCCTGAGTAATGGAGGGGTAATTATTCACTACTTTTGGTGGCCGTTCCCAAACACTTTCTTCATCAATATGATCCTTGACAAAAGTCTAGTAAATATCATATCTAAATTTTTTTGCGGACTCTGCGCATGACTTTAGAGCTGGTTTTTAATATGAAAGTTCCACAGTGAAAGAAGTGATGACTTCCACCCACACTTTTTCTTTCCTTAAGGCTAAGTCGGCATTTCTAAAGTTAGCTATCCATATGGGAATGTGCGCTCGAGCAAGCACTACAATCCAAGTCTGTAGTTCATCCCCCTCCTTCCCTATTGGTTGCCCTTTAGCGTCGAATAAAACCTGAATTCTTTCTCCCATTTTCCTAACAATATGGACTTGTCTCATAAGAGTCGCTCTTCATTTACCATCTTCGTCGGGATTGAATTCAGGTGTATTTGTTCGTCATGGTTTTCCAATTTGAGAAGTCATTGACACATCCTCCTTATCTTGTGACATTTTCAACCAATCTAAAACAACTCTGCACCCAAACACGTAAAAATGGTCAAAATGCGACAATAAATCATTCTACAATCACGTCACCCAAACGGTCGAAAAAAATCACACAAAATCATACTTGTGTAATTGTAAATCAATCTAAACAAAATCTTAACATAATTATGTAAAAAAAAAAAAACACAATCTAATCAAACGGCATATTGTCGAACATGTAGTATGCAAAGGCATAAATCACAAAATCAACACTTTTTTCTAGAAAACAATCCAACCCAAATCCTTACCCAAACAATTTAAATCAATCTAAAACACATAACACTTAAAAATCACACAATCTAATCAAACAGGCATTTTGTCGAACATGTAATATGCAAAAGCTTAAATCACAAAATCAACATTTTTTTCCGGATAACAATCCAAACCAAATCCTCACCTAAACAATTTAAATCAATCTAATACTAATTCTCGGCATAACACTTAAAAAATTACACAATCTAATCGAACGGGCATTTTGGCGAACATGTAATATGTAAAAATATCACAAATATATTCAAAACTTTTTTCAAGAAAACAATCACCCAAAATCACAAATACAGTCAACAATAACCCAAATTCATGTTTACAATCAACCAAATGAACTTCCATAATATGTGCGGTGCATGAGAGAGCAAGAGAGAGAGAGACTTACCAAGTACATGGCTGTGGGTGTGGTCGGCTTTGTAGAGGGGTAGGCAGCAGAGGATGGGTTTCGAGGAAGAGATTGGAGGGAGGAGTCACGGCGATGAGTAGAGGCGAGAGAAAGAGGGAGAGGCGCGAGAGAGAATTATTGGTGGAGTCACGGCCGTCGGAGATGGGAGGCGATGGAGAAAGGGAGAAGCTCGAGGGAGAATGGAGGCGAGGTTGGAGAGAAAATGGAAAGAGTGGTCACGACGGAGGAGATAGGTTTCGAAGGAGAGTCTGGAGAGGCGAGAGTGAAAAAGGCACGAGAGTGAAAATGTGGATTTTTTTATTTTTATTTTTTTAAGCTGCGGATTCAAGCGAAAAGTTTGAAAAAATAAAATAAAATTGCACCACATACCACGACAATTTTTTTCGAAAATCATCGTGGTATGTTGTGCAAACCACGACCGTTTATACCAAAAACAGCCGTGGTATGTTGAATGACGGTTTTAAAAAAATATTAAAAATCGTACAACAAACCACGACCATTTTTTCCATAAACGGTCGTGGTTTGTAAACATACCATGACCGTTTTTGGTAAAAACTATCGTGGTAAGCCATTATCCACGACAGTTTTTTCCAAAAACGGTCATGATATTTTCTAAAAAAATTCTCCAACAATAAGGAATTTAACTAAAATCCCACAGGCGGCCAATCCTATGCGTCATGCATACAGCAGCCCATTATTAATTCTTGTTCTCAGTTTCATTCACACAAAATCATATATAAATGTCCATATATAAGTAATATAATGGGCATAATTAACATAATTAATACAAATTATAAATTATATACAACGATTTAAAAAAATCACGGTCAAGTTGTTTTTTTTTTTTGGTTCCTCAACACGTGTCCACTTGACATCTAAGCGAAGCAAGTGTGAAACATCATCATCGAAATCATCAATCTCCTCCACCGGTGGCAATCCTTTTGTGAAAGATAAGAATGTCGGTGCAATCTTCAATATCTTCTTGGCCATCACAGATTATTCTTGGCTTCATCGGCACAACTAAGGATAACTCTAAATTATTGGAATCCGTTGTATAAAATAATTGGACCGCTTGCGACGCCATAATGAAAGGATTATTTTTGTATCCTGATTGCCTAAAGTCTACCATTGTTATGCAATCACCATCAATCTTAACATAATTATTGTCGGTCCGCTTGCATTTAAAGAGTTCTATCCACAAGCCGCAATAATCAAGTTCTCAAATATCTTCAATGAACCTAAAGTAGTTCATGGAACTGTACACCAGATTCTTGTCCTTTGCGGAGGAAATATGCATAGACTCGGCACGAAGAGTCACATCACTATTTTGGACGGGATGCTTCTTATCTCTTTCGCGAGTGTAGAAGGAGTAATCATTGACAAAATACGATGTATATCTTGTGACTATCGATGACGGTCCTCTTACTAGCTTCATTAAGCCTTGTAAAACATCAACCTTCATATGCACATGTATTCTTATCCATTCCCAAAATGTCCGGTTGTACGCATCTTGAAACCATTTCTCACTTCTTCATTTTCTTGGATTCGCAACTCTTAATTCCTTCATGCAAATCTCAACGAAAGGCTCCACTTCTTTAGCTTTGTGCAAAATGTAAAGACAAGCTTTTTCCCATTCATCCTGATTTACCGTGAAGGAACGCCCACGGATAGTCTTTTCGATATAAATAGCCCACTATTTGGCAACCCTATTGGTTTTGTGTTGGACAAATACTCCGAGCAAAATTCAACTGATTCCTCTGCTATGTAGTTTTCCACTCTACATCCATCTGGCCTATTTCGATTCTTCACATATCCCTTCAAAACCTTTATGTACCTTTCGAAATGATACATCCAGCTCAAATGCACCGGTCCACATATTGGTTCTGCATTAGACAAATACTCCGAGTAAAATTCAACCGATTCGTCCGTTATGTAGTTTTCCAATATACATCCCTCCGGCCTATTTTGGTTCTTCACATAACCTTTCAAAACCTTCATGTACCTTTCGAAAGGATACATCCACCTCAAATGCACCGGTCCACATAGTTTAACTTCTCAAACTAAGTGCATCGTTAGATGGATCATTATAAAAAAAGGATGGTGGGAAATACTTCTCAAGCATTTACAATGTCATTACCAATTCTGATTGTATCGAATCTTGCATAAGTGGATCAATTACCTTGGAGCATATTGAATTGAAAAATGAGCATATCTTGATAATTGAATATCTCACATCTTTTGTTAAAACTCCCCGCAATGCAAGAGGTAATAATTGTTGCATCAAGATATGACCATCATGTGTTTTCATTCCAACAAGCCTCAAATCCTTCGTCGACACCAACCTTTTAAAGTTGAAAGAATACCCACTTGGCACTTTCACGGACGCAAGCCATTCACAAAGCTTTCTCTTTTCTTGTCTCGATAATGTGTACTTTACTGGAGGTAAGTAAGTGTCGTTCAATCTTTTCTCAGGGAGCAAATTAGGTCTAATTTTCATCTCTTTAAGATCCAACCGTGCCTTTACACCATCTTTAGTTTTATTCGGAATGTCAAGCAACGTGCCCACTATCGATTCACAGACGTTTTTCTCAATATGCATAACATCTCAGCAATGACGAACGTAAAGTGACTTCCAATATGGAAGTTCATAGAAGATTAACTTCTTCTTCCAAGGTCCATCGACCATTGGATCCTTCCATTTTCTCTTTCCCAAAACTGTTTTTACATCTTTAACCATCTCAAATACATCTTCACCAGTCAAAATTCGAGGAGCGGTTCTTTCTTCGGTATTACCATCAAAAGTCTTCTTTTGTTTGCGGTATCGATGATTTTTTGGCAAGAATCTCCTGTGATCAAGGTAAACAGTTTTCTTACCGTTTTTAAACCGGATTAATGATGTTTCCTTCATACAAATGGGACAACCTATAGAACTCTTCACCGAATAACCAAATAAGTTGTCAAGTGTGGGAAAGTCATTAACTGACCAAATCAACATTGCACGAAGATCGAACATATTGTACGATAAGAATCTCTGACTTCTAAACCATTTTTCCATAAAGCTTTTTAGGTCATCAACTAATGGTACCAAGTGCACATCAATGTCATTCTCCGGTTGTTGAGGACCTGAGATCAATAAATTCAGCATCAAGAACTTCCGCTTTATGCACAATTCTGGAGGTAGATTATAGTTGACAAGTATGACTGGCTAGGTACTATGCCTACTACTTATATTACTATGTGGGTTTATTCCGTTCGTCAATAAACCGAGACATAAATTCCTTAGTTCTACACTAAAATCTGGATGATTGTCATCAAAGGTCTTCCATTGTGGTGTGTCGGCTGGATGGCTAAGTTTGCCATAATCAACATGTTTATCAAGAATCCAAGTCAAATTCTAAGCATGCTTGGCATTACGGAATAAACGATGCAAACGTGAAGCCAGTGGAATATGCCATAACACCTTCACCGGCACTCCTTTGCTACCAATCGATGGCATCTTGCCCTTTTTTCATCTTGACTCATTACAAACTGGGCATTCATCTAAATCTTCATATTCTTTCCGGTAAAGGACGCAATCATTTGGACAAGCATGTATCTTTTCATATTCAATTCCCAAAGTGCTCAACATCTTCTTCGCTTCATACATACTAGGAGGCACTTTGTTATCATCCGGTAAAACATCTTTTAGAAATTCTAAAAGAGTCGTGAAACTAGAATTCGTCCACCTTCCCGACACTTTCATGTTCCATAATTTAACCAATGTCCCTAATTTTGTATATTTTGTACACCCGACATACAAGGGTGTCTCGGCATCATTAATCATTGTCTCAAATAACTCCGGACGGTGCACAAAATGTTCTTCCAAATCATTTATCATATCGAACATATTATCACCAATGATGTCTTTCTCAACAATAAGCTCTTTACCTTTACTCGTCGATGAATATGTAATATCAAAAAAATCTTCACCATGTAAATACCTTGTTTGGTAAGAACAAATAATCTCATATGCACGCAAATGCCCTTTAACATCATCAATGGAATGAGATCTATGATTTACATAAATTTCACACGGACACGGAATCTTATCACCTTGTATGTGGGCTTTGGCGAATGACAAAAAACTTCAACACCATCTTCATATGTTTTAGACAATCTATCAAACCAAATCCATTTCCTATATTTGATTTGCAATTCCTAAATCAAAATATCAAAATTTTAGAAGTCAAAGTTCTAACGACCCGACTACGTGGGCCATTACCATACTTACATACCAAACCTTGTGGCGACTGACCTTCTGTGACAGCTACTTCATACTTAAATATACTTAATCATACTTAAACTTACTCTTATTTTTCGTAAAATACGAAAATATATATTTTTTCTTTTTAAACTCAAATTTAAAACTCAACTTAATCTCATACTTATATATATGTACTTAACTAAGTACTGATTTTTAAAACCATCTTAATGTGTTTGATAAACTATACTAATTACCGTAGTAGTAAACACTGTCCTAGTACTAAGTATCAGTGCCATCAAATTAGTATAACATATCATAAACTTATTTTACAAAACACGTGGTGGCGTCCAACCCAAATTTCACAGTCTTGCATCATGCATGTTCGGTAGGTTGCTTACCTATAGCATGAACGTAAGTTATGAGCTTTTGCTCAGCAAGTACAACTTTCTCTTCCTGCAAAATAATCTTGGTAAAAGAATGCATGAATTGATTATGCTTTCTTACGTTAACTTATCATGAATTAATCATGCTTTCTTATTTTAACTTGGTTTTGGGCCGCTTAGATAATATAACATAAGTGTACGTACCGTGGCGCGTAGTCATGGAGTGGTTGGGGCGGCCAGGCCTATCCAACTCAAACCATGGACCAAACCAAAACCCGTCCTCGTAACAGGTTGGTACGACACGAGTAACTTGCTTGTCTTATTACATGAAGACTTGCTCTTGGTTTGATCATACTTGAAAAATTGAATCTTAAATGTTTCTTACTTGAAAACTTAATCTTGTCGCTATCATGTGATTTATTATTAGTGAACATGTTTTTATGATGCCACAATAATAAAACATAAAATATATGTACATCATGTAAATCAATGCATGAATTTTGGAAAACATGCAAACAGTAAAAATATTTTTGCCCATGCTGTAGGCGGGATTGTACTTACAAATTGTCCTACGCTCCTGCTCTATCATTCCAAAAAGGTAAGATAACATGTTATATTTATATTTTCAAACGGAGCGTAAAAATCGTTCTATCTTATTACAAACCATAATATATTCATTAAATGGTAAACCGGTCTCCAAACTGACTACCATTAGTCATAGAATTGTTACTATCTTCTTGAGTAACTTGGGTCTATTTTTACTTCCTTTTCTCAAAAATATCTTATTTACTTGGAAAATATCTTAACTCCATAAATCAAGTATTTATTAACATAAATACTTGAAATTGCCTTATGTAATACATAATATGTATTTAAATTCAAATGGATTTAAACATTTTTGAAACTGTTTTCATAGAATCATAGTCAAATTTTCAAAAGGGTTATAAAAACCTTTAAAATTGACTTCAAAACATCCTTTGAATGTATGTGTGCAGGAAATTTCTTGTTTCATGCATAATTTTGAAATTTTAGTTTTATCTTTAAATCAGTTTAGAATTTGAAAAAGTTTTCTCTACAGAAGTTATAGATTTTGTCGAAACCTACAACTTTCATTTCTTGTCTGAAACTTAAATATGTCTTTTACTTATCAGTTTTTCCTTTTGAAAGATACTGACCGTGTACAATACCTGGACTGACCAGTTTTGAATACTGATATAAACAAAGGCCTTTGGAGCCTGATTTTCAAAACTTGTCTATGTTGTCCCCTAGGATTTTTTATTTTCTACAACTTTACAGTTATAATTTTTTCAAATTCAGCCTCTAAGGGGCTCAAATTGAGTTCCCAGAAAACTGTCTCAATTGTTATGAAAATTGGTAGTTTATTTTTTGTTGATTTTAGCTTAAAAATCCGCACACACTACATCAAACGGTCAAAGCCGTGAGCCTAAATCATCATGCAGTGTGTCAAGTTCGTTCTTAAAATTCAATCATTCACTTGTCAACTTGCTTGAAAAACACAATATTAATAACCTTACTAGCTTACCAAGTTGTGTTTTTATGTTGATTTCTTAACCAAGATACATAAAATCATCATATTTGAACATGTGAGAACACAACCACATGCACATATTCTTAAAACTCATCTTAAGCATAAAATCAAACTTAAGCTTAGAGCTAGCAATTCATGTTAACCCAAGCATAAATCACCCATTAGAGACCATAAAATTGAGAAATAAGATAACATGAGCTTATGCTTT
Source organism: Ficus carica (assembly GCA_009761775.1). NCBI lineage: Eukaryota > Viridiplantae > Streptophyta > Magnoliopsida > Rosales > Moraceae > Ficus > Ficus carica. Next base: position 22,845,941 of record CM019745.1, read on the forward strand.
TACATCTCATAACTTGAAATACACTTAAATTCCTCAAACCAAAACTAATTAAAGTTTTAGTTAGGAGATCAAGAGTATACCTCTAGTGTTTAAAGGAGATGGATTCTAAGCCTTAAATGAGAAAAATCCTCGCTCTCTACCTCTCCACACACAACCGGCCACCATTGTTCTTCTAGCTCTCTCTCTTTTTTTTTTTTTTCTTTTTTTCTTTTTTTTCTTTTTCTTTTTTTTTTCTAAGGGCTAGAGAGGAAAGTTGAGAAGAGAACTAAAAGATAAGAAACTAACCAAAATGGTTCAATTCTCACAACCCACCTCTATTTTTAGGTGGAATTTCTAAAATTTTTCACAATTAATTTTTTTCTTCAATTTTCTTGAATTACATATTTGGCCTTAAAACACAAAATTTTTCCTTCCATGACCTCAAAGTGGCCGGCCATGTGGAGTGTTTTTGCCAAAAAAATCTTTTATACTTATCTTCTTAATTCTTTTTATAAAATCCATAAATCCAAAAATTTGCATTTATCTTCTAATTTTCCCTTGTCAACCGGCCATGTGGAGGAAAAAAAACAAGAAATCAAAAATTGTATATTTATCCACAATTACTTGGCCTCCAAGTAATGTCACGTTTAGCATTCCTCCTAATACGCAATCTATTTTCTTAATAATCTAGATAGTACAAAAATTTGTTTTAACTATCAACAGTCCAGTACTATTGAGCTGTAGTTCGTAATTTTTCTGCACATAACTGGACCGCATATAGATTTTTCTTGGGGCTTGAAGCCACTTAGTCATTATTGCTCCAATATTATTCCTGATTATTCTAGAGCATTCTTAATCCTTATTCTCAATTCTGCATCCGTAATAACGGTCAACCACGATATAATTTCAATACTGCTTAATAAACCGCAGTACCATCTTATTCATTTCATAAGCTATCATGGTCATTCATTAGCCAGAACATTACCATAAATCATGATTCTACCTTTTTCACCATAAGGCCTCATACTTGACTTGATAAATTATCATTGAGTCTTATAACACTATAAGAACTCGAACATATTCTGATAATCAAATCAGATCATGAGCTTCATATTAACATACATAGTATCTTAGATTTCCTTTACACTAAAGGAAATTACAAGTTTGTTAAAAAAATTAAGTTGTTACAAAAATACTAAATTTTAAGATGCATATCAAATTAATTTAACACCCATTAATTGCACAATTCACTCAAAAATCGTAAAAACAAAACTAAAAATACAAAAATTAAAATAATAATTAAGTCAAAATACCGAGGGAATTTTTTTTTTTTTTTTTGTGATCATTTAAATTAACACCCATAGCACAATTAACTCAAAGTGACGTCAAAATATACAAACCTATAATCACAAATCTAAATATAGAGAAAAACAACAAAAAGAAGTCAGTGATCACTTACAAGAGAGATTGATGGATGGTAGATGGTGGTAGCGACATCCAACTGTGGAGTAATAACTGTTTTCGGAGCGTTCTGATCTGATTTTGGTAACTGCAGCTGCAGTAATAATGTGAAAAAATGAGGGCATGCTTCAGTTTTGTCTGAATTTGTCGTGAATTTTCAGGACAGTTTTTAAAAAACCGTCGTGGAAGCAGAAGCTTCCATCACCGTTTTTCAGATACAATCGTGGAAGCAGAAGCTTCCACGACCATTTTCAAAAATGGTCGTGGAAGGCAAAAGCTTCCATGACGGTTTTTGAAAACCCTGTTCTGCGCCTTGTTTTTTGCGTACTTTCCACGGCTATTTTTTAAAGACGGTCGTGGAAGCTCCGTCGTGGTATCCGTATTTTGTAGTAGTGATAAAAGATAACATATATAAAAGAAAACTATAAATTAAATAAAAGTTTAACAATAATGACAGAGTTGTCAAGAAATCATTCTCCATGGATATAGAACTATAATTAAAATAAGGATTATCTCCAACTTTCTATTGAAACTACCAACCGTGGATAACAACAACATCTACAACCCCAATCTTTCCTTGTTTGTCATTAGGCAAAACAAGCTCTTCACCTAATTCCATTCCTATTAAACAACGTAGAACAAGCTCTCTAAATTTAATCTAATGGAAATAGTAAGATGAGAAAGATAGGTTGATCAAAGAAACAAACACACAAGTTCGGTTCATATATCCTAAGTTATGTTCCATATGCAATCATATGAAAATATCACACGATCAATTATCACAATTGCTGCTAATGATAAGGAAATCAAGACAATTACAGATCAAGACTCCTAATCTAACAATAGAAAATAGTCAAGTTCTAATTAGTTGCGCACCTAAATAACACAAGAAAAAAGTCATGAGCAATGGACATGGAAAAACATAAATAATTACAATTGGAAAGTTGGAAAATAAAATTTAAAGTTTGCAATTATAAATCATATATCTAGGGCTTTGAAATCCCCATTAACAAAAAATAAACCTAATTAAATAATTCTCACATATAAGTTTAGTCAATAATAACATTATTGCATCAGCATTGCCTATTTGAGGTGCTTTTTTTTTTTCCTTTAGAAAAAGTCAAAATAAAATGAAAATGGAGACATGTTCTGGATATAGGCTGATAGAAAGGGGGACAAGGGATTGGAATTAACAGAGGTAGTAATCCGAAAATATCTAAATTACTGATCTGTGGTCTGACTCTCCATTTTCTTTAACGTTTTTATGCAAAGCATGATCTGTAAATTGCATTTGTATCTCCAGGTATTGGGCATTGGCAATTCCAACATAATGCAATGGTGACGGTAGGTAGGATTAGCATTGGGGTTCTACATTGGCCTCAACTTCATGTCCACTCCTCCCTCAACTTCCTTGAACACTACATTTGGTGAGCCTAAGCTCGTTCCTTGCCTTCCTCAAAGTTCAAAACTATCTTTACAATCAGTTAGTATTTTCAAGGAGGACCAATACATGGTTAAGTTTTTATATCTATACTTGTTTCATGTTTCTGTGATCATTCAGGCTTGTATTGTTTTAATCCCTTTTTCAGATCCTAAAGATTTTTCACTTGCATTCTTTTCTCCTCTTCTGCAGACGAATTCAGTTAAGAACCCTCGCAACTTTCACGCCGTCCATGGAGGGAGATTATCAGCCTATTGAACCCATTTATGATGTTGCCATTGACAGAATCAATCATCTCATGTTTAATGATTTTGATTTGAAATGACCCCAACTCTGATCATGGCTTACCCATCTTGCTATTTTGCTTAGTTCTTCTATTCTTTTTCCTTTTTGGGCAAGAATGGCAAAGAATAAATTCATTGAGATTTTTAGCAGGTCAAAAGGAACGTGTCTTTGCATTTGTAGATATACATATTGCATACCAAGAAATTTTTATAGAGGAAAACAAATTTAATCTTTGGGAATTTCTTCGCAGGACCTCCTTTTGTGTACTACTAGTAGAAATTGGTTTTTTTTTTTTTTTTTTTTTTTTTTTTTTTTTTTTAATTTTAATTTTTATTTTGAAAGGGAAAATTTCGTGCAATTCAGAATTGAAATTACAAATAAATGCGACTACCCCGTATTATAAAGATAAAACTCTCAACGAAAATCAGTACCATTGGTACATTCTGATGACACACAAAGGAAAAAATAGATGTTTGAGGCCTGAAAACGAGATAGTATCTTGACATACCACCATCGAGCATGTGTAAGGCTCTTTTCGATAATTCCTCTACAATCGATGGAAACTCCATATCGATTGAGAGGTTACCAACTGTAACATAGAGGCTACCACTAAATCCGTCTAAATTCATATCTAACGGAACTAAAACTCTGCATAAACTTAGATCTAACGTGTGACAAGCCAATTCGGAAGATTGCGAAACCACCACCGTTATTACAAACCATAACATAAAAAAAAAAAAACACCAAAGTATTAAACCTAAAAGGCGAAGACAAAGATGTCATCATTAAAATTAAAATCCTATAAAAAACTAGGAAAAGCTCAACACCACAGATACAATCATCGATAACAACTAGGCCACTGCACCCACCAAGACCAAGCCAAACAAAGCCATTGAGAAGAAACTTGCCGCTGAAAGACCAAACACCCAACAAGCCTTCGTCTTCTACATGCCATATCCATCCCAAAATGACTTGGAATAGTCACGCTGTACCCCAGATCTTTCTTATGGTGATGAGATCTCCTCCACACGAGCCGCGAATTCGGAGGCCAGCCTAAAAGCGCTGCCGAACTCCGGCCCCAAAAAGAAGAGGGAAGACTGCAAAACCCTAGGACAGAAAGAAAAGTTTGGAGAGAGAAAAGATAGTAAGAATTATTGTTTTAGCAATTGGATTAAATTTTTAATGATCTGATTCATGACTGAAACATTTAAGCGTCACACATTACAAATTTTAAAAGTTAAAAATTAATCTCAGAGTTAAAAAACAATTTTCATCTATAATGCATGACAAGAGGTCCTATCATTGAAGGTTCCTCTTTTCGTTTGAACAGGAAAAGTACTTTTGTTCACATGCAGTGACAATTTTCTGACCGTAAAAGGAAACAATCTATTAACGGTGCAATTGGGTATGGAACTGGATTTATGAAAAATTGGATGGACTTGACCTTAATTTAACTCCTAAAATCCTAAAAAATAAGATGCAAATTTTGGTAATGGGAATGGTTTCCTATCCCTCACACTGAAGCGGCCATTGACCATTAATCCATGCATCAAAAAGCTACTATTAGACTGGTAAATTGATTCATGGGAGAGTCTAATTATATGCTCAATAATATTTCAAAAATAATGATATTAATTATATGCTCAATAAATATGATTAGGTGAACAAAAATATGTATATCAAAACTCAAATCAGAAGGCTGCAATATGATATAGCGGTAAATTTACATTTGATTACCCTTTAAGATGTAGGATTTAAATCTCCGCACCCCTAATTGATTTAAAAATTAAAAAAAAAATAATAAAAGAGATTAAGCCAATCTTGAGTTAGTCATCTCTTGAATCTCTTCAACGTCTCCCCTCTTTATGTATTACTTGCCCAATTACATGCCAACATTCTGTAAGGCAACAGCGTGTCTACCACGTAAAATCTTGAAACTTTGCTAAGCATAATCACCTTATGTGCAAAATATACTAAGTTTCAAATGTTTTTTCATCAACATTAAAGATAATGTTTCACTATTCTAAAATAATAAGGACGACGACCATGACAATAATGTTTCGCTCCTTATGTGACTGTTTTTATAAAATTTCAAGTTACCATATAATGAATATGTGTTTGCCTTAATTTCAAGTTATCAGGCAATGAAAATGTGATTCTTTATTTCTTCTTTAAAATTTAGAGAGCAAACCATCACTTCAATGCTTATAGTCCAGGAAGGAATAACATTAAAAACTCTTGTTTTTTTTATTACTCTCTTTTATAATATATATAAATATATATTTTGTCATATTTATATATATATATATATATAATATCATACTGAGGTTCATGTTCGACTCTTGCCTTTCGGTCTTTTTATTTTATTTTATTTTTGGTAGTACCAACACCTCAAGTATTTAAAGCGCACTTATTTTATTCTTCAAAATCTCAAACACCAAAACTAGTGCTGGGAATTCGGGCCGCACGGCCTGACCCGGCCCAAGCCCGATGGGCTATTTCAAAATTCGGGCCGGTCCCGTCCGGCCCAAATTTTTGAAATATAAGCCCAGCCCGACTCATGGGCTTAGAGCGGGCCTAGAGCAGTCCGGGCCGGGTCGAGCCTAACCTAATTTTTTAAATTTTTATTTAATTTTATTTTTTATTTGTAACTTTTAAATAAATTTGTATATCTTTGATAATTTAATGAATTATCTTAATATTTTATCTTAGATAAAAAAAAAAAAAAATTTTACTTTGTTAAAATCATTGTCAATATCATCGTCATCGATGATGGTCATTTCATTAAAGTGTTGGAGTATCTCTTGATCTTCTACTGTATATTGCATCATTTTATCTGCATGTTCCCAATCTTTTAGGCATGTAAGCACCTCGACCATCTCAGGTGTTAATGAGGTCCTCCGATCTTCAATTATCCTTCCAGCTGTACTGAATGCTGATTCAGAAGAAACTGTCGAAACATGAATAGTTAAGATGTTACGTGCTAAACGAGAAAGCACTAGAAAATTTGCTGACTGCAACCTCCACCAATCTAAAATTTTGAAATCTTCAGTATTTGTAGTTGAGTCTAGCAGTGAAAAAGCTGTATCTAAGTATTTTGCAAGCTCCGAGTGTGTCGTACTCGTGGTAGTTGAACTTGCTAAAAGTGGACGAGTAACACTCGAACTTGATGAAGAGCCCGATCTTGCTGGAGCAGAGAAAAAACCCAAAACTTTTTTCTTTTTCCGATCACCAGCAGTTGGAAGAGTTTCTTTGGTTTCAATGTTAACTTGCTGCCCGAATTTATTCTGATAACTTGCAAAAATCTCAAATAACTTGCATTTAGTGTTAGTAAATGTTAAAGAATACGTTGAAGCAAAATCTACATTCATATCTTCAGAAATATGAGTAAGACCATTATAAAGACTATTTAATTTAACTATATGATTTAAAACAATGGCAAGGCAATATAATAATGGCATGTTATTGTGATCCCAATATTTCATAAACTTTTTCTCCATTTTTTCTACTATTCGTATAAATAAATTATCATTTCTATATTCAGAAAATAATGAAGAAATAAGTATTAATTGGGTGAAAACTAGTGGAGAAGTGGGATAATAAACACCAGACAATAAAACAGTAGCATCATAAAAAGTTTCTAAAAAATAAATCATTCTTTCAGCAATAAACCAATCAACATCAGATAATAAAATCATATTATGTTTTGTATTATAAAACATAGAAATAACATTCTTATATTCTATTGTATTTTTCAACATTAAATAAGTTGAGTTCCACCTTACCGGCATATCAATCCCAATTTTTTGAGGTTTTAAACCTTCTGCTTTGCAATACCTCTTAAATTCAGCAATGCGAGGATTTGAATTATGTATCAAAATGAGAGTATTACGAATATTTTCTATGTTACCACTTACCAACTTCATACCTGATTTTACAATGAGATTGATGATATGACTTGCACAACGTTGATGTAATAAAATTCCACCAATATATTCTGACAAGTTTTTCTCAAGAAAACAAATTGCAGCAGTATTTGCCGAAGCATTATCTAGGGTGATTGAAATAATGCAATTGCTAATGCCAAATTCATTTAAAACACTCATAATATTATCAGTAATATTTAAAGCATTGTGAGAATGATCAATAAGTCTAAAGCCAATAATTCTTTTTTGTAATTGTCACTGGGAATCTAAATAATGTGAAACTACACTAATATAATCTTGGTTTGACCTAACAGTCCAAATATCAGATGTCAATGCAATACAAAATGTGTTTGTATTCATATAAGATTTTAATGTAGTGCGTTTTTTATTATAATAAGATATAATATCACTCCTAATAGTTTTTCTAGTAACGGCTTTAAATTGTGGACAAAAAGATCTTTCAATATGCTCTTCATAAAAAGTATTTTCACCAAAACTAATAGGTAAATCTGTAAAGGCAATTAAACGAGCTAGAGATTCTTTAGCTACCATGGTATCATAAGAAAAAGTATCTACTGAGCCATCGGAGTTGAATTTTAGAGTGCTTTGTGTCGGCTCCCTTCCCTTGTAATATTTCTCAGCACATTTTTCACCATGGGCTAATAAGTGACGGGTCTCACTTGTAGAGTTAGCAGTCAAAATTTTTTGGCAATACTTACATTTTGCTAGTCTTGTTTGTATTTTTTTGCCGTCGGGGTCGAAGTCCTCTTTCTGCACAACATCAAAGAATTGCCAAGCACGTGAAGTGGTTCTAGCAGTACCTTTTGGCTTTTTTGGTGGACAACTGGTGCTTCCCGAACTACTTCTTGATGGTGCCAACATTGGACTTGGTGGTATTGGAGTATTGAAACTCCTACGTCTGATCTCAGGGACATTGTCGGCAGCCTCCATACGGGAAATCTCCACTTCTTCGATGTTGCGGTCATCCATCCCGTAATAATCATCATCAAGATCAACAATTGGTTGTTGAACATTTGGATTTGGATCCATTTTGATTTTATTTTTATTTTTATTTTTTTGTAGAAAAGTAAGTATTATAAATTTAAAAATTTAGAAATAATGAGAATAAGAATATGAGTTATTAAAAGTAGAGAAATAATGAGAATGTTGTTATATAGGTTATGATTTATAAAAGAATGGGGATCATAAAAATAATGAGAATATGAGTTATTGTAAATTTAGGAGATTAGACAAAAAAAAAATTGTAGAATATTAATTATGAATAATGAGAATTGAGAAATTGGAATAAGAGAATATAGAGAAATAAATTAGAGAATAAGAGATTGAAAGGAGAGAAGATGTGTGAAAAAATGAAAAAGTAGAAGGGTATTTATAGAATGGGAATGAAATTTTAAAAAAATAAAAATAAAAATTTTAAAGTTTTTAATAAAAATTTATTATTATTATTATTATTAAAAAAAAAAAACATTAAAGGCCTTAAAGCCGTTGGGACCAACGGTTGTTTTTTTTTTTTTTTTATATAATATATATAATATAATATTATAATATTAATATTTAATATATATAATTTTTTTAATAAAAATTTTAAAACTAATTAAAATATTATTTTTTATTATTTTTTCCTTTTTCATATATATAAAAAATAATATATAAAAGAAATATATTTTTAATAAAAATAATATATATATTTTTATTTTTTACTTTCGTTTATATTAGTAATTATTATATATATATAAAAAAGAAAAAATATTTTTTAATAAAAATAATATATATATAAATTATTATTTTTTAATTATTATTTTATTTTTATATATATATAAATTTTTTAATTATTTTTTTTTATTTTTTTAAATAACGGGCGGGCTGGGCGGCCCATCGGGCTTAAATATTCGGGTCGGGCCGGGGCCTAAAAGGAGGAGCCCAACCCGGCTCTTACTATAGGACCGGGCTTTTACCGGGCTCATAGAATGGCGGGCCGGACCGGGCCACCGACCGGGCCTAATTACGGGCCGCGGGCCGGCCCGTTTGGCACGACCCAAATTTACAGGGTCTACCAAAAACCATGTTCTCAGCAAATTAAGAAATGCCTTCCCATCTTCATTTATCTTATCAACCTATGTTTCCATGGCGGCCTCAATGAAGCTATTATCAGGTACATGTTCAATGAGCTCGTTCCACACCCTGTTGGAGGCCATCTTCTCTTCGCTGTCCAGTACTACTTCTTCAAAGCTCACACGCCAACTCTCACGCTAGTCATTGACGAGTCCAATGGAATGATCCTTAACCAAATTTACGATGCCATTACTTCGGTCTACTTCTGCACCAAGATCAGCCCCAAAACAGAGAGGCTCAAGATCAACAAGAGCCCTAAGGAGAAGAACTTGAGGATCAGGCTCGAGAAGGGCAAGAAGTTCGTGGATTTCTACATTATGAGCTCTAATAGAGTTTATCTATTTGGATTTTATTAATTTATTATTATGGCTTACATATTGAATGACAATTATATTATAGGCTATCTAATTTAATAGAGTCAAATAAGTGATCTATTAGTTGGGCTCTAGAGATATCTATTGGGTATATGCTTTAATGTGTAGAAACCCAATACTAATTAAATTAGGGTTAATGAGAATCTAATTGAAGTTAGTATATAAGGATCATTATAAGGGTTGTGGTCCCCAAATCAAATTATAATACGTAATATTTACTCTCATCTTCCTTCCCCATTAAGAGAGAGAATCCATAGAGCATCTTACGAACCTAAGGAGATTTGACTGTGGAAGACTACATCCTTCTCTAATTTGCCTTCATGGATTCAGGTACGCTTTAGATTAATTTCTCTTCGATGGTTTAACATGAGATTCTGGATTTGGTAATAATTTTTATCAATTAAAGTTTTCCCCAATAAGTGGTATTAGAGTCACTCATGTTGAATCATTGAGATATACGTGTTTTGTTTGTTTTTTGGGTTTTCAAATTCGACGATTTACGGTATTAATTGTTGAGCTTGAAAATTTTGTGATTATTTTTGTTTTCGGATTCAACTTTTGGATATATATATATATATATTTATATACGGATTAAAGATTCAGTTTTTGGGTGAATGAACATGGCCGAAGGATTATGCCTACGTTTATTTGTTTTAATTTTTAATTTTATTTATTTTTTATTTGAGGGATCGATTTTCCAAAAATAAAATAAAAAGTGGCTGCATGTTTACAGAAGAAGAAATAATTAGAGTTTTCTAAGTTTTCTGAGCTTGAGCCCTTAAGGTTTTAAGAGGCTCAAAATTAGGTCAGTTGGGCCTTGAGCCCATTTTCTTTAGGCTGATGGTAAAGGATCTAGAGGCTGGTTAAGGATCCAGGTTAGGTTGACCGGACCCGATCCAGCCCGACCCAGTCTATAACAGATCGGTTGACCATTGACTGTTGATTGTTGACCGTTGATTGTTGACTTTGACCATCCGATTTGACCAAAAAAAATTTGTCTGATATTTTAAAATAAATTGATTGAAATTATATGTTGCCAAAGTAAACTCTACAATATAAATTTGTTTATTTTGGAATATTAAGACGTATATGTCTATTGTTTATGCTAATAATGACCGGCCCAAAGGAAGGTTATTGTTTGGCCAAATGATAGGTATACTTGTGGTAATAGATATGTGACGATTATTAGATTTTTCCATGTCAGCAATGAGTCGGTCCAAAGAAAGGCTTACCACTTGACAGGATTAATTGTCAAATTTATTTACTGCATGGAGAGTACTACTTACAGTTAATATTTCTATCCAAAGACTAAATGTCAATGTTGTGCTAGGAATCTTGTGTTAGGGCCCACCAATATGTGACTTGTTTAATTATGTCATGTATGGATTTATTTAATTGAGTATTCTTACTTTGTGACATGATTATTGATTGTGAGCTTGTTATTTTGTTTTGTTCTTAACTCAGTTACTATTTCTGCTTTAACAATATCTGCTAATATTAATTCAATTATCTTGCTTAAAGGCACAAACTTCAAGAATTGGAAAGAAAACATTATGATTGTTCTCGGTTGCATAGATCTTGACCTTGCGCTTCTAGAAGAACAGCCTGCACCTCTCAGTGACAAAAGTTCCACTAATGACAAGGTGAACATGGAGAGGTAGAACCGTTCTAATCGCATGAGTCTTATGATCATGAAACATTCCATTCCGGAAACCTTTAGGAGATCTATGTCCGAAGAGCAGAATGCTACAAAGTTCCTTGAGGAAATAGAATAGCGTTTTGCAAAAAATGAAAAGGCTAAAAGAAATACCTTTTTGGCTAACCCCATTTCAATGAAGTATAAAGGAAAAGGGAACATAAGGGAGTACATCATGGAGATGTCTCATATCGCTTCTAAACTAAAGGCACTAAGTTAGAGCTGTCTGAGGACTTGCTTGTACACTTAGTTTTGATTTCTCTTCATGCACTATATAGTTCGTTTAAAGTGAGTTATAATACTCAAAAGGACAAATAGACTCTTAATGAGCTCATATCCATTGTGTGCAAGAAGAGGAAAGGCTGAAGCGAGAAAGAACTGAAAGTGCTAACTTAGCATCCGCCTCTAAGGACAAGAAAAGGAAAAAAGGAAAAGAAGCTACAAATGGGACATCACAGTATAAGGTGTAAAGGAAACAGGATAAGGAGTTTACCTGTTACTTTTGCAATAAAGCTGGAAAGGTATGCTTCTCACTTTGGTTTGTTCTAAAGTTAATTAAGCTTCTATACTTAAACACACTTGATGGATAGATTATGGTGCTACTACTCACATAAGTGTGTCTATGCAGGGTTGCCTGTGGAGCCTACAACCAAGTGATGCGAAAGATTCATCTATGTGGGCAATGTCAAAACAGTTGCAGTAGAGGCTATAGGAACTTTTAGGTTATTGTTAAAGACTGGTCATTTTTTGAATTTGGAAAAGACTTATGTAGTACCGTCTTTTAGACGGAATTTGGTTTCAATTTCTATTTTGGACAAATTCGGTTATTTTTGTTCATTTGGAAATAATAAATTTAGTCTTTTTCAAGATTCAAATCTTATTGGTATCGGTTTTTTATCTTTGCATGATAACCTACATTTGTTGAATACAATTGCCTCATTTAATGAAACCTTGCATACAAGTTCACGTGGTACAAAACGAAAATTAACTGACAGGGATTCCGCCACACTATGGCACAAGCGTTTAGGCCATATCTCTAAATAGAGAATTAGAGACTTGCGTCTGATGAGATTCTTAATCCCCTTAATTTGACAGATTTCCAAGTCTGTATTGAGTACATAAAGGGAAAATAGACAAACATTAAGAAATTAGGTGCCAACAGATGTTCCAATGTCTTAGAACTGATTCACACTGTTATTTGCAGACCATTTCCTACAGCCTCTTGGAATTGTCAACATTATTTTTTTACGTTCATAGATGACTACTCATGGTATGGGTAGCTATATTTGATTCATGAGAAGTCACAATCCCTGGATGTATTTAAGGCCTTCAAAGCTGAAGTTGAAAATTAACTTGACAAGAAAATTAAAGCTATCAAATCTGACCGTGACAGTGAATACTATGGTAGATATGATGGATCCGGTGAACAATATGCAGGACCTTTCGTGAAATTCCTAGAGGAATGATGTATCGTCCCGCAATACACAATGCTAGGCAAACCTAGCATGAATGGTGTTACTGAGAGATGAAACATAATGCTTAAGGACATGGTAAGAAGTATGATTAATCATTCTTCTTTACTAGAATCCCTCTGATGATAAGCTCTAAAGACTGCAGCATATATCCTCAATACGGTTCCAAGCAAAGCGGTAGCTAATACCCTTTATGAACTATGGACAGGCAAGAAGCCTAGTATTAGGCATCTACACATATGAGGTTCTCCAGCTGAGGCAAGGCCTTACAGGCCAAATGAAAAAAAAAAAAAAAAGACTCAAGAACTGTAAGCTGCTACTTTATTGGGTGCTCTGAACGGTCAAGGGGTTTCAAATTTTACGATCCCACTATTAAGACATTGTTCGAGACGGGAAATGTAAGATTTCTTGAGAAAGTTTAGTTTGTGGGGGATATAAGGTTAGAGACATTGTCTTTGAAGAAGAAATCGTTTCTCTTCCTGCTATTGCTATTGATAATGATCAGGCTCCTATTCCTGACATTGTTTAAAATACAAATCTAGAATATCTAGACAATATAGAAGAACTCCCTGTGCAAAATGAAGAAATTATACCTGAAGTGCAAACTTAACAACTTCAAGAGGATATGCTATTGAGAAGATCCACTAGAGAAAGGAGAAATTAGATTCCGAATGACTATGTTGTTTTTCTCCAAGAACATGGGATGATGTAGGAGTGGTGGAAGATGATCCAATCAACTTCCATCAAGCCAAAGAAAGTTCTAATTATCAAAAGTAGATACATGCCAGAATGATGAGATAAAATCCATGATGGAAAATCACGTTTTGGATCTTGTCAAATTGCCTGAAGGTGTGAAACAGGTTTCACTTAGAAGAAAGGCATTGATTAAAAAGAGACTTTCTCTCCGGTTTCAATGAAAGACTCTTTCGGGATCATAATGGCCCTTGTGGCTCATTTTGATTGGAGCTACATCAGATGGATGTAAAGACTTGCGTTTCTCAATGGTGACATTGACGAAATGATATATATGATGCAGTCAAAAACTTTCTATCCAGTGACCCAAAGAAAATGATCTGCAAACTGAATAAATTCATCTATAGTCTCAAACAGGTTCTCTTCAATGGTATTACAAGTTTCATCAAATCATTATCTCGTACGGTTTTAAGTACTTAAGGTTGATGATTGTGTATATCATAAGTTCAGTAAGAGAAAGTACATATTCCTGGTGTTATTTGTCAATGACATACTGCTTGCTAGTAGTGATATAGGCTTATTGCATGAAACCAAGAGAATTATGACTAAGAATTTTGAGATGAAAGATCTTGGGGACGCATATTTTATATTAGGCATACAGATACATCAAGATCGCTCTCAAGGTATCCTTGGGTTATCACAATAGAGCTATATGGAAAGAGTTCTTAATAGATTCGGCATGAAAGGTTGTGCACCAGGAGATACCCCTATTGTTAAGGGAAACAAGTTCAATCTCAGTCAGTGCCCCAAGAATGAGTTGGAACGGAAGGAAATACAAAAGATTCCTTATGCGTCAGCTGTAGGAAGTCTTATATATGCTCAAGTATGCACATGTCCAGACATTGCGTTCATAGTGTGAATGTTAGGCAGATATTTAAGTAACCCAGGGATGGATCATTGGAAAAAGGCCAAACGTGTTATGCGGTATTTACAGAGAACAAAAGATCACTTATTCATTTATCAGAGATCAGATTATTTAGAGATCATTGGATATTTTGATTTCGATTTAGTTGTATGCCAAGAAAGTAAAAGATCCACGTCGGGCTATGTTTTCATGTTAGCTGAAGAAGCTATTTACTCGAAAAGTGCTAAGCAGACACTCATAACTTCTTCCACTATGCCAACTAAGTTTATAGCTTGTTATGAGGCATCTAATCATGGGATATGGCTTTGAAATTTTTTCACTGGGCTGCGAATTGTTAAAGATATATTGTAACAATAATTTGGCTATGCTTAATTCCAATAATAATAGAAGCTTTGCATAGTCAAAGCACATAGACCTCAAGTTTCTCGTTGTTAAATAAAGAGTTCAAAGTCATCAAGTGGCTATAGAACATATCGGGACAAACTCCATGATTTGGATCTGCTTACTAAGGTTTTACCACCCAAGATCTTTCATGAGCACACTGCTCATATTAGTGTTGTTTTATTTGACGTTGCGCATGTTAAGTGGGAGTTTGAATTTTGATGTTCTTTGTTATAGACACGTTTTTTATTCACTTTCTGTAGAATAAAGTATATGGTTCAATTATAAACTCTGAATGTTATTTGTGTTTGATCTCACTAAAGAATAAAGTTGGACCAGTTAGAAATTGGCATGCTTAAGATAACATTGCATGTAATTTCCATGCTACGCATGCATACTCGATCTATGTCATTGAATATATTGGTATGGTGACTATTGATGGGTCTAGTTACAAATATATGTAACGAATGTCGCTTTAATCCCATGCTAATGTAGTAGATGGACCATATTATAACTAAAGAGATATTTTTGAATAGATAGCTTTTAGTGTGCACTCAAGACTTTATATAATATAATTGTTTCACGAAACATATGTAGCCAAAGTTGGAGACTGTTGGGATTTTATTAATTTCTTATTATGGGCTTACATATTGAATGACAATTATATTATAGACTATCTAATTTTCTAGAGCCAACTAAGTGATCTATTAGTTGGGTTCTAGAGTTATCTATTAGGTATAGGCTTTAATGTATAGAAACTCAATACTAATTAAATTAGGGTTGATGTGAATCTAATTTAAGTTAGTATATAAGGGTCATTATAAGGGTTATGGTTCCCAAGTCAAATCATAATACATAATATTTACCCTCCTCCTCATTCCCCATTAAGAGAAAGAATCCATAGAGCATCTTAAGAACCTAAAGAGATTTGACTATGGAAGACTACATGATTCTCTAATTTATCTTCAGGGATTCAGGTATGCTTCTGATTAATTTCTCTTGATGGTTTAATATGAGATTCTAGATTTGGTGATAGTTTTTATCAATTAAAGTTTTCCCTAACATTATCTACTCCGAGCCCGAAAAGAACAGCCTTGGCAATCCTTATTTTCTGAGGTCCGAAAAAAGGTTCTATGAGCTGAACTTCCACAAGAGACACCAACAAAAGACCCATCATGAGAATAAGCAAAAAAATTTCTTTTTTTTTTTTTTTATCTTCGGACCCCAATTTTTATTCTCCATTTTTTTTTTTTTTTTTTTTGCAACCTATATATACCAGGCTATCAGTTTTTACTCTACCGTACCCTTTAAAATCATCCTCAAATCATAACCGTCCATTTATAAGCCAACACACACCATTCATCTGCCATTTCTTTTCGGCAGAAAACCATTGCCACATGCACAAGTATTCCAAAAAAAATTATCAGATAAACAACAAATTTACTACATATATATATAAAAATAATTAAATCATTTATATAACCAATTTATTTTTTATTTTTTATATACTTTAAACATGTTATCTGTTGAGGTCAAAATTCGTACCTCATCTTTCACTGTCCACGTGTTAACTCGGATCGCCCGAAGATCAAGAATAAGCCCGAAAACAGCCCGAACGACTTCATCAGCCTATAAGGAAGGTCGACTCCCGGGTCAACAGACATCGACCTCCAGTCGATCGACATCACTTCTAGGTTAATCAAAGTGCAGGAATCAACTTGAAGACAAATTAGATCAGCTTGAAACCCAGATCAACCCGAGAGCCTGTCAAGTTGAGCCAAAGGTTAATGACTTAAGAAATCGACTCGACAGTTAACCCGAGCACTTACCCTAAGTTATAGCATGGAAATATCAGGAAACTTCCTTATTCATCCCTGCACAATAATCGTACCAATATTAATTCTAATCAAGTCAAGAATTAGCCAAGAAGGTTACTTTCTATTTCCAGAAAAGCTCTCTAAATAAGGAAAGTTAACCTAGATCAATAAGGGGCAACTTCCCTTCACCAAATTCGGCGAGTTCAGCACCAAATATGCCAACAATCACCATCTATAAATATAGGACATCATCACACGCCCAAGAGATTCAGTTCTCATCTCATACAATCCAATCTCATATTCAATATCATTCCATCTTAACGAGAATCACGCCCAAAAAAGAGATTTTCACCCAAGGAAAAAGAAAAATCATTAGAGATCCTCCTTACTCATCAAACATCATCTTCGACTACATCGAGATCATCCACAGAAGGCCGAATCATCTCGAAATCGTCCCAAAATTCTCGTAATTCCCACATCTTCACCCGATTCTCTCTACTCCCCACTATATCCCTCTATTTTCTGTAATCCCCTTCTCTATTCTTCCCATTCTTAGTGCTGCACCATTTACTGTATTATTTTATCAATCATAGTGAAATTATCGGAGCCACCACAGATGACTAGCTCTCACATTGAGAGTGAACCTCTATAAATCACTTGTGTTCTCTATCTCATTTACTTTACTTTACTATTATTTTCCAGCTAACACGCTCAGTTAACTAAATATGTGCTTAGTCGGCTCAACAATATAGCCCTAACCTGACTCAATCCGATTCAACTATAGACTGATGAGCCGGGTTTATACCGATGATTCGAATACAATCATCTTGATCTGTTGCTAGTTTAAGAATCATTTTAACATTTTTCAAGTTGTTTTTAGTGTATTTATGCAGGTTATGAAACAAATGATTCTTCGAGCAACTCACGCAGTCTTGGCATAAATTTTGGTGGAAACAAAGGAAGAAAAAAACATATTTCCAAGGCTGTAGCCCTGAATTTCAAGGCTCTAGCCTTGAAGCACGACAATGCCTTGTACAGAACTTGAGCGCTGCAGCCCTGGAATTGAAGGTTGCAGAACTGATTCGCAGACTCCAGAACAACAATAGTAAGGGTTGCAGCGCCCAAATTTCAAGGCTGCAGCTCCCAAATTTCAATGCTACAGCCCTCGTTCGCATAAGTTTCCCTTTCTTGTAATTTTTTTATTCAAAAGTTGCCTTTCTTGGAACAAGTCTATAAATAGGAGAGATTATGGTTAATCTAGGTGTCTTGGTCTTTGGTTGTTCTTCTAAGCCGACAAACCAGAGATGAAAAAGTAGGAAGAGAAAAAAACGTTATTTGTAAGGATTTAGTTTTTAAGAAATATATTTTTAGTTTTTAGGTTCTATTTTCTACAAAGTTTGGGAGATTGCATCTTGAAGCATCAAGAAGAGAAGAATAAGATTGGATGAAGACTCTTGGAGACTTAGACAACTCCTGAAAAAGGGTTTTTCTTCTTCCTATTTTCTTATCTTTTTATTTTTGTAATTTAAGAATGCTTGAACCTTTATTTTGTAGATTTTATTTATATTTATAAATTAATATTCTTTTTCTTAGATTGCAATTTGAACTCAACATGTAGAATGAATTTATTTACTTTCTCTCTTGATTTTATTAATTTACATTGGATTGCTTGTTCTATCTTGTGCGTAATGCTTCTAATTAATTGGCCACTAATTAAATTGATTTGGTAACCATATTGAACTTGGAAAAGGGAATTTGTGTTCACCTTAGATAGAATGACTTACGATTTATATGCGGAAGCCTTGAGTTTATGTAGGATAGGAATATACATATGTAACATGTGTAACCATAGAGAAAGCCTATACTTAATGAATCTTTCTTAATCTAATTTTCATAGGAATATAGTGAGTTAATTAAGGGGGGTATTTCTATCTGACCATCGGAAAAGGCTTTTAGATAGCTTAGGAATCTCAATTAACAATTTGATGTGGTTTATTGGTCAAAGGGAGGGTAGAAAGATTCAAATGAAGTGTTGAGTGAAGATTGCAATCCTACACTTTTTTCTTAGAGGTTTTATTCATTTTTATTTTGTTAAAGTTTATTTTCTTTTATTTTCAATTTATTCAAATAAAGTTAGAGTTAACATAATTTCGGTAGTTAGTAAACAACATTCATCATGGGAATGAAACTCTACATGTCACTCTATTACTTGTTTGCGGTACGTGCACTTGTGTCATTAGAAAATCACAGCAAGTTTTTGGCGCTGTTGCCGAGTATTGTTTGTTTTGCTAATATTGATACCAAATAGCTCTAATTTTATTTTGAATATTTTTCTTTTCTTTTATTCATTTTTATTTGTTTGTTTTTATCTTGTCTGAGAAACTTCAAGATGTTTCATCTATGAGTTCTCATGAATTTCGTTCAACAAGATTCGAAGCCACTGTATAGTGCTTGGTGCAGGTACAAAGATTTGCTAATTCGGTTTCATTATCATGGTTTCTCGAAGGATTTTCACATTCAACTCTTCCTTCACGGCTTGCAAGCTACAACAAGAAATTGAGTTGAAAGGGGAAATGGTACTACCTCTTTCTACCAGTAATCAATTGATGAAGCCTACTATATGTTGGAAGACATGACCGAGTTTGATTATTGAAATTTAAATTGTTCAATGAACAACTACGTTGGGAGAATAATTCATACCTTATGGAGCCATGGATTAACACCCAATATCAAGATACGTAGACATCTTCCGAATTTCTATCCTTATTTGCTTACCATATGGAGAAGATGGATCAAAATCTTGAGTGGATGAAGGAATTCGAGAGGAATAATGTGCACCCATGAGAAGGACGGCAACAATGGTGGAAAACTTCAAAGAATTTAGTGCATCAGTTCCTACTATGAATGTTCCAATAATCAACATAGATGATTGCCGCATTAAGGAGCTAACACCAAGAGAGGAGCACTTGGAGTTGTTTGATGATGACGACTCTTTAATTGAAGTAGAGGTACAAGACTTAACCATAGAAGAAAAAACGCAAGATGAAGTATATATTGCCTAACCTTTTGTGTCAACATTCATCATTCAAGATCATATCTATAAGATCCAATGTGCCCTACACCATATTCGCCAACATTAGCTTCATTCCTTTATGCGCACCAAGCACATATAATGAAGCCAAATCATGTTGAGCGCACGTGCCAAATCATTCCACATCTCGCCAAACTTGAGGGCGTTATCAATCAAGACCCATATTGTAGGAAAAATGGGTCATCTACACAGTGAAATTTTAAAAAAAAATTTCTTAAGATCGTACTAACTCATATTGCCATATACAATAAATTATTCTACAATCAACATACCTTGAGAAAAGACAACAGGAATGTCGGAGGATGGTGATCAAAGAGAGCTTTAACCAACTAGCCCTTCTTTACTATTCTCCAATTCACGGATGGTAGAGTGTGGGCGCACTCAGTCTCTCGATCAGTATACGTGCACGGCTTTCTTCTTCCAACCACCCAGAACTCGTGTAGCTTATTTTTACTATAATAGGAGAATAATAATAAGCTACATTACCTTAGAGTTTGTGGTCTAAATAAAATAGGGGCCCCTAGGATCTTATTAATAGTGAATGGACTCGGTGGAATTTGAATTTGAATAGAACACTGTGAAAACGATTTTCTCTCTCCTCCTTCCCTAATCTGCAGTTTTTTCTCATGCTTATGAGACAGAAAAATCACCCACAATAGGTCTAGGAGATTCAAAATTGATTCAAATTTTTTATCTCCAATTATTTTAGATTTTATCCCCTTGGATAATATTCTATAAACTCTAATTTAATTCAAAATAAAATCGTGGCAACGTCATTTGAATTAAATAATTATGGAATAATTATCCAAATAAAACTCAACAGGAGGAAAATCTTTTTCTTCCCTTATCCTCATTAAAAAAAAAAAAAAAAAAAGTACCAACACAAGGTAGACTAGGAAAGATTTTGTTTTCAATTTCAAATCCAAATAGGATAATTACCATATTTAATTTAAAAATATTTATTTAAATAAGATTATCTAGATATTTAAATTAATAATTAATTTATCCATATCCTCTTAATTTCAATTTAATCTCTTATTTATTACAAAAGATAAATATAATTATTTCAAATTTCAAATCTTATCTTCAAATAAATATATATCCAATTAATTAAATGAAATAAAATTCTCATATTACCCTTAGTAGAAAAACGCCTACACGTTATGGGAGGTGTTACAAATTTTCTCTTCACTAAGTCCAAGAATTAAAGTCATAATGAATATCTCAATTGATTACCATCCATTAAGGAATTATATTGAGCTAGTAAATGGACCAATTTGACATATTTATAATATGGGCTCTAATAATCTATGTAATTAAATTATTCTATACCAAATAAATTAATTACACAATTATTAGTTTCACAATCACACCACTATAACAAAAACTGTACTCCCAATTATATACCATACTACGTAAGCCAGTGTGTATCCGTAGTCCAATGAACCTTGTCATATATGCAACACCTTGATATGATATCCATGATCAACTTAAGTCAAAGTTCATTCAACATTTTGATCACGCTATCTTAAATATCCATTATACATTCAATAGGAAAATGATTATTAACTCAAAGTGAATAATTAGTCATTTGCCCAGTAAACAACCCGATGCCTCATCCATTTTCACATCATATATAATGCCATTTAAGAGAAAAACCTTTACGTTTATGGGAGCTATGATTCCATATCTATAAGCAAAGCTCACATCGAATATAAGTCATGTACCCAACGGACCGGTCTACTAGCTTACTACTTCAAGACGCTTTAGCCTTTGAAACATCAAAGTACACAAGTCATAAACATGAAGTCATTTACTTACTCAGGATTAAGATATTACATAATGAACGTCAAAAATGAGTTGATCTAATCAAGCGGACTTATAGATTAATTACACTTTGGTCCAGTCTAATGTATCACCACCACTAGGCAATATATCTATGTCTCTACTTGGGAGTCGGCTCACTCCAGATGGTCAAGACAAACCATCTCCCCAATTGGCTTTAGACAACATAATAGTCTTCATATGAGTTGGATGCTCACTCTAACCCCATAGCACTAGTACAAAATGTGGATACCACGACGGTTTTTAAACCATCGTGGTAACATTTATACGACGGTTTTCTAACCGTCGTGGAATCCAGAGTCGTGAAATCTTTTTAAATTCCACGACGGTTTTTTTACCCGTCGTGAAATAAGCAAAAATAAGACCTAAATGTGGACATTTAAGAACATACCACGATGGTTCTACGTAAAAACCGTCGTGATAGGCGGACCTACCACGACGGTTTTTCTTGAAAAACCGTCATGGTAGGGTCTGCCGAAAAACAAAATTTACGAATTCATTTCATTTCCCACGGGTGGCAAATCCGGAAAATTTAACTCACAAAATCAACATTTTTTCTGGAAAATTCCCAAATCCGTGTCTTACCCAATCAATTTTAAAGCAATCTAAATCACAACGACTGTCAACAATCACCGAAATGACGAATTTGGACAATTTTCTACGGAAAATTCCCAAATCAACAATCAACCAAATCAACATTTGGAAGGAACATTGTGGATTTTTGACATTTTGGACGGAAATTTCACAATCAACAAAATCAACATTTTGGACGGAAAATTCCCAATCCATGCCTTACCCAAGCAAGATACATTTCAACTTACCGGATTGTCGAGCGGGATACGGGTGGAGTGGTAGAGAATGTAGGGGACGGAGGAATGGCGGCGAGAGGGAGAGGGAAGAAAAGGCTTGGAGTTAGAGAGAGAGGGAGGAATGGCGACTAGAGAGAGAGGGAAAAAGGCTCAGAGTTAGAGAGAAAAAGAGGAATGGCGGTGAGAATGTAGAGAGGGAGCGGAGATGCGATAAATGGAAGGAGGATATGGGCGGCTTTGGGTTTGGAGTTAGAGTTTGTATTAGAGAGTGAAAAAAGGCTCGGAATGTAATGGGGTGGGAAAGAATGTATTTTTTTGGGTTTTAATATACGCTCCAAAAAGTTGAACAATTTCAAAAATTTTTAAAATTCCCGCATTCATACCTACCTCGACGGTTTTTTCCAAAAACCATCGTGGTAGGGTGAAAAATTTTATAAAAAAAATTTTGACCTACCACAACGGTTTTTTGAAAAAACCGTCGTGATAAGTCAAAAAAAATTTTTGATTTTTTTTTTAAAAAATTCCCTCCTTCGTACCTACCACAACGGGTTTTCAAAAACCGTCGTGGAAGCACCCCGCTTCCACAAGGTTATTCAAAACCGTCGTGGAAGCAGGAAGCTTCCACGATGATTTTTGAAAAAGCCGTCGTGGAAGAAACTCGATTTCCCACAACGGTTTTTAAATAACCGTCGTGGAAGCGCCCGCTTCCACGGCAGTTATTAAAAACCGTCATGGAAGCGACGGTTTTCGGAAAACTCTGTTCCGCTCCGTGTTTTACGTATTTCTCCACGACGGTTTTTTAAAACGGTCGTGTGAAAACGCCGTCATGAAAATCCACATTTTGTAGTAGTGTAGATTACGGACTATAGATTTAGACTACTTAATTTAGAACGTTGTCTTCTAGCATATAAAATCCATTGCATACAATATTCTAATAGTTTAAACACCAAAGAGTCAATAAGCCATATTGTGCTTACATTTACTTTAACATGTAAATCTAGATGAGGACAGTATAGCAAAATTGTAATAAAAAAACCTCAAATATAATATTATTTAGTTCAAAATAAATGAAATACAATTAAAATATCTTTCACTCTTAGGGTATTCTCAACAGATATATGATGTTGTATGACACCTATTATGGACGGAAGCCGCTCTTTGATGAGTGATTTTTCATAGTCAGCTGATGACTATAAATCAAGCGCTTCTTAGAAGGCAACCCAAATATTCTAAAACTTTGATTTTTTTTTTTTAGTTTCTTTAATTTAATTCTATGCAATTATGTTTTCATTAGTGTGTTTAGTTTATATTAATTACTAATCTTTTTATATGGATTTGTTTCAATCAGGATTTCAAGCAAGTTTGGGGGGTCAGTTGTTTTGAGTTGTCATCCTATCCTTCCTCCAAACTAAGAGTGCCCAGTCTTTTGCTTAAGGTAGGTTGTGGGTGCTATAGCCCTCCTTCTCAGCAGCACCCGAAAAAAAAAAAAAAAAAAAAAAAAAAAAAAAAAAAAAGATTGTGGGCGCTGCAACGCCACACTTCCACCGCTGCAGCACCAGAAATCTTGAAAGGCAATGTTGAAGTTGAAGGAGAGAAGAAGTAGTGCCTCTAAAGATTAGGTAAGTGGTTCTATTCTCTATGTGCGTTCATGACATCGGGGAAAATGTTCATCTTAAGTTTTGGGTGGGCAACACTTGCATGTTTATTTTTATCTGTCTTTGTTTTCTTGTTTTGTTTGATTGTTTTTATTATTGTTTTTGTCATTTAAAAAAAAAAAACATGTTTTTAAGAAATGATGAAGTTTGACCACAAAAGTTGATGATATGAGCATGATTGACCTTTTCATTGCTTTTAGGAAGTGATGAATGTTTTCTAGTCTATGTACTTGGTGTTCATTGTCACTTTGCTTTGTTTTTAGATTCTTTGAACACAAGCAGCTTTGATCACTTTGCCACCTTGCAGACTTAGAAGAACGTTTATGTGGATTTTAGTAATTTTTAGATCTCATTGAACTCTAGAACCTGTTTGATTGTTACTCAAAGCGAAATCCTAGATAATGCAATGCTAAGGATATGATTTAAGCCATTTTTGGATCATTTGAGCCTTTCGAGCCTACCCAGTGAAATAATCTATCCATAGTCGCGCTTTTGAGCCGAAATTAACTTTTCTTTGTTAACCATTATATTAACCTAGCTTGGAAAGAATTTCTTACCCTTCAACCTTCGCCCTTAAGCACATGGATTGGTCTAGGAATACCTTGATTTGTGCAAATGAATGGGGAAGATGGGTAGAGTGTGAGAAATTACTTGCAAAAATTTAGATTTCTCTTTAAAAAAAACAATTAAAAAAAAGAAAAAAAAAAAGAGAAACAAAACAAAACAAAAAAAAAAATAAAGAAAAGGAAAAAGATGAATGTTTCACCCCTGTCTACTAGATAAAAACAAAGTTGAGGATGTAACAATTTAAAAAAGAGAGAGATAGATAGATAACTAGAGGGAAATAAAGTGGTTGATACAGAAAGTTGAATAAGTTTGGGGGAGGAAAATACAGAGTTCTTAGCAATATAATGTTCCTAGAATAATTGTGTGTTTTTGGGTGACTTTGAGCTACAATTTTTTCTATATATCTTACCTTAACCTTAAGCCACACATTACAAGCTTTATGAAGTCCTATTGATCCTTGGTATTGTGTTTATCGACATTAGTAGAGAGTGACATTAATAGCAGGCTTATGGAGTTTATAAATTTCTTCATCTAGAGATCCATCATTACATACTTGTCTGCATAAACTAATCAGAGTTGCAGGTGGTTAAGTATAAAGATTTTATCATGCACACACTTGAAGAATCTATAATGAGGTGAGGTTGGCAATGGAACCGAAATTCTAGACTCATTTAATGCTCAGAGCTTCCCTTGAGTTATAAATTATATAAAATTATTAGGCGTGTTTGTGTAAGTCAAACTGAATCATTGCTCATTGATAGGTTTTTGTTTTGTTTTGTTTATAGATTGTTATCCATTTTTTGTTTCTTTGATTTATCACTCTTTTGCTCGAGGACTAGGCAAAACATTAAAATTGGTGACTCGAATACAATCATCTTGATGTGTTGCTGGTTTAGAGTCATTTTAATGTTTTTCAAGTTATTGGAAACAAATGATTCTTCTAGCAAATTGCGCGGTCTTGCATAAATTTTAGTGAAAACAAAGGTAGAAAAAGACAGATTTCCAAGGCTGTAGCCCTGAATTTCAAGGTTGCAGCCTTGAAGCTTGGCAATGCCGTGTACAGAACTTGAGCACTGCAGCCCTAGAATTGAAGGTTGCAGTGCTAATCACGAACTACAGAACAACGATAGTGAGGGCCGATCGCCCAAATTTCAAGGCTGCAACCCTCGTTCGCAGAAGTTTATCTTTCTTTTAATTTTTAATCAAAAGTTGTCATTTTGGAATAAGTCCATAAATAGAAGAGGACTAGGGTTAGTCTAGGTGTCTTGGTCTTTGGTTGTTCTTCTAAGCCGACAAACCAGAGATGAAAAAAAAAATGAAAAAAAATATTTGTTAGGATTTAGTTTTTAAGATTTTTTTTTTTTTTTTTTTTTTTTTTTTTTTTTGGGTTAGTTTTTAGGTTGTTTTTTTTTTTCTACAAAGTTTGGGAGATTGCATCTTGAAGCATCAAGAAGATAAGGAGAAGATGATTAGATGAAGACTCTTGGAGACTTGTGACAACTCCAAAAAAAGGGTTTTTTTGCTTCCTATTTTCTTATCTTTTTATTTTTGTAATTTAAGAATGCTTGAACATTTATTTTGTAGATTTTTATTTTTATTTATGAATTAATTTCTTTTTCTTGGATTGCAATTTGAACTCAACATGTAGTTTGAATTTATTTACTTTCTCTCTTGATTTTATTAACTTATATTTGATTGTTTGTTCTATCTTGTGCTTAATGTTTCTAATTAATTGGCCACGAATTAGATTGATTTGGTAACCCTAATGAACTGGAAAATAGAATTTTGTGTTCAGCCTTAGATAGAATGACATATGATCTATGCAGAAGCCTTGAGTTTATATAGGATAGGAATATATCAATGTAACATGTATAACCATAGAGAGAGCCTACACTTAATGAATTTTTCTTAATCTGATTTTCATAGGAAATAGTGAGTTAATTAAGGGGGTATTTCTATCTGACCATCAGAAAAGACTTTAGTTAGCTTAGGACTCTCGGTTAACAATTTGATGTGGTTTATTGGCCAAAGGGAGGGTAGAAAGATTCGAATAAAGTGTTGAGTGAAGATTATAATCCTACACTTTTTCTTAGTGGTTTTATTCATTTTTATTTTGTTAAAGTTTATTTTCTGTGATTTTTCAATTTATTCAAATAAAGTTAGAGTTAACATAGTTTCAGTAGTTACTAAACAATAGTCCTCGCGGAAATGATACTCTACTCATCACTCTATTACTTGTTTGTTAAACGTGCACTTGCATCATTATAAAATCAGCAACATAGATTTTACCCTCTATAGTTTGAAGCCCACTGTGGGGCCTACGGTTGATATTGTAGATGTCGATAAGACACCATTACCTCCATGATCGAGACAACGCTGCCCAATTGACTCGACGAGAGAGGCATGAGAATTCCAACACCTAGATATCATCTACTGCAAGTACCTGACACCATCAGGCAGACACGAAGTAGCAGCAGATACGATCGATCGAAGGCTCACCGAGTTGATGGCGGAGAACGATGAGCTTCAAAAGCATTCAGTGCATCCACCATCTTCAACACTCTGCTACCATCCATCACAGCTACCTTTGGGTGTTCAACACAACCCAACTCCGTGGACATGAAGTTTCTTCCCGAGCAACTTTCAACAGAGCACAGCCATTCATGCCATACAATCCGCTCCACTTTTATGCCATCACTTCATTCGGTATGATGCCATAAGAAACAGCCCCTATGATCAACAATTCCGTCTGGTTGACTACTAGCGGCTCAATTCCTTCCATCCCGATCACCACTACTTGAGTTCTCGATTTCTGCCATACTGACTTCCACAGTCCCTTCAGGCACGGTGCAACCACAGCCACTACTTGGAACTCCTCCAAACGAAGCATTTAACATGCGACAAGCCATCACCAACATGGTAAGTAATCAAATCAAGACCATGGAGAGGCTTGTGCTCCAAGCAATCGAATGCCCCACCACGTATGAAGACTTGTTGGAGGACGTAGAGCGACCACCTTTCGCTCAAGCGATTCCAACACCA
This sequence comes from Ficus carica, assembly GCA_009761775.1. NCBI lineage: Eukaryota > Viridiplantae > Streptophyta > Magnoliopsida > Rosales > Moraceae > Ficus > Ficus carica. The sequence goes on from CM019745.1 coordinate 22,873,533, forward strand.
CCTTGCCAGTCATATTCCGCACTCTAACTTTATTCAAGTTCGAGGGAACTCACTGCACTTATGGAAGTACCACACACTAGCGTCCACCCCGATAGGAGCACACCATTGCTCGAGTTGATTTATATATCCTTCATAATATTTTACTTTTGGCAAGTCCTTATTTATGCTATTTTCATTCTAACATTTCAAGCTTTTCAGCTTTCTCTTAGTAATCGATGCAAATATGTGTAAAATTGTAACAATTGAACTACATCCGGCTTAATCCCAACCCATGGGTATGTAGGCAATCCGTGATCTATAAACAGGTACATCACTTATCACTAAAAATCCTATGTTACCCATCTAACTCTGTGTTGCAACAAGGACGAGTCGATTTCCTCATGAGTCGAGCCAACACACGTTGTTCGGTCAATATAGCCTCTAGTCAACTTCAACATATCACGAGCTTTTTTAGACTTGACAATCAGGGAAAGGCAAGGTACATCGATTCCCATTCAACCGCTTCACTCCCTAGTCCGATTACAACTAGCCACGACAGTTGAAACAACTTCTTGTAGACGTTTCAAGTTGACCATAATGTTGCATGCCTGGCACTCTCCTCAACATGATGCTATCTCTCGCACTTATTAAGATCTCATCACAAGTTCATCCAACGAGTTCAACATCACTTGGATCGACTTGGGGATGATCCCTTCAATTTCAGTCGTCTATGGCTAGTGACTCGACGCCAACGCGCCACCAGCTATGACTCCCTCATATTGCACTCCATCATTCAACTATCTCTAGCACTAGACAACGCCAATAACAGGGTTTCTTACAAACCATCATGGTAGATTGCAACGAGTCTCATCGGGTCGACTCGACTTCAGTCGACTCTCCAATCTAATGACTTATTCAGTCACTGCAATCAGTATGATTCTACCAAGATCAAATCAATCGATTTTCCAACAATCAACTCCAACTCATATGAGACTCGGCACGGATTACGGTAACTCTAGTCTATCTTTATTTAATCATGTTATCATCTTTCCAATTTGATTATCACTTTCAGAATATTTCAATTTTTAGCAGCGGAGAAAGCTTCTTGAAAGGCGACGCCATTACGAGGCCCAACTTGGTGTCTATTTCCATGCTCATGGAAGAAGAAGTCTAATCATAGGACATGAAACAACACCTCATCAAGATATCATATTCTCGCCCACGAGCTCACCGAAATGACCCTTCGTCAGAAGGTCCGCTTGGGCTGCCAACGAGTTAAATCAACTCCTTTATAGGTAATCAACTCATGCCCTTTCAAAGCTCGCAACCACTCTTCACTAGACAAGTCAGTTTCGGCTTCCCAAAACTTCAAATTGACTCAACAATGATGACAACTCATCACTCTCTGGTTGTCTCCATCTGATCTCTATTTATTTATGTTGTAACTTTTTATCTAGTTCGGTGACTTGTTTTCAAATATTTCAAATTTGCAGCAAGCTCAAGGAATCTCTTCATAGTCGACTCTACCAATAAGAGAACTATCCACCAATCAACCGATTCGGGATACATACATCCCTAGGTGCACAAATCAACGTTGCTTAACACAAATTGGAAAACTTCTATAACAAGCCAACATCTCGACCTCGGAGTTTGCACTGTATATGGAGTGAAACAACCAACGACAGTTGCTACTATGGTGACTCTTCACATCAACTTCTAAGTCAATTACTCTCACCATAATTGATTGATCACGTCGACTTGATTTTTCACATTGACTCCTGGGTTGATCAGCCACATTGACTTCTTGAGGTGTTTAACCACACCGACCCCCTAAGTCGATCAGCCACATCAACTTCCGAGTCGATCAGTCACGTCAGCTCCAGCATATATCAAGACATCAATTTATGAGTCAAGCTTCCACATCGGCTCCCGAGTCAATACATCACATGAATACCTATAGGATATTCATCCTACATTGATTCCTCCAAAGATTGATCACTTTCACTTCAAGCTAGTTGATTATCCATCAATCGACTCCTCAATCAACAGGAACTCTGTGCAAACCAAGTCAACTTCACAATACAGGTTATGATTTTTCCATCCTTTTTTCATAACACTTTGAGATTCTTTTATCGATAGTTATTTGTTTTTCACATGTATTGACTTTCAGCAAGAATCTCCTCTAATGGGATCGACACCATGAACCCCATATTATGTCTATTATCGCATTCAAGTCAACACAACAAGGAGCTCTTACAGTTGTTGCAACATGACTCTTCATGCATCAGCTCTTACAAGATCCGCTTCACTAAACAACCAGTCTCTCCAAGATTGAGTCACTTAATCGAGTCTTCTCGAGTCAAATTAATCGAGTCCTCACAAGTCAACTCCCCAATAGTCAAACACGACTAACGAGTCAACGATGACTAAATAATCAATCATAGCGCTCTATATCTTGTGGTATTGCAGCCACCTTAGGGTCCATTACACCTAAAAGACCATCGCGACTCAAGTCAAGTCAACACGCCACTTGAACGCCATAATCTTGAGTTGACTTCAACATGCCACGAGTTCCAATCAACACGCTAATCAGGTCTGCGATCTATTTGAGTTATTCCTTTTATTAAGAATCTCTCTATTTCAAGAAAGCACTTAAAGCCACCAATCACAGAGCAAGAAGCCTCCAATCACAGAGCATGACCCTCCAACCATGTAGCGAGAAGCCTCCAATCACAGAGCAAGACCCTCCATCACAAAGATGAGCGAGAGAGAAACGTAACATGTATCACACCACCATATAAGAAGTTTGAATGATGGGTGCCCAAATCACTAGAACCTGCAAAACCATCGTAGGGCCTTGCTCTCACGGGTCTCCCTTCACCCATGGACCACCCACAACACACGGCGTAACAGTGTGAGAAATGATCAACCTCACTGGTATGGAGTGTAGACCGGGCACCACACCCATGAGCTGTTTTAATGGCGGCCATACCCTTTTGTGTCTCGTGTTCCCACACGAAGTAACTACGTGACTCGTCAAAGTCAAAGGAACACCCACTACTCAATTTGAAAGCCCTGGCTCATGTTAAGGGTCCTACGCCGGGCAAACCCTCATCTAACAAGGTATGCCGATCTCTGGATCGAAGCTGACAATCACGTCACTACTAACTTAACAAGTCGATGCTAGCACCACGCCAATGCCAACCCCGAGTTGATGCCGACTCATGAGTCGAAGAGCGACTGACGTTGTTACTCCGGTTGAACCATCCAAACATCCTATCTCTCTTATGAGCCCTGATTCTCTAAGTTTCTCCCGATTTTAAATTGTAGAGTAGGGGTTTAGGGAAAATAACAGGAATAGTCAAGGTCGACAACTGCAACAAGCATCCTTCTCTCTTCAAGTTCTGTCTGATTCCCAAAAAAGTAGAACAAGAACTAGGGGGATGAGAGGTTACGGGATAGTTAAGCGTCCTATCATCCTAAAGTTCCTAACAATCGACCGAACATTCAACACTATGGCCGAACAGTCAATCATGACTTACCGCAATCATGGCCACAGAGTCAATCAAGACTCGGCAATTCAACCTGCTCATGCAAACATCAAGTACAAAAGCATACACATAATGTACTAGTATCTATATCCTCTTGTAAATGTCATAAATGCGAGGAATCAAGTCAAAAGGTGTCCAAACCACACCAGAAATACAACTTATAGCCCGAGTTGGCCAACGACTCATGACTTTTCAGTCACGGCGATCATTTCATCGACTCACAACTCCTCAATCGAGTTGATAATATGCGTCGACCCACGGAGTCGATCAATTTCATCGACACCCAAGTCGATCAGCTACTCTCTTGAGTCAACCACTGACTAACGACTCTTCAGTCGAGAAAATCCATTACATCAACTCACGAGTCAATATGCTATATCAACTCTCGCGTAGATTAGTTACTCTCTCATTTCGGCCAACGACTCCTGCGTCGATTAGCTACTCTCCCGAGTCACACCGACTCCCACGTCGATCAATCACATTTATTTACACTTCTATCAACTCATTCCTCTCGATGAGCTAATTTTGACTCAAAAATCAATCAACCACATCGACTCATCAGTCAATTGAACTGCATCGACCCATCAGTCGATTGGCTGCATCGACTCCCTAGTCGATCCATCACATCAACTTCTGAGTTAATCTCTCAAGTCAAATCAATGACTCACGAAGGAACATACAGTCGACTCAAAGAAGCTTCAAGCGCACTTGGAAGCGAGTCAATGGAAGCAAAAAGCATTCAAACATACAGGTTACACACTCAACAACCCGAGATCAACACAAGTAGCAAAATGAATGATCAACCCAACACCAACAAGAGTACAAAAAGGATAATCGAGTCACTCTTCATTGACTCTTACAGCTACTTCTTCAAGTAATTCATTCTGGTTTAAGCCACGCAATAGTAATCTCTCCAATCAACTCTATTGGCTCTTCAGCAACTTCAAGATCAAGACATATCTTCTTCAGCTCCAACCGGCCACTCGACGGCTCTATAGAGAATCATCTATGTCTTTCACTTCGGCTCTCTATCCACATCATGAAGTCTTTTACTCATCATTTTTCTTACAAAAGAAATTGTTCAGCCTTGCCAAGACAAAGACACAAACATGAAGAAAAAACTTTACACAAGGTCAGCAACCGCTCCTCTCGGGGGGCAATTGGTTTCCATGCCTAACTCGGGGGGCAAATTTGACTTTCTCCAGGTGTTAAGCTCAGTCTTCATCCTTTTGACATCATCATCACTCAAGTCCGAGGAAATACAAGACACCAAGAAGTCATGACCAACTACCTTGTGACCGCAAGCCGCCGGGCCACCTTTCATTGGCTTACTTCGAAGAACCCTTCCATCAAGGGGCTAGCTGCCACTGGGTCCTCACGACCCTAACATCGTTCGAATTCATCATCCTAATCTACATTGAAAGAAAACTAACAATGTTGAGGTACATCTTTGAACCGAGTTCAAGTTTTTTTTTTCTTTTACTTTTCCTTTGTCTTTATTCTCAGGAAAAAGCAAAGAAATTTTAAGATACAAACAATCATGCAACGAGATCTTAAGGAACAACCCATTTTCCATCACTACATTTTGAAATGGACTGCCACACTCAACGCAATCTGGAACGGCCACAATCATTTCATTTTGCATCTCAAGGGAAGCCATCATCTCAACAACACCAAGAATTTGCATCAATTCTTGTACTTCACTTTACTTTTCGTCGACTTAGCAACTTCGCCTCAACTTGACGAGAACGACTCAAAGGCCAATGAACCATATGGTCACACTTCAAAGCAACTCACTAATTAAGTTGATCATCCACTGGCAAGCCGATTATGCGATCGTAACATCTCTATTTCGGGAGATTCACTCATATAGGCCTTGTTTTAGCCCAACATTGGTAATTGTGCCACAAGGTATGTATTTCAACTTTGTACTCTAACATGGATTCATTGCAGGTCATCATGCAATTCGAGGAGCAATTATCTTTCACCTCCTCTTGCAAAGCAATTACATCCAACAAATTGCTCGTCCGCAACACTCAAGCAGAAAGCCAATTTCAGCTCAATGAGTCACCAATCGACTCTAACTTCATGGCTCACTCGTCAAACATCGATTTCATGTCCATCGGGGATATGCTCACCCTTCGAGATGATACTTTAACCGATTCTGATCAACCTTCATCTCCTCATCAATTACATTGACTCCTTGCACAACTAGTCGATAACTCTTCAGCCTAACTAACTACAAGCTCAACGACATCATAAATCGGGGGTTAATTTGAACAATTTCCCCAGTCTATCTCTTCTTATTGACCTGATCTCCACACAGATCCTTAACGATAATCGCTCCAACCGAGTCAACATAAACCGATTTGGTAAGTTCCTACACAAAATCCAAGTTAGTTTTCACTAACAGTTTCTGGCTTTTCAAGAATTCTACAGCAAAATGAGGATATCTCCTCACAACTACTCAATATCAAGCAAAATGGTCTGAATAGAGACATCCTAGAGACCACGACTGCTTCAAATTCAGCACAATCAGGTGCGATCAAGTCAAGCTACGATCTCAAAAGCAAACATTAGCTTCATCCCTCAACTACCACTTCAATGATTTCAAGATCAACACGTGACAGATTCCACAACGCAGTCAGTCTGACTCAATGACAAAGCTAAGCAATGATCGCCTAGATCTCACTTCAGATCATCAGCAACAGAAGCCTTTAAAGACAACAGTTCGTGATTTCACGGAATACCGACTTCAAACAAGAACAATTGATCGAGTTGACAAACGACTCGACAAGACACTTCTATAGTTGATTTTCATCGACTAAGGAGTGGGGACCTAACTGTTGAGATCAAAATTCACACCTCATCTTTCACCGTCCACGTATCAACTCGGATAGCCTAAACATCAAGGATCTGTCTGAAAACAACCTGAACGACTTCATCAGCCGATAAGGAAGCTCAACTCCCAGGTCAACGGACATCGACCTCTAGTCGATCGACATCACTTCTAGGTTAATCAGAGTGCAGGAATCAGCTTGAAGACAACTCAGATCAGCTCAAGACCCAGATCAACTCGAGAGCCTATCAAGTTGAGCCAAAGGTTGGCGACAAAAGAATTGACTCGACAGTCAACCCGAGCACTTACCCAAAGTTATAGCATGAAAATATTAAGAAACCTTCCTTATTATCCCTACACAAAATTGCTCCAAGATCAGTCCTAATCAAGTCAAGAATCAGCCAAGAAGGTTACTTGCCCATTCTGGAAAAGCACTCCAAATAAGAAAAGTCAACCTACATCAAGAAGAGGCAACTTCCCTTCACCAAATTCGGCAAGTTCAGCACCAAATCTGCTAACAATTAACATCTATAAATATAGGGCATTATCATACACCCAAGGGATCCAATTCTCCTCAACGATATAATCTCATATTTAAGATCATTCCATATTCACGAGAATCACGCCCAAAGAAGAGATTTTCACCCAAGGAAAAAGAGAAATCATTGGAGATCATCCTAGTTCATCAGACATCATCTCAGACCACATCGAGATCATCCCACAGGAGGCCAAATCATCTCGGAATCATCCCAGAATTCCCACAATTCCAGCATCTTCACCCGATTCTCTCAACTCCCTGCTATCTCTCTCGATTTCCTACAATACCCTTATATTCTTCACATTCTTACTGTTATGACATTCACTATATTATTTTATAAATTATAGTGAAACCCATGGAGCCACCATAGACGACTAGCTCTCACATTGAGAGTGAACCTCTATAAATCTCTTGTGTTCTCTATCATTTACTTTACTATTATTTTGTAGCTAACACGCTCGGTTAACTCAACACGCGCTTAGTCAGCTCAACATATAGCCATAGACCCGAACCTGACTCAATCCGATTCAACTGTAGATTTTACCTCTACATTATCTACTTCAATTATTTATATAAAATGCTATTTACTTCTCTTTGGCATTTGTCACATTCTAACAAACAAGTAATTATCAATAGCCATGAAGTGGGAGAGATGAGCATATTTCGAAGAACCATTCAATTTTGTAAGAAATAAAGAGAGAGAAAGAGAGAACTTCTTTGCTCTCCCTCTCTCTCCAACTCTTTATATCTCACAATCACACAACTATACACACTAAATATATATATTATGTGACTCTCGCTTCTTTTATTCAGCTTCCTCATCCTCCATCGTCACTCTCCTGTGACCATTTTCTCAACACCCATATTAATAAAACACTACTTCTCACACCAACCAATCTCAGAAAAGTTTCTGAGACTTCTACCTGTAACACCCCCACCTATGTAGGGCCGTTACCGTGCTTACTTAATTAAACCTTGGTCTTAAATACTTAAGCTTACTGAAAATTATAGAATAATTTTTTTTCTTTTTCTCTAAACTTTATATTTATTACTTAAATTAAACCTTGGTCTTAAAACTTAAGCTTACTGAAAATAGAGAATAATTTTTTTTTCTTTTCTCTCTAAACTTTATTTTTAACTTGACTTATCCTCATACATGTTTATATGTACTCGCTCGAGTACCGAGCTTTCACACCTCATTTGAAAGCTATCATATTCAAACCGTGACCAAACCCGACCTAGTGCGGGTTGGTACGACACGAGACAACTTGTTGTCATCATACTTGAAACTTTTCCTTACCCATACCATCACTTTATTATAACGTAATATAAACACATTTTACAAACATATTTTACAAAACATATTTTCCAAAACCCGTGGCGGTGTCCATTTCACATTTCACAGTTGCAGTACCAGCCCTCCACAGTCTTGCATCGAGTATTGCTAGTAGGTTGCTTACCTACAGTATGAACGTAAGTAATGAGCTTATGCCTACTAAGTACAACATTCAATCTGCAAAACTTCTATCAGAAGAATGCATGAACCAATTATGTTTTTTATGTGATTTGGTTTCTGGGCCCTTTACATAACATGAGTGCACGTACTGGCATGTAACCATGGAGTGATTGGGGCGGCCAGTCCAATCCAACTCAAACCATGAACCACACTATTTAACATGGAGTAGTTATGGCAACCAATCAAATCCAACTCAAACCATGGACCATACCGTTGAAACCTGCTATCGTGGTAAGTTGGTACGACACGATAACATTAACTTGTCTTATCTTATAACTTAAAAACATGTTCTTACCATGTGGTTTAATATTAGTGAACATGCCTCATGATGTCACTAAATCAAAAACATATAACATAACATAATACCTAACATAAAACATTATGACATAACATCGTAACATACAACATCTGTAAATCATGTAAATCAATTTATGACTTCTTGAAAAACATGTCATGCAACAAAAACGTTTTGCCCATGCTGTAGGCGTAGTTGTACTTACCTGTTACATTACGTTCTGAGTTTGTTGCTCCTATTAATCACAACAATAGGTTAACTTCCTCAAGATCCAAGAGAATGGATATACCATTTGGTTGAGAAATTTTCTTCTCACTCCATCAACACAAAAATCCGACCTCTCTCTCACTATTTTTTTTTTTTTGTTCTTTGGCTCGGCTCCTAGGGGGAAAAGACTTGAGAATGAGCTAGAAAGTTTGGATTTCACTAAGTGATCACAAAGTGATCCCACCTCACCTGTTTATAGGTGGAAATTCTAAACTTTCCACAATTATTTTATTTCACAAATTCCCCTTGAATTTTCATATTTGCCATTAAAAACAAATGTTTTCCCTCCCTTATCCCTAGGATGGCCAGCCATTATGCGTCCTTAGAGGCCAAGAAATTTTTTTCATACTTATCTCTAACTTATTTCCTTGTTTTCCAAGGCAACCAATGTAACCAAGCTTGTAACTTTTTGTAACCAATTATGGCCTAGTTGGAGGCTTGGTTAGGAAAATTCATAAATTCCATACATCAAAAATTACATACTTATCCATAATTACTTACTTTTCTTAAAATTACACTTTGGCCCCTAAGGATAAAATTTACACTTTAGTCCCTAAAGGTGGCCGGCTATGGTGGAGCCACTTGACTTCCAATTCATGCATAATTATCCAATTGATTCCAAAAATTCATTAATATAAATATGTAGTCCATCTTTATACTAATGAAGATATTTCAAATATTATTTTTAACTAATAACAGTATAGTTGTACTGGACTACAGTCCAGAATTTATCTGCGCTTAACTGGACTGCGTATGGATTTTTCTTAGGACTTAAAGCTACTTAGTCCTTATTGTCCTAAATAATGTGCTTGATTTTTCTAGGGTGGTCTTGAACCTTATTCTTGCTTATTTGTCCGTAATGACGGTTTATCGCAGTATAATTTTCATACTGTTACTTACACTGCAGTACCGTCTCAGTCAACCTTAGGTCAACTTGGTCAATGTTGATCGCATAAAATCATAAATTCCTATTCTGTCTTTTCATCAAAAGGCCTCATGCTTACTAAGCAAACTATTATTAAGTCTCGTAGCAAATTAACGAGAACTCAAACATATACTGATATTCAACTCAGATCATGAGTTTCATATTGACATATAAAGATTTCCAGACTTAGATTTTTTCTTGTCTCTAAAGAACTCATAAGTCATAACAATTTCGGATTATTACACTACCACTCTTCCTCGGATGTCTGTTTCTTCAATCCTCAACCAGTTGATGGGTATCTCTTTTCTCTTCATTTATTCATTTTTTCCCTGTAATCTACATAATTTCAAGTTTTAGCTCTTGTTTGGTCTCAATTTTGCTCTTCACGATTTGCATTTCGTTTATTGCAGCCTTTTTTATTTTATTTTTTTTAACTAGTCAGCATTATAGAAATGGTTAGATTTGACTGTTAATATGCCAAGTTTGTTTGTTTTTTTCTTTTTTAATTATTTATTTGATGTCAGCAATATCTCTTGCTTCACTAAAGCGATTCTGTTTGATATTGATGGGACATTGTGTCTTTTATTATGCTTTTCGTGAAAATGCTTCAAGAGGTACTCTTTTCCTTTCTCTGGCTGCCAAGTAATATTGAGTTTTTCTTCCAAAAAATAGAATGTCATTATTGAGTTTTTAACCGATCACAAATTTACATGTTACATTCTATGAAATGTCAAAATTTTATAGGACAGGACTAAAGTACGATTATGGGATACACTGGTTTTGTTAAATAATTTCTCTACAAGTTCTTTTTTTTTTATCATTTTTTAATAATATGAAACAGTTGGTGGCTGTACAGATAGATTCAATGGAGGAATTCCTATAACTGAGGAATTTTAATTAAGAAGATTAGTGAAATGCATAATGAGGAGCTCTGCAAAGTCCTCCTTCCTGACTGGGACCTCCAAAGAGCTGAAAATTTATGGAAGATAGGAAGATTTGTTCCGAAGGTAAAGTAGCTGGGAAAATTTTGTTCATTGATATTTTATTTGCAATTAAGATTTTCAGCATTTGTGCCTTTACAAGTTGGGAAATTGGATGGGAGTGAGACACTCTCTTGTGGAAGAGTGTTCCAATTCATCATTTTCGTTGCTGTTTTAATGAATTAAACCGGTACTAAACCAAATGTTTTGAGCGGATACCTACAGATTGGCAGCTGAGCAGTTGAAGCCAGTTCAGGGCTTACGAAATCTGTGCAAATGGATCGAAGAACACGGCTTAAAGAGGGCTGCAGTGACAAACGCTCCAAGGCCAAACGCCGAGCTCATAATTACAATGCTGGAACTTACAAATTTCTTCGAAATTCTTGTCATTGGAAACGAATGTGATCGAGCAAAACCATTCCCCGATCCATATATAAGGCTCTCCAAGCACTTGAATTGTCATACGAACACGCTTTCGTATTCGAGGTGTAGCTCTGAAACTATCCGCTCCTAGCTTTTTGCTTTCCAAAACTTCGATTAACATATCTGTATCTGGTCTTGCTTGTTAAGCATTCTGTTTCAGGAGTGAAAGCCGGCATAGCAGCCGGGATGCCAGTAGTGGGCTTAGGCACCAGAAACCCGGAAAAGTTGCTCCTAGATGCTGGAGCCTCCTTCGTTGTTAAGGATTTTGATGACCCAAAACTGTGGACTGCATTGGGAGACAATCAATAGTAACCTGGTTTAGTATAGTAAAGCAAACCTTAACTTTTGGGGGATGATGGGCGGAAAATCTATCCAAGATCCTTTTGTTACATGTTATTTAAACATCTCATTGAACCTGTTTGATTCAATTTTGTAATACATTATTTTTCATACTAGTATGAAACTGTTCTTTCTAAAAAGAACTAAAAAAATTCAAGAAAAATGTCTTATTTCCACTGTGGGAACTGGAAGACGAGGATTTATTATTTGCATGGTGTGATAGAGTTGCCGAGTTGGTGTGTCCATAAGAGTGGTTGAGCTATAATGGCAAGGAGCTTTGTTAGATCTCTTTGAAGTGTGTTTATTTTAATGTAATAGTTGACGCTTTCTCAAGTTGTAACCTAGGGCTTTTTTTTTTTTTTTTTTTTTGGCACTAATATAAAAAAATATAAAAAATATATAAAATAAAAAAAAAGAATCAGTGGTGTCTTCACTCTCCTAACAAGTGTCACTATGGGAATTTACTTATACCATAAGTAGAATAGGAGAAGAATCTGGCCCATGCTTTCTTAACTAACATCCAAGTAGTCCAAAATCACCAAGGTCAAGTCCAATTTAGTAGGCTATTAGAGGGCATAATTGTAACCTCACAACAGACAAAAGGATTCGATCCCTGGATGCTAGGCAAGAAAGTCTTGAGAGGTTATCCTCTTACTGCTATGCCACTACCACCGGTGGTGTAACTTAAGCATGTTAGCTAACCTTCCATTAACCTCATGGAACTTGTAATTTGGCAAGTCAACGACATGGGCTAGGGCAAATATGGATCCATGTCCTACTCCCAAGTCATTTTTTCCTTTGTTTGTAAACAAAAGTCAATTAACCCTCTTTTTTCCGTGTATATTTGCCTGTGACAATATAGAACAGTACTAATCCAAGAGACTTTGAATTAGACAAAGAAACTGATGGATAAATCCCTAAAGCTTTCCCCTTGATTTTCTTTTATTTTCTTGTTATCCAATCCAATTAAAAGTGCTTATTGTTGGATACCTTATATCCACACGAAATAATTATAAGATCGAGTGAATTCCTAAGCTCTTGGAATCCTCTCCTCTTGTAAGCCAGTTTTGCAGGAGTGTGTTCCAATGAATTCCTAATAATTGATATCAGAATTAGTTCTTGATATCATGAATCAAATCGAAACGGTTGCATTATATGTTGGATTAAAATGGATTGGCGGAATCATCAAACCATCAAATAAATCCAAGCAAAGCCACCAAACCGGAGAGGAAAGTATAATCACTTAATCAGTATCGATAATGTAGACCGCAAGAAAATTTGAGCACAAGCTTGATGAAACATTACAAACCGAGTCAGTATTGAGTATGAGATCGAATGTATTATGGACTACAATTACATGATTGTCATTGCAGATGGCACTACCAAGGGAAGGCTACTACCCGATAGGTGCGATCCACGATGTCACCGGAAGATGGCAAAAGGTGGTCATGAAATATGGTAAAATGTTAGATACTAAGTATCCATATGAAAGAGGTATAAACTGATTGGTTTATATTAGGGGTGGCAATACGGGTCGCGACACGACGACACGACTCGAAAACGACACGAATTTCACGGGTTTGGGTTAGGAAAAATAGGGGGCGGGTCGTGTTCGTGTCACGGTTTCGTTTCGTGTTTGTGTCGCGGGTCGTGTTCGGGTTGGACACGTTTTTTTCGTGTCAATTTCGTGTCACTTTTCGTGTCAATTTCGTGTCAATTTCGTGTCAATTCGTGTCACTTTCGGGTCACGTGTCAATTTCGTGTCAATTCGGGTTGCGGGTCAATTTCGTGTCAATTTCGTGTCGCGGGTCAATTTCGTGTCGCGGGTCAGTTTCGTGTCGCGGGTCAATTTCGTGTCACGGGTCAGTTTCGTGTCGCGGGTCAATTTCGGTTCGTGTCGTGTCAACCCATGACGGGTTCGTGTCGTGTTCGTGTCACGGGTCGTGTCGCGGGTCGGAGAAAAAAAAATCGACACGGCTCTAACACAACACGAACACGACACGTGACACGAATTGCCACCCCTAGTTTATATACACTAGGATACCCTCCCCTTGCAAGCCTATTTTGTAAGGGTGAGTTCTACCCAATGGATTCCTAACACTTAAAATATACATATATATATATATATATATATAATTTTTAATTTTTTTTTTTTTTTTTAAATCATGTCTTCTAAAAGTCGAACCAACAGAAACGAATGGTAAGCCATACTGAAATATCTAATATGCTGGAGTGCACACACTACTATCAGTAAGTCACAGACATGACAAAGAATACATTAAATACAACAAGAATCAAGCATATCCCATCCCAGAGCACGAGACATTTGCTTAACAATGAAACAACAGAGTATGTGAGAAGGAGGGCGGGGGGGGGGGGGGGGGGGGGAAAGAATAATGATAGCTCAGAATAATCTCAACCGTCAATAAGTCCATCAGCTCCAGAGAACCTGGAACATCCGTTGTAGTAAGTAGAAAACTATAGTACAAGAAACAAGAGCTCTCCCCGAAGCACAAGCGAGTCTAGCGTGCCCACGATACCGAGTCAATCTCATCTCTAGCCGCTTGTACAACTCCAGCCTTTTTGCACACTGTTGCCTCCTCTCCATCACTGCTGGGTCTTCGTCCAACATTTGCAAAAGCTGCTTAGCCTGAAACATTATGTTAAAAACCTCAAATTAGCATTTATGAAACAATATTAATTGTCTGTATGGCGAGGAAACGTGTTCATGTGAAGGGACGAGATCACTGATTCACTTTCTAGCGTTTATTTATTTGTAAACATGTAAACATGTCCGAAGTCAATTGTTCCAAAAGATAATCTATTTGTACACCAAAGAGTCTCTTCGCTATACAAAGAAATTGTTTGTTCCAAGCGTACTACCAGATAGTAGAACTTATAGATTTTATTAAATAAAACTTTTCTTCCAAAGGCAACGGAGCAAACTCTTCCCTTCTGTCATCAATGTGAAGAAGTTTTTTTGTCAAAACCATCAGGTCAGCCAACAAGTTCAATAACCTTAAGCATAGACAAAAACACTCATGCACAGTGCATCCCAGGATGTGTTGCGTGCGAGAGTGAGAGTACCTCTTTCTTCCCTAATAGTGTGTAGAAGTGGTTTAGCAAAGACTGTTTGGCTTCTCTGACTTGACAATACACCACAGCTTTAGGAATTGTGTTCTTCAGTGTCTCAGCTACCATGCCCACATAAGAGGACACGTTTGAACCTATTCTTCGGAAGTGGCCCTCTGAGTATCGATCTGGGTTTGGGGTAGCTGGGTTTCCTCCTTTCTCCACTTCTTGTGGAAGTCTCCTAAAGAATTCCACAGTCAAATATGAAGATTCCATGTCAACTAATCGTACAACTGTCTTCCTACTGTCTTCACGGAATCTTTCCAAGGCTTCATTTGAAGCAGCAGCTATTTCAGCTTGAAGAGTTGGAAAGCGCTTTAACTCCTGTTCGAAACATACATTGAAGTAAATAATCTCAAGTAAAGTAACACGTTATTTCTCATTTTCTAGGTAGCAAATAGAACCGTTGTTAGATAACTATCAATGAATTCTCCGGATTTACCTGAGTTTCTCCTATGGACTTCCTCACAAGTTCCTTCAACACGAAGTGAACCTACATTACAATTTCTAGATCAGCCAAGGAGTGTCAAATAATTTCCAAAACAAGCTATAGAATCTCCAGAAAGGTAAAGTAGAGAACACATTCTTAAAGAATTCGACGACCAGTATAAACAACGACTACTTACAGCATCCACGGAAGCCTCAGCTGGGCCTCTAAAATAATTTAGTGATCCCTCGATTAGGCGTCTGTAACCTTGCTCTGGGGCAATCAAATGTGGTTGATAACCATCCGCCTCAGAAACCACTTTCCTTACATTCTGCTGAGAAAGATGCCGATCAAATGGAAGCTTTTTTAATGCAGCAGGAAGCTGGTTGTCAAAGACGCCGTAAATTCGATCACCACCAGGCCGCCTAAGATGGGGGGCAAAAATGGCTTTAGTAAAGAAATTTAATAGTTATCAAGAGGTTCTTCTGAGTCAATAGAGAATAATAAGCAGAACAATGTCAATAATAACACTGCAATATGCAAAGTGAATAAATGCACCCAACCAATGGCTCGGTGCAGCAGTGTCCACCTAATAAAGCACACTAAAAGAAAAATAAGAGAAACCACATGTAGATCAGGCAATTTCCAATACAGGTAAGATATCGGAGCTTAGAAATTTTGGTAAGGAAACAATTAAATTCTCAAAGACGGTGATAAACTAGGCTTGAAAATTTCGGTAAATGTTTACCCTCCATCCAAGTGCTCCTTGAAAATCCGGTCAAATGCACGGCAAAGTTCCAATATAGTGTATAATTGAGCCTACAATATAATATCCCAGTTAAGCACGGCTAGACAGCAGAAATATCAGCTTATTTTGTAAACAATTATGGAAACATCGGATCACTCACCCCAGCATCAACAGCAATGGGCCTACCGAGATGGTCCATCTCAGATTCAAGTTCATCAATGCTTTTGTTAATCAAAGATGTAATGCTTGGTATCCTAGCTCTAATTACAGACTCCAGATGCTGCAAACATGGCACAGTCAACATTATATCCCATTTCAGCAAACTAAAGATATCTTGAAACGGAAACAGAATTTCGATAGTAATAAACCTTTGAGAGAAGTTTTGCAAGGTATTCTGAACCCATTTTATTAGCCAAGTGCCCGTAGTCGGGACTGGTTGCAAAGTACTCTCTCTCCTTGCGCCTTGCAACAATCATGTCGACATTTTTATTGATATCAGCTTGGGAACGATTCACAATGCCAACCCAAGGAAGTTGCAGCCTATAAGATTTTCCTTCAAGAACCTTATGAGGTAAAGAGAACAGTAAGACATAAAATAATCTCATAAAGCTTTCACCTAACATGTGTAGTTTTTTGAAACATACGGACATAGAGTTTAAATAATACAAAGAAATCTATAAGGAGAGTTCTAAAAACAAAGCAGAGGACTCGTTTTTTATTGACAATTTCTCTAGTTAACTGTAAAAGCTAGAGAACTTTAAAACACTATGTAACTACAAAAGAAATCGAGAACAAGACTGTTCGTTTGGAAGCCATATACGGAGCATGTTGTTATATGCAAGGATGCACCCCAGATAAAGATTGGCAAAAAGACGGATCTTACATCCAATGCATTTGTTCCTTTATCCATCAAATCCAACTTTGTCAGGACACCAAATGTTCGGTCGCCTATGGTAGGTATAAACAAGACTTTGTAAGACCAACAAAAGTGATAAGCTATGACTGCAAAAAGTATTGGCTTAAATAATTATAAAGCGTACCACTGGGATCCACTTCCCTGGAAAGTTTAATTGCATCAGACGTAGCTATATCCTGGTTGGCTGGAGAAATAGCTAATATGATACAATTAGGCTACAAAAAGAAAACATTCGTTTTTTAGAATAGGCTGTAGAAAGCCATAAACATCACATAAGACAACCTTGTCACATCCATCTAAACATGATAACTTGAGGAAATTACGATAAAGAACTGTAATTAGTATGCGTGACTTCACAAGAAATTCTCTCTTGTTCACCATAACTAGTTTTAATAAAAAACATGGACATCACATGTTTATATCTGACCAACTTTGGCTAATTCTTTTGTAGCTCTAAGCTCATATCAGTTATATCTGACACAGGTACAATCAAACAAAACAATAACAACACCATATTGAGTAATCATTGAAGACTTGATAAACTACTTGTTTTCTAGCCTGACATAGAATTCTTTCAAGCATTAAAGCTAAGTGCCACAAAATAATGTTAACTAATTCTAATGGAGGCTATGCTTTTGCAAATCTAACACTTCTCATAGGCCGTCCACTAAGAACACTACATCAAAGAAGACGATGAATTATCATCGATAATGCACATATAGAAACAGAGAAAGAGGTAGGAGTCGGTAACCAAATCTTCCCCAAGTTTGTGTGTGCGTGAGAATGGACATGTATGAGTTTAAGAGGCATATTCGTCCAAGTATATACCTTCGAATATGTCTGCAAAATAAATAAACCAAACTGGCAGGCCCAAAGTTTAAATGCACAAAACAGTACCACTTCAAGATAAATGCCATTACCTTTTCGACATAAGATCTAACCATGACTTCAATATCTTGGACAATACTCTCAGGCTGCCCCTCTGCATAAATTATCATCTTCTTGAGTGACTGAGTTTGCAATAAGATATGCCAAATAGAAATATTAAAATTGACGGAAACAAAAACAACATACCAATAGCTACTTTTGTTAAACCAGGTAAATCAATTAGAGTCAAGTTGACAACTGCCAATGAACAAGACCAAGAATTAGTGGAAACAAGACGAGCAAGTAAATGCTGCAAAACAAAATTTGGAACGAAGAACAGAAGAATTTGAAAAGCAAAGACTTGATCTTCCAGTTTAGGAAATAAAAAGGAAGAAGAATGAAGACGAACCATTAGGGGAATAGATACTGAGATGGATGGGAACAGGAGAGATCTGTTTTGTCCGCCCCGTCACTCTATCAGTTTCATCCTGAATTTCCTTACGAACCATAGCTGCAGGAAGCAGTCAAGGAGTATAATTCATTTCCGTCATATCTCAAGCACATAAACTAATTATCACATAAAGGAAAAAATAAAAGGAAAAAGAATAAAGAAAATAAGAATGGCTCAAAAATATGGTATTACATCCAATCATACCGGAAAAGCATAAAATCAAACTTTGTTACTTTGAAGAATCTGAAACATTACATAAGTCGTCTCGATTAAGCTTTATGTCTAGTCTTCATTATGAAAATCCAAAAATAAAAAGAAGAAATCTTATCATCTAGAGATGCATCCAAATAATTTCTAGTAAAAATACATTCACAAAATTTACAACAGAAATTCACATTTCGAAAAACTGTAGAGTTATTCTCACCAAGTAAATGAATATGAAGTTTACTTTTGTCAACCAGACAACTTAAAATACTGGTACATTGTCCAGAAAACCAAGTTAGAGGAACAGACAATGCTAAAGAATTACGAACAAACATGTCTAGGAAACAGAAGCAACCAGATTATTGACAGAATAAAATTTATAGACCATATTGTATCTCTAATTGCCAGCTCTAGTGGAATGGAAATGGCATATGCTTTTTTAAAACAAAATATGGACAAACTACAAACTGTATTTTAGGTATTTTAGCCTTATTACATATGCCTAATTACACATTTTAAATCACCAACAGCGTGGGCAAATTTTCAGGGGTATTTTAGGTATTCTACATGTGTAATTGATTTAGCCTAATTCCCGTGCTATGCATGGGACTTCCATTTTTCTATAGAGAAAAAACAAAAAAGACTAAGAAAGGCATTATGAGTGGATATTATTTACTTGTTTCTCTTATTACAGTGAAATTATGTAAAGGCAAGTGAACATAGCTCTCACATTGAAAGTGAAGCAAAGGGAGTGGTAAATCACCTAGGTGAGGGAAATAAGGAATGAGGTTGAGATCCCTTTCTCCCATGATGTTTGCTATGAAATCCCTCCAAAAATCTCTTGAATTTAGAAGATACCAAAATCGGGGTGTTTTGAAAGATTTGGAGTCCCTTCCCTAATCCCTCCCTTCCTCTTTTCTCTCCTACCAAACAATCATGAAAGTTAAAATCCTTCCACTAATTCTTCCATCCCTCTAATTCGTTCCAGTGTTCTATCCTACCAAACACACTCTAGTGCTCTCAAATAATATGGATTAGGGTTCTTAATCCCTAACATGCTCTGCATGAATATATTAGCCTTGAGTGCTTGTGAAATACATGAAATTAAGCTACATACAAAATCAGTGAATCTCCTCTTGGGGATGTGAAGAAACTCAGCATATTCCTGAGCGCCATCCTCAATCTTGTGAAGCTGCAACACCAAAGGCCGCCTCGTCACAATCCCTGCAATTATCCAAAAGCAAACTCCTTCATAAGTCAAAACTAATTTTTTAAAATAAAAAATAAAATAAAATAAAAGAGAGAGAAGATGATAAAGGAAATACAAAGGGGGAATTTCGTATCATTTTCAGATTGTATTGGAAATGAAACCACATGTGTTTTGAGGCACAACAATGAAAAAGTTTTCTAAATTGTGTTTGTTTATCTAATGCTAAAACAAAAAACGGTGAGAATGAATTTTGTTAAGCAAATAGAAAACAGCTTAAAGTTGTGTTTCACTTTTCCGTTTTCATTTTCCAAGGCTTATAACTTAACACAGCATTTCATAAACATATCCGAACACAATTAAATAATTTTTATTAACCTGATCCTCTTGGAAGAAAGTCACGCCCAACAATGCTCTCCAACACCGAAGACTTGCCTGAACTCTGTAATCAATTTCCATCAAGCCCACAAAAAAAAATAATAATAAATATAAATAAATAAATCAGTATTATGATTTAATTCTTGCATAAAAATTCATAATTCCTAATTGAAAATAAATAAATAAATAAAATTTCTGGCGTAAATGACAAACATGTTCGATTGTTTCCCCACTTCGCGGAAACTTTAACACTTTCCCTATCTACAACCCCCCTATATCCTCGCTGACATCTCCAAAAACCTCTCCCTCCTAAAATCAACCTAGGTTTCGTCGTCTAAATCCTTAAAGAACCTTAAATTTCCAATTCCTGGAATAGAACCAGCTCCAAAACCCTAGCAAAACCTCAAAAAAATAAAAAGAAATAAAATTCAAAAATAGAGAAAAACGAGGGAACATACCTGGCCACCGACGACGGCGACAGAAGGAAGAGCCTCCCAGAGAGAAGAGAAAGTGTTTTCGTCGCCGCCATAGTCGCCGAGCACCGTGCAAGCCCGCTGAATCCGGTTCACCAACCCGATCAAACTCTCCATCGTCGTCATCTTCTTTCTTTTTCTTTTTTTTTTTTTTGCTTTTTTTTTCACAAACAAAAACTCCCTTCTTCTTCTTCTTCTTCTTCTTCTTCTTGTTGAGAAGATAAACCCTAGAAGAAGCTTTCTGTTTGCTTAGGGAAGAAGCTTGGAAATGGAAAAATGGCGAAGCAGCTGCGAAAGTCCAGAGCAGAGAAAGAGAAGAGGGGCAGAAGTGGAATATTGAAAAAAAGAAAAAGGAGCAAAATTGCCACTGGGATTCGGACAAGTCAGAAGACAAGAGTTTTTTTTTTTTTTTTTTTTTTTTTTTTTCGTATTCCTAAATCCAAATTTTTTGTGATATCTGTCTGAGAGATAGAGAGGGAGGGGAAAGATATAGTGCGGCAGGTATGCACCGTTGAGAATGTCGTGGGGTCGTCTGAGAGGACCGGACGCGTTTGAAATTTTGAATTTTGAAAATTATGATGACGTACACAACACAAGGTTTAGCAAAGTGTGGGTCCCAATTTTCTGTTCTATGGGTCCTGGGTTGTTTATAGAATTGTACAAATATCATATACATACATACATACATATATATATATATATATATATAAGAAATGTCGTTTCAGCCTGGCGGCGTTCCGAAGTCCGGACTTCTTGATTTTACTATTATATCATATTATCTGATTATAATATACGAAATGTACATCACAAAACAGGACTGGTCTATTATTTAAGATTTTATAGGATATATTAATTTAATTTTAATTAAATTATATTTTTTATTAAATTTTTATTTTTTTTTAATTAATAAAATTATAAATAATTTTTAAAAATTAATCAATTTTAATTTAAACTATCCAAACAGACATTCAGAGAAATTATATTAAATAACATATTTTTTATATCTATTTTAAATATATAACATATTTTATTATTCTCATTAAATTATAGCATATTCACATTTTTGAATGTGTTAAATTCATGTTTTACCCCTAATGTTTATTTTCTACAATTTCTTATACGATCAGCATGTTTCTCTCTCTTCTTCTCTCTCTTTCTCTTTCTCTCTCCTCTCTCTGTATTCTCTATCTTTCCCCTCTCTTTCTCTTGATGTCCTCCGTCTCTTTTCTCTCCTCTCCTCTCCTCTCCTCTCTTTCTCTCTTCCCGTCGATCGGAGAAGACGCATGAAATCGTCGACACCGTCACGATCGCTGAAGTTCCCCGAGTGACGAGCAACGGCCTCCCCCCTCCCCTGCGCAATCGCTGGCCGTGAAATCGCGATGAAAGGAATGGTGAGAATCGCCGGGTGGAAAATTGGGATTCTTTCACTGTCTCGCCCTCTCTCTTGCGTGCGATTCCCTGGGTTTTGTTGGTTTTTAATTTCTGCAGGTCTCCATTGTTGTGGTTTTTGTTGGTTTTCTTCTTCGATCTCCGACGGAAAGGAGGCTGCGATGACGTTGATTTTCTTCTTCGATCTCCAGCGGAACAGGCACTGCGACGGTGACCTAGTAGTCGTGATGTTGCCTCCTTCGCCTGGTAGACAACAGGGTGGGCGACGAGCAGCAGTGACCTAGGGTTAGGGTTAGGTTGATTTGGGGCTAATTTGGGGTTATTTTGTTATATTAACTAATTTCATGGAGCTTTTGTAAATATTAAAGAATTATGGTGTTAGTTGGTAAAAAAAGTTTTAAAGGTACTAATAGAAATTGAAATAAATTTCAAAAAAAATTAAGGCCCATTTGGTTGGTAAGTTCAGTTCAAACTAAACTTTATTTTTTTCATAATGTTTTTTATCTTCTCCTTAAAAGTTTTTTGTTTTTTTGAAAAAGTCAACAAAATTACTATTCAAACTTAAAAATTTCAACTCAACTCAAACTCAACTTGTACACCAAACAAGCCCTTAGATTCATAAAAATAAATAAAAAATAAAAAGAAGCTAAAAACAAAATAAATATCGAGATTTACTAATAAATATTGATATTTACTAAAAAATAATAATCAAATATTGGATTTACATGATAAAATTTAAATTTATCATAGAAATTAAAAAAAATTACAAACAAAATAATTATCAGATTTATTAGAAAATATTGATATTTACTAGAACATACTAAATGTGTAATATCTAACAAATATTGTATAAATATAATAAATCCAAGTATTTACTAGTAAATCTATATATTTATTGATAAATCTAATATATATTAACTACTTAAATCCAATTAAATATTGTGATTTATCTCGTTTAATGCTGGTAAATATTATTATTTACAGCTAAATATTATATTAATGTTAGATTTATTAATAAAATAAATCATATAAATATCATTATTCAGGAAAATATTATTATTTATACATAAATGTCATTTTTTACAGTTTTTTATCCAATAAGTAAATAGCATGTAAATACCATTATTTATAGGTAAATATCATTATTTATTGTTTTCTATCTAACAAGTAAATATCACATTTATCAAGTAAATATGAGATTAACTGATAAATAAATAAGGTAAATATAATTATTTACAGGTAAATATCCTTATTTTCTTTTTTTATTATTATTATTTACAAGCTAATAGGTTAATATTAAATATCTACGAATTAAAAATTGTTATAATACTTTTTAATATTTACATTTTATTTTCCAAAGTTTTGAATATTAAAAAAAAAAGCCTCAATTCATCCACAAATTCAACCCCAAATCTAATCCTAACCCTAACCCTAACCCTAACCCTAACCCCTAAACATGTCAGCCACCCCATAATTCCAACCACCAATGTCGGTCATGGAGCTACCTGAAGATTTAGTCATGAAGATGGAGAAGACAGAATCACAGGATCGCCGAAGATTTCAAGTCGACGGTGACGAGATCTCATCGGATTTCATCGCGATTCCTTTTGTCACGAGGATTTATCTTTCACGACCGACCGTCGCAACCTCCACCGGATTGCAAGCTTCCGTTGCGACCTTAGAATCGCGATCTCCAAGCGAGATCTGTCACGATCTTCTCTGGAATTGCAATCTTCTCGGCGAGATCCGTCACGACCTAGAGTCTGAAGATCGCGATGCCGGTGAGATTCCAGTTTATGTCATCATCCTGATCTCGACGTCGATGTCGTCACTATTCCTGTTTTGATTTCCAGCGACAAGGAGAGAGAAATAGACGTGCAGAGGGGAGAGACAGGGAAGAGAGAGGAGAGAGATACTCAAGGACATTTTGGGTTTTTAATCTTATCATATGTATTAATTATACTATTTAGTAATAATATTTTAAATTCTGCTATAATTTTATAATCATATATTGTCTTTAAGCTATTTTGCATATTCTCCCTTCATTTAAATAGTTAATTGTTTTTTAATGTATTGTGATTCTTCTAGAAGGGTGTCTTTTTAGTCTAAATAGAAAGTCATGTGCAAAAATATCTTTTAGAAGCATTTTCAAGTAAAATGTTATTAAATCAATTTAGAAAAACTCTCTTTGAGAAGGGAGGAGGGGAGAAAGATGGTACATTCTAGAAAGGGGATAGAAATCAATTACAAAAATATTAAAGTATAAAAATTAATAAAATATTTTTCTCAAATATCTTCTGAAATGCCTAAAAGAAAAAGAAATACCCGCATCTTCTACTTCCCAAATATGCCCCGTCGTTGTCGTCACCACCATCAATATCACTATCATTATCAAAGTTTGAAGTTCTCGTCGCCCGCGAATAGTGCAAACTCCAACAAGATCTAACAATCGACAGAGCTCCAGGAAGTAAGATCATGATCCACGGATGCATGATCGAATCATTAGTTGTCTAGTCTTCTTTGACCATGACTGTTGCTGGACTCATCGTCTTCTTCAATCAAGGCTCCCTCATTAACAACCACCCCAGCCTCTCATCTAGGTTATGGTGGAGTTATCCAAACCCCAGATATATAGAGTTTTCAATTGGGATTTTTTTTTTTTTTTTTAAATTAATTGGGCTTTTGAAAAATAAAAATGGGATTAGTTATTAGGGACCAATGTAATTGATCTCTGGAAACGGCTAAAGAAGCAAAGCTTGTCTGAAACTCAATTTCTTTATTTGTAAATTTGAGAGATCCGAGCATTAAGCTTACTGACATAACGTAAAACACGCATTCACTTATTTCTAAAATGCCACGGAATGGAATCTGAAAAAAGTTTTATAGGCTGTAACTACATAAATAGAGTCACGTTCAATCCATATGTTTCTCCCTTAAAAGTCCCATGCATACTCCAAAGCAACAATATGTCCCATTAGATCCACTTCAAAATCAAAAGACATATCAATGAGCAGAGAAAAAACCTGCAAAAAAACCACGACAAGTTAGGAAGATACCAACACAGCCGGCCCTGCCAGGAGCTCCCCAAGCCGAACCATCGGTGTTAACCTTGAGCCAATTAGGACGGGGCATCCAATTAACCTCCACAACTTGAGAAGAGTGACATGAAATTTATGCATAACGAGTAGCTCAGATTGAGAATTGAGCATATGACCAGTATCAACCTTATTCCCTTCCTCTACTGCAGCTCAAATGTAAGCCTTGTAGGCAAACTTATAAATCAAATTGTTCTTAAAAAATAAAAAATAAATAAAAAAAGCAATTTTCCAAAGAGAGAGAACCTATGCTATTACCAAGAGCTTTGAGAAGAAGATTCTCAAATCTGCGGGAAAGTCAAAATTCCTACTGAAAGCTTACTTAGGCCGACCATACAAAGCGAGCATACTCAAAGTGGATAAAAGGTGCTCAAGTGTCTTCTGATCCTGGCGGCAAAGGCAACATATACTTGCAAGAGAGAAGCCCCAGCTGCAAAGAGCATCCTTTGTCGGAAGATGCTTATGCAGGAGAAGGGAGCGACAAGGAGGGGCAAGTTTAGATAAGATACCAGTTAGGTTGTTTATGCAAAAAGAAAAAGAAAAGCTTACATGTGTTCTGTGGTCAAAGAGGCAAAGAGCGCAAAATTTGATGATTAGTATGGAAGGGTTTTTTCTTTTCTTTTTCTATTTTGTCTCTCTTTTTTTTTTTTTTTTTTTTCTTTTTCTTTTTTTGGGGCTATCTATTGGATTAATTTTCAATGGCCTCATCTATAAACGTTCGTGTTTAAAATAATACACTATACAGCATAAAAGTGATCCCACTCATAGATAACAAAAAAAAAATGAAAATCAATATACATGCTAAGAATTAAGAGTAGTTGTTTCACATTTTATAAATAAAGAGAATATAAATCTAGGAACAATGCGACCTATGCAGAAAGTGTACATGATCAATACATATGCTCGAAATTGAAGAGCAACAAGCAAAAAAACAAATTATTTATTGAAATGAAATTGACACATAATTTCTTAAATACAACACTGATTTTGTTGATATTCTGCATATTTAATCACAGTTGTTGGGGTGGGTCAATCCTGCTTATAAACCAGTGTTGGGTACTCTGGACTCCACATATTGTTCTTCACGTATTCTACAATTTCCTCCTGCAATTACAGTGTGATGTCAGTGAACAATAACTCAGCCACAATCTAGTGACAGTTAAAGCATCAATATTTTATTTTATTTTATTTTATTTCTTTTTGCTGAAGTAGCATAAAATATTTTGATATACAAATATTTAGATATACAAAACGCAGAAAACTTGAAGTTATTCCATTTTAACAACATAATCATTCATCTGGCAACCCGCCAGGTCCCTTTGATCTTACTTTTATTTGTATATATTCTTTATTCTTGATTGATGATTGTGACGTGATCCCGTGATACAGAAACACATACTTCCACTACGTACACCCAAACATACGAGTGCTTAGTTAGTAACATTGACGAATTCAGCTATCTATTCTTTGCTTAATAGCATAATCTCATCTACTTGATCTTCAATCCCTCATTCGTCTTTTCCGGACTTCTAGCCTGGAGTTTCTCTTATGTGGGGATATTTCTCTTAGGTTGAGAAATGTCCCAAAACACTCAATTTTCGTATCATGAATTACGCGTGTGAACTAGGATTATAATCAAAAAGGTAGGTGCAATTCATTTATCATATGATCCTGAATGTGTGACCGTATAGCTTTAGAAGTATGCTTTGTAGATAGACCGAAGAAAAAAACCTCGTTAAGTTTTTGGAGCTCTCGGGCGTCCATTTCACGGTATCCTTCTGCTAGATCCTCTACTATAGCTTCCTTTATAACAGCTGCAGCCACTTCCTTTGTTATATCTCTAATGCTGCAAAATTTCAATGAGGTTAACAAACATTTCGACACTTCTGTTTTGACCCTGAACTCCATCCAAACGTCATTGGAAGTAACAATAAAGAAAGAAGAAAAGCCAAATGGTTACATACCTCGATATGGATGGGTATATTATTCCTTTTGCGACATCCTCTTCCGTCATATATGCAGCTAGGCTGTGGATTCAATTTACATGTTAGCAAAATCTATAGGATATTGTTCCATTTGGACGGACAATAAAAGAACTCAAATAGTCAGCAAGTACTGAGATTGATAATGGTGAATTAAAGATTTATGATTTGAATTTGCAGAATTTCAAAGTTAGCTCATGAGAAAAGTCGTGGAAAAGATTTTACTGATACTGAAAGAGATAGTTATCCATATATATATATATATATATATATATATATGTTTTCTACCTTTGGAAGGAGGGGGATTTCTGGTAATTAAAGTGGAGAGTTGTAGTCCCTTTCTAAAAGATATTTCAGCAAAAAGTTATCCCTCTACACTTCTTTACCTTAATTACCAGATAATTCTATTACATCTCGCTAAAATATTTTACTACATCAAAACAAGTCTAAATTATACTCCTTCGCATGTGTTGAAGACAAGTCCTGATTGTGTGGGTTTTGAAGTATGCTCTAGTTGCAGTGCCAAAATTTCCATTCAGGATAACCTAATCCAAAAGGATAAAAGGATATACAAAAAAATACCACTCTGCTGCAGCTTGTAGCATGCCCTCAGAGATGATTCTGGAGCCAGATAGAAGAGTGCCAAGTCCAATACTGCATGCAGCAATAGGTACGTATGATTATTAAAAAAAGAAAAAAACTTCCTAGGCTTTTCTTTTGAGAGTTTAAGTGGATCAGACTTACCCCGGAAAAAGGTACATGTTGTTACCCTGGTTGCAGTGGCCAATATGACCATTTCCTGAAATAAAAAGGGTTGTCAGTTAAAAGATAATTATAATAAGAAGCAAAGAACTTGTTTAGCACACACACACACGTTAACCATGCCCTTACACAAACACAGGAAGATATTAAATCATCAAGAATTCAACACTATTGACAAAGGAGATATTTATCCATACGGAATTGTAAATTGCTTCCTGAAACATTATAATTCCCTTTGATTTTTATCTGTGTCATTCAAGCTTTTTCACCTTTTCTTCTCTATTCACTGTCTGCTCCTTGTATCACCCTTGCAATTACCACTATGGTTTTAAACAAACCCGAATGACAACAGAAAAAATGGATTAAGGGAGGAAAACATTGTGAATAAAATCCTTATCATTGCAACCCTTTCACGGAGAAATGGAGTGCCCATAGAATATAGAGTTTAGTTTCAATGCTTACCAAGATCAACATTATTGAATGGACTTCCACTTGCAAATATAATATTGTCTCCAACGATAGAGAATGCTTCTTCAGGAGTGCACTCAGCTAAAGTATCACCAAAAGAAAACAGTGCAGATTAATCTTAGAACCCGGCAAAAGCTTCGAAACCATAACATTACCTTCTCCCCAGTCAAAAACCAAGAACATACCATTTTTGGTAGGATTTGACATTGCAAAAATTGCGGGCCTCGTTGAAGTTGAACCTTTAAGGGCCTCTAGTACCTAAAACAGTATTTGCATGGTGTCAATTTGCAACAAAGAATGAGTTAGTACAAATTTAAAATTCTTGGAAGTCTAAGCCAAAATTACACTAACGATGCTTTCATCCTATGAAAATGTTGGCATATACCCAGTGGAAAAAATAAATAAATAAATAAAAGAATATGCAGTCCAGTTCTAATGGACACTAACAAAGGTAAGTAGTAGTAACATAAGCAATAAACAACCTAGTTTCGCTAACCAAATGTCAAGTAATTCTCATCTATAAACTGCTCTTCTAGGTATCAACTTGAATCATAAAGAAGAAAAGTAAGGAAAATGAAACCATGAAACATGATTCAACTAATTTTTATGCTTGATTGACAACCCCAACCCCCCCCCAAAAAAAAAAAAAAAAAAAAAAAAAAAAAAAAAAAAAAAAAGAGAAAAAAACAAACAAACAAACACACACACTAATTTTTATGCTTCCTTCTCTTGTGTTTTTCCTATCCTGGATTACATTAATTTTGGAATGTATGAACTTGTGTTGTTTAGATCATTCCAGAAGTTCTCTATTAGAAAAAGTAGATGCTTAGCCAATGATCCATATACCTCTTTCGAGAACAGTCCCCCCACAGCCGATAATCCAAGCAGCACGTCAGGCTTCACTTGTTTCACCTGGCCATCGAGAATAGCCAGAAATGATGACTATTGTGGAGAAAATTGTACTTGATGATAAGAAAATATCACATTTTTAATTCATGTAGCTCCTTTAAGCTTTTTTTTGGACTTGACATATGTCATAATCGCATGGAAGGATGCTAAGCAACAACAATCCAAGACATATTAAAGAAATCAGCTCTTGTTAGCAAAAAGCATTGCATTTACAATTTCATAACTACATTTGTCATGTCATTTTCACATGATATCTGGAGCATTTGGTTCCTTTCAAATAGGATTTCTTAAAGATAATTTTTGGAGATTGATGTTCTTATGGATGACAGTTTGGACTCTCCAACTTACTCCCTTTTCTTCATTTCATTTCTTCTAATCTTGAAGCTCACTTTTTGCAAATTAGGTTATACAGTTTTGTGTTTTCTAATCTTCTTTTTTTTTTTTTTTTTTTTTTTTTTTTTTTGGCCTTTTTTCCCCTCATTTAATTTATTATCAATATTGAAGAAGGTATAGATAACCAACAGATTAATTGCCCAACTATGCAAGTCTTACTTGGACTTACGGGCAGAAATCCAGACGCCTGTACTGGATTTCTATTTCCTAAACATAGAAAACTAGCAAAGACCTTCATTTTATGTGCAGAACAAACTGATCTGCTGATACATAATAATTCAACAAGAAATGTGAAAAATTCACGAACCACTTCCACAAGGTTTGCACCTTCCTTTAACCCCTGGCGATGAATTTCTTTGATCTTCCTTGCGAAAGGACGGGCTTCAGGATCAATATACTCACGTTCATCTGTGATAAGACCCTGGATACACGTCACAGTTAATTATCTGGTTGAGCTAATCTCAAAGTGACTGGAAAGAAACACTGGCCATGTGTCTTGCCAGTACCGAAATTTATTTAATTAGGACATCAAGCATGAAATAGGCTCCATAATAGATTTCAGAAAATGCATTACAAACAGGATCTTCTTCATTCATTGACACAACAAAATCATTTGATAAAACGATGATCATGGACAATTAGTTCATATGATTGCACCTCAACAGGTTGGAATTTGTCAATATAAACAAATCACTAATATTTTCCAGTGATTTAGATAGTAAGTATAAGTTGAAGCAAGAAGACAAGTTATTTAAATGTTTTACCCACCAATAAGGAACCATCCTCCCTTAAAGTTTCCTAGCACTAGGGATTCATGAGGTCAATAACCAGCTCGCAAAGAAAGGACACTAGGTGTGATGAGATTTTAAGATTATGATGAAGATGAAAGACAACTCTTATAGCATACCAAAAGAGAAGTCAATTATGGATTCTCTCGAGAATGAACTTGCAGTTTAGTAGGATAGCGACATACTTTAATATACCAAGAGGGATTTCAAAATTAACTGCACTACATTCAGGAGGTCGTGCACAGTGAATTTTAAGCTTATGACAGAACATATTCTTTGCATTTTCTTCGAACATCAAATCGATTGAAAAGGTAACCACTTACATGTGTATCTGTCCCACAGTCTGGTTGGATCCTAATATATTTACTACTAAATATGCTATTATAATTAATTCCTTGACATCATAATTCAGATTCTTAAAAGACATCCCAAAACTCTAAAATAGCATAAACAATGATCAGAAAAGGCTCATCTTCTGCTCCCAAAGCTTATACACACGCATGTGATATAACTTGCAAGAGATAGTTCATCCCATACATGTACTTATCTCTCTTAAAAAAAATCGAGCCTCCAAAGCAAACTTCATTTTGGGATGTTTAATATGACTTACATTAGCATCAACAACCCAAAATTGTCTCAGCGCGCTCACAAAAGCAGATTCATTGTTTCCCAACATCCTTGCCATTGTTTTTCTTGCAGCATTAAGAACCCCGATTCCAGCACTGCAGCAACAGCAGTACAAAAATTTAACAAAAAAATTTTGATTCATCAAAACTTTTATGATTTTTATTTTTTTGCGACTTATTATATTGCATTTTTAAAAAAAAAGAAAAAGAAAAGAAAAGAAAACGAAAAAAAAAAAAGAGCATCCATTGGCCCCCTTTTTACAGTATAGAGGTTATATATATATTGCTTTCTCAAGTTCAGAGCCATATCTAAAATAACCAGGAGTGATATTATTTGACTCTCTGGTCCTTATAGCAGCCCAAATTAGATGGGAAAAGGTGCGTCTGGTCCCCTTTTTACAGTATAGAGGTTATACATTTAAGACACAAGTAGGACATCGTCTGAAATGTAGCATATTGCTTTCTCAAGTTCAGAGCCATATCTAAAATAACCAGGAATGATATTATTTGACTCTCTGGTACTTATAGCAGCCCAAATTAGTTGGGAAAAGGTGCGTCTTAGCAATGCTGTATTTAGTTCTAATAAGTCATCGATAAATTAACCCATTTGAACCAACTTTCACTAATTTTTCCATGGTTTACCTGATATCCAAAATTCAAATATACACCTGTCGAAATTTCGTCTATGAACAATTGAAAACAATATTATTCAAGCGATAATCCCTTATAGATCCCCATTTCAGAAACAGCCACTAATATATATAAAATATGAATGTGCGCATATGTAGACAATATGAATGTATATACTCTTTTTTTTTTTTTTTAAATAATATAACATGGGTGATAGACATTTAAAAACATGATCTTATTCTCTAGTCCAATAAACTTCACGTTTACAAACATATATAAAAATTAGCAAACACACTCTGACATCTTAAAATACCTGTATCTATGCGTTTTTTTTTTTTTTTTTTTTTTTTCAGTATTGGAAGATAAATACAACCTTTTTTCACTTTTTCATTTTTTTATCCTGTTCATTTCATATTTTATATCCTCTTCTAAAGAAAAATGTCGGTTCTGTATATTGATAATACGAAAGGTATTACTTTCTTGCTCTGGTGAACACCAGCTATCGATATCAGTTAACCCTTTTCCACATATTATGAATTGCTACTTTTCCTTTTTGAAGTATAAATATCGTCATAGTTACTAACCTTCCAGCACCAGCAACAACAATCTTTTGTTTTGGGAAGTCAATCATCGGCCTTCCTTGTGCTCTAACAGCTCCTAAAAGACCAGCTATTGCAACTCCCGCCGTTCCCTGTTGAAAGAAATGCCATCAAATCCTTATCATGGAAGAACAAGTGTATCCACATGAACCAAATCTAGAATGTCATTAAATGCTTTCAGTATGATGATAAGTTTGGGAGAATAAAATTTTTCTGAATCTTATTGATATCTTCAGAGAATACATCAATAAATAGGGAGCACAAACCCTTAATATCCTAACTGACTTTGAGAGAAAAAATAGGAAACCAAAAGATTCCTGACAACTCCAAGATATTCTTGGATTATTCTATCTGTAAAAATATGAAAAACAAAAAAACATTAAATCCTAACTAATCTTTCTGACATGATACAATACAGAATGTTCTTCAAAATGTTCGTGTGTACTGCTTAAAATAGTTCAATAATTCAAAGTTCGAAATTGATTCATGCAAATTCCCATACTCACTCTTGTATGAAGGGGTATGACAAGAGAAAAGCAATGAAAAAGAAACAAGGAAAGAAAAATAAAATAGAATAAAGTTAACATAGTTCTTCAAACCATTTGAGTCGATTGATTAACATGGCTTCTTAATAATTCAGAAATAGACTAGAATTCCCTAGGACAGTAGAGGATGCACAAAACTAAAGTAGAATCCGGGGTTTAAATTAAAATTTTAAAGTGCTTAATGCAAATTCCCAAAATTGACTCTAGTAGGAAGATGTGTTCGAAGAGGAAAACAAATGTACGCAAAACTTAGTCATAGAAGTGTTGCTAATGCTATGATGTGTACGACAGCAAATTAACTGACCTGGACGTCATCATTAAACATTCTGTATGTAGATCTATAACGCTGTAATAACTTAAAGGCCCACTTGCTTTGGAAATCTTCAAACTTTACAAACAGAATGCATTAGTTTCTGAAGAAGAGAAAAAAGGTTACGACGACGCATTATTTCTGCTAGCGAAAAAAATATTGCATGAAAATTAAATGTACCTGTACAATAACATGGGGCCACCGTGTAAAAACTGCTTCCATAAATTCATCTATAACAGCAAGATACTCCTCACCCTCGAGACGATGTCTCTGCAATCCCAGATCTAATAACCAAAAAACTTGTTATTATTAATCTTCATCAAAAACAGTATTTGAAATTATATTGATCATGAATGGAAGAGGAAAAACATACATAAGGGGTCTTTCAGCAACTTCTCATTGTTGGTTCCAACGTCAATCATGACGGGAAGTACCTATAATCGCATGCATTGTAACATGAGAAGAACAAGACACATTTTTTTACTACTAGTTTCAACGAGTGCACAAGAGAAAGGTAAGAGTAAATCACGCCTATAGATCAGGCTCTCAGGGCTAAGTCACAAATAAAGCAGAAATAATCATAACAACTACAAGACCATAAAGAATTGTGAACATTAGCAGAAACCTAGAAAGAAGATCGTTATTCCAACAAAACCTGGTAACAATTTTCCCGTACTAATATTTTATGCAGAACTAGAGATTCATAGTCATGCATCTGGGAATCCAAATAGATGTTTAAAGCTTATGAAAATTATAGAAAATGATCTCCTTAGAACACATTTAGATTATGAAAGTTATGAAAGAAAACAAAATACCCTTTGCGGATTTATCCCAGCAGCGGCTACATACAAATCAAGCTTCCCAATTGCAATACCAATTCCCTGAACACCAAGGTCTCCAAGACCCAAAATTCTGCTTCCATCTGTCACAACAATCATATCCACCTGCATATGAGAAACCCAACATTCAACTTTAGAAATGGAAATAAACAATCAAACGAGGCAATTCACTTTTCAAATCAGTCAATCAAAGGCACACACAAGCATAAGATGGCAATGCAAGGGAGAGTAAAAATATACTTTTGCATTTGTTATACGTCTGTGTCTCTTCTACGGATCATTCACGAAATGAAACCATCAACAATAGAATCCATATGCCATTTTAAAACATCCATATGCCAAAGAATCCATATTAAAACGTCCGCCATTTTTAAGTATCTAGTATGCCTCATCTAGACATGGTTATTTGACTAAAAGCCCAGGAAATACAGAAAAAGACATGCAGCACGGAGAAACACAGAGATTAGAACATGGCGAATCTTAAATAGGAATAGACACTACGGATAATATACAAAACATATAAGCATGCACGTACATGCATATAATCAAAATTATACCTGATCAGCTGGCCAATTATAAACCATAGACATCATTTCTCCACGATCTTCGGCACTGAAGTACATTCCTCTGGGCCTTCTAAACAAACCGCCGTAGTTTTGACAAACAAGACCCACAGTTGGAGTATAAACTATAGGTGCATATTCCTCAATGTTAGCAATCAAAACCTGTCAAATATATAGATATTTTATTAGGACTTAAATAAACGATCCAGGAATAGAATATTCCAAACTACACAAACAATAGTGGTTAAAGTAGGGCAAACTGAAGACGAAAACTATCGCAGGATGGACGGCGAAATGTGAATAGTAACAAAGTGTCGGTGCTCTACTATTCACTGTTATAAAAGGAGTGGACAAAAAGAGTGAATTAGTTTAACCTACTTTATAATACATCGTCTCATTTCTATCGTGTAGTCGGTTAAGTATCCGCCACTTTGCCAGAGCATATGGATCAGAAGGTCCATCTCTTGCTTGCACTTGAAGCCTCTTCAAATCAGCCACTGCCATTTACACATCTCAAACAGTGATATCGCCAGATTTATTAAGATTAAAAATAAATAAATAGATAAATAAAATAACTGTATAGACTCACAAAATCAGAAACACACAATCCTTTTCAGCAAATGGTTTATTTATATCTCCCAACATAACTAGTCTTATTATGGTTCATCTAACCACCAAAAAACCATTTTCCTGGGCTAATATAGAAGGATTACCAGCAGGGGTAAAGCCACCTATGACCGAGTGTGGGCTTCTACCCAGGTGAACTTTTCTTTTCTTCAAATTTACCTTTAAAAGCTTTATGTTTTTCTTATTTTACCCTACTAAAAATTGATTATCTCCAAATAAGTCCTCTAAAAAGTTTATCCTTTTAATATACACCTCTACTGAAACCACAGGTTAGCTCTACCGCTGATTACCTAGGGACATGTTTGAAAGTCCTTGACATCATTACCATCAAATTTCTTATGTAAAAATATGTCCTTTTATCAGTATCTATCACCTGACGCGTTTTTTAATGGTATGATATTTGAGGGGGAAAAAAAACTGAGAACTTACTGAAGCGGTCAATTTGCTGGTCCGTAGACATAACATTTGGTGGCAGAAGTCCTCGAAGATCCAGACGATCTCGCTCCGTCATAGTAAAAGCCGTTCCCTAATTTCGAAATCAAATCAGGAAAAAAAAAAAAAAAATCACAATTTCTTCAACAACAACTCCAAATTACAAAATAAAATTGTGATCCTTTCAGCTAAAAATCAAGAAAATCAGAAGCAAAAAAAACAAAAAAAAAAAAGGAGAATTTTTTTTGTAGCGGAGCGAGATTTACTTTGTTGAACCAAGGATCATGGAGAATGTCGAGGCTTCGCTTGTGGACGATGGTGGGGCGGTGGCCCTCCGTCGTGGTGAAGGATCTCGTCGGCGACATGATGAGAGGATTGCCAGAGCAGCTGCTGCTCATTCTGTGCTTGAGGTGCTTCAGTAGCGACGACGAGGCTCTGATCTGGCCATGGAAGTTCGACATAGTTTCTCTCTCTTCAGCAGTCTCTCTCTCTCTCTCTCTCTCTCTCTCTCTCTTCAAAGAGGAGGAAGAAGAAGAAGTGGAAAGTATTGAAGTGGGGACTGGGGAATTTTTCACTATTTTACTCTCCGGATTCGGAAACTGACCGGACAGAGTGGGTGTGTTAATGTCATTGTTACGTTACTCTTCTTTAGTCGATAAACGAGGATAGTCAATTCCCTTTCGCATATTCTTTTCCGTTCTGGTTGGATTCACATTTCATTGGCTCTATATATATATATATATATATATATTTTTTTTTTTTTTTTTTTTTTTTTTGGGTTTCCCAAAAGAGAATTGTACCAATATGAAAAAAACTATTTGGTAATTTCATTTCTTATCCCATGCATAGAATTAGATATTTTGTGTTCGAATGCAAAATGTTATTCTAACTCATTCATAAAATAAATGTTATTCTAACTCAGATGAATCCTTCAACTACTTATTATTGTTTTTGCCAAAAAAATAAATAAATAAATATTATTATTATATTTGGTGATCATTACATCCGTTTGATAAATTAGTTAGAGATGAAATTTTTAAGTTGAAGTTGGTTGATTTTTTTAAAAACTAGTTATAATTTTTGTTGACTTTTAAAAAAAAGACAAAAACTAAAAAAAAAAATACAATTTAATTGGAGTTAAACTTAAACCTCAAATAAAATACAAGAAAAATTATTTGAACTAAAGGGGGAGGGAGGGGGGTGGGGTTTGGGGCCTTGCCCCCTAACTATTTTTGAAATTTTTTTATAATGGGATTTTTTTTAAATAAAAAAATTGAGATTTTTTTTAAATAAAAAAATTGATATACGTATAAACTAGTTTTAGTCCCTCATAAATTAAAAGTTCTCTCTATTTTATTAGGTAAATAATTTGAATTTTAAAAATTAAAAAAAATTTATTAAATCCATATACATTAATGGGTCTAGTGGATTGACCTAAAATCTAAATCTAAACTACAATTTTGATAGTCTAGTATTTTTAAAGACCGGCCCATTATACTAAGTAATATTTTGTCTACACATATAAACTAAAAGTTTCCAAAGGAAGCCAACTCTTCACTTTTATATTCTACCATTCCCAAATAAATTTGAAAATTTGCTCTAGTTGTTCAAGGTGTGATTTTTATTTTTCTTCAGTTTACTATACTGGATTTCTTCTCAACTTGAGATAACTTTGTCTTGGTATGTCAAGTCATTCTTCTTCAACTTCTAGTTTCCGCTTTAGATTTGTATTTCTTTTTCTCATTTATTGTTCTGATTATTTTCTTTTTCTTTTTTTATTTAATTGTGATTTTCCTATTTGTTTTAATGCGGAGTTGGTGGGCCATGGTTCTACTGTTTTTTTTTTTTTTTTTTTGTGTCTTATGTATTAGTGATAATATGCTAATTCCGATCACAAAATTGGAGATATCTTGCTAGAAATTAGTGATTTTTAGTTTTATTATGGATTTTAGTTGAGAAAATTAGAAATAATATTACTTAATATTCTAAATTTAAATACAATTTTTTTTTTTTTCAATTTAATTTGTGATAAAGTTAAACATGCCTTTTTTTTTTTTTTTTTTTTTGTGAAGAATTTTGGACTCATGGACTGTAATGGTGTTGGTGTCATATATGGAAGATAATTTTTTGAATGACTGCTCGATTGTCTATATTGGGAAAGAAATTGTTACAAAATTTAGGAGTGAATCAATTATATATGAGTTTGTCTTTATGAAAGATCATCAAGTACAACTTATATTTAAGAAAAGAAAATAATATTTTGAGATATATGAATTTTACATATCTGCTCTTTTATTGAGAGAATGATGTTATTTAGAACTATATAAAAAAAAAAATCATTTTTACAAGTGATATATTAGACTTTGAGCTTCAAGATATGAAACTTGAATGACTATGGTATTATGAAGATATTACGATCAACACTTCAATTTCATGTTCTTTTTTGCATTATTTTTATTTTTATTGCATAAAACTGACAATGACATATTATCCTATTTAAATATAGGGATTAATTTCAAAACTAGCACATGTGGAAAAATTTTTTATTAAAACTGATATCACTTTTGTTTTCTTTCATTCCTAGCACTGTCATGTCATCACCATTAATTAAGATGGATGTAAAAAGTCAAAAATGCCCTCAAGGCAAGCCTAAACCTTATATTTTCTCACTTTTCCCGCCTAGCCCCCCACCCATTTTGAAACTCAAATCTTCATATAATATCCTAACTTGATTCAAAACTATTTTCACTATTTTAGAGAGAGAAACTTCAATCTAGAGAGAAACTCTCACCGTCGGAAACCACTCCAAAAATCGCTCGGAAACTGTCGGAAACCACCATCAACGCCCTCTATAAAGCTTTTCGAACTCTGTAATAGCTGGAGAATATTCTAAAACCACCCAAAACCAGTTGAAATTTCTTGAGTCTCCCATATCCAAACCCAAGAAGTTGGCGGAGAAAAACATTACTCCTGAAAAGAGGAATGTTTGGCTAGTGGCTTCGGTAGAGAAAAATCCTCAAAAACCGGAACCAGAGAAAAAAAAAAGGGTGCCCGAGAAATTGTTGAAGAAAAATAAGGGGGAAATCTATATTGCTAGTTGATTTTCTTGAAAAAAAAAATTTGCATAAAAATTATAGTGTTTGTATTTTTATTTGATTTTGTGACATAAACTAAATGTTTGTTTGTTGGGTATTTGAATTTTAAGAGGAAAATTTAGTGTATTGGTTTATATAAATTTTTATATTATATTAAATATTATTACTGTTGGTGTCATTTACAGAGGTTAGTCATTTACATAATGACCTGGTGGTAAATTTTTTAATAACCTTATTTTTGTCTGTGTGAATGGCCAAAAATGTTATAATTTTTTTAAAATTTTTTTTAGACATAGGTCAAAACTGTTATGACCACCCGGTCATAACAGGATTGACCTTTACAGGATAATAGTCAAAAATGTTAGATTTTTTATTTTTTATTTTTTTAGACACTTTTATGACCGGGTGGTCATAACATGAATGACCTTTACTGAAAAATAGCCAAAAAATTAGATTTTTTTTATTTTTTTTTAGACATAGGTCATAACTGTTATGACCGGGTGATCATAATAAGAAAGACCTTTACTGGAAAATGGCCAAAAATGTTAGATTTTTTATTTTTTATTTTTTTTAAACATAGGTCGTAACTGTTATGACCGGGTGGTCATAACATGAATGAC
Source organism: Ficus carica (assembly GCA_009761775.1). Lineage (NCBI taxonomy): Eukaryota > Viridiplantae > Streptophyta > Magnoliopsida > Rosales > Moraceae > Ficus > Ficus carica. The sequence goes on from CM019745.1 coordinate 22,912,660, forward strand.
ATTTACTGAAAAATGGTCAAAATATTATTTTTTTTATTTTTTATTTTTTTTAGACATATGTCATAACTGTTATGACCAGGTGGTCATAACAGGAATGACCTCTACTGGAAAATGGTCAAAAATGTTAGATTTTTATTTTTTATTTTTTTAGACATATGTTATAACTGTTATGATCGAGTGGTCATAACATGAATGACCTTTACTGGAAAATGGTCAAAAATGTTAGATTTTTATTTTTTATTTTTTTTAGACATAGGTCATAACTGTTATGACCGGGTGGTCATAACACGAATAACCTTTACTGGAAAATGACTAAAAAAGTTAGATTTTTATTTTTAATTTTTTTTTATACATAGGTCATAACTGTTATGACCGGGTGATCATAACAGGAATGACCTTTACTGGAAAATGGTCAAAAATGTTAGATTTTTTTTTTTAGACATAAGTCATAACTGTTATGACTGGGTGGTCATAATAGGAATGACCTTTACTGGAAAATGGCCAAAAATTTTAGATTTTTTTTTAAAAAAATTTTTTAGACATAGGTCATAACTGTTATGACCGAGTGATCATAACATGAATGACCTTTACTCAAAAATGGCCAAAAATGTTATATTTTTAAAAAAAAAAATTTAGACATAGGTCATAACTATTATGACCGGATGGTCATAACATGAATGACCTTTACTCAAAAATGATCAAAAATGTTAGATTTTTTTTAAAATTTTTTTAGATATAGGTTATAACTGTTATGACCGTGTGGTCATAACAGAAATGACATTTACTCAAAAATGGTTAAAAATGTTAGATTTTGTTAAATTTTTTTTGGTTAAATCTCCAATTTGTAATGACGTGTTATATCATCCGTGTGTATTTTACAATAAATACATGTTGATCCTGAAAGAAATCATAATTTCTCTTGTATAAATGACCAACACTGTATTCACACAAACAAAAATAAGGTCATTAAAAAAATTACCACCCGGTCATTATGTAAATGACAAACCCCTATAAATGACACCACAGTAATAATATTAAATATAGCATAAAATTTTATATAAACCAATACACTAAATTTTCCTCTCAAAATCCAAATATCAAACTAACAAACATTTAGTTTATGTCACAAAATCAAATAAAAATACAAACTTTATAATTTTTATGCTATTTTTTTTTTCCAGAAAATCAACTAGCAATACAGATATCCCCCTTATTTTTCTTCGACCATTTCTCGGGCGCCCTTCTTTTTTCTCTGGTTCTGGTTTTTGAGGATTTTTCTTCACCGATGGCCTTTTCTCTACCGAAGCCACTAGCCGAAGGAACTCGTTTAGCAATACCTGATAGGAGTTCGACGAAGTCCTTCCAAAGGCTCGATGCCCTGAATCTCTTTGGAACGTTGATCTCGTCCCACTCTCGACTTGGCTGAGCGAGTAAGCGTTCGAGCTTCTCCTCGAACAAAAGAGCTTCGGAGGTGGCTTCTTCAACTCCTTACTTACAACATAGAAACAACAAATTCACGTAAGAATTTGAACAATTTGCTCAATTCTCGACGTTCTTCGTTCGACACTTACGAAGAGTTCCCCATAAAAGGTAAAATGCATTGGCAAGTCCTCCCATTGACTTTTCATTCACGTGCATGAAAAAGTAATGGTCCTGCTAGGAATAAAAGGAAACAAAAGTGATATCAGTTTTAATAATATTTTTCCCATAGATGCTAGTTTTGAAATTAACCCTTAAATATAATACTTGTTGGGGTTAGATTTCGTCTTCCCTTTACAACGTTAGCTTTTAACAGTTTATCTAACGAACGATGAACTCTTGATTTCAACATCTTCGTATTTGGGTCGGATCCAATCCTGTACTTGAGTCAATCATGAACGTAGATCGCTCGTATAATTTAGGCCGGACCCAGTATACCATTCTAAACGCGGTCATTCACATTTGAACGTCGAACATCGGACTGACAGATTAAACATGATCTTTCACACATTGACTCTACAAGCCGCGAACGGCAGATCACAAGGACAAAGTCTCGTTTTCAACCCGTTGTTCGTTGTTCATACCCAACAAAGCTGATAGGGTATATTCTTCATAACCGTCGAACCTAATGTCGACGATGATGTGTCATGCCCATTGTGAAAACTGACAAGTTCATAACTGACGACGGCATTGCATTCATAACTGCAAAGATCATGGTTTGAGATTAAGGTTCACTCCAGTAACCGTTCAACCTAGATCACAAATAGCATGCTTACACGTGTCCCTAAGGACAACAAATGGAAACTGCTCATCGTCAGTTATGGGTTCAGACCCATAGGTCTTCCTCTATAAATAGAGAAAGACCCCCCATTCACAGGGGACGATCTTTTTTCTGATTTTACATGCTCTTACTCTGCCAAAATATTCCCAGAAAGAATCCATTCGGAATACTCACAGTGAATACATTACACTCACAGAGGACGTAGCATAATTGACAAACCTTTCTACATCTTGGTGTTGTTGATTCCCTTTTTGTATACCCTTATTTTGATTATTTCAATTTTTTAATGCTTTATGAATTTCACCAACGATTTCCAGGGGCCCAATCTATTATTTATTTTATTCACCTTGACTAACTCCGTTTAATATTTGACAGTAGATATCAAGCATCTACAATACTGATGTTTTCATGAGTCAATATATCATGAATTTAATAAACAAAAACTGTTAAATATATATATATATATATATGTTAGTATAATCTTGATCAAAAAATTTTGGCCCCCCTACCAATAAATCTTGACTCCGTCATTGATTTCAACGTTTTACTAATTCACAACAAAACTTAAATCCAAATCTAAAGGGTCGTTTTGAACAATTCTAGATTGAATTAATGGTAATTTGTTCATTTAGTTCCTGAATTATGAATATATTATCATTTTGGTCCCTTAATTTTTAATTTTGACAAATTAGTCCTTAAACTTTTGATTTTTGGTAGTTTTTGTTCCTCACACTAAAATTAACGGACGTTTTCTAAAAATTTAATACATATAATTGTATCCCTATCGCATAATAATTAAAAAATTTTGAAGAAATTATTACGTTAAATTCAGAATATTTTAGTTTTTAAGCACTTCAAGAAGAATAAGGAAGACATTTTTATACTTAGTGTAATTATTTTAGTAAAATTGCATGTTAACATGGAGTTAGAACATGATTATATACACTAAATTCAAAAACTATTTCATCAATTTCAGTGTAAAAAACCAAAACCGTCAAAAAAAAAAATTTTAGGGACTAATATGCCAAAATCAAAAGTTCAAGGATCAAAGTGACAAAATATTCATAGTTCAATGACTAAATGGACAAATTACCCTTAAATTAATTTGGTAACAAAGTTCAACTCCAACTACACTGTATTTTTTTATCTCAATTTTTTTTTCTGAAAAGTCAACAAAGTTTATAACTACTTTTTAAAAAGTCAACTCAACTCAAACTTAAAAATTTCAACTCAACTCAAACTCAACTCATTCACCAAACACCCTCTAATATTTTTATACCTTTACACTATTCAAATATTGCATTTAACAAAAACTATTCACACACACATTTTATTTGAATAAACAACATAAAGTATATGTTTGAATGTAGACTTTAAATTTAAATAAATAGTCAAATGCAATCTATAATCTAAATAGACACTAAGGGGGTGTTTGGCATTTACACTCATTTTAAACTAAATTGTACTTTTTTCATCATGTTTTTTGTCTTTTCTGAAAAAGTTTTTTGTCTTTTCTGAAAAAGTCAACAAAAATTACTATTCAAACTTAAAAATCTCAACTCAACTCAAACTGAACTTGTGCACCAAGCAGGCCCTAAGGTTATATTATCTTCTACTATGATTATTAAACTTTAGGCCATGTTTGGTACTTTCGTTTCACTCAAGTGAAACTGTACTTTTTTTTGTCTTTTTCTGAAAAAGTTTTTTGTCTTTTCTGAAAAAGTTTTTTATCTCTGAAAAATCAACAAAAATTACTATTGAAACTAAAATATTTCAACTCAAACTTACACACCAAACACCCCCTTAGATGTTGTAAATCTGATGTTGCTGCCACATTACCTCTAATGTTGTCAGTCGTCACGCTGACTCGGTGCTCGGTGGGGGTTGGTGATTCGATTTCAAACTAAGACCGACCAATTGCTTACATCTCCATGGATTCCTATAACCCTGTTGAGGTGTCCATGGGTTTTGGTGCCGTACTTGGAAGAAACCTTGTGATGATTGCGAATCAACGAATTTAAGGCGGTTTTTGTGATATTCTGATTGAATCAACATGTTAATTGAAACTATATACTTTATTTTATCGTTCTTAATTTTTTGAACATACGCTTATACTACATTATTCTCCATCTCAATCACCTCTCTCCCTCCTCCTCGCTCACTCCCTCCCTCTAGATGTAAAAACCTAGATCTCTAAAAGACTAAAAGCCTTTAGATCTCTCTATCTCTCTCCTAGATCTACCCGTCGATCGCCAGTCGTTGCCGTCTCTCTCCCATCTGCTCGAAAACCGTGAGAAACCAATGCTTCGTTCCCAGCTCGGTGTATGGTTCTCTTCTCTTGAAATCAATGCCATCAGTCAGAACCGAACAGACAAAAATGGTCAACTATTGACCGATGTTCAGTCCTAAATCTAGCAATCAATAACTCAATAGCTTAAAGGAATAACAATATGTATAACTCGAAACATCAATTATAGTTAAAGAGTTTACTGCCTATTAAGAAAATAATAATATTTTATTTCAATGAATATCGAAATGTCTTTAGTGCTAACATCTCGAACCTATTATTCATCATATTTGATACAAAAAAACCATATTGTATATTTATGATTAGAAATTTGCATAATATACTTTATTTTAGATTTATTAAAAAAATATATACCATCTATTTTATACTTCATCAAATTTAAATGGGTAACATCTTAAATGGATATTAAATTTTTATCATGGAGCGGTCAAACATTTTGATTTTGTAATGACCAAAAAAATCCTCAAATAAAAAAGATAATTTTCTTGCATTTGATTCGCCAGTTGAAAATGAAAATTTTAAGGTGGAGTTAGTTTACTTTTTAAAAATTTAGTTTTAAATTCTGTTAACTTTTAAAAAAAAGACAAAAATTGATATGAAAAAATACAATATAGTTAGAGTTAAACTTGAATACCAAACAAAACAATAAATAAATATATATATATATATATATAAAACTGAAATTAAACAAATACAAAAAATGTATATCTTTTTACAAAAAAGAAAAAAAAAAATTCTCATATTTTCTTTAAAAGAAACGTTTTTCTTAAGTTTTCTTTTCTATTTTCTATGAGGGTAGTTTTGTTATTGTATTAGTTAAAGTTTAATATTGATCTTTGTGGGATGAACTGTACACAGTTGAAATGTCCTACATGTATTTGGTGAGGTTCAAAAAGATGATAATAAACTTAAAATACGAGATACACTAATATAAACATTCCATTAATTATTCATTAGAGAATTATTGATATTCAAGGTAAAGATATCATTAAAGAGGTTTATTGAAATTTACTTAACTCTAACCATGCATGAATATTATTTTGCAGAATTAAAGAAGCTGTATTGTTTTATATCATTCGCGTTTGAAATTGCTATCTAAAACTTCCTTTTATTGCTCACGTAATTTCAGAGTGCATTTTTATTTTTATCTTTTAATAAAAATAGAGAACTACAATGGCACTTATTTGTTTTTCCAAAATTACAAAGACATCCCTTTTTTATTTTTAATTAATTAATTTATTTATTTTGGTATTCACACGACCAACTAAACACATAGATCACACGAGACATATCGACCACAAACAGAGACATATTAATAGTGAGTGACCTTTAATTATATCTTTAAAATACCAGAAATATACATCCTTGCATTAAAAAACTTGTTCAGCTATATAGAGTTGTATAATGACGTTTTTTTTTTTTTTTTTTTTTTTTTTTTTTTTTTTTTATCATTGTTTAACACAAAAATTGATTTTAATTGATCTAATTTACTCATTCAAAAGTTTCAAAATTATCACATCGCAAAAACAAAATTAGACATATCTCATGAAGATCAAATTCAAAAAAAATTCTAATAAATCAATCAGATATTATCATACCTTTCAAATTTGAAATTCGAACACAAATCTCAAAAAAAAAAAAAAAAAAAAAAAAAATTTGGACATCACACTAAAGGGACTATGGGTTACTAGTGGTAGGCTTCACTACGGGAGGTAGCCAGGCACAAGACCACGGCAACGTGAATAGGGGCTCCTGCATTGCAACTTCGGATGTGCAATGCAGGGGGCTCCACCGCAGGGGTTTCGGGCCCAGCAACTCCAGATCCGGCAAAAAGAGATCCGATTAAGCGGTGGGAGGGAGGGTTTTTATTTTATTTTATTATTATTATTATTTTTTTTTTTTTTGCTTCGTAAGTGACTCTAAATATATGAAGGGTTGTGATTTAGTTTAATAAGATCAATGGTTGGGATTTTTTGTGGTATTCATTTCAAATTTAAATTTAACAGAGTTTAAGAAGAGAGGATGTTGATGTTATTAGTTTTTGTATAGTGGGTGGTGTCTCTATAATTATGAGAAAATATAGGTTGTGCCAATGTTGTTCTCCCAAATGAAAAACTCATAGCTAAACGTTATTTCAATTCAAATAAGGGTCAATTACTTAAATGTTGATTTTTGAGCTTTCAATTATGCAGTTTCATTTGGTCCCGATATTAAATGGATTTATTTTTTTGAAATGAATTAATAAAATTCTTGAATAGTTTCAGACTCTCATTACTACATAATGGTTCTGTATTCCCAACAATGTCATGGGCACGTGCCATGTCCTCATGGGACTGTGTGGCATACACTAGCCCCATGATAAATATGAAAATATTTGTTTTCAGACTTGATATATATATATATATATATATATATATAGCAATTCTATTTCCTAATTTATTTATTTATTTGATTGTCCTAACTCCCAAGCGTTGGTCTATTACACTGCTGGGGGGCCTGGGATTAATGAGCTCTATATGTGGCAGCACTATTACAAAATGTGGATTTCACGACGGAGTTTACACGATTCTTTTTTAGTGGAAAGTATGCCAAAAACACAGCGCGAAACTGGATTTCCGAAAACGATTGTGGATGCCAAAGCTTCCACGACCGTTTGTAAAACATGAATTTTCAGATTTTAAATTTTATTTTTTTTTTTCAAATTTTCGGCCAAGCGTTTTAGAGCATAAATTAGAAAGAAAGAAAAAAAAAACAAAGAAATCCCTCATTCCCTCCCAAAACCCATTCTCTCTCACGCCTCTTTCATTCTCGTCTCCAATCTCTCCCTCGAAACTCATCTCCTCCTCCGTGACTCCTCCCTCCATCATCTCTCGCGTCTCTTCCTCTCTACCTCGCCTCCAATCTCTGCCGCCCTCCCTCCATTCTCTCTCGCCCCTCACCCTCTATCTCTCATCTCCAATCTCCGCCGGCCGCAACTCCACCATTCATTCTCTCTCGCGCCTCTCCCTCTCTCTCTCGCCTCCAATCTCTGCTGCGACTCCTCCCTCCAATCTCTTCCTCGAAACCCATCCTCCGCCACCTACCCCACTACCGCACCACCCGCACCCACACCCGTGGAATTGATAAGTCTCTCTCTCTCTTGCTCTCTTTTACACCACACATATTATGATTTTGAAGACCATTTGATTGATTGTGTTTGTGATTTTGGGTGATTGTTTTCCGGAAAAAAAGTTTTAATGACTTCATTATATTTTTGCATATTACATGTTCGACAAAATGCCCAATTGTATGATAATTATGTGTTTGGGTAAGGATTAGTTTTAGATTGATTAAAAATGTTTGGGTGAGGATTTGGTTTAGATTGTTTTTCGGAAATAAGTGTTGATTTTGTTATTTATGCTTTTGTATATTACATGTTCGACAAAATCCCCAATTGTATGATATTTACGTGTCTGGGTGATGATTAGTTTTAGATTGATTTAAAATGTTTGGGTGAGGATTTGGTTTAGATTGTTTTCTGGGAAAAAAGTGTTGATTTTGTGATTTATGCTTTTACATATTACATGTTCGACCTAATTAAGTTGTAAGTATATTTTTATATTCCAAATTGTGATTTGATGTTACATTATTCTTGTTTTAATTATTTTAAACTTTGTTTAATTGTTAGGGCACTTAATGACTAAAAGATTTTGGTAGGCAAAAGAGTAAGAAAGCGACGTAACTATAAAACATTGATTGATACTGTTCGATGTCCTTTACAAGAAGGTTATGTTGAATGCAGATATTTTGTTTTAGCCTTTATGAGAGAAATAACATTGACTCTCGATGGATTATCCTTACTTCAAACTAAGGATTTTTATACCGACGTTAAGATGAGTTTAGTAAGACAAGAGTGAGTTAATTTTGTAATGCGGTTCATCCAATATAGTTAGAAAACAATCTATAAATTTTGTAATGTAGTGTATGTTTTTGTAATAATTGTTGTACATTGTGACACAAAATTAATTAAAAATTAGCTATTATTTTAATCCGGATTGTGCAATAGACAACATACAGGATTTACCATCTGTGGGAAATCGCATGAATTGTGAATTTTTTTTTCATTGTCATCTTTCCGCAACCGTTTTTTAGCAAAAACCGTCGTGTTATATTAATATTCACTGGATATCACGATGGTTAAAAAACCGTCATGAAAAAATACAATGATGGTTAAAACCATCGTAGTATCCTCTTTTTGTACTAGTGCGGGACTCTTATTGCATCAACACTCACTAATCATAAAACCTTATATGTTTAAATAGATTCTTAGTGGTCCATTATTATTTAGTTAGATTTTTTTTTTTTGGGCTTTCAATTTTCATTAAGAATTGTCATCCATTAACCTTTAGCATTTGGTAATTCATAACCCAGAATGATGGTAAAGAGATAAAAGACTAGACTAGAGGATAAATTGTTTGGATCACATATTATATATGATATTTGATTTAAATATACTGTATGTATTTGTTTCATAAATTATTTCAATATACGTTTGGTTGTCACATTTTTATATTAGAGTGCGTGTATTTTAATAAAATATGTGTTTGTATGTCAAATTGTAATACATTTGAGTGTTTTAGAAAGGTGTGCATCTTGATGCAAAAAATTGGCAACCAAATGAATAGTGTACTGTAGTGTGAAAATTTTATAATAGAATAGTTGATCCGAACACTCTATATTTTGTTCAAGATTTTAAAAGATTCAATAATATCTACACACTGGCGTCGATGTTTTTTTTTTTCCTTCTTCTTTTTTTTTTTCTTTTCTTTCCTTCTTTAACTTCGTTGTTCCTTGTTGTTTCTGCTACCATAACTTAGCATTTCTTGTGGCATAACCCTTAAAATAAATGCGCCTATTTGACAGTTCGTCATTGGTGTGGAAGAGAACCAGCTCAACATTCCAGTGAAAAGAACATCACTTGCACAGATAGAATTATATATATATATATATATAAATATATATAAAACATTTCAAAACATTCTCTCTCAATATACTTGTCTCTTTGGATGCAATGCCAAGTTATCAATTCGGATGCCAGCGGCAACGAATCCGAAATCAGAGAGGCTTATAGTTGGATGCCAGTGGAGACTAAACTGTTTGAGGTTGAATGTCGATGCATAGGTGGTGAAGGGCCTCGATTGCTTTTGTCGTGGGAGGAGCCGTTAGATAGGGACGGAGGAAAGGAGGGACTAAGGGGGGCCTCAACTTTTGCTTTTTGTTTTTTGTTTTTTGTTTTTTTTTTTCAAAAATAGCTTACAAGTTTGAATATAAAACCATAATAGCCCTTCTAAAAATGAAAATTTGATCATAATATCTCTTAATTATCCATTATATAATTATTAGTTCTCATAATAAAAAATTACGGTTTTATTACTGCCGTTAAAAAGAATTTAAGAGCTCTCTTGGGAGTGTACTTTTTCCAAGGGGCTTGTGTCTCCCCCATCTTGCTGAATGCATTGCAATGAAGGAAGGGCTACAATTTCTTATCATAAGCAGGAAGTTTGGAAAATTGGAGGTTTTCGAAGCAGATGCTCAAAATACTGTCTTGGTGAGTTCAGGGGTTTGGTGCTTTTGAATGCCCGATGTTGAGAGATGTTTTGTAACCTTTTGTACTGAGTTAGGGCTGTGCTGTCAAATGTATGTCATCTATTTCTAGAAGAACAAAATGTCTTAGCTCATGAGCTATGCCAATTTTGGTCTTTCATATGGTTCTAATGTAACTTGGGTTAATGTTTTTTGCCCTGTTGGTTCTGAAATTACTTGTGTTCTGGTTCTCCCGATTGAATAAAGCACAACTTTTTCCCTTAAATTTCTTATCAAAAAGAAAATTAAAAAAAAAAATATTTCCCTTAAATAATATATAAATATATATATATATGTTTATATATTTGAAAAAAAAAAAAAAAAAAAAAAAGCTAGAGTCACTTTTTCATCACACTCTTTGTCATATCTTTGTCAAATATAAAATGTAAAGTCTAATTCAAGTCAAGAGACCGTTTAGTTGGTTCGCTTGTGTTAGAGAGCTGGAGTTATTTTTGTTGGAGTTGATTTGATTTGAGTTGAGTTTTAAAATTATGTGTTTGATTAAAAATGAATTGTTGTTAAAAAATATAAAAACTTGAAACATGTTCAGAAAAAATTATATATTAATAAAGATCTTATTTCGTATCTATCGAAATTCTATGTAATTTTAAAAAAATCATCTTATTTTAATTTAAAAAACAAAATTATTAACTTTCAAAGTTTTAGTTTTTAAATTAGAGTTGAAAATGTAAATTAAAAAAAAAAAAAAAAGACAAAAAAACAATTGGAGTTTAATGATTGGAGCGAACCAACTAAATGCTACCTTATTGTTTTTCTTGTTACTACAATTCTATAACTTTTTAAACTTTAATATTACAAGTCTACCATATTTATTTCTCAAAATCATACATGTACATATATAGACATGCAAATATATTTTTCACTGTAATTTATGGGGCTTTTTTTTTTCTTATTTATGTTTTGTTTTGTTTTGTTTTTTTGTTTTTTTTGGTAAACTTTTTCTTATTTATGTTGCTATCACAAAATAGAGAACTTTTCTTTACGTCAATACAGATAATAAACTCCCTCAAGACTTTGTTTTTGACATTTATAGCTCGATTATCAAATGAGAGTAGAGAGCTCGAGAATTTTTAGTCAGAGGCACTATTTTTTTTTTTTTTTTTTTTTTTAAGGTGTTAGAGGCACTAATTGGTGTGGGCATTCATTACGTAAAAAAAAAATAATAATAATAAAAAATAAAAAATAAAAACTTTCTTGTTATTTTTTATTTTTTATTTTTTTTTGAAAGAGCGCAGAAAGACGCAAGAAATTAGCAATTGGGTCCACAAGCGGAAATTGAAGTAAATAACAGTTCTCACAAAAATAATTAAAATAAATAATAGGGTTTTTTTTTTGAACTTTGTGTGGAAGATTCGAACTCTACACCTTTAACTAGAATCATGTGTGTTATTACCGCTAAACTATGCCTTCAACCACTAAATAATAGGTTTTTAAAATAATTGAAAAAAATTATTAGGTAAATAAAAAAATTTATTAAGTAAATACTTGATCTATTAGATAAATAGTAAATTTATTTCTAATAAATAACTTTTTGAAAAATTAGGCTGGATGATCTTTTTTAATTACCTAATCTAATAGATTGTCGAATATTTTTCTTTTAATTTAGGAAAATGATCGTTTGTCATTTTTCAGATTTAGTTAATCAGTGATTGACTATGAAATCTGGTGATTGACTATAAATTTGGTGATTTATATTATGATTAATCAGTAATTGATCGTAAGTCAATTAGTGATTGACCATTTAAGAAAACTGATTAACTATTTTATGAAAAAAAAATCTTTTAACTAATTTTTAAAAATTTCAATTATTTATTAAAAAAATTTAAAAAAAGACTATTTAGTTATAAATCCCTAAATTATTTATATAATAAATTTGTTATATTTCATTTATTATAAAAATTTTCTAAATTTATTATTGACTTTGATTATTTAAAAAACTGTTAATTACTTCATTTTCAACTACGTCTTTCTTCCGCAAACAAGGACGATGTTTGGTGAACATCAGCTTCAATCTACCAAGTTCAAACCCAAAGCTCAAGTCCAAGCCCAAAAGAAAACTTAAGCCCTATACTTTTTTTTTTTTTTTTTTTTTTTTTGGGGGGAGCTTTTTTTCTTTTTCCCGTCTTTGCTTGTTTTGCCTTTTTATTTCCCCATCACTATCTAGTCAACTAAACATAGATGAGTAAAACTTCATTGTTAATTTAGGAGTATGTTTGAGTCGTAAAAACCTAATGAAAGTAGTGGAAGTGAAAAATGAATGGGTAATTATGCAAAGCAATAATTTGCGTTTGGATTTGATTTAGATCTTTATGCACAACTTTTTGTAGCTACTTATATAATAAACCGACTCAATTTACGAAAGTCAACAATTCAAACTATCAATGTCTTATTACAATAAAACTTTATTTGGTAATCACAAAAAAAAAGCCCTTTGATTGTTTGTTTTACTTTTTTTGTTTATAAATTTAGTATGTGAAGATTTAAATTTTACACCTCATAATTGAATCCAGTGTATAATTATCGTTAGATTCTATTTATAATCATATTTGTTTTGCTTTTACAAAGCCTTTGTAACAAAACTCTACTATTACTATGAGGAGAAAAAAACAAGTGGTGAAATTGAAAAAAAAAAAAAAAAAAAAAAAACCCTTAGTTTGAAATAAAATATGTAATTGTTAATCACTAAAAGAATAAATAAATAAAACCTTTTGATTTGTTTGTTTGTTATACTTTTACAAAGCCACTCCTATTATTAGGTGAAGAAAACCAAATTACAACATTACAAAAACACTTTCATACAAATTTAAAAACACTATTGAATTGTCAAACAACAACCGTATGGAATTAACTGAAAAATACCTTCCAACTTTTTTTTTTTTTTTTTTTTTTTTGAAATGCCAATTATCATTCAAGATAAAATAGGATACAAACATTAATATCAAAGATAAAACAACCATGTAGTATAAGAGACATAACTCTCTACTAAGAGCGATTCTATCAGTAAAATCTGATGAAACTCAGTGAAGAAAACATAAGCCGAGACCAGTTGACGGGAAAATTCATTGAATTCCTCTTCAATCCTATAATAGAGCATGTACAAAGTTCTTTTTAAAAAAACATCTACAATTAATGGAATATTCTGATCGATCAAGAGACAATTACTCATAGCATTAAGACTGCAACAAACTCAGCCTAGCCATAACACTAGCGGAACTAAGAGAAATATACCGCAAGAAAATAACTAAAGCGGAACACACACAGAAAAACAAATCGGAGATGGAGAAACTACCTCATTTATTACAAAATTAAAACTAAAACACGAGAACAAACCATTAATTAAAAAAAAAAAAATCAACTGCAAAATTCTTACTAATGTGAAACAACCACTTCGTCGCTTGCCACAACTTGGAGGAAAACAATCGGCTTGAGGTAAGAGATCGCCGCACCTACCATTGGACAACCAAGGCATTGTTGGATCTCAAACCGTCGAAAGCTTGTTTGCTAGATTTGATTGAAAAACTCCCATCTAGAAACTTCGACTCCATTCCTGTTGAAATCGTCGAACCACCACTCACCCTCACCAGCCACAGTGACGGTAGCGGTGGAAGTCCCACACAAAGGGAAGCCCTAGATATGATAACTTTGAGAGAACAAGGGGTAGAGAGAAAATATAATTGTATTTCAAATCAATAAAATACAAATATCAATACTTTGAATGACCTTATAACACAAGAAATCACAACCCCAATTACAAATTGGTTCCACCAGTAAATTCTAATAAAACGCATAAGGGGGTAAAACGTGTACCGAAATCCACAATAGGAAATCGAAAAGGCACATCAATCATCAAACACACAAATGGCTCTTTTAACAATACCGTTACAATCGATAAAAACTCCGATCGATCGGGAACAATAGATCTATAGCAAAAATGTCACCCCCAACACCGCATAGAATTAATTCTAGCAGATTGGATACCCAAACAATATAAGAGCGTGGGGAGACCACCTTCGTTATTAAAAAATAAGTACAAAAACATACTAGCAAACCACAAGGCGGAAATACCATCACTTTTATTTTAAACAAAAAACTATAACAAAAATAAGAAAAATCCTAAACACCATAGATAATACCTCTGGTGACAAGCCGACAAACACGACCAAATAGGCAAAAAATGCATCTTATTTGATCATGAAGTCATCCCTCCCACCAAACCATCATCATGGAGTCCAAAGTATCATCTCTAGGGCCGGTTGTCTGGTGACCAACCAAGAGAAGACACCAGACTCCGACCCAAATAGAGAAATATGAACGGTACAAATCCTAATACACAAGAGAGAGAGAGAGAAAAATAGAGTAATGATCTTTTTTATCCTTTTAACTTTCATATTAGTATCAATTTAGCAGCCGTCAAATAAAACGTTTTTATAACATTTGAGAAAAATAAATTAAGTTCTAAAGATAATAGCAAAATTAGCGCTGAGATGAGATTCTATCTAATGATTAAAACTAAACTGAACCTTTCCAAAGTCAACACTCAAAACCAACATTTTTTTTCTTATAAAATTATTCAAAAAAAAAAAAAAAAACCCTCTACCTATAACAAAAGCACCCAACGGAGAAACAAAAACAAAAACCCAAAAAGATTTTTATGCATTCTACTACTTTTACAGCTAATTGCTTCCAAAATCATATTCGGTAAACCCTAAATTGTCAAAAATCATTTTCCCTCAAGCCAAGTAAATGATCCACAGAAGTAACACTAGACCCACTTCTTCAACTTTGACCCCCTCTCCCTCTCATTTTTAATAATCAAAAAAAAAAAAAAAAGAAGAAAAAAATATACATATATATATATATATATATACAATATATATAGATAGACATATAAAATGCCCATTAGGCGATATAGCCCCCAACTCACGCATGCTTTAACTCACACTCCTCCAATTCCCTCAAATAAAAGCTCCCACCCACTCTCGCCTCCCTCTCTCTAAACAGCTCATAAGAAAACAAAAGCTTCTCTCTTTTGGTTTTCTCTCATCGGAGGGAATTTAGATCTCTGACGGCGGAGACCAGGCCCAGAAAATGCCGGCGTGGCCGAAGAATTACGATTCCTAGAAAAGTTTTTCAATATTTGTTTTCTGTTTTTGGTGTGAAATTGGGACAATTTAGACTCTTCTCAGAAGTAAATGAGGTGCAAAAAGCATCTCACCGACCACAGCAGCGTCGTCGGCGTCTGCGCTTCCTGTCTCCGGGAACGCCTCTTCGCTCTCATCGCCGCCCAGGCCCAGGCGCAGCAGGCTCACGCCCAGGCCCAACAGCAGGCCCAGCTATCTCGAGCTCTCTCACGCGCCGCCGCCGCCGATCAAGATCCCCGCAAGCCAGACCCCAATCCGCTGCCTCCGCCACCGCCGCTCGCCTTCCCTCGCTCCGTCTCTCCCTACGTCTCTCGCAGGAAATCCGACGGTTTCGCCGCCGCCACCACGTGGAGTAATTTCCCGCCGGAGGATCACCACCGCCGCAACAATCGCCACCTCCGATTCTACAGCACTCCTCAGGTAGGACCAACCTTCGGCGGCCACTCGATCGATTCCGGATCTTACAAGAAGAAGAAGAGCAGGTTCTCTTTCTTATCGAACCTCTTCCGCTCCAGATCCGAGAAGTTCGAGTCGGATCCTAGGGCTCCGTATCGAGATACCTACCCAGCGTCCTCATCGTCGTCTCCGTCTTGGTTCTCCGCTATCTTCCCCAGCCGGAGAGACAAGTCGTCGTCGTCCTCTGTTCAATCGCAGTTCTTCGCCGAAGATTCCTCCGTCGGCGGAGGAGGAGTGCCTAGACATCGGACGAGGACGACGGATCGAGGAATGTCGCCGGCGAAGGATCCTGATTTCGACTACGATTACGACGAATGCGCCTTCGACCGGTCACCGTCGGTGAGCGGATTCTCGTCGGAATCATCGCCGAGATGGAAGAAAACTCCGACGGTGGCGCCGCCGTCGACGAGGAGGTTGAAGCCGGGGCAGAGCCGTAACGTCTCGGGTTTAGCGTTCTGTCTGAGTCCGTTGGTCAGAGCTAGCCCTAACCGGCACTGGAACCAGAAGGGAATACAACCGGAGATTGGGAAGTCCGGCGAGGCTAGGGTTCCGGGAAAGCCACAGCTGGCAAATGCGGCGTCGTTTTGCAAGAACCGGTCGAGAAAGCTCGCGGATTTTGGACGAGCGAATAACAACCGGTGATTTCGTCGTCGACCGTTGACACTTACTGACAGTGACCCCCCCCTCCCTCCCTCCTCCAAACACCGTGGTGAGTGATGACACCGTTTCATTTCAAAAGTACGGTTTTGCCCCTCTCTTTTCCCCAAATTTACCGTTTGGTTCATTCCATAATTAATTTCCAAAAAAAAAAAAAAAAAAAAGGGTAGGAAATACCTTGTTGTTTGTTGTCTCTATAAACTAGTGTCCATTACAGCAAAAAAACAGATTTAATTTTTTTTTTTTTTTTTTTTTTTTTTCATTGTAAAGATTTCGAATCCGATAATTTAATACAGCGAGCTTTTTTTGGAATTACTAGATTGTCCTTGGGTTCGCCAGCTATTTTTTCTTTATTTTTTTTTCTTGGCTATTTATTGATCATTAATATTTATTTAGACAGTTGGAGACTGGGTCGACCCGGGTTTTAATTTTTGGACCGGTTCACTATTTTGGTGGCGGTCTGGCCAGTTTTGGGGTTATAGCTAGGACAGCGCATTGTGGGACTTTCAGCTCTTACATAAATAAAACTCCATTACATTGTATGCAAATTTAGACTTTCAGACCTTCAAAAATCTTTTTTTTTTTTTTTTTTTTAGATTTTAAATAGAAAAAAGACTTGTAGCTCCAAAATATGAAATTAAAAAAAAAAAAAAATTGGGACTTTGATCGTGTGATGGACATGGGTTCCACGTGTACAATGTTTGACAAATTAATTTGGTAATGGATGGTGGGTCAATGGTATTGGTCATACGTAATCACAGGCAGTTGGTAAATTGGCAAATAAAAGTTCGCGGGCCAATGTCATCTGTGTTTCTCAACTTATAAACATATTCTCATTGTCTTCTCAATTTAAAATGTTCATTTTATCCCTTGATTTTGAATTAATCATATTTAATCTTTTTTTGTTATAATATATGTTAAAAATAGATTGAAAAAAGATAATTACGTGCAATCACTTGGTCTTTTTTTTTTCTATTGGTTTTAACAAAAATTCTAATGGAATGGTCAGGTGATCGCACTATTTATTTATTTATTTATTTTCATTTTTTGAACATTACTTATAATGGAGAACTAAATTAGACTAATTTGAAATTCAAAAGATAAAGTAAGAATGATCATATAATTAAAGTGATAAACATCAAAATAATTCAAAATTTATCATTTTTAACTATTTTATCCTCAATCCGAATTTAATTAAGTGCAATATTTGGAAAAGTGAATCAGATGGATTCTTCGTCTAAGAAAATATTGAGTTTTTATTACATGAAACTTGAAGAAAATAGGTCAAAAACTATATCCTTGTATTTCTTTAGGCAAAAATATTTTTTATTTATATTGCTTTTTGTATTGGTAAATTTCTTGATTTAATAAGATTTGATAGCATTAAAAATTAATGTATCCAATTATGTAAGTGATCTTATTCACAGTGCTCATCATTAATAAATCTTCTTATTTTCTTGGTATGTGGTTACATGCGCTTTGTATAAGCTCATAAGCTCTTTAAACCTTTCTCTTCTCTCTCTCACTCTCTCTCTTTAATTTTCTTGTTCAAATTTTCAATAGTTTTTTTTTTTTTTTTTCAAACCTATAAAAAAAAATTCTCTTTCCCCCCCCCCCCCCCCCCTTCCTTTCTAATTCACTTCTTTTTTTTTTTTTTTTGTTCTCAGAAATCTTACATGAATAGGTGTATATAATTATAAAAAATTATACATTATGTACATGTGTTTAAAAAGAATACTAAAAAAAAAAAACTTTGGTGTGTATTTATATTTATTTATTTATTTATTCATTTTATTTATTGTTAAAACTTTGGTGTGTGTATTAATTGTGGGAGGGTGGGAGTGGCAATAAAAGCAGGGTGGGAGTGGCTCTGTGGCTCAGTCCGAACTTTGGGGTTGGGGGTGGGGCCCAGTTAGAGGGTAAATGGAGTGGGACCCAATTCTGACGCCCAGATCTTGTTTATCAATTGTTTAATAACGGCCACAAGAGATTGAGAGAATTGGTCACGTCAAATTAATATTTTTTGTGGCCTTGGCCTGGGAAAAGGAGGTATACCCTGCAATTTTGAGGGGACTTTGGCTAGCTTTCCTAGAGAATTGGATTCAGTTTTAGTACGGTCATATGTCCTTTTTTTTTTTTTGGCCTTTTTGTAGTAGTGCTCGCGACAACTCCTCCTTTTTTTCTCTTTATTTATGTCTACCGTCTCATTACACGTTTGGAAGAGGTTCTAGATATGTATTTTCGTCCGAAAAATCTTAGGTAGTTTAAGAAATGTGTGTTTTGGAGAATAAGGGGGTGTTTGGTGAATAAGTTTAGTTTAAGATTTTTAAGTTTTAATAGTAATTTTTCAGAAAAAATAAAAAAATATTTCAGAAAAGACAAAAAATTTTTTCAAAAAAAGACAAAAATCATGATTAAAAAAGTACAATTTAATTTAAAATAAACTTGTAACCAAACTAGCCCTAAAACAGTTTGAAGTGGAAAAAAAATATATTAAATTTTAAAATATGTTCATAAAAAAATCAATATAGATATTATTTAGTTATTTTCAAAATTCTATACATTTAAAAAAAAAAAAACATCTCATTTGAATTTGAAATAACAAAGTTATAAACGTTTAAAATTTAAATTTATTATTTGTCATTTGGATATGTCAACAAGAAAAAGTAGTTTGAGTTAAAAAAAAAAAAAAAAAAGACAAAAATTATTTAGAGATGTGTTTGGAGATATACCTCTAAACGAGCCCTCATTTCGTGTTTTTGTTACTTTTTTTTTTTTATAGGAAAAAAATCAATGCTGTATTCACATTTACAAAATCATTGCAGAAGTCTTTAAGAATTATAGATAGGATGGGAAAAAAAAATTGACCTTAGATCTTCAATAGCTAGTAATTCTGCACTTCAAAACCATTGTGTGTTTTATGACTACATAAGCTGATAGAAAACAAAGTTTATAAATAGGGCTTAATCATGACACAACCACATGATGATGATGATGATGATGGTGATGATTATTATTATTATTATTATTATTATTATTAATTTGTTTGAGGTTTCAGCAATTTTGCAATTCATTGGATACATTATTAGCAAAATGAACACTACTAAGTTCAACCAGCCACAAACTATCGTATATGTTAAATGTGAAACATAATATATACTAAGGCAAAATTTATAATAAGAACTTTATTTTTATCTTATCGATAGATATTGTTATTTTACTTATTAGATTAACTTTTTAACGGATGATTGAAATTAATTTTGCATTGCATATAATAAATTTTTAACGTATGTACTTATAAATTAGACGGTTAAATATAGTTTAGTTGTTAAAATAATAATAGGCACTAGTAAAAATTGTGGATTCCACGACGGGTTTTTCCCGTCGTGTAAAGTATACACGACGGTTCATCAACCGTCGTGTAATCCAGTGTCGTGGTAGATAACACGACGGTTCAGTTACCGTCGTGGTATTTCAATGTTACACCAAGGTGGGGGGGTCCTCAAAATCACATTACACGACGGTTCGGCCAAGAACCGTCGTGTAATACGGAGATTACACGACGGTTCGGCCAAGAACCGTCGTGTAATCTCTACATTACACTACGGTTCTTGACCGAACCGTCGTGTAATGCGGAGATTACACGACGGTTCTTGGCCGAACCGTCGTGTAAGGCGGATATTACACGACGGTTCTTGGCCGAACCGTCGTGTAATGTGGAGATTACACGACGGTTCTTGGCCGAACCGTCGTGTAAGAATGAGATTACACGACGGTTCGAACGAGAACCGTCGTGTAATATTATTTAATTAAAAAAAAATTGGATTTTTTGTGATTCCCGTGCTAGCCTAAAACTGTATGTTATCAAATTAAAAATACACGATCCAAGTGATCAAATTAAAAATACATACCAATATTTACATTACAAGTTTACAAAACATAATTAATGAATTGTATTACATGGCTAGCCCATTCTCCCCTAATTAAATCCAAATCATCAGAAGTAAAAAATTCTTTACTTTCAAGTACATCAATTCCATTCAACACTATGTCCCTCATAAAAACCTAAAATAAAATAACCACATTCAACACTTCCCTCTTGTATAGGACAAGGACGGTTCGAGATTTTGGTTTTATAGTCTTGTCTCCTTCTAATTCCTTCTCCGGCCATAATCTTCCAATCCGATAGGGCCCTAGCAAATTGGTTAAATTCAAAGTAAATAATTAAGATACATATAATAATTAAGATTAAAAAAAAAAGAACATATTAAAAATTGACTTACATGTTCATTAGCGCCGTAAAATCTTCCCGTTTCTTCTCTCGAAGAGGATCAAAATAAAGGACGAGGTCATCCCATGGGTCAATGACTCCCAAAACCCAATGTCTCCCTCTGTTATGTGGCACAAGATAAAGCCGGCCTTTTGGTGCGTCCCGCAAAAAGCTGATAAGATTGTCGGCTCGGTCTCTCATGTCAGCATCTTCAGTATCTGTCCTCACCGGTGAGATCAAGGTTGGAGACACAAACGCAAACTTGTCAGCTTGCCCGTTAATCCTACATAGTTCCTCCAAATATCTGCATATAAGCGTATCAAAATTGTTACTGTACCTGACATATAGAAGAATTTTAGATTAAACAAATTATTGAGATAGAATATCGTACCTCATGTAGACTAATATATAATTTGCACTGATTTCTTGTAAATTAATGAACTCATAAATATCTTCATAGCTCAGAAAGACAGGCATTTCAAAGGTAATGATCGTGTATGGTATTGGGACCTCAATCTGATTATCTTGATGCATGGAACTATGGGCATAATAAGCCAAAGGCCTCAACGCCATGCTCATGTTATTAAAGTCGAACAAAGGTTGTTGTTGTTGTTGCACACCTTGTTGTACCTCTGTCCGAGAGTCGATGGTTTTTTTTCCAAGCTTTCTTTGGCGTTTTTTTTTTCCAGATTCTGGGTCAGCAACGTGACTAGGCCCTCGACTCGCCTTGTTCATACTCGTGTCGAGCTCGACTAATGTTTTAGGCCAAGCAACAAACCCATTAATAGCATCCTCCACAGTTGTTGCCTCGTACGTCGGTATAGGTAATGGTGCTTTTTTTAATTTTGGCACATTGATTGACACTCGCACGTTCCCTTCCCCCAGGGGAATCCCATGCACCGTATCGGTGGGAAGGCTCTCCAGCCATGCTCTTCCAAACGCAACAAGCACCTGTCCACCCTGCACTTCATCGATAATATAGCGCTTACACTCCTGACTGTCGACTGCCATCGTTGGCGGATCAGAATCTCCATGTTGTTTTCCTTGGGCAGAGCAACTAGCCTTAACACTGTTGTGTTGGTCCACAGTTGGCACATTGTTGGGATCAACCGACGGCGCCACATCTTTGTTCGCACATAGACCACGCACCAATGCCTTTAATTCTTCTATTTCACGTCTCATTGACTGTACTTCAAGGTCTTTACTCGAACTTCGATTTAGGTTAAAGTACTGAGACGGCTTTACGAACTTTGATTGTCCACGGACACGCCCTTTGTGTTCGGGTCTAGATAATGCATGCGACAATACATCACTAGTGCCAACTGATTCGAAAGTGCCTTGGCTCTCCTGTGTGTTGAACTCCATCTACAAGATAATTAACATAACTCAGTTAAGATTAAGGGTTGCAAGTACATATACTAATGATGAAAATTCATTGTTAGTTAGCAAACTTACTATCAACTCGCTAGCTTTTTGACATGCTGGATCTTTCAACTCTCCATCAAGTCCCATCTGTTGCTCAAGCCATAAACAATCTCTTTTTACATATTTCCCAGTCTTCTTAAACTGCATGTAATTGAACATTATTAGTATAAATGATGGCATAATGTTCTATACATTAAATGACATATGATTTAGTTTGAACAAAATTTATTGACATACCTTTTCCTGATCGAGCTTCCTATATCCGTCTCGGCCTCCTCTTGATGAGTATTCGTTGTTTGTCCTTATTTCGCTTCCACGATCAGATAGCTGTTGGAATTGGGAGGATGTTCTATACTGAACGAATTTCACCCAATCCTCTTCTTCTATATTAGGGTAGTTGTCAATAACTTTTTGCGGCCGTGTCCAAACACTTTCTTCTGTTAAAAATCCTTCGACAAACGTCTTGTACAGATCATGCCGGAAATTCCGTGCAGCTTCACCACATGATTTTATACACGCAGTCCGAAAGCTTCCATCAACGGTGAAAGAAGTAACGGTTTCTTTCCAAATAATATCTTTCACTTGGTCTAAATCACGAGATCGCCAATCTTGTATCCATATTGGAACATGCTCTCGAGCTAGCACACCAATCCAACTCATCAATTCGTCACCGTGCTTTCCTTCCGGTTGTCCTTTCTCGTCAAACGTGACGGGAATTCGTTCACCCCTTTTCCTCGTTATATGGACGCGTTTCATTATAGTTGCCCTTCGCACCCCTTCGACATTTGGATCCGAAGGGTTTTTCCTCCGTGCTCGTCCCTTTTTGAAATGTTCCATTGTAGTCGTTCACTTATAGTTATTGTAAAAAAAAAAAAAATGCAACAAAACAAAATAATAATTATGTCATACCAATATAATAGAAGCAATTTATATTTAACTACTAAGTACACGATGCATTAATTTTTTAAAAAAACGGCAAAGGTACACAAAGAGGTAGATGTCCGGCCCCCACCACACGGTCGCCAGGCGGCCCCCACGGGCGGCCAGGGGCGCCAAGCGACGCACACGGGCGCCCAGGCACCCCATACTGGCGCCACGGGGGCCAGGCGCCCCCCACGGGCGCAAGGGGCGCCAAAGATCACGGGCGCCCAGGCGCCCCCGACGGGCGCCAGGGGCGCCAGGCGCCCCCCAGGTGCCCCCCACGGGCGCCACGGGCGCCAGGCGCCCCACACGGCCGCCCAAGAGCACGGGCGCCACGGGCGCCATGCGCGGTCTCCACGGTCATAGGCCGTTTTGAGTCATTATTTTTGTATTTTCATGGTAGAGAAAGTCATGTAATTTTGCATTAGTTATTCTATGAATATTTATCAAACTCTATTATGTTTTTTGAAAAGAGAAACTCATTATGGCATTTCGTCGAGCATGTTGTGTGCGAGAAAAAAGCATGTTTATAAATGTGTGTAAAGTGCCAAATTTGAAAACCAACAAGCCTATTTTTTTCTATACAAAGAGAAATATTAAAAACAAAAACACTAATTTAAAAAATTGATCTTTAGTGACAAACAACTATACAAAGAAGCAAATGGTTTTTAGTTTATATACGAAGTTACCTTGCTTGTACTTGAAGATGAAAATAAGGCCACACCAAGAAGGAGGCGGCGGTGGCGGCAATGACGGTAGGGCGGGTTGATCGGATTTTAAATTAATAGGAGCGGCGGGTTGGTGAAGGATATGGGCAGTTAAAAATTTGGAGAATGTGAGGAAGAGTAAAGAAATTCGCGCTCAAATTTGAAGAGAAATGAAAAGGCTATTGTGGTATAAGTAGTGGGTTTTCGCGCGGATTTCGAAAAATGAAATTTGAAAAATTTCAAATTTTTTTTACGATTCCACGACGGGTCCGAAGAAACCCGTCGTGTATTACAAAAAAAAAGATGATTGGACGACGGTCCCAAAGGGACCGTCGTCGTTTCCCACGCAAATGGGAGGAAACGACGACGGTCCCGGGACCGTCGTCGTTTCCTCCACAGATGGGAGGAAACGACGACGGTCCTTGGGACTGTCGTCGTTTCCCCCTTATGCTGGGGAAACGACGACGGTCCCCCAGCGGCCCGTCGTCGTTTTCCCACGGTTACCCTTTATTAAACGACGGTTCTTGGACGAACCGTCGTGTAATCCTTGTAATTCTGTTTTTGTCCAACACATACACGGCCTTATAACCCTGTGTAGTTTCCAAAAATTACTGATACTATATTATTTATCTTTATGCAAAACTAATTTTCAAAATATATATAGCAATGAACATGTAAAAAAAAATTAAATAATACAATGTTTGTATATATATAATAAAAACAAAATAACTGATGTACAAAATAAATGTCATAATATTGTTCAAGTTTTTTTCTTTTTTCGCTTTGCTTTCTCAACACGTGTCCATTCAACATCTGGTCGAACCAAGTGGGAAACATCATCATCGAATTCGTTGATATCCTCTACCGGTGGCAAGCCCTGTGTGAAAGATGGAATGTCGGAGCCATCTTCCTCATCTTCTTGACCACGGATCAATTTTGGCTTCATCGGCACTACTAAGGACAACTCTACATTACTGGGGTCCGTTGTGTAAAATACTTGGAGTGCTTGTGATGCCATAATAAATGGATCATTTTTGTACCCCAATCGTCTAAAGTCCACCACTGTTATCCCATCATTGTCAATCTTTACGTAATTATTGTCGGCTCATTTGCACTTAAATAGTGCGACATGTAAACCACAATAATCGAGTTCCCAAATATCTTCAATGAAGCCGAAGTAGTTCATAGTTCCATAGACTGGATTCTTGTCCTTTGCAGATGAAATGTGCATGGCTGTAGCATGGATACTGACACCACTATTTTGAACATGATGCTTCTCATCTCTTTCGTGAGTATAGAATGTAAAACCATTGACGAAGTATGATGTATACCGTGTAACAATCGTCGACGGACCTCTAGCGAGGTTCATTAGCTCATGCGAAAAGCCACCATTCTGAATGAGAACATGTCTTCGTAGCCACTGACGAAACGTCCGATTGTGTTCATCTTGTAGCAACCTTTCATTTCTTCCTCTTCTTGGATTTCTATCTCTTAATTCCTGTAGGTGGACCTCAATAAAAGGCTCAACTTCTACCCTATTATGTAAAGTATAGAGACAAGCTTTCTCCCATTCACATCGATTTACCGGCGATGGAATGCCGACGGATAGTCCCTTCCAGTCAATGTTTGTAGGCTTGGGCAAACCAATCGCTTCCGCGGTGGCCAAATATTCAGAGCAAAATTCGACCGATTCCTCCGCAATGTAGCTTTCTACTATACATCCTTCCGGCCTATTTCGGTTCTTGACATACCCCTTCAAAACCTTCATGTACCTTTCAAAAGGATACATCCATCTCAAGTACACCGGTCCACATAGCTTCACTTCCCGGACTAAGTGCACCGTTAGATGAATCATTATGTCAAAAAATGAGGGTGGAAAGTACTTTTCAAGCAAGCACAAAGTCTTAACCAACTCTGACTGTAGTGATTCTAGCGTCAATGGATCAATTACCTTGGAGCATATCGAGTTGAAAAATGAGCATAGCTTGGTAATTGCAAATCTCACGTCCTTCGTTAGAACTCCTCGCAAGGCAAGCGGTAAAAGCTGTTGCATCAATATATGGCAATCATGTGTTTTCATTCCAATCAACCTCATATCCTTCATAGACACCAACCTTTTGAAGTTAGAAGAATAACCGTTGGGCACTTTCACAGAGGCGAGCCACTCACAAAGCTTTCTTTTTTCTTGTCTTGATAAGGTGTACTTCGCCGGAGGTAAATAAGTTGCATTCCCTTTTTTTTGTAGGGATCAAGTTAAGTCTAATGTTCAACTCCTTAAGATCCAGCCGTGCTTTTTCACCATCTTTGCTCTTATTAGGAATGTCTAGCAATGTGCCCACTATTGATTCACAAACATTTTTCTCAATATGCATCACATCCAAGCAATGACGAACAAAAAGTGTCCTCCAATATGGAAGTTCGTAGAAGATTGACCGCTTTTTCCAAGGTCCATCAACCACGGGAGTATTGTTGCTTCGTTTTCTTTTCCCGAGCACCACTTCCAAATCCTTAACCATCTCGTAAACGTCGTCGCCCGTCAAAACTCGGGGAGGGGTTCTTTCTTCCGTGTTACCATCGAACGCCTTTTTCTGTTTGCGGTATCGATGATTTTGTGGTAAGAATCTCCTATGTCCAAGGAAAACAGTTTTCTTACCGTTCTTCAATCGGATGGAAGATGTTTCTTTCATGCAAACGGGACAACCGATAGAACTCTTGACTGAATAGCCAGATAGATTTCCATAAGCAGGAAAATCATTAATTGTCCACATCAACATTGCACGGAGTGTGAATGTCTCTTGACGGTGAGCATCTCTAACTTCTATCCCCTTTTCCCATAAGCTCTTTAGATCATCGATTAGTGGTGCTAAGTACACATCAATGTCATTCCCTGGTTGTTGAGGACCAGATATCAATAAGGTCAACATCAAGAACTTTCGCTTCATGCTCAACTTCGGAGGGAGATTGTAGTTGACAAGTACGACGGGCCAAGTACTATGCCTACTACTCATATTACCATGTGGGTTCATTCCGTCCGCCGACAAACCAAGACGTAGATTCCGTGGTTCCGCACAAAATTCAGGATGATCGGCATCAAAGGTCTTCCATTGTGGTGCATCAGCTGGATGTCTAAGCATGCCATCTTCGACACGTTTATCGTGGTGCCAAGTCAAATTCTTGGCATGCTCGGCATTACGGAATAAACGCCGCAGATGCGGTGCCGGAGGAATGTACCATAACACCTTTGTCGGCACACCTTTGCTGCAATTCGTTGGATTCTTGCCCTTCTTCCATCTTGACTCCTGACAAACCGGACATTCATCCAAATCCTCGTACGCATTTTGGTAAAGGGCGCAATCATTTGGACATGCATGAATTTTTCATATTCCATTCCCAAACTGCTCAACGCCTTTTTAGCTTCGTACATACTAGCAGGTATTTTATTATCAACCGGTAGAACATCTCTTAGAAATTCTAAAAGAGCCGTGAAACTAGAATTTGTCCACCCTCCCGATGCCTTCATGTTCCATAATTTGACCAATGCGGACAATTTCGTATATTTAGTACACCCGTCATACAAGGGCATCTCGACATCATTCATCATTGCTTCAAATAACTCCGGACGATGCACAAACTGTTCTTCCAAATCATTAACCATATCAAACAAATTATCTCCTACATCTTCCTCACCAATCGGTTCTTTGGCTTTGTTGTTCGATGATGGATTAAAAAACATTCACCGTGTAAATACCACGTTTGATACGAACAAATAATCCCACGAGCAAGCAAGTGTCTTCTAACTTCATCAACTGGATGAGATCTATGATTTCCACAATCCACACAAGGACATCGAATCTTATCATTCTTCATGTGAGTTTCCGCAAATGACAAAAATTCTTCAATCCCATCTCGATATTTTCTAGTCAATCTAATAGCCCACATCCATTTCGATCCATTTCCAAGAACCCGACCTAAATCGATATTAAATTTATCATACAAATTATTCAATAATTAAGTTTTTGCATTTAAAAAACACAACGTATATTCAACAACTAATCAAACCGAAAAAAGAAAAAAAGAGAATATATACCATTATTGACATCTACAATAAATCGCCCATAAAAATCAAATAAATAAAAATAAGAGCAAGTAATAATCACAATACTTACAAATATTTAATATACGCGAGTGTTGGTTTCGCAGTGGAGAAGACTCGTGCGGGTCGTGTCTGTGATTTTTCGCGGCTGCGCGATAGATCTGTAATTAGATGAAATGAGGGCGTGATGAGGGTTAAAAAAGTTAGGAATACCCGACGGGTTCTTTAAAAAACGTCGTGTAAAGTCACTTTAACGACGGTTTTTTGGAACCGTAGTGTAAAGTCGGACTTTACACGACGGTTCTTTGGAACCGTAGTGTAAAGTGGCTCCGCGAGTGCATTTTACACGACGGTTCTTTGGAACCGTCGTGTAAAGTAGCTCCGCGAGGCACTTTACACGACGGTTCGAACCGTCGTGTAAAGTCCGACTTTACACGACGGTTCATTGGAACCGTCGTGTAAAGTTGCTCCGCGAGGCACTTTACACGACGGTTCTTTAAACCGTAGTGTAAAGTCGGACTTTACACGACGGTTCAAACCGTAGTGTAAAGTGGTTCCGCGAGACACTTTACACGACGGTTCTTTGGAACCGTAGTGTAAAGTCGGACTTTACACGACGGTTCTTGAACCGTCGTGTAAAGTCGGACTTTACACGACGGTTCAAGAACCGTCGTGTAAAGTCCATTGTGGAGCACTTTACACGACGGTTCCAAGAACCGTCGTGTAAAGTCCGACTTTACACGACGGTTTCAAGGAACCGTCGTGTAATCTCCGTCGTGTAATATACTTTTTGTAGTAGTGTGCTTTTTGTGTGTGTTTTCAAGCTTGTGGAGGCCTCCTTTTATAGGCTCCAAAAGAAGGTGTTACAAAATTAGATTTTAATTCGGATTAATGCAATGCATTAGTCTTTGGATTAATTTTGTATTGATAATACACTAATGCTGCCCATTAAACTCCATTTTAACCCTTGGAATATGAACAAACATCCTTGGAATATGAACAAATGATTGTTGATATTCTGAAGAAAAAAATTTGGAATTTATGTTGGAAAAGAAATAAAAATTAGCACCCACTGGGCCCCTAACCCACCGGGATGGCTGTGATCCACCACAACCCACCAAGACCCGTTAATTTTACTAAGTCGGTCCCACTCAAATTTGGACCTCAAATGGCTCCTCAAAATGGTTTAAAACCATTTTTTTAATTAAATTCTAATATAAGGGATAAAGTGTGGTTAAATTCAAAATTTAGGAACAAATTAGAGTTTTTAAAGTTCAGTGGGTAAAATGAGACCGACTCTTTAATGGGCATAGATGAGAGTAATCTTTTTTCTTTTCTTTTCTTTTCTTCTTCCTTTTTTTTTTTTTTTTTTTTTTTTTTTTTTTGTGACAAGAATAGCATTGGTATGTACAAATACATTGGAGATAGTTATGTCTAACTTAACAGTTTTCACAAAAATCGTTAAAGTGGTATGAAAGAAAGAAGTTCAGGTTGTTTTCCTTACGACTCAGGCCCCCACGAAATTTACGTGTCGTGCCATGCTAAATGCCCATCGTGCTCTCGTGCTACTGGATTGACATAATCAATTCGACAGCAAAGTAGATGCCCTCTACAAAGAATGACTTAATTACAAGTCTTTTAAGTGTTAATAAAAATCCTATAATTAAGCTTATGTTTGGTAGGAAGGAAAGAAAATAAGAGGGAAAGAAAAATGGAAGAGAAAAGAAAATAAGGAAAGAAGAGTTTTTGTTTATCCTATATGTTATTTGATATAAGGAGGATAAAATTAAAATTACCTTTTGTTGTTTAGTATTGCCAGTCAAGTAGAGAGAATGAAGTTTATTCATGCAATTACTATTTTATCGATGTTTTCTTTGTCTTTAAGGTTTTTTTTTTTTTTTTAATGATTAATATGTAAGTATAGTTTAGTAATTTTTTATTTTTTCTCTCCAATTTTGGAGCAATAAAAGAATGTCGGTCTTACAAGATTTTTATTCCTTCCCATTTTGTTTTTTTTATCAAATCACTCCGACCAAACACCATATTTTTTGAATTTCCATCCTAAAATTCCTAAACCTTCTGCTTTCCTTCCATCCACTTTGCATCCCTACCAAACAAATTTAGCATAAATCTAAAACTGTTTGATAAATATACATAAGGATACATCAAACAAGAAAAACGAGACCGATCCACTAGATAAGGAAATTTTCATACCAGGATTTTTATATAGTAAATTTTACTCTTGTTCAACACTTACAACTTTTTATAGAATCTTGTGAAAACTAGTTGATTTACATATAACTTTAATAGGAAAAATGTTTATATAAAACTATTTAGAACTATCAATGTAAAAGATGTATTATTAAAAAATATTACATTAAAATCAACTGATTACTATATTAATGTACAAAAAAGAAAGTTACACGTACCATTTCATAAAGATGCCAGATATGAGAATGAGAAAGTTACAAATACCATTTTATAAAGATGTCAGATATGAGAATGATAATTATGTATATTATATATATATATATATATATATACACACTATATGGGAAGGGATCCAAGGCAGCACCTGTCTCCTATACGCCATTTGTAACGTAACTTGTATTATATTGTAGTAATGTATCAATCTGGTTATTAAAATGTAATTTTTTTTGTGATACTTATCATTTATATTAATATCTGAATAGTATCATGTGACAAGATTTTAAATTAGAAATTACATGTAAATCAACTAGTTTGTAGATTTTTTTCAATAAAAAAATTATAAATATAGTATGTTATGCGGTATCAGAAATAAGAGACATTATATATGCAGGGCTGAGCGAAGGAAAGTGCAACGTGAAAACGACACTAATTAAGTGTACTAGCATGGGTCACGTGCCTTAGGCACGTGTCATCTTTGTACTTATATATATATATATATATATTTTAAGGCTGTACTTATATTTTTTTCTTACAACAAATTATTTTAAAAAAAAATAAAGAAAACTTTGTTAAATTAACTATAATAATATTAGACTATATTTAATATCCACCTACAACTTTTGGAATTAATGAAAAGGTTAAGGAATTATTTCTTGTTTGTATAAAATTTTATTACATTATTAACTATCCATATTGTTTTTATTTAGTATGATTTTGATTGTTAGAAAGAATATTTTATGAGAAAATCAACTTTTTTGCATGGTTGAAAAGTTGAAAAAACAATGTAATTGCCTATTTTAATATAGCAGATATTTACTAAAGAAGAAATATATATATTGTGAAAAACATTTAAAAATATAATATAAATAAATAAAAAGAAAATTTTATGATAAGAACTGTATTTTTACACTATTGGTAGGAATTGTTACTTGAGTCGTTGGATCAATTTTTTAATTGTTTGATCTATGATTGGAAGCAATTTTGCGAACGTTCTAAATTTTAACATATATCACAAATCAAACTATGATAATTTAATTAATAATTAATTTTAACAACACCTATCAATTGAGAAAAAGTACAGTCCCTATAATAAGTGATGTCTCAAAAAATATACTAAGCAAGCAAGATTTTGCTCAATCTTCAGAAGTTTTAAGTAAAACGTAACAGATTTTGTAGTTTGATCGAAACACATAAAAATATATATAGATTTAAAAAAAAAACGTTGAGAAAATTATTTTAGAGGGAAAAAATTAAAAATATATAAATGTAAAGGTCAAATATGATTAAATAATATTTTAGAAGGTTGTTTGACAAAAAAAAAAAACATATATAAAAGGGACATATTTAAAATAAAATAAAAAAGTTATATTCAAATAAAATTTTCAATAATATATAGGGACATATATATGGGAGAGGTTGTGGTAGAGCCTCTCCCCATGACTCTATCGGTAGAGTCAGATTTTTAACCGTTCGATTTAAATCGAACGGTCGACATATCAGGGATGTACCATTTATCATACACCTTACCTTATTTAAATTTTTCCACCCAAAATCTTCTCCGTCGCCGGCGCCGGACGCCGGCAACCCACCCCGACGCCGGCGAGTCACCCCCAACTCCGGCGACACCCACCCCGGCCCCCCCACCACCGGCCGCCGGCCGTCCAGTGACTCTTCCCCTTTCTCTCTCTTCTCCTCTCTCTCTTCCCCTTTCTCTCTCTTCCTCTCTCCTGCGGCCGCCCACCCCGGCCCCCCCACCGTCGGCCCCAGCCCCGGCCGCCCCCCACCCAGCCCCGGCCGCCGGCGACCCCACCCTTCTCTCTCTCTTCCCCTTTCTCTCTTTCTCTTCCCCTTTCTCTCTCTTCTCTCCGCGACCCCCCACCCCCGGCCCCCACCCACCCACCCCCGCCCCGACGCTCACGACAATCGCGAGAAAAGAGAGGCAGAGGGGGATGGAGGCGCCCGGGGGGGGGGGGGGGGGGGGGCTAGGGGGGCCGGGCTGGTTGGGGGTCTGGGGGGCCGACGGGGAGGGGGGGGGACTGGGCTGGGGTGTCGGGGGCCGGGGCTGGGTGGGGCCGGGGTAGGAAGGAGAGGAGGGAAGGAAAGAGAAAGGGGGGGTCGCCGGCGGCCAGAGTTGGGGCCGGAGGTGGGTCGTCGGGGCTGGGGTGGTCGGGGCCGTCGGGGCTGGGGGCCGGGGTGGGGAAGAGAGAGGAGGGGAAGAGAGAAGAGAGAGAGAGAAAAGGGCGCCGGCGGCCGGAAAAAGTGCCGGGGTGGGTCGCCGGCGTCGGTCGTCGGCGGTGAATAGATCGCCGGCGACGGAGAAGACTTGGGGTGGGAAGTTTATATGAGGTAAGGTCTATGATAACAATGATATACCTATATTATATCAACCGTTTGATTAAAATCTAACGGTTAAAAAAAGAGCTCTACCGATAGGATCTCTGACTCTACCGATAGGGTCTCTGGGAGGGCTCTACCACAGCCTCTCCCTATATATTTTTTTTTTAAGTTTGATTCAAAATAAAAATTTCGATAAACAAAATTTAAAAAAAAAGTACGAGATTCAAAAACATACAAACGAACGAACAAAAAAACTATTTACTTAGTTGTACTACTTTTAGAATAAAAAATATATTTGAATTCATTAAAGGACAATAAAGTAGTCAAGTGCAAAAATAATGTGTTAAAATTGAAAGGAAAAGCTTGGTAGAACTAAAGGTTAAAGACTACCAAAAAAAAAAAAAATGTAGTATTAAAAGTATAATACATGTGTATGGTTTGGTATATAAGATAAATGTGTTGTGTTGGAGGTGTTAAAAACAAAAAAATAAGATAAATGTGTTGGAGGTGTCAAAAACAAAAACTAATTGGTTTGAACTTAAAAAAAAAAAAAAAAAAAAAAAAAAAAAAAAAAAATTGGTTTTAGGTGTAAAAAAACATGAGGTGTGAGAGGAAAACAAAACATGTGAATTAAAAATAAACTATTAGATTAAAATTAAATGAAAAACTAATAAAAATGAACCATTATAGAGATTAAAAAAAATAAAAAGCAAAACAAAAAAAAGCAAACAAGGAAGTTAGAACAAAAAATTGTCTTTTACCCCTTCTCATATATAGAATAGAAGTATATGTATAGTTCTCAAGTCTATATATGATGTTGATGGTTAACTTGTTGCTCGACACAAATGGTATGCTAATAGTTTGAAGTACGGCACTTCTGTTCGTCATTATTACACCAATTCCAAAATAATACTTGCAGTGCTCCATTCCCTAACTAAAATATTCAACTTAATTTTTATCTTCTTTTTTTTTTAATCTATAAAAAATTATAATTAATTTTAAAAAATTAACAAATTTCAATTTAAAAATTTTGTTCTTGTTAACGGGTATACTAAACGCACCCTTATATTTGTGCACCACGTGGATATCGAAAAATAGAAGAAAAACATATACATGTGAAATGTCTATGCCTTCTTTCAAATATCATAATCGTTGTTTTCCACTTTTTTTTTTTTTTTTTCTTTAAATTCTTTTATCAGTTTGCTCGGCTTAATTAATGTCGGAAAAAATTAAAATCTTATTTCACCCACGGGAAATCAATTAACTTGTGGAAATACATTATTTAATTACACAAGATTTAATGGCTTATTAGTAGAAAATGTTATCCAACAAAACGTTTATTGGCTTAACTTTTTTCTTTTTTGGTAAATGTTTATCGGTCCAACAAAACGTTTATTGGCTTAACTTTTTCTTTTTTGGTAAATGTTTATCGGCTTAACTTATTTATTGTTTATCTTATTTATTTTTAATCAGCATTTGACTACTTCACTTAGATTTTACAACGGCACTTTTGGTCGTTCAGAAAGCTTATTCGCTTTTGTTATTTTCAACTCAGATAAAGGATCTCCTTTTTTTTTTTTTTTTTTTTTTTTCAAACTAAAAAATTATATAGGGCAGCACTTTACACTGTTCATAATTTCGTCAAAGGGCAGGTGGTGCACAAGTTTTGCAAGAACGTATATCTTTCTAGAAGAAAAACGAAAAGTAACATAACACCGGGAACTTTTTCTAAACACTAATTAAAACACGTGCAGAATGTAATAAGTTATAATTGAAGTTTTTATAATGTGAAACAAGTATAATAATGTACCAACATACATAAATAAAATAAAATTTTCTCTAAAAGAATACATTAATAATCGTAATTTATCTACCAACATACATAAATAGAATAAAATTTTCTCTAAAAGAATACATTAATAATCGTAATTTATATTTTATATAACTATGATGATATTATATTTACAATAAAAAAACATTCTAATCTGACTATAATTCATTCTTTTTTCTTTTTTGTAAATATGTAACTTTCATTTCCAATATAAAAGTTATAATATAATTGTGTGTGAAAAGGATAAGTGAAACAATAACAATTGTCGCATTGATAATGAGATTTTTAAGTAAAATTTGTGAATTTAAATCCGTTAATTATATCAAGAACAAAGGAGAAAATGTATTATATATAAAAAGAAAAAAAGAAAAAAAAGATACAACTCTTGAGAGAGAGAGAGAACCCTTTAATATATCAGGAAAAACCCAAGAGAAGAAATATATATGAAAAGGGGGGGGGGGGGGGGGGGGGGGGGGGGGGGATTTAGATTCAGTCATAGTTAAAAAAAAATTAAAGTTTCAGGTGAGAAAATTAAGATTAAAAACTTAAAAAGAAAAAATTTTTATTGGATGTTGAGTTTTTAATGAAGAGAAAATAAAATAAAAAGAAACAAAAGTATGGCTGGAATACCAGCTAAAAAATTAGGGAAAGATAAGTAAAAACGAACAACAAAACATATAGAAAAGGATTAGAATGAAAGAATATTGACAAACAAATAAAGAAAAGAAAAGTAAAAATAAAATAAAACAAAACAATTTAAAAAAAAAAACAGCTAATTGTTTTTAGAGAGATTTTGGGGGGGTCTTCTTCACTAAATGAAAAAGAAATAATTTGAATGGAAAATGTAAAATGAACTGATGTTTAGAAAAAGAAAAATAAGCATAGTACGAATTTTAAAAATAAAAAATAAAAAAGAAAAAAATACATTTGGATTTATTTTGAATTAAAAATTTTCATCTTAAAATGGTATGTAAATCACCCTGTATTAGTTGAACTTGATCCTCTGTTAAAAAAAAAAAAAAGAGAGAGAGAAAAAAAAAACTCTTAACCTTTCTTTTCCTAAAAAATTTTTTACACAAAGTTAAATATAGAAAAAAAAAAAAAAAAACAAACCCCTATAAAAATACCAAAAAAAAGTTTTGTAAGTTATAATGGTAATTCTGTAATATTTTTATTTTTGTTCTCCTTTTAAGAAGCCCTCAAAAAAAAAAAAAAAAAAAAAAAAAAAAAGTCAGAATATTTACAATAGAATTTGAACGCGTGGGAGGCCAAGCAACTGCCAATTGAAGCAAACAATAGTTGTGTAGTAGGAAGGACAATTTAAGGAAAAAAAAAAAAAAAGGGAGAAGGTACTAAAACAGTGCGTATTTGACTACCAAAATCAAACAGTGGATTTTATTCATTATTTTATATGTGGGACTTGGTGTGTGTATATATTATTTTGGTAAATACACTTGGTATATATATATATATACTCCCATTGTCTTAAATCCAACGTTTTAATAAAATGATAATTGTAACTTTTTCTAAACATTATTATAACAACCAGTTAATTTACAATCACATTTTTAAGCAATACTTATTCTTTTGTATTTAATCTAAATAGTATCATGTTATAAGAGTCTAAATAAAAGTTACGATACCAAAAAAAGGTAGCCACTATGACGAGTCCCACATCGGTGGGGAGTGAGGACCTTGAGTGGTTAATAATGTCAGGAGTTCTCTTCTAGTCAGCAATTGCCTATAAGTTGTAACTTAATAAGGATCTTGTAGTCGGTCTATCTCGTGAGATATACATATATGTACTTGCTTATATGTATAAAAAAAATTATTAAAATAAAAAATTACATGTAAATCAATAAGTAAAATTACAAGATAAAATACATGTAATCAATAAGTAGAATTACAAGATACTCCATAGTATTTTGTAACTGTACCCAAACCTGTCCGATTATTGGATTGAGACATTTCCTATATATAATTTATTTGGATTATTGTTGCACCATTCATCTATTACCCAATTACATGATTACATTTAACAAAAACAAATAAAAATAGAGAATTACCATCAGCCATCCAGTCCTACATCCCCGTCATCTATAAATCTCAAGATTTACTAATGAAATGGAACCCAATTCTACTTGAAATAGATTTTTGTTTTACGCAAATTATTATACCGAGTCCAATGCCATACAACACATTAACGACAACGACATCTCAACAGTTGTACCTCGATACCATGAATATAATTAGCATTTGTGCCCTTTTACCAAATAAATGGATCAGAGAAGTTGGCGCTAGTTAGAAGTGCGTCATGAATGATGAAATTGCATGATAATGCATGCATTATAAACATGAATTTTCTGTCTCCCATGTTTTTTTTTTCTCTTTTTCTACTTACAACATCATTGTAAATATTGCTCACATCTTCACTAAAGCTGTCGACCAGTGAAATATATATTATTGTCAAGAAACGTAGCTAATCAACTTTGTTTCTTCCAATAAATTGAACCCTTTTTTTCCCTCTTTAAAGTGGCAGCATCAATGTCATAGAAATTAAGAATCCCAAGTATGTGCAATTTGTTTCCCAATTATCTATTCAAACCAAGTAGATGTAACTTATTATTGCAGTAACTTCTTTTTTTTTTTTCATCATTGTTGTACTAATATTTTCCAAGAAAAAAAGTTTCGCTCTTCTGTAATAAGTTTATAAAATGACATAACTCTTCATTTCATATCAGTTAAGGCTATTCTTTTCTTAATGGGTTTAGAACGAAAAGATAAACTGATCTGGACATATCAATTTACTATACTTCAATTTGTCATGTACATAAGGAATTTTAAAATTTGTTATAAAACTTTTTTTTTTTTTTTCAAATGACTTTTTTTAACATCCCAATACCTTTTCAGATTTTATTCTCTTTTTAGAATTAAATTTT
The DNA here is from genome assembly GCA_009761775.1 of Ficus carica. Taxonomy (NCBI): domain Eukaryota; kingdom Viridiplantae; phylum Streptophyta; class Magnoliopsida; order Rosales; family Moraceae; genus Ficus; species Ficus carica. The sequence goes on from CM019745.1 coordinate 22,950,078, forward strand.
AATTGCACACCCAAATATTGTTTGGAACCAAAGAAATGGTTTTTATCTCAAAAGAAAATATTTTCAAATTCCTAACCTGTGCGATCCCCTAAAACCAACCCAAAGTAAGAGTGCAAAAGTAAGTACAATTGTTATAGCTTAATAGGACATTAATGAATTTCAAACTTCTCATTGAAAAGATGGAAGAAAAAAATACATACTTAAGCGATAAATTGGAATTAAATAAAAAAGTACGCACAAAAAATGGATATGATTAACTAATAATGTGCGTCAAAATCTCACAAATTTTAAAAGCATTGGCTAGTGGTTTCCACATGGACAGTAACAACTTGGCCAAAACCAAATTGAAGACGTTGGACAAGAAAAATGTTTTCAGTTCGTGCTGCAATAATTGCCTACCATTAAAAATTCTTTTCACAAAAAACAAGGAGTTGACAAAAAGTTCTACTACTTTATTTGTTCAGGTGGAATTTATACAAACAAGCCTCTTTCCCATCCCAACACTGTCATGATTTCACATTGAATAACAAAGTGGATATGTTACGGAAACACACTGGCCAACCACAAACATCTCATTGAAAATATAGATTTTTTCAATTTCAATAAGGTTATTTTGTACAGATACCTTCTAAACTTTTTAAATTTGACAATTTAATCTTAAATTTTTTTTTTTGGAAATAAATTCAACCCACGAACTCATGATATTTGACATTATTAGTCCTTCTGGCTCAAATTCATTTAAATTTGGACGATTTATTGCACATAGCATGCACAGTATAGCTCAAGAAGGCGTTGCAATCATTTTTTTTACTTTCAATACAAACTCCTTTTAAAGTCTAGGTTCAAGTTTTTTTTTTTATTTTAAAGCTATATTAAAGCCAAGTAAAAATGATCAGTAATACTCTTTTGGTTACATTTTACATGTCATATGCAAAAAAAAATATCCAAATTTTAACGGATTTGAATAAGAAGACTGACAGTGTCAAAAAATTACTAGTTCAGTGGGTTGATTGCCAAAAAAATCTAAAGATTAAATTGTCAAATTCAAAAATTCAAGGATGCCTTTAACACAAACAAAACAAAAAAAAAAAAAAAGGCAAAAATTTTTTTTTTCACTTTACTTTCTTTTTTCTTTCCCCTTTTTTTCTTTTTTTTTTTTTTTTTTGAATTTAATGACGAAATAACCTTATTGAAGAGCATTACTTTATTAGCATGAAATCGACACAAGTGCCATGTAATGAAAGCAATGGATTTGGCACCTATCTACGACGCATAATCTTTATATTGTGATTTGCGTGATGGGTATAACATAAATATATATATATATTATGTATGTATATGTACGCATATGTACATATTGCAAAACTGATCACAAAGAACTGTAGCTGTAGCTGCGCCTAACAAGACAAAATTGGACATTTATGGAGTCTGCCCACCGATCCGTCTCTCAACGATCAGGAAGGCTGCGGTCTTATTTGGCCTAAAGTGATATAAAAATTATTATGAGCTAGACTTAACGGACGACAATGCGGCTACAAATATATCTATATATATATTATTTATATATATTGATCTTAAATTCGGTATTGATAATATCCGATAATGTGAATTTTAGTTATTGTAAATATGAAATTCAGTTACAAGAAATGTGAATTTATATAGAAAAATGTAAAAGTAAGAGGAATTCACATTCACTTTAGCTATACATTTTCTTGTATATGAATTCACATTTATAATTGAAGTCCGCATTCACGATAATTGAAGTTCACACTGTCAAATATCATCAGGTACCGGATTTAAAACTTAGGGCTTGTTTGACACTTTCACTCAAACTAAAATATTTCAACTCAGTTTTTGTCTTTTTCTCAAAAAGTTTTTTTTTTTCCCAAAAAGTTTTTTCTTTTCCAAAAAGTTTTTTGTCTTTTCTGAAAATTCAAAAAAATTTACTATTGAAACTAAAATATTTCAACTCAAACTTACACACCAAACATCCCTTAACGTATATATATTGAGTATTTTAGACAGAGTGGATAAAATCAAATAAATAGTTTTCATGAAAATGATAGGCACGGATATGCATGGGATAGATCGACATGCATTATGGGTTCACACCAAACAAACTAACAAAAAAACAAATACAAAATGGAAATGATAGGATAAAGAGAAGATAGGATGGGGGAGGAAAATCAAATAGCAAAGAAGAAAATGGACAAGCAAACCACTTTTAGGCCCCGAATGCTTTGTGTTTCAAAATGCATGGTTTCTTTTATTTTTCTTTTTCTTTTTTTTTTAATTATTTTTTTATTTTTGTGATAAATAAATGCATGGTTAGTTGAAGCAACATATAGAGATTGAAATCCTAATAGAAGGGTTATAAATCTATGATTATTGATAATTATATGAAATGGAGTTATTTTTGCATTTTCATCCTCATAAAGTAACTATATTCTTGAGAATTTTATTAAGTTTTCCCCTATTTATTTATTTATTTTCCTCATTTGTGTACAATTTGGAACTTAAACGAGGACAAAATAGTCATCATGAAAAAAAACATTCAAAAAATTCGGAACCATTTCTCTCCACGCGCAGACGAAAACATGCAGGCCCACACGTCATAGCCATCGGATCAACTCCAATGCCCCCAGATCCGCGCATGCCTTCCACTTGTGAGCCTGTCGCTGCACTCCAGTCTGACCGCACCATGCAATCCATAGCATCCCAGCACCCAGTGACGAGCTGGCACGTGGTAACGCAATCTAAAACACTCCAGCCAACGTCTGCAGTTGAGGAAAACGAAAGGAAAACAAAACACAAATGAAAAGAAAGGCGATTGGAGAAACAAATATAGAGATGCCCTCAAGCTCTGAGTCTCGTGAATTAGAAATATAAATATGGATCAGATTATAGATCGAACCGGCCTCCATGGTTATTGGCCCGGCCTGCATAGACACTTAGGTCAAGTGGGCCCAACCCTGATGTCCGGGCCGGGATGGGCAAAGGTTTTGGGCCCAGAGGTAAAGCGCATAAAACTTTTCAAGTATTTTTAAAATTTCACATTAAAAAAAAAAAAAAAAAAACACTGAATTTTCCTATGAACTTACAGGTTGGCCCAACCAGCTCGTTCGTAGATCGACAGGCTATAGGGCTGAGTTGGGTCACTTTTCCTTAATTGGGGCTAGCCTGACTCGGCTTACTTCTTTATATGGGTCAATCTGGCCAGGTCCAATTTCCCTTTTGGTCTACATGGGCAGGGTCAGGTGGCTCATATTTACAACACTAGTCGGAGGTATAAAGTCTGCAGTAGATAGAAAGGAGTCTGATAATGAGGAAAGGAAAAAGAGAGGAGAGGGAAAGAAAATAAGTGTAGTGTAGTGTAGGATTTTTATTTAGGATCTAGTTTATTTAACATTGGGATTTAAAAGTTTTAATTTTCTGCAAAGGTTTAAGGAAAGGGCATCTTGAAGCAACAAAAGGTATAGAAGAAGAAGATTTAGAAGAAAAACTTGGAGACTTATAACACCTTTAAAGGGATTTTTCTTTCTATTTTTCTATCTTTTTATTTTGTGGTTTTAGAATGTTTGAACCCTTGTTTTGTTGGTTTTTTAATATTTATGGAGCAATTTGTTTTTCTAGGGCTACTATGAAGTCTTAATCTAGTTATGAATACATGAATCTTTCTTTTTTATTTTTATTAATTTGTGATTTGTTCTCATATTATTGAGTGTTTTGTACTAGATAGGATTACATTAGTTATTCTACCAGATTGCTTTAATATTATGATAGATTACCCCAAATAATCTATCAAAATACTTTACGGCAATAAGAGAAGAGACAACAAAACCCTTTTGTAGAAATTTTAAAATATATACCTATATATATGGAAGATTACGGTAATTAATATGGTAGAATAAAAAAAATCTGGAACTATATAAAAAATTATATGGTAAAAAAAGTAATCTACCATATTACTCTTCAGCAACCGGAGTCGTATTACTCTTCAGCAAGTCGCAGATGACTGACGACTCTGTATTGAAAATAAGATATTAATCTAGTAGATTACTTGATCTGAAAGTAATCTATTAGATATTCTATGGTGACATGTGGTCCAAACGAACCATAAGAAGGCAAAGACATCAATTCTACCCAGATAAATCTCTAGTTAATCCAGAACAATCCACAAAGGCACTACCCTCCATGTCAACAAGTTTGCATGTTGGTTTGTTAATCTTTGTAATCTGTTGAAAATGGTAGTCTCGGTCCGTTTGTTTCACATATTTTTCAATCTCATTGTAGAAATAAATAAAAATGGTGTTTGTTGAGACCTAAAGGCTCATATCATTTTACAAATGAGAAGGAAAAAAATTTATTTTTCAGAATCAAATCTTTTAATCATTTTCATTTCAAATCTATTTTGCACAGTAACATTTTCAATCTCAAAAATTTCTCTCATTGACTTAAAGTTTTAAAATTCTATAGTTTTTTCGTTTCATCTCTAATTAAAATGATTATTTTTTCCATGTTCATAATTAATATAGGAACAAATCTACATCCATACCTATTAAAAAATGATAACATTTTATTAGATTTGTAAAAAAAAAATTTCAAATGACTTTTTATAATGTCTATTAAAAATCATTTCAAAAATTCTATCTGTTTCAAAAAAAAAAAAAAAAAAAAAAAAAAAAATCACAACCAAGCAGTATTTCATAAATTCAAGAAAGGAAAATTGTCAAAAATTCCCCATGAACTTTAACACTAGTGTCAATATGCTTCATAAACTATGAAAAGTATATGTTGCTCATAAATTTTGATAAGTGTGTCAAATAGCCCCTGTAATGGTTTCCGTCAAAAATTTGGACGGAGTACACATTTGTGCACATAGAAAGAGTAAAATCGACAATTCATTCAAGATCTTAACTAACCCAATTGATTTACCATTTAAAAAAAAATTAACCCAATTGGTTTAGGGTTTTAACTTAGAATTTGGGGGGAAAAAAACACGAATTGTACTCAATCCATGGGTTGGCATTAGAGGTGCTACTTGTGAGTTTACCGTCACAGGAGGAAAATCGATAATTGAACAGCGAGTTCTAGCCGAATTGTTGAAGCATTCCCTCATGATGGTGAGTTCATTGCGTTAATCTCAATTTATTTGGTCATTTATTCCATATCTAATGAATTATATTCTATTTGTAAGGGGTTTTTTTTCTTAAATGTTTTGAACCACTCTCAATGTGATTCATTTGGTTGGTGAGAAAATATACGAGAATCTTTTTCTTGGGACCACATTCGTTGAGAGTTTCGATGTGTGATGCATTTTCAGAGTGTTATGCTTAGACGACGGGCATTGATGATATCTGAAGCCGCAATTGACTAACTTCGTTCCCCATTCGTGCAATGCTCTTCACAGATTTCTCATTTAAATCATCAAACATTCTTTGGCCATTGATCATGAGCATCATCAAGCCATCAACCAAACCCACACCCAGGTTCTGATTTGCTCTGCCATCATTCAAAAAAGATCATGTGATTAACTTCATTAAACTCACCCATATCCAAAGAAAAAGCCCTACAAAGAGAACTCAAGAACTGTTTTATAGACTTACCTTGTATTTGCTGCATCCAAGGAGTTGTCTTTCTCTGTTTTTGTCATCCGTACGACAGCTAGAATATCACATTTGCACCTTATTGCACCTTTCGATTCAACCTCATTTTTCATGCTTGAGGTTTTAACCCAGATGCTACTCCCTTCCATGAAATTTTATTATTTTTTTTTATATATATATATATAAAGCTTTTGAGAGACTTAAAAGGAATTTTTTTTATTTTTATTTTTTTTTTTTTTATGAGACAATGGTGACCAAATACGAGAGAAAGGGCATTTAATAAACCCTAAAAAGCAGAACTATCATAACAAGTCAGCAATTCCATTCAAATTTTTGACGGAATAGTTACTGGGGTAATTTGACACACTTGTCAAAGTTTAGGTGTACAACAGATAGTTTTCATAGTTCTAGAGGCATATTGACACTAATGATAAAGTTCATGAGAGAATTTTTGATATTTTTACTTAAAAAAAAAAAAAAGAAAAAGATAACTTCTCATTTTAAAACAAGAAAATTTTTCATTTCAAAAGCAAACAAATGCACCAAACGGACCCCCAACATCCATTGAAAGGGTTTGTCAATATAAATGTATGTGATGTTTGACTGCATTTGTAAACTAGCTTATGTTAATTCACCTACTTGCTGATAAAGAAAATGTGAATGTCGAAGGAAATACTGAGGGCCTGGACATTTAAAATATTGATGTGGATGTCATTAAAATTTAAAATGAAGGAATGTTTGCATTAAAAAAAAAGTTTTAAATAAATTATAAGAAATGCAAAACGATTAAATAATAATTAAATTGACTTGTTTTGTATGTAGTATTATGGATATGATTTCGAGATATATATATTTTGCAAAGAAATTACTTTGATCAATAACACAATATTTTACTAAACAATACGATTACATAAAATTTTTGAACTTTTTCTGCAAAAGTAATATTTATTTTGTTTTATTTGTTTCTTACTTGGGTAAAATTATGAAGGAAAGAATATTAAATACTTATTTAAGGATGTTGACCAAGAAGTATCAATATTTTCCCTATTGTTTTTAGAGGGTCCTGATTTATGGATATTCTTCCTCTTGGGTATTCTTGAGGAACTTGTCGACATTTTCATCATTTGTTGTTAGCATTATTGAGATCAATAAATTTTTAAATCTCTCGAAATTTTCTTTTGAAATCTCCTATTGTAAAGTAATGAAGTTTATTATATCCTCGTTTTTTAGTTTCTTTTTGGCATAATTGGGACCTATTTTCAAAATGCGAGATCCGTCTCAATTTTTTGAAACTGGTCTCCGACTCTATGTAATAACTTTCTCTTTTTATGTGTGACTCTTTATGGGTTGTTTAATCATTTCCTAAATTTTAACTGTTCTTTATATCTTTTCTTTTTATTAATAATATTGAGTTGTAGGTTTGATAGAGGATGAATTTTTTATGTGTGCTAACCAAGTTGGAATAGGCTCCAAATTCATATATCAATTTTCTACTCTCAATTTATTTAAAAAAATGTTTGTGCACATAAGTACTTTCTACACCAGGGGGTTTGTTTTTTTCACAAAAGATTCCAAAAAAAAGGGGAAAAGACTTGAATAATACAAATTTAAAAATTATTACATCAATATGACACAAAAAGTTAATACTAAACCAATATGACACAAGATTAAACTAGAATTTGTGTCATGTTGATCAAGAATAGGGAATTAATATCATGAATTGATTTTAAAAGAATGTGACTATTTGGGTAATTTTCTCCTAAAAAAATTCCAATTCAACTTACATATTTTATTGTTTCTAAATCCATACTAGTCATTTTTTCTCTCCCAAACACCAATCTAAAAGATTCTAAAATTGAATTGGAATCTTTAAAAAATAAAATAAAAATCAGATCTATGATCCAAACACGAACTAAAAGTTTCAAGTTTTTCCCATTTTCAAGTAAAAATTAGCAACAGCAAGCAACCCGTACCGCTACGAGCAATAAACCTAGCTCGGCTGCAACTATGATCGTTCACCCAACAGCTGTGCCAGCCTGCTATGCTCATTGGCAAATCTGACCTAATTGGTCTTCGAAGCTGGCGTCGCCATTTGCTTAAGGCTACGAAGAAGAATTGGTACTGGCGGCCAACAAATAACGGAAACCGATCCAGTTTAATTGCCATCAGAAGAAGCCCTTTTGAGATGCTTGGGACTGTACATTGTCTGCCCTAACAGCCACCTTTTCTTTTTCCCTGGGGAATGAGAATTCTTTCCAAACTCGAGAAATCTCACCTTTTTTCACTAATGCTATGTTTGGTAAAGTAGAAAAGAGGAAGGAAGGATGTGAGATGAGGGAAAAGTTAAGGAAAATTGATAGATTTGGTTGTTTGGTAAGAAGAAAAAAATAGGTAAATTTTTCTTTGCTCCAAAAGTTGAAAGAAAATTAAAATCCACCCAATAACTGTTAAATTATTTTTGTCTCTACTTTTAAAGTAAAATAATATACATAGATAAATAAAATAATAATTACACTATTTTTAACATAACGGAAAAACAAAATCTTTCTTCTCTCTCTTATTTTCTGTCTTTCTTTTTTTCTTTCCCTCTTGTTTTCTTTCCTTCTTAACAAACTTAGGCTAAGGGGGCAACAACTTTTCCGTGCTTAAGAATATGAACAATAGACCTCAAAGATAAAGACACATTTGGTCCCCAACAAAAGTACGAGCTTTAACGCAGTCCACGAAAAACCAAGCATAACCAAGCATTACCGATTACGAGTCTAGAGTCGTAGACACATAGAACTAAATAGAGATGGGAAATGTCAATCAGTCACCACTACATACAGGCATGATAAAATCAACTAAGTTGTAAGGCTAAACTTACTAGAAAAGGTCCCCAAAAGACGAGTCGTAACACCGATCGTGAAAATGTGTTTGCATTCTTTGTTCATCTCCTGCGAAGAGGCTAGGAATACCATCCAAATGACCAAAACTGATTCTACGAGATTACGTGTAGGGACGTTAACTCGGTACTGTGGAGCCGGAACATTCACACTACCAAGACCATGATATCTGTTTTACAAAAGGTATGCTACAGCACTTGCGTAGTTCAACTCCACATTGTCAACCAAAAACAATCACAGAAAGGTTGAAATGGTAAAAAAAAAAAGGACAGAATCATACAGGCTGTGCCGTAGATACAAGGACCTTGTTTTACACAATTAACATTTGCTGGGGCCAAATAATTTTACTCAAGATCATCACCTCCATCATAATCCTTGTAAGGCACGAAAGCAAACGTAGGCCCATTTTTAAATAAAAAGGGACACCATCAAATAATCACAAAAGAAAGCAAGTACCAGATGTGCAAGAAAAATGATACAGCACTTCTTTTGTATGGATCTGTTGAAAACCAACCTCGCATGCATGTATTTTAAGTCAACTACCCCAAATTTAAAGAACCGTCCTTCATAAGCTTCACGCTAAGACTGTTGAATCTTCCTCTTGAGTAATGCCGAGAGGCCTTTCTCCAATCTGTCCCAGTCTTCATCATTGCCACGAATTCATCGTAGCTAATTCGCCCGTCCTGCATTCGTTATATAATAACATCAATTTATCATCCTCAAGATCATGAAGGAGTCAAAAGGATCCGTTGGGTCCTAACCTTGTCCGTGTCGACTTCTTGGAATATGTCATTCGCTACATCTGTACAATCCTCCACTCCATCTTCCATCAAGGCAACTCTGAGCTCATCTGGCTCAATGTAACCGTTCCCATCCTTGTCAAAATAGGAAAAGGCCTTGTGAATATGCTCATCATTTGCCATTCTTTGTAGGTGGAGGGAGACAGCAAGAAATTCTCCATAATCCAGCGTTCCTTTCCCATTAGTGTCGACCTGTCGAGAACAATCATACCCATTCAAAACCAGAGCAAACATGAACAAATGATTGCTCCTCCGACTATCAAAATAAAATGCAACACAGGTGTCCCAAAATATCTATTAAATAATGAACTCCACACTTTCAAAAGTGCTGATAGTTGAATTCTAGACATCCATATATTATGGAATGAATAATAAACAATCTCGCTTTATTTCTAACCATTCAAATAAAGTTAAAAATTGTCACGTCAAAATGTACCATCTCCTCTTTACAGGTGTCTATGCTACTTACAGCCAAACCAAAAGACAACTTGAGTGCGAATTCCCATGAATAAATAAATAATGAGTTAATAGACAATCTGACTTTAATTTTTTCAGCTTTAGCCCTTAGAATTCTGGCAGCCAAAAAGGAAAGTAAAGTGGAGGAAAAATGACATCCTAAACGCAATCTACATAAAGATACTATCTGGATAGTTAAAAAGTCTATTGTATGGGAGAATATATGACATTGTGTTCAGAGTAGAGACGCTTTTTAAAGAACATGAAGCAAGTACTCACAGCTTCAATTAGCATCTGAACTTCGGACTCTGCAAGGTGGGATCCAAAATTTCGAAGTCCCGTTTTTAATTCGTCAATTGAAACAGTACCATCATTGTCAGTGTCCATCTTTTTAAACATTTCTTTGATGTCTTCAACTTCTTCAGTGGACAAGAAATCAGCAATAACCGTGTTTGGCCGTACAACTTCAATTACCCGTATAAGGTTAACAAAAAGGAAAAAAGAATTTGAAGCAGCAGAAAACCAACCCTCAGGGCCTTCCTTTTAAATCTGTTCATCATTGAGAATTGCTTGAGCCTTGACTTGACAACATCCCCAAGAGGGACATTTGGGGCTTTTTTAGCATTTTGGAGCCAAGGATGTTCTGCAAACAGAGCAACACATACGTCAGATAAAACACATAAATCAGCTTTGCATCTATGTGGAGAACTGTATAATTCCTAAAATCTTAAAGAATAGATAACCGACCCCCACTACGAAAAACAAAACAAAGAAAAAAAAAGGGAATTCATGGATACAATGGCACAAGATCCAAATATATTATCGCATTGCATGTCTCCTATTACAACTTGTACTTGGTTTAGTAGCTTCTGCAACAGACAGTAATATCTTGCCTTTTTTTACCATAGTATGATTTTGCTTTAACATGGGTTAAATAAAGATTAAAAGATTGACAGAGATGTGCAAAGAAAACCAGCAAGGAAGCAACAAAATTGATTTATGACATATGGCTTATAGGCTAATTACATTATAACCTTCCTCAATTCAAAATACCCACACCCAAAAAAAAAAAAAAAAAAAAGGATACTGGTGTTAGAAAATACAGGACTTTTGCAAATTTTTAACCGGAATCTTATCCTTATAACAAGGCAATATTTTATCATAAAAAAGAGAAATACCAAGAACTTGTTTGGCAGTTAGTCGTAGCTTTGGGTCTGGCTCCAACATCTGCCTGACTAGGCTCTTGGCACCTTCTGAAATATTCGGCCATGGATCACGTTTGAAATCGATCAGCCCACGTAGAATCGCCTGTGCAACACCTTGTTCAGACTCTGCATTGGGAGCATAGTCAAGGTAAGTGAAAAACCTTCTAGTCTACATGCCAAAAGAAAAAAAAATGTAATAAATCCAGACCAAGAAGAGAAACGGATTGACTCAATTCAAAAATGAGATCAAGGAAACAATAATAAAAATTACTATTCACGCAAAAACATTAAAAAAGTATGATTAAGAAAACTAATGGAATATAATTACCAGCCCAAAAAGGGGGAACACCACACAACAAATGTACAGAATAACTCCTGCACTCCATATGTCGATTTCTGGCCCATAATTGCGCTTCAGCACCTCTGGAGCCATATAATATGGACTTCCCACGATTTCAGAGAACTTCTCACCTAGAAACTTGAGAAAGTGAATATATGATAAAGGAAAAGTATAAACGAGATGCCCAAACCAACATAATAAGTTGATAACAATAGTCAAGAAAACATTCAATCAAGGCCTTCTAAAGAAGCTATTTTTAGCACCACTCCCTTGCCAATAGACCACATTGTTGTCAGCAAGCATTTAGAAGATCTAAAGGAAGAGAAGAAAGGAACATAGAAAGCTCTTAAGGAACCGAAGTTTCTACTTTCCATATGTAAGAACCATATTGTATACTCTATGTAAATGGAATACTTTAAATGCTTACGTAGAAGGCTGCAACGTTAAGACACACAACCTTGTAAACCGAAAGAAATTTCACAGAAAACAAACCAAGACTTTAGGATGACGAGAAAAAAACTTGACAAGAAACCATGGTCTTGAAAAAAGGTATTATGAAGTTGGCAATGATTTTTTCCACATAGTTGGTAACTGGAACCTAAGTGGGGCCCATGTTAGTTTACCAATTCTCCCATAAGCTTAAGCTGTTAGGAGTTGAGCCAACAATAGTTTTATATTTCAACACATAAATGTGGTCATATCTGCTCACGTTAATGAGTGCAAGATTAATTGTTTCCAGGCTATAATTGGTATCACACCGGAGCACAATAAAAGCCAGACATTCCAACCATCAGAGTGGAACAGCCCATACTGTCACTCCAAGAACACAAATAAGAAATCCTAAGGAATATCTGTCTTAAATACAACTTTCTACTTCGTTCTACTAACCCCTGTCATATGCTTTCTCATAATATTGATTAGCTCTATGCCATCTCTTACATCCCAAATGCATGATGCAAATGCCACAAAATACATATAGCCGACATAACCTTAAATTTGTGTCCCCGAAAGAGTAAATTAAAAGCTAGTAACCAAACAAACAAAACTTAATCAAGTTTACCGGCTGCTGATTTACAGAGATTCATTTGAATGTTTTTTCACACTTATGTGACAACAAAAAATCTTGCAGTTGCATCTTTATCAAGTGATCTTATGTCCGATCGAATTTATTCGTGCAGTGAATAAATGCAACCGGTTTTAATTCATAACACATGGTGACATAAGCATATGATAAACCAACAACACAATCACAAGTAGACCATGCTTACTTCAAAGTCTAAACGAATTTTCTAAATCCAGCTAAACGGAGGAGATTGATTTAATACACATGTGACATGTCCCAGAAAATTACTTAAACAAGATTAGTATGTTAATTAATTATTATTAACATTGCTGAAAGGCACATTTTGAACTGCCAAATCAAATACAAGTTTGCTTAAATCTGAATCCTCGAAATGAAAGAACCAAAACTTGAACTTTCAATTCAGTTCTTTACCTGGCTTGAAAAATATGGACAATCCGAAATCAATGGCCTTCAGAGGAGAATTCTCCTTCTTGTTGGCAAACAAGAAGTTCTCCGGCTTCAGGTCCCTGTGGATCACGCCGTGCTTGTGGCAGAGCTGCACGACCTCGACGATGGTCCTGGTGACTGCGGCAGCGGCCCGCTCCGTGTAATGCCCCCTGGCGACAATCCGATCGAAGAGCTCGCCGCCCTCGCACAGCTCCATCACCAAATGCACGGCATTGTCGTCCTCGCAGGCCTCTCTCAAGCTGACGATGCTCGAATTCTTCGGCAAGTGCTTCATTATCCACCTCGCGCCGCACATCGTCGACGTCCACGGCGGTCCTGAGCTTCCGCTTAGAAATGCTCTTGCAGGCAAGTAACTCCCTCGTCTGCCGATCGATACACAGATAGGTCACCCCGAACTCCCCCCTCCCGAGCTCCCGATCCACCAGTACTTCTCCTCAATGTTCTCCTTCGGAACGCCGTTCAGCACCGTGATCGGAGCTTTCTTCGCGGCGTTCGAGTCTCGCCGGTGATCGTGACCGGAAAAGTTCGATTTCACGTCTTCTCTGGCCACGGCCGCCGGAGATCTGCAACAATTCCCCATTCCAAAGCCCGATTACAGATCTCACCAAAACCCTAACAACCCCAACCCAACCCAACCCAACCCAACCCAACCCTAGCTAGGGTTTCACATGAATGCCGAAACCCTAGCACTCACAACAACTTACAAGCTTCGAAAACGAATCCAAGAACAAAAATCACAGAGATTGAGAAGAAGAAGAAGAGTGAGAACAGTGAAGTGTACGTAACGGTTCTTTTCGCAGAAGAGTGTTTTTGAGGGATTTGTTAATGTTTATCCTTTTGGGCAATACATTAACACGGGGA